>CM049587.1:24437914-25637914 GCA_027123335.1 Amphiprion clarkii
GGCGTTTTTTTGGCGCCAAAATTCATGATGGTTTTTTTTCCACAGAAAACCTTTCTGGAGTGTTTTTCACGCCCTCCTTTACATCATTTCATCATTTGGCGCGTTTTTACAACATGTTTGAAAAATGGCGTTTTTTTCGACATAGTATAGTAAGGCGTTTTTTTGGCGCCAAAATTCATGATGGTTTTTTTTCCACAGAAAACCTTTCTGGAGTGTTTTTCACGCCCTCCTTTACATCATTTCATCATTTGGCGCGTTTTTACAACATGTTTGAAAAATGGCGTTTTTTTTCGACATAGTATAGTAAGGCGTTTTTTTGGCGCCAAAATTCATGATGGTTTTTTTTCCACAGAAAACCTTTCTGGAGTGTTTTTCACGCCCTCCTTTACATCATTTCATCATTTGGCGCGTTTTTACAACATGTTTGAAAAATGGCGTTTTTTTCGACATAGTATAGTAAGGCGTTTTTTTGGCGCCAAAATTCATGATGGTTTTTTTCCACAGAAAACCTTTCTGGAGTGTTTTTCACGCCCTCCTTTACATCATTTCATCATTTGGCGCGTTTTTACAACATGTTTGAAAAATGGCGTTTTTTTTCGACATAGTATAGTAAGGCGTTTTTTTGGCGCCAAAATTCATGATGGTTTTTTTCCACAGAAAACCTTTCTGGAGTGTTTTTCACGCCCTCCTTTACATCATTTCATCATTTGGCGCGTTTTTACAACATGTTTGAAAAATGGCGTTTTTTTTCGACATAGTATAGTAAGGCGTTTTTTTGGCGCCAAAATTCATGATGGTTTTTTTTCCACAGAAAACCTTTCTGGAGTGTTTTTCACGCCCTCCTTTACATCATTTCATCATTTGGCGCGTTTTTACAACATGTTTGAAAAATGGCGTTTTTTTTCGACATAGTATAGTAAGGCGTTTTTTTGGCGCCAAAATTCATGATGGTTTTTTTCCACAGAAAACCTTTCTGGAGTGTTTTTCACGCCCTCCTTTACATCATTTCATCATTTGGCGCGTTTTTACAACATGTTTGAAAAATGGCGTTTTTTTTCGACATAGTATAGTAAGGCGTTTTTTTGGCGCCAAAATTCATGATGGTTTTTTTTCCACAGAAAACCTTTCTGGAGTGTTTTTCACGCCCTCCTTTACATCATTTCATCATTTGGCGCGTTTTTACAACATGTTTGAAAAATGGCGTTTTTTTTCGACATAGTATAGTAAGGCGTTTTTTTGGCGCCAAAATTCATGATGGTTTTTTTTCCACAGAAAACCTTTCTGGAGTGTTTTTCACGCCCTCCTTTACATCATTTCATCATTTGGCGCGTTTTTACAACATGTTTGAAAAATGGCGTTTTTTTTCGACATAGTATAGTAAGGCGTTTTTTTGGCGCCAAAATTCATGATGGTTTTTTTTCCACAGAAAACCTTTCTGGAGTGTTTTTCACGCCCTCCTTTACATCATTTCATCATTTGGCGCGTTTTTACAACATGTTTGAAAAATGGCGTTTTTTTTCGACATAGTATAGTAAGGCGTTTTTTTGGCGCCAAAATTCATGATGGTTTTTTTTCCACAGAAAACCTTTCTGGAGTGTTTTTCACGCCCTCCTTTACATCATTTCATCATTTGGCGCGTTTTTACAACATGTTTGAAAAATGGCGTTTTTTTTCGACATAGTATAGTAAGGCGTTTTTTTGGCGCCAAAATTCATGATGGTTTTTTTTCCACAGAAAACCTTTCTGGAGTGTTTTTCACGCCCTCCTTTACATCATTTCATCATTTGGCGCGTTTTTACAACATGTTTGAAAAATGGCGTTTTTTTTCGACATAGTATAGTAAGGCGTTTTTTTGGCGCCAAAATTCATGATGGTTTTTTTTCCACAGAAAACCTTTCTGGAGTGTTTTTCACGCCCTCCTTTACATCATTTCATCATTTGGCGCGTTTTTACAACATGTTTGAAAAATGGCGTTTTTTTTCGACATAGTATAGTAAGGCGTTTTTTTGGCGCCAAAATTCATGATGGTTTTTTTTCCACAGAAAACCTTTCTGGAGTGTTTTTCACGCCCTCCTTTACATCATTTCATCATTTGGCGCGTTTTTACAACATGTTTGAAAAATGGCGTTTTTTTTCGACATAGTATAGTAAGGCGTTTTTTTGGCGCCAAAATTCATGATGGTTTTTTTTCCACAGAAAACCTTTCTGGAGTGTTTTTCACGCCCTCCTTTACATCATTTCATCATTTGGCGCGTTTTTACAACATGTTTGAAAAATGGCGTTTTTTTTCGACATAGTATAGTAAGGCGTTTTTTTGGCGCCAAAATTCATGATGGTTTTTTTTCCACAGAAAACCTTTCTGGAGTGTTTTTCACGCCCTCCTTTACATCATTTCATCATTTGGCGCGTTTTTACAACATGTTTGAAAAATGGCGTTTTTTTTCGACATAGTATAGTAAGGCGTTTTTTTGGCGCCAAAATTCATGATGGTTTTTTTTCCACAGAAAACCTTTCTGGAGTGTTTTTCACGCCCTCCTTTACATCATTTCATCATTTGGCGCGTTTTTACAACATGTTTGAAAAATGGCGTTTTTTTTCGACATAGTATAGTAAGGCGTTTTTTTGGCGCCAAAATTCATGATGGTTTTTTTTCCACAGAAAACCTTTCTGGAGTGTTTTTCACGCCCTCCTTTACATCATTTCATCATTTGGCGCGTTTTTACAACATGTTTGAAAAATGGCGTTTTTTTTCGACATAGTATAGTAAGGCGTTTTTTTGGCGCCAAAATTCATGATGGTTTTTTTTCCACAGAAAACCTTTCTGGAGTGTTTTTCACGCCCTCCTTTACATCATTTCATCATTTGGCGCGTTTTTACAACATGTTTGAAAAATGGCGTTTTTTTTCGACATAGTATAGTAAGGCGTTTTTTTGGCGCCAAAATTCATGATGGTTTTTTTTCCACAGAAAACCTTTCTGGAGTGTTTTTCACGCCCTCCTTTACATCATTTCATCATTTGGCGCGTTTTTACAACATGTTTGAAAAATGGCGTTTTTTTTCGACATAGTATAGTAAGGCGTTTTTTTGGCGCCAAAATTCATGATGGTTTTTTTTCCACAGAAAACCTTTCTGGAGTGTTTTTCACGCCCTCCTTTACATCATTTCATCATTTGGCGCGTTTTTACAACATGTTTGAAAAATGGCGTTTTTTTTCGACATAGTATAGTAAGGCGTTTTTTTGGCGCCAAAATTCATGATGGTTTTTTTTCCACAGAAAACCTTTCTGGAGTGTTTTTCACGCCCTCCTTTACATCATTTCATCATTTGGCGCGTTTTTACAACATGTTTGAAAAATGGCGTTTTTTTTCGACATAGTATAGTAAGGCGTTTTTTTGGCGCCAAAATTCATGATGGTTTTTTTTCCACAGAAAACCTTTCTGGAGTGTTTTTCACGCCCTCCTTTACATCATTTCATCATTTGGCGCGTTTTTACAACATGTTTGAAAAATGGCGTTTTTTTTCGACATAGTATAGTAAGGCGTTTTTTTGGCGCCAAAATTCATGATGGTTTTTTTTCCACAGAAAACCTTTCTGGAGTGTTTTTCACGCCCTCCTTTACATCATTTCATCATTTGGCGCGTTTTTACAACATGTTTGAAAAATGGCGTTTTTTTTCGACATAGTATAGTAAGGCGTTTTTTTGGCGCCAAAATTCATGATGGTTTTTTTTCCACAGAAAACCTTTCTGGAGTGTTTTTCACGCCCTCCTTTACATCATTTCATCATTTGGCGCGTTTTTACAACATGTTTGAAAAATGGCGTTTTTTTTCGACATAGTATAGTAAGGCGTTTTTTTGGCGCCAAAATTCATGATGGTTTTTTTTCCACAGAAAACCTTTCTGGAGTGTTTTTCACGCCCTCCTTTACATCATTTCATCATTTGGCGCGTTTTTACAACATGTTTGAAAAATGGCGTTTTTTTTCGACATAGTATAGTAAGGCGTTTTTTTGGCGCCAAAATTCATGATGGTTTTTTTTCCACAGAAAACCTTTCTGGAGTGTTTTTCACGCCCTCCTTTACATCATTTCATCATTTGGCGCGTTTTTACAACATGTTTGAAAAATGGCGTTTTTTTTCGACATAGTATAGTAAGGCGTTTTTTTGGCGCCAAAATTCATGATGGTTTTTTTTCCACAGAAAACCTTTCTGGAGTGTTTTTCACGCCCTCCTTTACATCATTTCATCATTTGGCGCGTTTTTACAACATGTTTGAAAAATGGCGTTTTTTTTCGACATAGTATAGTAAGGCGTTTTTTTGGCGCCAAAATTCATGATGGTTTTTTTTCCACAGAAAACCTTTCTGGAGTGTTTTTCACGCCCTCCTTTACATCATTTCATCATTTGGCGCGTTTTTACAACATGTTTGAAAAATGGCGTTTTTTTTCGACATAGTATAGTAAGGCGTTTTTTTGGCGCCAAAATTCATGATGGTTTTTTTTCCACAGAAAACCTTTCTGGAGTGTTTTTCACGCCCTCCTTTACATCATTTCATCATTTGGCGCGTTTTTACAACATGTTTGAAAAATGGCGTTTTTTTTCGACATAGTATAGTAAGGCGTTTTTTTGGCGCCAAAATTCATGATGGTTTTTTTTCCACAGAAAACCTTTCTGGAGTGTTTTTCACGCCCTCCTTTACATCATTTCATCATTTGGCGCGTTTTTACAACATGTTTGAAAAATGGCGTTTTTTTTCGACATAGTATAGTAAGGCGTTTTTTTGGCGCCAAAATTCATGATGGTTTTTTTTCCACAGAAAACCTTTCTGGAGTGTTTTTCACGCCCTCCTTTACATCATTTCATCATTTGGCGCGTTTTTACAACATGTTTGAAAAATGGCGTTTTTTTTCGACATAGTATAGTAAGGCGTTTTTTTGGCGCCAAAATTCATGATGGTTTTTTTTCCACAGAAAACCATTCTGGAGTGTTTTTCACGCCCTCCTTTACATCATTTCATCATTTGGCGCGTTTTTACAACATGTTTGAAAAATGGCGTTTTTTTTCGACATAGTATAGTAAGGCATTTTTTTTGCGCCAAAATTCATGATGATTTTTTTTTCAAAGAGACCCTTACCATCGTGTTTTTCACTATGACGCTCTTGTCACATTTTGGACGACATACTGAACTATGACGTTTTTGTCACATTTTGGACAACAAAGCACGGAAGACCTGCAGTCAAGGGCCATGACCTGGAATCGAGCCTGCGTCTCTGAAACAGTCCTGTTCATGAGGCGTCCTCTCAACCAGTTGCCCTACCTGGGCACCTCTTTTCCACATTTTGGACGACATACTAAACTATGACTTTTTTTCAACATTTTGGACGACATACTAAACTGACGTTTTTGTCACATTTTGGACGACATACTACACTATGACGTTTTTGTCCCATTTTGGACGACATACTAAAGTATGACGTTTTTGTCCCATTTTGGACGACATGCTAAAGTATGACATTTTTTTCAACAGTTTGGACGACATACTAAACTGACATTTTTGTGACATTTTGGACAACATACTAAACTATGACGTTTTTGTCCAATTTTGGACGACATACTAAACTATGACTTTTTTTCAACATTTTGGATGACACTAAACTATTACATTTTTGTCCCATTTTGGACGACATACTAAAGTATGACGTTTTTGTCCCATTTTGGACGGCATGCTAAAGTATGACATTTTTTTCCAAATTGTGGACAACATACTAAACTATGACGCCTTAGTGACATTTTGGACGACATCCTATGACGTTTTTTTCCAAGTTGTTTTTTGGATCCTTTTGTTGGTTTTATTCAATAGGTAAGTAAAGAATTAGACAGGAAAACAGGAAAGACCTGCAGTAAACATTGTGGTGATATTTTGGATGGCATGCCGACCTGCACTAAAGGGTGATGAGCTGGAATCGAACCAGTCTCTAACATAGTCCTGTTTATGAGTCGCTCTCTCAACCAGTTGATCTACCTGTGCACCTTTTTTCCACATTTTGGACGATATAATAAACTATGATTTTTTTGTGACATTTTTTGACGACTTACTGACGGCAGAATGTAAATAAAGGCTTTGTGAAACATCAGGAGTTTCACCATTGTCTGGCTGTGCTTTGCTACATCACATGACCTAAATACGTACCGGGCAGCAGGAATTCATAGGACTCAGAAACACCCCACAGTTTAATCAATTGTTCTTTGTATGATTTCCAATTGATAAATCACAGTCAATTTGCAGTAGGATCACAATCATGTGATCGTCAGCAGGTAACTGACACAGTGTTCACTTGTCATGGTTACAGCAACGCCGTGCCGACAGCTATATCTCGCAATGGGAAATCCTTTACAAAGCCATGGATTCAGACTATAAGCTGCATGACTGTGAAAATTTAATGAGGTGGTCCTTGTGTTGTTTCTGACCTTCCTCTGAAAATTTCATCCAAATCCATTAGTCCATTTTTGAGTAATGTTTCACATTAACAGACAGACGGATTCACAGATTCATAGATTCACAGACAGATGTCACAAAAATGAGACACAAAATGACAAAAGAACAATAAACAATCTAGTATTTTACTTTATGATCAAAACAACTTGTCATGGTCCAGAAATTATTTTAAATTTCTAGTTTTACAAATTTGTAATCTGCAGTTCATGTCTGCAGTTCATGTTCATGTCTTAGAATTTTCATACTTTACAAAGTCATCCTGCGGGCCAGATTGCACCCTCTGGAGGGCCGGTTTTGGCCCTTGGGCCGCATGTTTGACACTCCTGATTTAGACTGTCCCACATCCTGCAGGTATTCTGGCTGAAGTCACTGCAAAAACTACAAGAATTATTCCCCAGAACACAGGCTATAAACTTATTCTAAGCACATCTCTGGATGATGAGGGCTTGAATGTTTTAAAATCAACTCCAGCTATGTTGCTAACCCGTCACCAGGACCCTAAACTGACCCGTATTGTTCTCCTTAGAGCATTTTGTATGCCGTTCCCTTCAACCACTCTTCCCATCATCGCTCATGGTACCTGTTTTCTCCTCATCGATTTCAGCTTTCGGCTGCTGAATATTACATTTCAGGATTAGAACCCTGCTGCAGGAGAGATTTATGAGCAACCCACACTGGTGATTGATTTTCTTCAATCTCTATCCATTTTTCAGCTGACTAGAAACAGCAGAGCCACACACAAAAAGAAGAAGAAGAAGAAGAAGAAGGACAGATACATCAAAAGTTTAGAGATGAAAACCAAATGTGTGGGAAAGGAGCTTTCAAAAAAAATGAAAAAACAAAAAAACTGTGACATGTTTGACTTGAAGTTGGAAGCCAGAAGATGCAAACAAACTTTGCTGTTCAGGTGCTCTGACTGTAATGAGTTTCTCAAGTAGTCTCTCTCTTTTTCTTCTCCTTTCTGCGAGGCATATATTGGAGTAAATGAGCCTTGAATGCTAAACTGCTTTCCATTGACCAGGTTTCTGCTCTTCTCTTGGAGAGGAAGATGAAGGAGAATTGTCAGGGCTCCGACATTGTTAAAAGTCGCTTGATCGATGTTGCGTCTCCGGGGAGATGGTCGAACAATGCACTGTGACACTCCTCACAGATTGACTCATGAACTCAGGAAACTCTACACACATTGCTTTTTCCTGGTGTACGTTTTTTTTTTTAGCTTTCGATGACATTTGAGAGCTGTGTGTCAATATAAACACAATAAGAAAACAGAACTAAAGCTATTGTCGAGTGTTCATTTTTTGAGATAGCAGAGAGGCAACTTCTCTCAGTTAAAGTTGTTTATTCTGCAATGCCGAATGGCTTGATATCAACGACCATTACTATTCAGAGGACTGTAGTTAAAAAAAAGTGTTAATCTGACAGCGTCTTCCAAGTAATGGATGAAATTCAGTGTACAGAGTGAATTTATGAAAATGTGCAATAATCTCATTGGTTAAAAACTGATGGAGACGAGCTGTGGTTTAGACTTAGCGCTCTCTTGTTGGTGGATAGGCTTGTCCATAGCCTCTCACCACACGATCCTCCAATCTGTCGACAGGTACAGAAAGAAAAACCCTCCCTATTATGAATTTTGGTCTATTTTTGTGTCTTTAGGCCTTCATTATTAACCATTGCAATGTTTCCTCTGCATTCATTTAGGAGTGGCAGGCTGCCATTCCTAAATCCCAGCCGCCGCTCCTTCAAATTTTTTTCTTTTTTTTTTATTGTCGCAAATACACCACCGCCACGTCTCCACCTTCGCAGCAGAGTGCTGCACTGTGTCGGGTACTCACGAGTACCAAGGTAAACTACAGATAACTATCTTGCTCAGTATCTACTCTTTGATACGTCGGGTTAATACGACGTTAATTACTCGTGAGAGCGCGGCCTTGAAAGTGACGTCACATCAAGCATCCAGGCACCAGGTCAGAGAGTCAGAGGAGCATCGTCTTGGAAAATAGGGCAGCAACTTACCGGAGAAAAGTTATTAGCTTAAGATAACTCATAATAGACTTTACAAGTTAAACAGACATTGGCAAAATATTGATGTCCAGCTAACGGTACGTAGCATATCGGTAGATTCAGTTAATTGGACCCGGTGCCAACTCAGTGTCGCTAACGTGAGTAAACTATTGATAGCATTAAGCTAATATCTACACACTATGATGTAACTGCAGATGAGCTTGTTCAAATTTTTTATTTCTTTTTATACATTCAGCCTATTTTCAACTGGCCATTCAATAAATAGATTGTACAAGTAAAATCTGCAGTCAAATGTCATTTGTTTACACCAACACGACTCCCGGAGAGCCTGCCGCCGCTGCTGAAAAAAGTCCTAGAGGAAATAATGCATTGTCTATTATCACAGTCATTTGCATTACCTACAGTCTACTTCCACAGTCATGTGGTGCCATTACTTTAATTTGGGTGACTGTATGTCTCCGTCCTCATATATTTTCTATAGTTTTAGGTTCTTCCCATGGTATTGTTATGTCTTAGAGTGGCCTTGAGTATTGAGCAAATGTGTGTCAGCGTGCAGTGAGCATGCGTGGGTGGATGTGTGTCTGCAGTGCATATTTGTGTATCTGATGTGTCTTGAGTGTAAGCGGATGTGCTTTTCCCTCTGTCTGACCTGGTGCTATTCAACTTTGTTTTATCCCAATTCACATAGTGTGAGACAATGTTCGAGACCCTCTCATTCATTCACAGATCAACACAACTAATGTAATACGTACAACTGTATAAAGCCAGCAGTATGTTTAATAGAAATAGTAAAAACAATAAATCCTAACACCACAGACCTAAAAATCCTAACGCTCACGTTAATTCATGTTATGATTATCAACAATTTCTATGCAAGAAGCCCTCATTTTTTTGGAAAAAAACAATAAAACATGTCCCCTAACTTTGCATCAGCATAATGCGTGAACTATATCAGTGCAATACTTACTTATGATTAATTAAGCGTTAGTTTTAATTGCTTCTGAGAAATTGCTGTTACAAAGGTACCCAACTACGGCTGCTGCAACAATATTGATGTGAAAAAAGGTGTCGGTGGAAAGCAGTCGAGCTTTGACAGCTAAAGACAAATAAACCGAAAGATTGCTCCGCTCTGTGTGGAACTTCAAAAGGAAATTACAATCTAATGATGATTTAATGAATATTCATACCACGGCAGAGCCTATTTTACCCACACACTTTCGCTCAAATGGCATCTGACACGAGAAGAAAAAAAGCAACCGAGATAGGGAGAGACCCGCTCTAGCGTGAAAAAGTGGAAAACACACTGAGAGTGCAGCGCTGGCCGCCAGCTGCCAGTTATTGAGTTTAGCAGGGGGTGAAGAATCCAATGGGATTTACACATCTAGACAGAAATCAAGAGGGCGCCAGAGGTTTTTTTTCTCCAAACTCAATAAATCACTTGGCTCAGATAGCCACAAAGTGTGACAGGATTTTATTTTGGTGTGTTTGTTTTGGGTGTGTGTGAGAGGGAGAGGGAGAGGAAGTGAGATTTAAACTCGACTGCGATACAAACCCCCACTATGTTCAAGTGGAATGAAATGTTATCTCCCAGACACTGAAGCTACAGAGAGAGAAACGGGAATCAACAACTCTGTTCAACACACAGCGGCTGGTGGTGGAAGTTTAAGTCCAGACACAATCTAAGAAGGAGGTGGGATGCAGAGCTAAACCACACAAAAGGTTTGCATTCTGCTTTGTGCCTCTTCAACTCCCACATGGTTGATATGAACAGTAGACGCTCATCCAAAAGCCTTACGCAACACAAGATCACTGTATGGGCGTTATATAGAAGCAAAAAGAGGGAATTGCCATTATTTTACTCCTGCAAATTGGTCTCTTTTCACTTTCTACAAGCTGATCAATAACCCACATCATATGTAGCTTTGTCCCAGTTCTGGGGTTAGATGATCACCACCCTAGAGGGTATCAATCCATAGACATATACTAGACTAAACCTACACTGCTTCCACAAATGAGACAGTCCATCCTCCAAAAAGCAAAAGTGTCCAACTGTATCACTGGACAGGTCCTCTCTAATTGCAAACAAAGTGGTAAGCCACAGTGGGAAGGACAATTTACAGAATGAGGCAACCGACAAGCAATGTATTAGGTGAATATGATCAACTGTGGTTCACAACATGACTACACTATGACAAAAACAAACACAACACCATACACTGTATTCACCAGCTACTTTAAGCCATTTCAGGTCAAAACCCTGGTATGTAGGTCATGTGTAGAGGTGTGTAAAAGGTTCAATATTCTTGCAAGAGAAGGTTGGTACTTCTTTTAGCTGGAAAAGAAGTTCCAGTGGTCTTGCAGACTACAAAAGATTTAGCCCTTGAACTGAAAGTAGCACTCATGCTGCATTAAAAGATTGTCAGAAGACCTCAATTTTTGAGATTTGTTGTTGGGTCACAATATCAACTCAAGAGGCCAAGCTGAAAACTCACATTTCTGTAACATTGCAATATTGAGCTCTTCACACTCCAGTTGAGCCCGGACAGAACATTCAGCCAAGTGGGCTAATCTGCGCACAGATCCGACAGCATCGGCTGTACAAACGTTCAAGGTCGATGGCTTTTCAACGGCCCGACAACACTATTGATTCCATATTTAACACAGAGATGTCGTCTTGTCTAGCATCGATCCCCGATCTGCACAGGCAGGATATCGCAAAACAAAGAGACATCCAATTGTGTTCTTTCGCTGCTACTAACACATTTATCACAGTTCACCAGTACGTGGAGAGGAAAGCAATCAAACTGGGCGGAGTTATGATCGCATTTTGCCTGGATTTAAGCCCAATCCAAAGGGCTAATTAAGGTCAGGCTCTTTTGGCAATCAGTAGAAATGCAGACCTGGGAAAGGATGTACGCAAAGCTAGAAACCAAAGATTCCAATCATATCATATTATCCATACATACAACAACCATATATAACAGGTCTACTATAAGAGGAAGAAAGATCAATTGTGCATTTTTTGGACAATGACAAACTCTGTGTAATTTCTCAAATTTGTAACCACAAAGCTAAGTTGCAGAACATGACCCGGAAAGCATTTAAATAATGATCATGACTGCAAACTGTGCAAAAGAAGTGGATGTAGCCACACAAGTGTCCACATTTGGACAATAACGTAAATCTGGCATGATCGTGAATTCAGAAGGAAGCTCCACGCTAAAGATTGTCATGCTTTATTGTCTATTTTCTTCTAAATGAGGCCATAATTCATCAAATGAATATCATGCTGTACTGAAGGAGACTTGAAATTAGGGACTGAGACCATAAATCCATTAAGAGGATGTTTACCGTGGTAGTAAATCAAATGACAAAATGGGTAATTTTCTCATACACTTGTCTACAAGCGATTTTTTTGTAGAACAAGTGTAGTCGTCGCCTCCTGCTGGCTGATAAAAGAATGCAGGGTTGAAACACTTCCACATCAGCTTCAGTTTCAAGCTGTGGTTGTTGCTCCTCAATCATAACTCATTCTGTGTGAGTTTGACATTAATCCAAAGTGCACTGGTGCAATAAGGCATTGAGATATTGACTATGATAATAGAATTTTTAACGAGCAGACATATCAAGATGGAAGCCATTCTGCACCAAGGCTGATTAACCACAAATTATTGTGATTATATTCAAGTGAAAAATCCATATCATTAGTGAAAGTCTGGTTTTACGTATTCAGATTCTGGAAAAGGAAAATTAAAGCAAGAAAGTTAGGACCCATCATCGAGTAGTCAGAGTCGAAGAACGCTTCAGTGGGAAAGCAATTTCAATTTCCAGCCCTGAACTGATGGACAACGTACCCGGGATTGCTTTCTTTCCTTTATCTCTTCACTAAGCACGTAACTTAGGCCTCACATCTCAGCCAGCCAGTCTTCCACATGTGTGCAGAGTCAATTAAACCGAGAAATCAATGAAAGGCAATGCCAATCAAGCCCCTTGTTTAAATGCTGCCCCTGGGATGTGACCAGAATTTTCCCACCTGACTACGGGGTTAGGAGTTTTGCGATCGATTTTCCGAAGCAACGATTTGCAAAGCCATCGATTCTAAGGGGTGTTTCCTTATATCCAGTTGCAGTACATTTAGAATAACAAGGAATTCAGCCTCAGTACATGCACAAAAACACAGTCACACTTTTTCCTTTTAAGAGGAAAAGGAGCACTTTCATGATTCTCGTTTGTGTTTTGATTGAGGTTCAAATAACTGTTGCATATTATGAAATATCACTTGGGTTGTGATCAGTTCCCAAAGAAGCTTAGAAACTCTTAAAATTATAATTAATCTAATCCACGGGTGTGTGATATGGAACATAGAAGGGATTAATCAAAGAGGAAAGTGCGATAAAAAGCGCTTCGTAATGACAGCGCCCTTTTGGAGAGGAATAAAGATTTTCTGGAGTTATGTCTCTTCTCAAGGTCAAGCGAATGTCAATGAGCTAATAAAATATAGGAAAGAGCACATTTTTAGTCCTCCCATGCTGATAAAGTAAAGACATGTCAGAGTCTTAAAGATCAAGCCAAATTAAAACATCACATACAGTTCGTGCTAATAAAGTGCTCAAGGTCCTTGGAACACTTTCATATTAATTCAATTCCCAAAAGTTTAAGGGTGGTAAAGTGCCTCTCAACCTACTAAATATGGTAAGAGAAAAATGTTTGAACTATTCTGACTTTAACCACCAGAATCCCTGTGATTTTAATGTGTAGCCCATGAACTGCACACAGAGTAGGTCTGTATGCCAACCAGGCTGTTCTGTGATGATTTATACCAAAGAGACAAAACAGTTACTGCACGGCTCAGTCAGGGATGTTTAGGAATTAACTTGCATTTAGTTTCAATTTGCGCACATGTAACTTCAAGCTAAAAGGGAAAGTGTATGTAAACAACTTCTTATTTATTGGATTATGATTATTTTACGCTCAAAGTTAAACTAGTGTCAGTAATGAAATGTTAGGTGCATCTTTATTTGGATTTTTTTTTTTTTTTACGGTTTTAAAGGGAAATAAAGAAGCAGGCCTATCCTGTTGAAGAAGTCTGACTTGACTGACAAAAATCTGAGTTGGTTAGAATCGGTCTTGGCCTTCCTGGAGCTCTAATAAAAAGTCTGCTCAGTGGCCCTTCAAACCAACAAGCCAGATAAACCAAATGCTATTGTCACATGGTCAAAATTTCTCCCTTAATTTGCTTTAATTCATTTTCAAAGACAAAATTCTATTTATTCTATTCTTGGTTGAATACTTAATGGTTGTTATTTACTAAGAGATGCACATCCATATTCAAATTCCTAGTTTGTTGTGCACAAAAAGACTATCAGAAACTGAAATGCTTGTAGTGAAGCTAAGGTACTCTACAGCTGTACAATATAAAAAAAAAATGTACATGTAAGACAAGGCTACTCAGTCATATCATCACCAGCGGATGAAATCTTTAATCAAAAAATCTTTAATCAAAGGTGACCTTGAGCTGAGCACAGGCATGTGATGTGCAAGAAATAAAATGAATAGTCGCTGTGTGTGATCGCAGTGTCTGAGCAGTCTGGAAGTAATAAACATGATCGATTTAACAATATATTATACAGAAGTATGATTTAGTCCACAGCAGCAATAAAGTAGTAATAGTGCCCTGAGAAACACTGCAGGTCTAAAAGTGACAGTGATATTCCCCCGTATGCCCAGCATGTTAAAGTCAATATTTAATCAACAGTCAGTGTCAGTGCATTGCTTTCCATCCAGAGTTGGACATCCATTCTAATGCAATTTCCTTTGAAAAATCACGTTTTAAAAGGAAAACAATGACAGTGATTTAGTTCAGTTTCAGAAGCAATCTTTGTGCAAACTAACACACCTGAACAGGCACATCACATGACTAGTTGTGTACACTGGGTGTGAGAGTGCCAGTGTAAACATGATGCAGGGGGGTAGCTGCTCAGGTGTGGAAAATACCACAGAGGAAGAACAGATATGGTAACTAAGGCACAACAGTTTTTAGCTTAGAAAACAACGACTCCTGTACCTTCATTCATAATTTATATTGAATGAACTATTGCCAAAAGTCTACTGTCAGAAACAACACAAGTATACCTAACTTCTGTTTCTGAAGTTCACTCGAAATTGACCCCTACTACATTGTTTAGAACTCTTGAAACTGCATATTTCACACTGAGGACTTGCTTGATGCAAAAGTACATAAAGGTTTGCAGGTATAACTTAAATCTGAATCTTTTCCCACTGCTGCTTGAAATACAGTGCCTCAGCAAGGTAAAACGGTTCTGCAATTCATATCTCTTCCTGTCATTCCTGTCTTCAGAAACTAAAAGTCTTCTTACCAGTCTGCCACCAGTGATCCAGAACAGGAACTCCAAAACTCCTCTTGGCCCAATCCAGTGTCTCCACATCACATCGCTCTCCTGCCATGAACAACGACTGCAACCTGCAAGGACACGCAGCACATCTGACAGTCACCTCAAGGAAACATGACATATCTGCTTCCTCACAGGAGCATTCAGGGTAAGTCAACGTCTATGCAATGATAAAATCATATTTTTTGTCGAGTGCCAGTCCCCAAGCCTTTGTGAAAGAGTTTATTTTTAGATTTCTCAAGACTTCCTGTGTTACAACTTGAAATTTGATGCAAATCAACAATAGCAATGTCGCAGAGAGTTTAGGCCTCATTGATTTGGTCAGATTGTGCATTTATATGAGAGATCCTCTTATGGCTTATGATTTATTTCTTTGCTGCAAAGAGAAACACTTGAGCAAAGAAAACTGGGTCATAAAAATTGTAGAAAAACTGTAATGGTTGCCAACTTCTCTCGATGCTCTTGAATGTGATTTTATTCTTTTTTAATCGTTTCTAAACGGCAGCGACTCCCCCTCCTCGCTGTGACTGAGCTGTCCTTTCCACTGCTTCTGACAATGACAAGCAGACAGTCCTTGCCACGTTTGCTGACTAAACGATCTCTGCATCCTGCCTAGAATAATTTGCTCCGTTGTCACAGAAAAGTAAAGGTGGACCCCTGTTTGTCTTGAGGATCACCTCCACCCCCACAGAGCACAGTCCTTAGCCTCTTGGTTTCAAATTCATACAAAAACAAAAACAGCTTCCTTCTTTTTAAACATTATTTTTACTCATCTCTAAAGGGATTTCAGTGGATGTTTGTCTTCCTCCAATCTTGGCGAGACGCTCCTTTTCTGCCAAGAATTCTGCCCTCTATAAGACCTTACAGTCAGTGCTGATGAGACCTTAAATCACGAAGTATCTGGAGACAACAAAGTTGTGCCAGGGCATCTGAATCTCAAATTTGAATCTCACTTATAAGTGCATCCCTGTTCGAGCATCAGATTCGTACTAGTTGCTACTCTCTGAGTTCATGAACTCCCTGCTCCTTGCCCAACTAGTGAACCCAAACAGTACAGTTTCTATCTTCAGCCTCACTGGTTTCTCCCACATCATTCCCTCGCAAACTCTGTCCGATGGCTGCACATGGCTGCTCATATCTAATTCAAAACACTGTGGCTCGTCTGCTACAAGGCTGTGAAGGGAACCATAACTTTCTATAAGTCCGGGCCACAGCGCAGCCGTAGATGTCAGCCTCATTGCCATATTTTCTTATTAAATGACTGCTGGACATCATTCATTGCTCACAACCCTCCCTGACGGCAACATGACCTTCCATCTCAAATAAAAATAAAAGTGACGTTCTAGTTTCTGTAAAAGGCAAGAGTCTGGCATCAAGTAATACAATTTTATACAAAAGACATTGTTTTTCTGTTGATAAATTCACTGATCACCAGTTATACTTGGTGGTGTCTTTTTGCTTAGCATGTACCCTTTTAATTTACTATATGCTGAAACAGATTTTTATACACATTATGAGGGGTTCTACACATGCAGTTTCAATCTTGTTTGCTCATGTGTGTTAATCAAGCACGTCAAAGAGGCTCTAAAATAGTATATTATGATAAAAATGTACCAAATGACAATGAGAAAACCTTCCATTAATGTGAAAGAGATCTCTCAGAGTCATTATGCTCAAAGAACAATGAGTTTTGGCCACTTCTACTGCTCTCAAAGCATGACTTTTAGCTGCAACAGGTGGCCGTTTCTAGCAGTAAAGCTCTAAAAACCCACCACACACAGCTTTCCCAGCACCAAATGGCAGACACTTACAGTTAAATACTACCATAGTGGAGCATTTGGTAGCTAAAGAGGCAGATATTTCCCTCAGGAATTCAACACCAAACAAACAGAGCTGAAGGAGAGTGAAGATTGGACTTATGTTTGCCAGGTGGCCAGAAACACAACTCTAAATAAATGATAATGTTGCCCTCTAACTGTTGGATGTGTAAATAAGCAACTCTTTTCCATATCTGAGAGACTAAGGAAGGTCTTTCTGAATGTACACTACCGTCGAAAAGTTTGGGGTCACCCAGCCAGTTCCATGTTTTCCATGAATACTCACACTTTTATTCATGTGCTAACATAACTGCACAAGGGTTTTCTAATCATCAGTTAGCCTTTCAACACCATTAGCTAACACAATGTAGCATTAGAACACAGGAGTGATGGTTGCTGGAAATGTTCCTCTGTACCCCTATGAAGATATTCCATTAAAAATTTCCAGCTAGAATAGTCATTTACCACATTAACAATGTCTAAACTGGATTTCTGATTCATTTAATGTTATCTTCATTGAAAAAATCAGCTTTTATTTCAAAAATAATTTCTAAGACACCCCAAACATTTGAACAGTAGTTTATATTTGTGTGTGTGTTTTCTAGACAACTGTTCATTTGATCTACTTCAGCATCTACTTCCTGGACTCAAGGAAGTGCAGCGTTGAGCCTGAAGTCATTTGGATGAGCTGCTATCGAGAAATGCAAAAACGACAGTCGGTGACTTCGTTACAACTCGGGCAACTCATCGATGTGAAGATGCTGCAAAAATGGCAGCTCATTCCAAGAATGGCTGTGCCTGATCAAAGCATGGAATCCCCTGGAAAACAAACTGCAGCTTAAAAAATTCCCCTACAGTCATCTAAGCGTGGGATTATATCAGACAGAGATCCAACAATGTGGTGCTCTGTAATGTAAGCACTGCAAACTGAAAATGGTTGACCACACCAGAAGTAGAAGCATCCTAAAGCCGCCAGCCGACAGACAGCATAGTCTTGTAGCCAAGCAATCGGCGCACTTGTTTACACAAGTTAACTTAAAAGTGAATGATATAAATGTAGTAAGGTTCACTGACTCAAAATAATGTGCTCTGGATAACCATCTTGCTAAAACCCATCACACTCCAACTACCACGCTTCTATTTATTCAAGGACAATTCAGATTTTCTGTGTTATTTGGGTTTTCTGAAGAGTTCAATGGAAGTGCAGGCTTGGATTCAAGCAGACACTGACCTCAGAAATACTAGTGGGACGGCGATCGCTTGGCTGCTGCCCAAGCTGAAAGAATGTGGACTGAGGCAGTTGTAGTTAGTAGTGCAAACAACTTTGTGCTGTTTTCAAGGAGAGGAGATCCTAAGATAGTCTATCGTTCCCATACAAAAATAATTCTCCAACAGTCAAAATCTAATTTAGCAAGCTGCTCTCTCACAATGCACTTCACACACATGGAGCTCAGGGACAAAAAGAACACTTTGTTTCACAATAAAATCTACAATGTTTGCTTTATCCTGACATCCACTGAAGGTTATTAGTGAAGGTTAGGTTCAATGATAGCAACTGTACTATGAACTGAACAAAAAGAACCAACAAAAGGCAAACTCTTTCTCAATGGTAAGGCTGTCCAATCATTGCAAACAGTCTGTTAACAGTACTATTAGCCTTGTATGTAAAGATAAGCCTTCGATAGTCTCTACAGTTTGGCCTTGGAGCAGGCAGGAAAGGTCATGTTTTAAGGCTACAACTTGCTGTTATCCTTTAGGTTCATTCTGGGAGGTCAGTGTGGCAAAGGTGATGGCTGAACACATGAGAAACACTGATTTTAGCAAAGGATAACATACCTAGTGTGTGTGTTCTAACATGTACTACATGTATAGTGTGTAGCGCTGCAACTGAACAATCTAAAAACACAGCTGCATCATGTGAACAGTTAACACAAAGAGCGTCCTTGTCCATTCTTAAAATTCTACTTGCAGGTTATTTTTTCACTGAATGAATACTTAATATTTCCTGAAATCAACTGAAAAGTTATTGGAGGATTTCACATGTTTTAAAGGGAATGAAGGCAGTGAGAAGTGCTCTTAAAAACAGGTCACATAAGACCACATAAGGGACTAATGAACTGTAAATTATTTTTGCTAATTACTTTCCATTTCACAACTTTTCATCATGGTGAATTACTGTGCTTTTTTACATGTTCCACTTCTGCCTGTCAGAACATCGAGTCCACATTTTTCCTAAGGTTACAACCAGCTTTTAAGCCTGAGCCAGTCTGATGCAGAGTTGGGATTTCACTGCTGCCTATGTAATGCAAAACACAGAAAATCTGGAAGAGTATGTTCCTGAAGATAATAATTTATAATTTTGGATGGAACTATGCGAGACTAACAGCTGGTTTGGTTCCTTCTATGCACACGACCGCTTCAGTTCCACCATCGGCAGCAGCAGCAGCTTCTGCTTTTGCTGCCGGCAGGAGCAACGGTCACAAATTCATCAGAGATTCAGTTTGATGAAAATGTGAACTGCATACTGCCAATCTTCTTTTATGTTTGCAAACTTCTAAATTAGTCAGCTCTCTCCCATGTGTCTCTCTCTCATGTGGCACCATAAAACACGTGTTGATTTATGGTTAGTGAAGCAAGATATGGCTCATATCAGCTGATCCTCAGTTCTGATAATGGGCAAGTACTAACACTCCAGTGTTAAAGTCAGTACTGGTTTTGTTATATCCTCATATGTGACAGGAGTCTTGGCTGTTCACCAAAACACCTGTTCTCCATTGGTTCTCCTCATGTCACAAAATAATTTCTTGCTGATGGCTACTATTTTCTCCAAACCCTGTCTGATCCTGGTCTCTTTAACACTCAGCAGGCTCACAGTTAAGGTCTGAGCACCAAGGGTGTGAAGACCCTACTGAAACCCATGGGTTTATTGTTACACTTTCTTCATCCAATGAAAGAAACGCATCGTTGAGGCTCTAAAAATACAGAAAAACTCGGGCTGGACCCGAATATCCGAATATTTGGTCGTGACGGTGGTATCCAAATAGTTATTTTGAGATCCGAATATTCGGACCCCAACTGCTATTCAGGCCAGCCCTATCAAAAACGTGTGAAACTTTGCACACACATCAGGACCAGTGAAAAATTTTATTATTTTATATTTTATGGGCTCAATAGCGCCCCCTGGAACATTTCAAACATTTATTGTGACCAACACGTGTGACCTAGACTTATGAAATTTGGCACACATATATAGCTCATCAAGATGCCCAAAACACAACAGGAAGTCAGCCATTCTGAATTATGCAGCATATTTTGGACAATTTTGGGTCATTCTTGGACATTTTCAAAGCTATAAACTCAAACAAGGTGACCCCAAGAGAGCTCAAATTTGAGCACTAGTCATGGGTGATCAAAAGTCATGAAAAGTCTGAGGGCGTAGAAATGGCAGCCAGCGGAATTTTGACATTTCACCCTGAAACAGGAAGTACTGTCTAACTACCCTGTACATGCTTCGATCTGCCCTACACTTTACATGTGTGATCCGAGTACGGCCCTGATGACATACATATACCAATATACATTCTCGCATCACAAACAAGTTGTATTTTTTCACGCTGTATAAAACTCTCCTACAAAAACTACTCTAAATGTTTTTGAATTGCACATAGATTTTTTTCTAGTTTCTGCCCAATTTTCCTACACATCAGTGCACTGGGGTCTGGATAATCAAGTTAAACACAACCCTGACATCACCACCTTCACCAGTACCAGCATTCACTGCGCACCAAAAAGCTCCATCCAGTGGAATCCCTTTGTCACTTGTCCACGAGTGAAGCTTTCAGCATTGAGTTCTTGCCTTTAAAACACTACTGACAGCATGTGTGCCCCTTTTGTCATGCTACATTTATGGAGAGCACTGCTGCCATCACGACTTTAGACGACCCTGCATGTATTCTTCGCATCCATGGCAACAAGCGCTAAGCACATTGATAAGGGCTATTACAGCTGAACGGGCTCTAGAGGGAGTAAATGTCTCGGTATCAATACTGCAAGCAGCAGTCGGGCTATGTGAGCTGTGTCAAATGATCATTTGAGGTCTCTCTAGCATGAAATTACGTGTTTGACAATAAAGCTAACGGAGTTTTCTGAAAGGTTGTGTTACTTCCATCAACACAGTTTTAATTAAAACCAGAACCATTAATATTGACATATCCGTCCGTGTTTAAATGACGGAGCAACATGGAGAGACTACATATGGATGCATTAAGCTCTACTGTCACTACTACTACGCTTGGCTGAATCTTTCATATGCATCTACACAGAGAGTCAAAGAATCACAACCAAGAAGTGAAAGCCCCTTCAATAAAAACTAGACTGGAAGCTTTACTATCATTCATGCATTCTTATGATCTCCAATGAATTAGAGCACTAAAGCTCCCTTTTAACATCTACAACCACTTTGATGATCAAAATGGCATATTTATTGAAATAAAACTTCTTTTTGGAGCACTGAAATTGAAAGTGCAAATCAAGGTTGCAAATAAAAGCTCAGTCCAGACGTTGAACAGCCTTCCGCTAAAATGAATCCATGTTTTAATGTTGCTTTTTCCATTGTAGCGTCTGTGTCACAGGGACATGTTTTGCTCACAGCCAAAATGGAAATGCGGTAATCCTTCACAAACCTGCCTCCACCAAGGGGAAAAGACACATTAAGAAGAACAAAGTGTGCACAGAAGAAGCAGCCGCCTAAATGAGTGATTGTCCCAGGGTCGAAGCTGAGAGGATGAACGCCGCCAATATTTGAAGGAAAAATATCGTCGAAAATAACGTGCAGGAGCAGCGTTTAGAAAGGTGCTACACATTCAGCACAGAGAACAACGGGAGATTGTCACATTCAGTCCACAACGCCAGAGTTACTGAATGATTCACTGGGATCATAGGTCATCCACACTCAGAATTGCTTTATGATTGTGTGCTAAGAGGCATTTTCAGCCTGCTGAACAGAGTAAAAGTGGTAAATTGACACCGCGAGCCCTTCAGGTCCGAGGTTTTCTGCTCCACGGCAAACAATTAACCAACGTGATAATCTCGGCGATTCAAGACAAACTAACACCATAAAGAAAAGTTTGTTGTCAACTCCGAGCTGGAGACGACCTTCACCTGAGCAGCAGGACCACAAAAACAAGTTCACAGGAGTTGTTGTTTTAACTCGATGGGGGTTACAGTGAGCTGAAGTTGTTCACTATCCATCCTGATTAACACCCAAGTGAGTGGAGTTGAGAGCACAGACTCTGAACAATGGAGGTGGGAAAGGGTTGTGCATCAACAGATGGCAGGAGACTAATGAGAGGCCGGACGGGCTGTGCAGACCACAATCAGCCAGCAGAAACTTTCACATGTCACTCCTGGTGTTTCAAAGCTCTAAATAGAACTCCCTGCTACTGAGGATTGATGCCAGTTTGCTGTCTCAAGCTAAATTCATTGGAAGCACCAGATAATAACAAGATTATCTCTGAGTTTCAGTACGTGTCCTTCATTTGTCATGATAGGAACATGGATCATAGTCCAACAGGCTTGAGAGGTTGATAAAAATGCATCTTTACTGACACCATTTTTATCAGTACAAAGATGCTTCGAGAAATGAACAGTGTGAAAGACTTGAGTTTCTTTTGTTTTTGAAGTTTCAGATCGTTATCAAGGCCATCCATATATATATATTTATATATACACTTAGAGGAACTTTATGGAGACACAATACCAGCCTCAACTGAAGATTTTGCGCTTTTTTCCATTTTGATATTGTCTTCATTGAAAAAAAAAAACGCCTTTTAAAAAAAAAATAAGGTCATTTCTAAGTGATCCCCAAACTTTTGAACGGTAGTGTACATACATCTAAGAAAGGTCGTATGGGTTAGTTAGATCTGGTGATTCATCAAATAGATGGTCAGTATTTGAAGTCGATAAAGAAGCTTTGACATGAACGTTCTGTCAGCTCTGTCTCTCTGTCATTGTGATTTGATAGGAGCCATTCTGCCAGCAATAAAATAAAGATCACAGGAATTATAGAGAAAAAGGACTGTACGGGGTTTGAATATAAACAGAAGTCTGCCAGGATGATCACACAGCTCATGATGGGGGGAGAGAATAAGGTGAGGGGGAGACAAATGTAGGCTAGACTACATTAATGGTGCTTTTCCATTAGCGCCTACTCAGCTCGATTCTACTCGGTTTGTGAGGTTTTCCATTAGGACGTAGTACCTGGTACCAAGAACTATTTTAGTATCTACTAGCCGATAATGTGACGTCTACAGAGTGCAGGCCACTGATTGGACAGGGAGTGATGACACACAAGAGCGACTCTTTCACGAAAACAAAACCCGGCTTTTTTTTTTTTTTTTTTTTAAAAACTGGCAACAGCGACGGTACGCATTGCCCTTCACAGGACTTGGCAAAATATGGCAACCAGACCTGTACTGTGTGCGAATGAGGAGGTCAAGACTTTCCTGTCTTTGGTGGTGGACCAAAGAATCCAGATGGAGCTGGACGGTGCAACTCGCAACGAGAAAGTATATCAGGAGGTCTCCGAGCAGATGGTCACCCACGGATACAGTAGGACAACGAAGCAGTGTCGGAAGGAGCTGAAAAAGCTCAAAAGTGTATTTTGTGCTTGCTGTTTCTTACATTTTGCCGCTGTGCTATGACGACTCCACCAGCGATGAGGTGGTTCTCAGTTGTTACGGAAAACGACCTAAACCGAGTCGAGCCGAGTAGGTGCTAATGGAAAAGTCCCTTTACCCTCATGTCGTCCTGCGGGTCAAAATTGACCCGTTTTCAAGTTTGAAAATGTGGAAAAAATATATATTTTCACAGTGAAACTTTTGATGTCCACATTTTCAACATTTTTGGGAAATATCTGAACATTTTTTGGTGGAAAAAAAGAAATGTTAAAAAAGGTTTCTTAAGAACATTCACATAAAAATCAAACAAAATACAGCAAATGTTGCTGGATTTTGATTGATTTTTATGCAAATGTTCTTAAGAGAATATTAGACGTTTTACTGATATATATGTAATCACTTTAGATATTTTTAGGATTTTTTTGGAAGATTTTTATTCATTTTTTGAAAACATTTACAAGAATTCTTTTTGCCAAATTGGGGGATTTTTTTTAAAAATAAAACTTTTAAGGGAAACTTTTAAGAAATTATTGGAATTTTCTTCCTGAAGGTTTTGCAAATTTTCAGAAATTTGGGGAATGTTTTTGCTGAATTTTTGGTTTTTTTTCAGACATGGAAACCATATTTTTTGGTGCCTGTAAATGAGGACAACAGGAGGGTTAAATGTACAATAAACCTACAAGTAGACTTAAGATCACCAACTCCATTTTTCCTTTGTCAACATGTGTTTCTGACTATTTATGCTAGATTAACTCATTTATCTAAAAAATACTTCGGCACTGACCTCCTTCTTTCACCTGCGGTTTAGTTGTGTTAAGGTTTGCTGCGTACCTGGACAGAGGATACTTCTTCCCTACTGCAGCGTGGGGGTCCTGCTGGCGGATGGCTCGGATGGCTGTGGGTGCCGTAAACATGGAGGAGGCTCTGTGTTCAGACAGGACACGGAAGAAGGCCCCGGGGTCTGGAGTCCCGACGGGTTTACCCTGTAATCACACAGCAACTTACAAGCTTACAAAATATGACACTGGTGAAGGCATGTAAATCACACAAATGTAAACAGTGCGCCTCAAAAACAAATAACCGATACGGAGATTATTGTTGTGTAAGCTCTGCTCTGCTGCAGCATTATTTCCACCCTGCTCAGAGTACAGACTACAAAGCATGAATATTCAAAGAGCAGCTGTTTAAAATGGAGAAGCACACTGGAAGGCTGTCTTCCAAACAGATGGGCCACAATATCCATGGATTAGAAACAAACTGTTGCACTATAGGAGCACTGTCTGTCTGTCTGTCTGTCTTGAAGAAATGATAGAGACAAAAGAACCCCGCAGGCAAAGGCCTCCAACTGCAATCTCCACTGTGTTTCTGGTAGCCTCTCCCAGCAGTGAACAGACAACCGCAGATGAATAAGAATGGTAAACAGGTGCACTGAGTTCTGGCTGTCATTTTTTGCTCCGGATAAATATTTGTGTCTGATCAGAGAGAGAAGGTTGGAACCATCGAGCCTGAATATAGAGAGGGCTGTTAGAACAGGAGCCACATGAAACGACTACAGTGGCTGAAGTCAAAGATTGATTGAATGGTGGCAGGTAGATTAATTTATTGCCTTTCAGCGCTGCTTCATACAGGGAGAGAAAATCTGAGTTAATGTAATCAGTGGCCCTCTATATAAATACACTGTAGAACGCAGAGAGAAAGATCAACATGCAGACACACGTCCTACTTAGACTTGCAATTTTGCTACATGCTAATAAAAATCAACATATTTAAGAGGCTACATGGAGGCTGGACTCCACTTGCCAATTTGTAGTGGACAAACAAAGTAAAAAGCACACGAAGCATCAATAAGAGGCTGATGAAAACATTCATCCATGCAGATTTTTTTATTACTAAAGATTTCCACTCCAGTTCATCTTTACAAGAAATTCATTGTGCCACATTTGCAGCCTTCTCCACTATGCTAGTATATATATTTTGTAACCTCTTCCATCATTTTTGGCAAAATGAAAACATGTTGTGCACAATTTAAATGGAATACTACAAGCACAAGAGAGCAAGAAGACCACAAGGTTGAATTTATTGTGTTGCCACATGATAATGGCTGTTTGCAGTTTTCCAATTTCTACTGGTGCTATTATGCTGCACAATTAAGATTTTATTGGGCGCTTCAATAAATGTTGATATGGTAACAACACAGAAAAACTGCTTCTGCGCCGTTGCTGTGGACTGACCTCAACACGGTTGCTTTAGAAACACTTAATTCTTTTTAATGCCAAGCTGGGAAAGCCTAAACAACACGTGCACATGAAACCTTCGCTGGAATTAGTAAAGAAACAGAAAAGAAGAAGTGCAGTTTGTCTTGTGAGCAGAAGGGTCAAAGAGTTCATGACATCCTCAGCTGAGCCCCAGCGGACATACAGTTGTGTCATTAACCAAACATGGACTTATGCAGTTTGCAGAGGCAACAAAGGCAGATACCCAGCAGACATTAGCACCTGACTTACAAAGCTTTGCATGTCATACAGCTTTTATTACTCTGTCAAGGAATGGTAGAGTCATGTGATGATCGGGGTATGTTCGTATGTCCAATTGTTTGTCTGCTAGCAACATCACTCAAAAACAGACCAACGGATTTGGATAAAATTTACAGGGAAGGTCAGAAATGACACAAGGACCAAGTGATTAGATTTTGGCAGTGATGAGGCTTATAGACTGGATCCATGGATTTGTTAAAGATTTCTCTATCATTGTGAGATAGCAGCATGGCGTCACTGTAACTATGACAAGTGAAAGCTACATCAGCTGCCTGCTGCGATCACATGATTGCGATTCTACTACCAATTGACCACTGTAGACTTATCAAGACTTATCCATCTGAAATGATACAAGGAACAATTCATTAAATTGTGGGGGTGTTTCTGAGTCCCATCAATTCCTGCCATCCACTACATATTTAGGTCACGCGATTCGGTATCCGTACATAACGTACACATGCATAACACACGCCTGTGCTCAGTGCAAGTTCATTTTGTTTGTGGGTACATCTATATTAAATATTAAATGGCCACATTCTATGTTGCCGTGATTTCTACCACAAATTTTTTTCAAGATTTCAGCCATCAGAAATGATACAATGACTGAGCAGGCTTGGCGGAGTACTGCACTCTCTGAGTGCTTTTCTTGTTGCACATTTTCTCATGCTTCTTGTTGTTTGCAATATCGCTGCAGTTTGTTTTAGATGTTAAGGTTGTAGACGGGGACGTACCTCATAGAGAATTGTGCTGTTACCATGGAGCAAAGGAGCGTAGCAGATATACGAGTGGCCGACCACCCAGCCGAGGTCTGATGCTGCCCACCAAACCTGAAACAAATCAATATAAAGTAGGCACAGAATCACCTCTGCATAACCCTGTGATATCATAACATTTACAATCTCCTGTGCATGTGAAAACTATGCAATAGCACCTATAATATTGAAGGTACTATAAATCAAATAGCATATGATGTTCAAACCGCAATAAAACACAAGTTATGAATAAACGCTAATCAGATCGTCTTTGAAGTGCACAACAATCTGTCTCTTTGCTGACTACATGCTGTTTGTTGTTGTTTGTTTACAAGAATGGCACTAACTCTGAAAAACATGCTTTACTGCCTTACATCTCCGGGACTGAGTCCATAAATATTTGACATGGTCCATTTCAGCATCACAGCATAACCGGCAGTGTCTCGCACAACACCCTGGAGGACGAGATAAGAAAAACATCAGACTGGTGACAGGTATTGCACGAAGCACAGAAGCAGGGATTTAATATCAATTTCAGCGCCGCCGTACTTAAGGGGATGGTATTTTGCTTCCAAATGGCTGCTTCTCAAACTGAAAGCAATATGTGTTATTTTTTATAAGTTAATGGTGCTACCTAAACATTTTTTGAGCAATATACACGTGTCTTAAAGTATAGAGTTTTTCTCCTTAAAGTTATGGTCTCCCTGCAGCAATAAGTGAGAACTTCAGCCAGAATAAAGCAGGCAATAACAGCACTATTAAGCCCAGAAAGCAGCCAGCAGGAGGATATTTTATATCATCTGCTGGTCAAAGACAAAATGATGCTATTTGAAAGAAGCTTTTTTTTTTTTTCATTCGAAACTGCCTGCAGGTAATTCCTCCTGCTCCTGCTGTGGAAATGCTCCATCTTATTTATGTCATGGTGACGGTGTCTAGATTGCTTTGCAGAGTCAAAGATCAGATGAGTCACACAGGAGATCCATACTGAACTGACAGCATTTAGACAAACACAGCCAACAGTGAATCCTCCAACTCCAGATCTGTAACTCTATGAGTCAGCTCCTGATTTCCATTTCCGTCCCTGCTGCTGTAATGCCGTTACCTTCGGTGTTCCAGTGGTACCAGATGTGTAGAGCACATACAGAGGATGGTCGGAGGGCAGAGGAACGCAGTCATGTGGCCGAGCGGTGGCCATCTCCTCATCCCAGTCCAGACTCAGCTCCGGACCCAGTGATACTTTCTCCTGAAACACAAAGAAAAAACAAAACTAGACATACTTTTATTCAAATGAAACCAGGGAAATGTTAAAAATGGCAATGCTCTACGGCTCCAAACGACTTCAAATACGTCAGACTTCCTCTTTGAGTTACTGATTCAAAGGCCTCCATTTGGTTTTTCCATTTTCGGAAAACGAGACAAACTCACTCTACTTGCTCCCCTTCTGGGATTTAAAGTCTCACAAGTCAAATAAATGCATATTTCATGTTTACACTCTGCTCCAACTCTCATCTGTCATTACCATCTCGCCCAGCAGAGGTCATTTGGGGTCACAGATTAATGCCCCGTACATCTCCTGCTGCTGACATTTTTCTAATTTCAGACTCTATTAAACATCTATTTGATACACAGATTTCATTAACATTTAATCCCCCCAGGAGGTTAAAGAAATGCCCCTGACGTGTTTTTTTCTTTTTCTTTCGCTGCCATAAAAGAGAGTCAAGAACAAGACATCATCAATATCACACAGACTCTTGAGGCGAACTGAGACACCCCAATTGCTTTTTACTTATTTTACTAAAAGCCAAGGCACAGTGAAAGTGGGTGATTTGACAAGGCTCTGAAAACCACAAGCGCTTGCTTACTGATGAGGGAGTCGCAACCGCATTCAAAGTGGTGCTTTGCATGATTTTAGGGGAAGATTTTAGGAATGAGTTTCCAGTTAAACTCCTGACTGAGATGCATATAATCTAACTGACAGCAATCTCTTAACCCTGTAAAACACAAATACCGAAATCAATGAGCAAAAATAACACATTCACACACACATATACACACACGTGTGTGTATATAAAAAATAAAAATGAATAATTAAAAAATATTTTAAAAAATATTGTGTGTATATATATATATCTATATATATATATATATATAAAAAATGTGCAAAACCCAAATATCAAAAAAGTTGCAAAAATTATATTTATTTAGATACTAATAATAAAAAACTAAGAATTAAGCAACAAATACAATACATTTTTTTATTTTTTATTTTTATTTATATATATATTTATATTTATATATATATTATTTATATATTTATATATATATATATATATATATAAAAATCTGTAAAACCCAAATACAGAAAAAAAATATATATATAATCTTTAAAACTATAGAAAAAAATAGCAAAAGTAATATTGATTAATTTAGATACAAATAATAAAAACTAATAATTAAAAACAAAACAAAACTGATGTATTTTTGCAACAGTGGGATTTACAGGGTTAAAGCTGCTGAATTCCATTTTTGTAGTTCTGTCGCTGATAACCAGTTAGTTCCATCCTGTCCAATCTTGTTGTGTCCCAACCTTCTAGTTGGGCAGGTCACCGTTGTAAAAGTCCTCCATGCCCTTCATGAACCTTTAGTAAATTTCTGGTCCCACAGACAGACTTCAGCTCCACCATCTTGGATTGCAGCTGGCAACAGCAGTCTATTCCAGGCCCACTGAGGAGATGCTCTAGGTAGTGACCAGTGCCGATGCTACCAGTTAGCTCGTCCAAGATGCTGAATACCTAGTGCCAACTGCTAAAAAGTGACACAGAAACTATACTTATAAACTTTCCAAACCCCTCTAAATGCTAATGGTTGTTTTCATTCATTTATTTTTGTCAGACAATAAAACAAGTGTGAACTACTGAGTGAAACGCGGTCCATTCAGATTACCTGTTAAACTCCCGCTGTGCTGATATCAGAGATGTCGCATCTCTCAGCTCACAGCCACTCAGGAACCGACACGCCCACTAGACCTTTCCTCTGCCTGCCACTCCACGGAGGACAGAGAGGAGCCTGTGGCCGCCCACGGGGGAGAAAACCCTCACACTCGTGGACCAACACTAGCGACACTTTCAGTCAGCAGTTTTGTCTCTAGGCGGTAAGTCCTTAACGGGGTCTGAAAAGTCGCTAAATGTCGCGACAAAGTCAACTAGAAGAACTGGGTTGTAGAACCGCTCGAAGCGGAAATGCAAATTTGATTGGCTGGTAGCGTCACGTGGGGCGCTGCGCCGGCTCGAAGCAGAGAAGCGCTATTATATATATATTATATGCCTTAATGTTGCCCAGAATAACTTTTAACCCGTTTGCATTGACAGAGGGAGGATAATTATTTTTCCAGGATCAGTTAACTGTTTCCAGGACATTTGACCTTTTTTCTCATTTTCCATATGTTTTCCATGACTGGAAAATTGGTCAGTCGTTTTCCAGGTTTTCCAGGATGCGTGGGAACCCTGAACACCTTGCATTCCTAACATGGAAGTCCAGCAGCTTTGACCATAACCTTCAACTCCGGCCTTCAAAGTTCCTCCACTGCAAACCAACCGGCAATGCAACATCTTGCTTCCTCCATCTCTGCATATAAACTACGCCTGTCAGCATATTAATGCATAATTGTACGCTGTGTATGTATAATTATTCTACAAGAAAGGTCTGCTTCCAAACTGGATCCATGCCAGGCAGCCGATGACAGGCGGCAACCTCCATCCCTCAGCTGCAAACATACACACATTTTTCAATGTCTCATTCACGCCAGCTATATATTTTATCTGTTCATGTGTAACAGTGACTCACTGCTGAAAAACATTTGGCCAAAACAACACAGGCGCTGCTTTAAATTCTCCAAAGAGCACCTACATCATACAGCTTCTATATTTTTGATACACTCTGTGGCAGGTTCAGAAACTAAACCTCATCATCAAATTTAGGTCAATGGTGCTTTGAGGTTCTTACCATGTTGGGCCGGTTGTAGATGAGGACTTTGGAGGGCTTGTGAGAGCTCAGCTCCAAGGCCTTCTTCACCAGAGGGATGTACTTCACTCTTCTGCCTGGCTCGATGCCAAATGAGGCTGTAACCATCAGCTTGGGCTGGAAAACACACATCATTTCAGACCTTGAGTGTCAACACATCAGCAGATCACAGCATCGAGATATCTTTTCTACAGCTGCAGAAACAGACCTGAGCGCTCAGCCCGCTTGAACATTTTTGCTCTGCTGCATTTTTAACAGAATATTGGTGGAAGGAGTCTAATGCCTCCAGCAGCATACCAGCGTGGAGTCAAACGCAGTTCACCTGAGCCTTATTAACATGCATTCCAGAATAAATCCCTGACTTGCAACATACCTGAAGAGTCCGTACAGAGACAGTTGCATTTTCTGTAAGCTTTTAGATTTAGAAGTTTAATATACATCGATCCAAACTACTCTGACATGTGTTAAATTACTACTGTTGCAAAAAATGAACCTTTCCTACAGTAGCTGTTCCAAATAAAACTGTCACTGTCATTATATTGTAGGAAATTACTTACAATGATGCTAAGCAAAACAATGTTCACTTTAGTCATGCTGAATTGCAAATAATTGGTGGATTTCTGTGACAAGAGTGTGGTTGTTCATCATTAATCGTCCCCTTAAGTGTACCTCAACAACTAGAGTTTAAACACTTGATCAAGCAGCTTGACCATACTTCATAATACTGTGTTTTCTCCCATTTGTATTTGTCACTAAACGGGGATCATTATCTTCGGAAACGACTGCTGTCAAAGTGTCGGGTTGGTCCATTAGTTCTTCCATGGTTGAAAAATCTTCATGCAGACGGCACTGACATGGAGTGTATGCAAGTGGTTGCAAAATCAAAAGGCAAGTCAAGTGCTTTCCATTGTGAATAATTCATGCTATGCTTAATGAAACAAGAAAGCCTCAGGTACATTTGGCTTTGGGTATCTCACATATCTTACAGGATGCATGATAAGAGCACATGAAGACTGGAGATGTAGTATTACTAGCTGCAACCAGATCTTCTGTCAGCTCATGAAAGAGCATAAAACGAAGGAGAGGCTAATGGCCAATGAGTGGCTGACTTAGAAAGCATCGTGTAGTTCTGCAGCCAAGAAAAAACAGATCAATTTCATCAACGGCAGCAGTTGTTCACCTTGGCGTGATCGATGCGGACGGAGAGCTCTTTAGAGGCGAAGCCCCCAAAGATGAGGCTATGTGGGGCACCGATGCGAGCGCAGGCCAACATGGTGAACATGGCCTGAGGCACCATGGGCATGTAGATGACGACGAGGTCTCCTTTCTTTACCCCATTCTTCACCAAGACTCCTGCCAACCTGGACACCTGGATGGAGACACAGATGAGACACACAGAATGTTCACGTGTATTTTGGTTAAGCTCACGCTGCACAAATGTCTGCAGAAATCCATTTGAGATAATTATTCATGACCAGTGGAACTATCATAAACTAGAGATGTTAGTTTTTGTTACTGAGAGGCTTACATTTCTGGGTCAATGTATAATTGAGGGACTTTTGAAATCCATGGAATATATCTTGCATCCATTTTTATTAAAAGTAAAAATGCTTTTTGTGTTTATTATGATCATGTCTTTACAAATTTCAGAATTATTATGAAACAATCACTTGTTTATAAAAAATAATTGGCTATCACTAAAATGTCAACCAATTAACCGTTTGAATTTAGTAACAACCACCTTCTAATTAGCTAAAAAATGATAGGTTTTGTCTCGGTTTGGTCATTTTCTGACTCGTTTTTGACATTTTGTGTCACTTTTTTGTCATTTCCTGTCTCGTCTTTATCGTTTTGTGTTTCGGTTTGTCATTTCCTGTCTCATTTTTGTCATTTTGTGTCTCGTTTTGTAGTTTTGTGTCTCGGTTTGTCATTTCCTGTCTCGTTTTTGTCGTTTCATGTCTCGTTTTTAATAAAAAAAATGACTGGATATCACTGAAATGTCAACTAAATAACCGTCCCAATTTAATAACAAAAATCTTCTAATTAGCTAAACAATAATAAAATGAGCTTATTCAAAAACTGTTTTGATTGTGTTCTTTTTAGAGAGATAATCATGACAGATATTTCTTTTTTGACAATATATCAAATTTTATATAGAAAATAACAAATCGCATCACTTTAAATAAGTTCCCCATTACAAAAACCCCTCTCAAGGAAGTGTGTTAATTCCAGATCACATGACCTGCTCCACATGATGTCATTTCCTCCTGAAGAAAAGACTGGCAAGACTCCAAGGCTTTCTGAGTTATTTAATATAAAGTAGTGTGTGAGTCAGTGTGGATTTATCGTATGTTAACAGGTTTACTACAATATCTTTATAAATAACTTTGAATTTCCATTTTACTCAATTGTATATATAATATTTAGAAGAATCTTTCTGTAAAAATGCCATGTGGTGTTTGGTTATAGGCGGCCAGGTTGATTTTAGGCCTGAAAACGGCAGAAATGTCAACTATTAAACCTGTCAACTATGTTACAAAAAGTCCTGCAATTATATATTGACCCTTCCATCTACACAATGCATGATTTTTGGATTACTACTGAGAAGAAAACAGTGAATTTATCCAGTTCTTTTCTGATTGTCCTCAACTGAAGAAAAAACTGCTAAATCAAACTTGAATTTCTCTTTGAAAATTTAATTGAATGTCTCTTAGCTTCAGGGGGGAAATTTTGATCCATTTAGAAAACTTTTTGATTATAGTGCATGCCACTGAATCTGTCCAAATGTCAAGTTTTTCTTTCATTCAGTGCTTTTGTTTTTCCGTCCTCCACACTAATGTGAGCTCAATCCAGTTGCCATGGTGGAAAAGACCTAACCAACTGTCTCAGCGGAGAGATGGAAAATGTATTTACTGTCATGGCAACTCTGACAGATTCTACTTTAGGAACTGAAACCCCAAGCAAAGTTTCCCTGCATGCCTCACAATCGATTTTTTTTTTTCTGGCAGCCCAGACCAGACTTTAAATGATGAAATTCCACCTCAATGCAGCTCTTTGTGCCGTCCTGTTCTGTGACTTCAGATTTTAACAACACTGCCATATTTACCTGGTCCTGAAGTTCCCTGAAAGTGATGACCTGTTTAGTTCCAGTCACTGGGCTGTCGTATATGATGGCAGGCTGCTGTCCACGGCCGCTTTCTACATGGCGATCCACAGCGTTGAAGCACATGTTTAACTTTCCTCCAACAAACCTGAAAAAGAGGCACATTTTCAACCCACCTGTGTGTAAACATGCATATAAACTGAAGGTTTCTGAATGCAAAATTAAAATATATAGTAGGAGAAGAAAACAAATCCCATGCTAACATCTCCACCAACACAGGTCTAAAAACATACAGCTCTTTAGTACATATTTTTGGCTAGTATGCAAATTTTTGGGGGTTAAAAATCGAGCACAACTTAATGAAACCATCTCAGGCAAAAACATATGCAGATGTCGCTGCCAACAGCACACAGCAAATCAATGCTCCTGACGAGGCAACAGTTTCAAGTCGTGTCGGTGCCTTGCATATGGATAAAGAGCAGCGAGCAGGTTGAGCAGATGGTGTCTGGGATCTGCTGTTTTGGAAGCCGGAGAGAGACGGGGTGGCCGCGTCCTTCATGTTAACTGCACCGCATCCAGACAGCTCTTTCTACCACACTCGATCGCATGACTGACAACCCCACCCACCAGCCGGAATAAAGCCAAAAAAAGAGTATTTTCACTTCGTCCTCAGCGCAGAAGGGTGTGAGGATGTATGTGGGCTGTTATGCATTTTAATAATGTTTAGTTTTCCTTGAGGCAACTGCCAACATGCTGTTTGGTTTTACAGGTAGTTCAGAAGAGTCGAGCTGCGGCTTGAGGAAAACTGTCCGCTGTTTGTTTTCTTCTCCGGTGCTCAGGTAGCCTGGAAAAGTAAGTAGCCTGAATGCTAGCACTTCAGCTAACCTTTCATAGAGCAGCTTTCACCCCTACTGATTTGTTAGCGTCATATAAGTCAGGTGTTGGACTTTAATTCCCCACCTTTGACCACATTTTATGGAACAGACTCCCGGTTTCATTCAAGAAACTGTACAGTTTTGAGTGAGACTAGTTTTAGCGATGCTAGCAACACATTGGTGCGGCAAATGCATCAGCTGGCGTTAGCTAACAAGCTAGGTTTAATGTTTTCAATTAGAAATGCAATTTAAACTTGTAATGTCCTTAATATTAACCCTCTTGTTGTCTTCATTTACAGTCACCAAAAAATATTGTTTCCTTGTCTGCAAAAAATCCAAAAATTCAGCAGAAAAATTCCTCAAATTTCAGAAAATTTGCAAAACCTTCAGGAAGAAAATTCCAATAATTGCTTAAAAATTTCCCTTAAAAGTTTTGAGAAAAAAATCCTCCAAATGTGACAGGAAAATTCTTGTAAATATTTTCAAAAAAATGAGTAAAAATCTTCCAAAAAAATCCTAAAAATATCTGAAGTGATTACATATACATCAGTAAAACTTTTAATATTTTCTTGAAGAACATTCACAAAAAATCAACTAAAATCCAGCGAATGTTGCTGGATTTTGGTTGATTTTTTTTGTTAATGTTCTTAAGAAACTTTAAGTTTTCACTGTGAAAATCTATTTTTTCCACATTTTCAAACTTTAAAACAGGTCAGTTTGACCCGCAGGACAACATGAGGGCTAGAGCAGTGAAAAAAATTAATCCAAACAGCTCTCCGAGAAATAACATACCAGTGTGTTAGCCTGGAAAAGTTAGAATGCAGAAAAAGACTTTCACACATGGTGGACTAAAGTTTGGATTATAAAAACTTCTATTTGACAAATTACAAAATTGTACAGACAGTGAAAATATGCAGAAAGCGTAAATATTAAGTCCATGTTGGATTTTCCACAGTGTAGTGAGTCACTCTATATTTGGGTTTCTCTACAGGTGCACCGACTCAGTGATCCAGAGTTTGATTAGATCCACGTGAAGCCAGGAACCAGCTGGTGAGGTCACACCAAACACAGAGCAACACATCCCATAGCAGCAACATATTCTCATACACTGACTAATACATACAGACATACAGATGGCAGCTGTTACACTGCTTTCACAGCTAATACAGAACTTGTATTCATCAAATATAAGGAGTTTTTTTTCCACCTGATGCCTTGAGCCTGTTTCCGAAATAAGCCATTATTCCAACCAATCCCAGTGGAAATAGTAAAGACTACAGAGCTCTTTTTTTTTTTACGTTTTTTGTGATACAACTTTTATAAAACCCTTGATTTAGCTTTTATTTATTCACATTAATAAGAATATGAATAATAAAAACACAGACGAAAAGTACCCGCTGCTTCCTGCTGTGCATCCAGGGAATACAATCAGTAAAAAGATTTTTATTTTATGATATTGCACCACCAGGCATTTGACTGTGATGGCAAGAATGGAAATGCATGCTGGTACCTTTATTAAAGTGAACCAGTGATGAGTCGCCCTCATGCATGAATCATAGAAAAAATAACATTTTGCGAATAATCATGACGGTGAAGCTACAGAAAAAGAGGAACGCATGCAAAAATAGTATGATGTCAATATTTTCCCTTCAGAAAATTTCATGGAGATGTCAAGTCTTATTAAGAGGAGCCAATCACTGATTATTGATTTAATGAAGTTGCATCAGATTACTTTAATAGATTTAAAGTTAGTTGCTACTTGTATTGAATCAATCAACTATTTCTTGCAAGTCTGCATCTCTGTTTTTGTTTATGGCAACTATATTACCTTTCCTGAATATATACAGTCTCTGGTTCCACTGCTGCTGGTATTGGTGGATCCATTAGATCCATATTCAACCTCTCTTTCTCTCTCTCTCTCTCTCTCTCTCTCTCTCTCTATATATATATATATATATATATATATATATATATATATATATGTGTGTGTGTGTGTTAAAATGTGTATTTTTTTTTCATCATACACAAGAAATGACAATTATCACGCAACAGGTTATTGACTAAATATTTTAGTTTTTTCATTTTTCATTCTACTTTAACTAATCTGGGAATAAAAGATCTACGTATTTTTTCTAATTTCTGTATTTTTTACAGTATGGCATATTTCATAAGATTCTTTGTAATTATTCTAATTAGACAGACAGTGGGGTCTCCTAAAGGGGAAATGCTGTTAGCCTCCCCAGATCTGACAGGTCAAGTCCACTCATTGAAAGTCTGATGTCCAAATGCAAGTGAAAGCAGCATTAGAAGGCTGTAATGATTTTACATAGCAGCAGCCAACTGTGCTGACATCCATAAACATGGTTGAGAGTACAAAGGACACCGTTTGCACCGTCAGCTGAGAAAGGTGCACACGCAAACCTTTAAGTGCTAACAGGAGCTGATTGTCACTTTGTTGCTTGCAGCTGATTGTAGGAGTCTTTTCTGAAAGTTTATTAATTACCTGCAGCATCACACAGCAACAGGATCCAATAAAGCATCTGTTAAGCCAAAGCGGTGTATGCATTTATGCACAACACAGCATTAACTTAAGCACTGGAGATAGAATTGATCAGGATCAAACATTTCTTGACTTCAGGTGAGCTGTCAAACACTGTTACAGTTTATCAGCTACAGTTAACCTGAGCTCCACCGCAGCTGAATATTATTTTACATAAAAGTCTGATCTGTTTAGTAGAGTCAAAGTATTCTTCTGTCATATCGTGTATTTTATAAAGGACATTTTTTACGCCGCTAAAGAACACAGCAGAGTTATGTGACAATCGGTGTTGGTTTGTCTGTCTGTTGTCTGTCTGTCTGTTAGCAACATTACTCAAAAATGAACAAATAGATTTCGATGAAATTTTCAGGGAAGGTCAGAAATGACACAAGGACCAAGTGATTAGATTTTAGCAGTGATGGGGCTTATAGTCTGGATCCACGGATTTGTTAAAGATCTATATTAAATGGCCACATTCTATAGTGCCGTGATTTCTGATCATCAATAACTAATAAACAAATACTGCATTTCTACAAAAAATGCTGCATTTCTGACAATGATATATGGGGGAACGAGCAGCCTTGGAGGAGGACTGCGCTCTGAGTGCTTTTCTTGTTTCATTTGCAGCAATGGCATTATTCTGTGTTATGATATATGAAAGAATGTTATCTTGCTAAATGTGGCAGCAGGTAGCCAAGTATCAATGAAGGCACTTTTTATTGCACCATAAATGGCTGGAGTTAGATAAATCGCACATGGACAGATGTCTCAATGTTGAAATGATACATAATGTAGACGTTTTGCATACAAGTAATTATTATTTTTCTTTTTCTCTCTTATATTGTTTTGAATGGTGGTCACCCAAATAACCAAAATACTAACTGTACCTCTATTAGTATGTGACTACCAGCCTCTATACTACAGCAGTATTACAGAATTCCTAATAGGTAGCTGTGGCTTGTGGTTTTGTTGGCCCACCCCTAGATGCTCAGTGGCCCCCTAACGAAAACTTCCTAGATGCGCCCCTCCACACTCACACTGTCACGCCAGACCTCTGCAAGTCCAGCGAAAGTTGTTTACATGTCGTTTGGTGCAGACTTGTTAGCGTTTCCTCGTTGTGTTGTGCAACTTCTACCTCTGAGACTTACCAGTTCGGAAACACCGGATCCTCAACGCGTAAAGTTTGCCTCCACGGTTCAAACCAGTGTATGTTCTCCCCCATCTCCGCCCAGAACTTCTCGGGGTGTTCCCTCGCTGTGGCGAAGGCTCGGCCGTACGCAGAGTCGGATGCATAGCTTCTGCAGCCCCGCACCTGGAAACACGTCTTCAAACCTGCAGATGCATGCGGTCCTGCTGCTCTGACGCCACGTTGTTGTGCCGCTGCGCACAGTTTCCTCACCGGCCGGCGTTCCACCGGAGCGCAGGCGTTCAGGCGCACCAGGTGTCTTATTTGGAAGTGCATCGCGAACTTGCACGAGTTTCGGTGTTTCTCTGCAGTTCCGGGGCCCCGATTCTAGAGTGCAACAGCCGGCGACGTCATCTGGGGCCACAGAGAGGGAGGGAAGGTGTCAGCAAGAAGTTTCTACAAAGCCCTGAAGGAATGCGAACTCTGAACTGGATGGAGTTGCTGCAGGAGGAGCCACGTTGTTACACAACACAAAAGACGGCACAGCAGCCGCCACAACCAAGGAAATAAAGAGTGTGAAGGACGCACATCAAAGGAGAAAACTGCATGCAGCTTGAAACCAAAGACACCCAATTCAGCCTATGGGTCAATATGTAATTGAGGGACTTTTGAAGTCCATGGGACATATCTTACATACAGAAAAAAAATTACTTTTTTCTGTTCATTATGATCATGTCTTTACAAATGTAGTAATTTTTTATTATGGAAACAATCACTTATTAATAATAAATGACTGGATATCACTAAAATGTCAACTACATAACCGTCTGAATTTAATAACAATCACCATCTAATTAGCTAAACAATAATAAAATGAGTTTATTCAAAAATAGTTTTGATTGTGTTCTTTTTATTAAGTTGAGATAATCATGACAGATATTTCTTTTTTGGCAATATATCAAATTTTGGATGGAAAATAACAAATTGTGTCACTTTCAACTAAGTTTCCCATTACAAAAACACCTCTCAAGGAAGTGTGTTAATTCCAGATCACATGACCTGCGCCACATGATGTCATTTCCTCCTGAAGAAAAGACTGGCCAGACTCCAAAGCTTTCCTAGTTATTAGATCTGTTGTGTAGGACTAGATGTTGATGTCCCTTCTTGAGTATCATGAGACATCTAAGGCTGTGTGGGATGGTCCAGTGAGTGAGGACATCCTCTGGGTTATCTAGTGGGCGCCCTCCTTCGTTGGTGTTTCGCTGATAGACCCACGACACCTCCAGGGGGTTCAGCAGTGAATCCCAGCATCCCAGGTTCACCCCCTAGATGACGTCTACTAACCTGAAGGCCCAGGTGGAGTCCTTTCTCTTCATCCACAGCCACTGACTTCCCTGTTCAGCAGCTCTGGAGAGGTTCTTGATCGCCTGGTGGTGGACATTCCCACGTACTCTCATCTCCTGGAGAAGCCTGGATGTTAAGGCGGCTATGAAGCCTCTGCAGCCTACTTCGACTGGTCAGACCCTCACCTTCCAGTCTCGCTGTTTTGCATCAGTGGCAAGCTCCGTATACCTCAGCTTCTTGCACTCATCTCTACTGAGCTCTTTCAGGACACTGTGAGCTCAGTGATGTAGACGAAGCTGACCATGGCATGGTGGATGGGATCTCAGGTGGGAAGCAGAGCTTTTGGTCCAGGTCTACCAGCATCCCCCAATCACAAATATAAAGTAGTGTGTGAGTCAAGTGTGGATTTATTGCATGTCAGCAGGTTTACTACAATATCTTTAGAAATAACTTTCAATTTCAATTTTCCTCAATTGTATATATAATATTTAGAAGAATCTCTCTGTAAAAATGCCATGTGGTGTTTGGTTATAGGCGGTCATGTTGATTTTAGGCTTGAAAACAGCAAAAATGTCAACTATGAAACCTGTCAACTATGATACAAAAAGTCCTGCAATTATATATTGACCCTTATAGTTTGCCTTTTATCCTGCAAAATGGAGAAGAAATCCATTTTACTTGCAACACTACATTTTTAGTGTCCTTAGGGCAGTATCAATATTTCTCTAATTAAAAAATAATGCATCTCCTTTCATTTGCTGCTTTGGGATATTTGTGAAAATAACAGCTTCCCAGCCTGGTATAGCTGAGTCACTTCATCTCCATAACAGCAGCTTGTGCAATCCTGTCACAGCAGCAGCTCTTCGTCCCCTCAGTGCAGCGTTGCGTGCATCTCTTTCGTCACTGCCATCATCCAGGCTGCTGGTAAAATACCCATAATCCAGCAGACCCCCTGTCAGCGACCCCTGCAGAGGAGGCCCCCTGGTTGAGCAACTCATCCGTCTGATATTCGAGGTCATCTGTTTCTGTTTATGCATGCACGACAGTAGCTTCCATCCGACAGCTCATCCACTTTCCAGGGAAATAAGTGCGTCGGTGTGCAACAATGGGATTCATTAGTTTTTGCAGTGGTTTGCTTGGAAAATAAACAGTAAAATGCAGTGTGATACACGAAATACATCGGTGGTAAACATGACTTTCAGCACATTTTGAACTATTGAGGAACGCCTCCTTAAAGCCATCACCTGCCAGTCGATCCTTTTTGCTCGCTGTTTTATCTCATATTGATTCGGATTTCATCACATTGCAACAGAGCATGTAAGTTACAATCTATATTCATGTTTATCAGCCTCCTGACAGCCAACGGAGGCCTCCCCTCTGCTCATGCTGCAATTTGTTGGACCAAAAGGTCTCACTGAATCATCACTCCCCCCAGACATTTGCCAACTTTTCTTTTTTTTCTTTTTTTTAGAACACTGCAGATGCTATCGGCAGAATATGTATCATTCTTATACTTTCTGGCACCGGACGTGAGCGGAGCACTAACTAATAGCCGCTCACACAGACTAATCAGACCTAAATTGGAGTCCGAGATGGCTTATTATTATTCCTCTTCTCTGATTTGTGAATGTTTTGAAGTAGCCCTTCATAAACAATTAGAGGCGATTCCCCAAGTTTATCTCCAAATGATTCATCTCCAAGCTGTATTTTTTTCCAAATTTGAATTTATAATCAAATTGGTTGGAAGTTAATGACGTCTGTTTTACATTTTGAATTGGATTTGGATGCAACGGCTGTCAGAAAGGCTCGTAAATGACTTTTCATTCATAGTTTTTGAAAACTGATACATCATGACGGCTTGTTTCAGCTGAATAGATTTGCTTTAACTGCCTACTGAATGCAAAGGACAGTTAATTATTTAATGAAGTAGACACAGGTGAAAGCCATTATCACTTGTTGGTTGTCATCGTAATCATGTGCAAGTCAAAAAAGGAGATTTTAAAGCTGAGATGGGCAACTAAAATGTCAAATGAATCTCAGTAAAGCGTGTTGATGTTGTGTACAGTGTATCCCTATTTGTTTTTCATGAATTGAGATAAAATTAAATGGCCATGAGCTACAGCGGGTGCAGCAATGTGAGCCTTAGTGGAAAGTTAGTTTTACGCCATCTGCTATCTCTATTTAAAGTGGAAGCTGTCACCCTGAAGGGGGCGTCAGCAGCCTAATGGTTACAAGGAACTTTTAAGTTTAAATCCTCCAGCCAAAGGAATGAAAATCAATGTGAAGGCTTCCTTGAGGAGTGCGTTTGAGTAAGGGCATCTTAAGTTTACCTTAAAAAAGTCTGTAAAAAAGAGTTTATACCCGATTATCGCCATGGTGTGACCTCTCTTAGCGCTTCCTGTATGAGAAATTGCACAGTTGTTACATCAACTTGTCTTGTTAACAAATAAACACCATTTTTAAGATGTCTGCCTCCCACAGTTTCCATGATGAAGTACTTTTATTATCTGTCAGCAGCTGCCTGATGTGGATTTGACATAAATAATAACGGTGCTGCGGTGGAAGAGCAGCCTGTCGCATCGTGCAGGAAAACCTTAACATAAACTGTTATATAAATGCATTATTTTTCCTTCAGGAGGAACTTTTCAGCATTTCCCCCCCAGATTGACATGCTGTATAAATCATAATCAAGGTTGCACGAGGATTCAGCAAAATTCACTGATGCTCCTTTTAAATAAGTACAAGATGAGCAGTTTTCTTAGTCGGACATGAGACACATTTATTCATTTATTAATTAACTAAAGCAATACTTTCCATATTCGTGCAATTTATTGTATCATAAAGAAATACTGTGTCCTCCAAGGAAATAACCTGGCATGTAAAACCATAAAATCAAATTTTTTTGTGGTGTAGGTTGTCTCCACTATGGAACAACAACAACCTTTTATCTCAAGGGAAACCATTCACTAACAAAAATTGGGAGGATAAAGGTATTACTACTCTTGAAGACATTAACGTGGTCGATACAATTCTTTGTTTTCAAGAACTTGTCTCTCGTTTTAACATTGACAGTCACTCTCTTTTACTTCAGAATAAGATCAGCCTGTAAAGCCTATAGGGTTCCCTCGGGGTCAGGCTTGAAGGACTATCCCATTTTATACTGAATACAGAATGCTCCAGAACGACTGGTATCTTATATCTACGAGAAATGTAATTCCCAGATTTACAAAGCAATGTCCGGAATGAAAGCTTGGGACTAGTAAAACTAGGACAAAATTTAAACTGGGATAGGATCTGGACAAATACTACCAGTACCTCGAAAAATCCAAATCATCAGTACATACATTTGAAATTTTGCCATAGAGCATATTTAACACCAAGAATTAGACCCCAGATGGGATTGGCCCCTGACCCATTTTGCTCCTTCTGCCTCCATGGAACCATTGGCTCATTTATACATGTTTTATGGGAATGTCCAGGGGTTTTTGGTTTGTGGGAGAAGGTTATCTGACGGAACTAATGGAGGTACAGTTACCAATGGACCCAGCTGTACATCTTCTAAATGAGGGCTCTCATGTTGCTATTATGGACAACAAACCCCTGCATGACATCCCAAGTATTCACTGGCTTTGGAGCTTTTTGGACGTCGCCTATCTACAGCCAATGTTCCCTCTAATTTTTCCTGAGTCTGAGCAAACACACAAACTCCCTGAGCGTCCCTTGGACCACTGTGAGCAACATCAGACGTGTGCACTGTGGTCACACCAGCATCGCATCCATTCAAGTTACATTGTTCATTAAAAGAATCAAATTACAGCATTTACATTTCTGTTAAAACACTTTGTCAACAGGAGCCAGTTGAAGGCTGCAGTGATTTTAGTGACACTACAATGTATAAGAGTGAAGTTATTGAATATTTGCCTCTCTTTACTGTTGCAGCAGTTTTGCAAATTGCAGACGGACCCTGTTCACTCCATAGACACCAATGTTATTCCTGTAGCTTGAAAGACAGCTACTTTTGATAAAACTGGGCTTGTAGCACATTGTCTGCCTTGCAACAATGGGAAAGAGGCACCGTTTATGTTTTGACAACCTATATCTAATGAGTTATTGATGCTGGAAGTCCCAATCTGTGAATATCTTTCCAACTTTACTGAACTTGGGGCCACTACCACCTAAGGAGTGATATATTTAATTTTGAAAAAAGCATTTAGCCATACTTAAAGCTTTAAGTGCTTTATTAACACGGAACTAAAGATTTTGTATTGTTTTATGATCACAGGTTCTGTCTGAAAAGAGGTGGCATCATTTTAAACAGTGAAATCAAACTAATAAAATGTAATGACCAACCAGTGAGCAATACTGGATTCTGCAAAAACATAAACAACTTTTTTAAAAATCTAAATCTTATCTTAACACAGTTAATGTATTAACTTATTTTTGTGTGTATGCATGTATTTATTGATTTATTTAGTACTGTTAACATATCAGAGTTCTGAGTGAATTTTTCTTAAGATAGGCAAAGGCCATTTATTGATTACATATAGGCTGTTAAATGTTTATTAAAAACTAAAAAGCATTTAAAAAAAACAACTTAGGCATTTATTGAGTCACTAAAATACTGTAGAGTACAGACCACATCAGCATGATTATAAGCATCCTCTGGTAAATTAACAACCAGATACTGATGTCTCTCACCATATGGACTTCAGGAGATGACTGGGGGAGGATAAACTGTGACCTACTGGTTGGGTTCTCTCTGTTCTCATGGTTCTTACATCTTTGTCCCCTGACAGCCGGGTTCTAATGTTTTTGAGCAACACACCATACTATGACGTTTTTACAATGATGGTTCTACTATGGAACCAGTTTGACATGTTCAGGTGTTCTTTGTGCGAAAACTCAGAGATTTCAGGTATCAGAAGGTGGTTTTCAACTTTCTTTGTTAACTTTCTGCTTCAACTTTAAACTAAATTTCCTTCACTAACCCTGCCCTCTGGACTTCCAGGAAGCTGTGTTCCTATTGGCTGTCCAGGTGGCTGCTTGGTGTTATCAGGAACACCTGAGCAGCTCAGTGTCTTCCTGCTTTGTTTAGCTGCAGACAAACATTTCCTCTGCTTCTGTTCACCATTGAACTGGGTTTGGCTCTGTTGCTTTAGTTTGTTCTTTGGCTTCCAGCTGTAAAATTGTCTTTAATGTGTTTCTTGGTGTGTTTTAGGGCTTTGTACTGAATAGTTGTCTTGGTAAAGGTGGTTCTTTATCCACAGTTACCACATGGTGCTAATGTGTGCAGTGATTAGTGGATTTGGTACAGCTGAGTTGTGTCTTTATCTTGGCTGTAGTGAGTCTTTAGAGGCTTTTGGTCAGACACATTCTGTATTCTTGTTTGTGAACCAGCGTTGGTTGTCCAGAAGGTAAGAGTTCCTGTCCTGATTCTCTGTTCTCAGAGGTTCTCTGGTAGGCTGCAGGAGACTTTAGCATTTGGGTTGTGCCAGTTTGGTTTTTGTACGGTTTCATTTGGACGACTATCTTGAGGCCCCTCCATGTGGTTTAGTGAGGTTTTCTGCAACAGTTCTACATAGCAACCTGCAGCAGAAGAGACTTTGAGAGTTTTTAGGAAGTTCTGGAGACCAGACTTTAGAGCAGCAGAAACATTTGTCAGCAGTTTGAGCAGGAGAAGGTGAGCTTCAGAGTAGAAATGATAAGGAAACCTTCTTGACCCGTGTGGTGAGGTCCTGTACCAAGAGTTTGAGCAGGTTGTGAAGAGTCTGTAGTTCTTTGGTCTGAAAGCACTAGAAGAGCAGACTCATTAAAGGAGAAAGCAGGAGATATTGTTGGTTCTTCTGTCGCTCTGCAGTTTCCTTAGACTGAATATCAAGTTTATGTTTTAAATGATTTACCATGTGAGCCCAAGAAGACTTCAATAAACTCCCTCCATCCCCTCGACACAACATATTTTATTATGATGTTAAATCTTTTTGTTTGTTTGTTTTTGAGTTTTAATCATAGTTTAAGCATAGCTTTTTTTCTCTTTGCTTGTTTAGTTTTGTAATCTGTGTGAAAGGTGCTAAACAAATAAAGTTGAATTGATAAACTGAATAATTGACTAACTCATGATTGTGACAACAAAAGTATTTTCATTGTGATTTAAGGGTTTGTTTCATTTTTAAGGTTGTGGTTAAAATCTTGACAGAAAAAAAGATTAAAGAAATAAACTACAGTAAAAAAGCAATTAAATCAAAGGAAAAAAACATTTAATATAATAAAACTTTTAAAAAGAAAATTAAACATTAAATACAATTAGATTATATTAGACAAAATATTTAATTAGATAATTAAATGGAAGATACAAAGCATGTAATTATGAAATTAAATGAAAAATTTTAAACAAAAATTTTTAAACAAAAATATTAAACATTAAAGATGAAATATTTTAGATAATTAAACATTTAAAAAATACAATTAAACAAGAATATTACACATTTAGAAAAATACAAAACATTTAATTAGATTATTAAACCTTTAAAAGTCAAAACATTTCATTACAAAATTAAATGTATAATTAGAAAATTAAATCTTAAAGACAATAAAACTTTAAATAGGAATTAAACAGAAAATACAATGCAGCATTAAAAAAGAAAATTAAACATTAAAAGGTGGTAAAACATTTAAAACGAAAAACCTTAAAGATTTAATCGAAAAATTAAACATTGGGAAAGAAAAGGAAATTTTTCAAACAAGCCGATAAAACATTTGAAAAAACAACAATTCAACATTAAAAAGACAAAACATTTCGAGATCAGATCAGACATTAGAAGAGAATAAAAGGTGAGCAAAGAGCAAAACTAAACATTTAAGAAGAATCAAACTAAAGACAAAACATTTGAAAAGACACCAGTTAAACTTTAGAAGATCAAATTAAACAGAAGAAACAATAAAATGATCAAAAGAGCAACAACAGATAAAGGTATTAAAGTGTTTTCTCGTCTGAAATGAAAACATCAAGTTGTTTCTTCAAACATTTTCTCTTTCTATGTTCTTGGTTTCATTGTGGACAGATTTACTTAGAACTCATTTCAGAAAACTGATTTCCAGATAAAGTCTACTAGTAGTTGAAGGCATTTATCAAACTAATGTTACCTTCTGATCTCCACAAACTTTACTGTTCAGTGAAGAGAATCAAAGTTTGTGGAGGATTTCTAAAAAACCCACAGGTGAAGGTCTGAGAAGAACTCAGATGGATAGTCTAAATGTGAAATCAAGACTCATGGTCACAAGTTTTAAGGTTTCTGTTAACTAGAAAGTTCAAACTAACAGAGAAGTACTGAGAAACTTTTAAGATTTCAGTCCTCAGACTGTCTAAACGTTCAAACTAACAGAGGAGTACTGAGAAACTTTTAAGATTTCAGTCCTCAGACTGTCTAAACGTTCAAACTAACAGAGGAGTACTGAGAAACTTTTAAGATTTCAGTCCTCAGACTGTCTAAAGGTTCAAACGAACAGAGAAGTACTGAGAAACTTTAGAGATTTCAGCCCTCAGACTGTCTGAAAGCTCAAACTAACAGAGAAGTACTCAAGAACTTAGAAGATTTCAGTCCTTGGACTGTCTGAAGGTTCAAACTAACAGAGAACCACTGTGGGACTTAGAAAATTTCAGTCCTCAGACTGTGTGAAAGCTCAGGTCCTGAGGCTCGGGAGGTGTGGAGGCTTTGGAAAGTCTTGGAACTGAGGGTTCCACCCTCCAGCACAAAGGCTGAAGCCCAACCTCCTGAGAAAAACGGTCGAGTCGAGACTCGAGTTAAAAAAAAAACTCGAAAACGACAAAAAATAGATGATAAATGCGCAAAAAAAACTAAAATTAGTATCTGAGCGAGTAGCTCAGGAGGATAAGAGGATAGACTACAGATTGGAAGGTCGCCGGTTCAAGACCGGCCAGCGGCAGTTTTCTTTCTTTGTCTTTGTCAGAATTTTGAGAAAATTTAAGAAGTGTCTGGTCTTGAACCCGGACCTGCAGCTCCATAGGCAAATCCTTAACTCACTGAGCTACAGATCATATAAAAAGAAATAAATTCGTCGTCCCTTTGTCCTCGTAGTTTCCGAAGTGACCACATGGGCGGAGCTGAGGCGGAGCCTGGGTGGAGTCAGGGCGGAGAGTAGGCGGGGAGGTGGGTGGCGGCCTCCCCCCTCTACTCCCCCACCTCCCCCCACTGCCCACCACACCTTCCCCCGCCCGACGAGTTCTTCGAGTCTCCCGAGTTCTTCGAGTCTCCATGGGTTTTCCCCAGTTTCTGGAGTTTCCACCAGGTCGGAGGCAGGACAACTTGTCATGAAGAGGTGTTGAAGTCGGCCAGGATGGACTGACTTTTTACAGCAACTAGAAGGAAGACGACTAGAAGAGCAGGTCTTCAACCACCATCCATAAAATCCATGGAGTCGCTCCAGAGAAATGAAAGGAGGTCAACTTTTATCAACCTCCATCCAGATGTTCAACATGATATCTTTGAGATTTTTACTAGCACAAACCTTTAGTATCACACTTTATTATCCTTTATTAGGACTTTCATGGAATCCACCAGCAGATTTAGTTTTTGTTGAGAAAGTTTATTCTTGTCGTCGTGGGACTGCAGTATTTAAAACTGTTGCTTCTATTTGACCTCATGTTTATTAGTTTTAGTGGAGAAAGTTATTTTAATTGTCAATTAGTCTCTTAAAAACTAAATAATAAATTGGATTAGTCAAGAGGTTTAAATTTCTTACTTTTTCATATTTTAAATATGACAAAAAAATATAAAAATAAAGCATCTTGAGACAATTTGACCTGTAATTGGCATTATATGAATAAAATTGAATTAAAATTGTATGTATCTTGTAATGTTGGAGTAATTCAGCCATATATGTTGGAAAACACATTTTCTTTGTCCATTAATCTGTCATTTTCTCCAGTAATTCAGTTCTTGTTTTGGTTTATAAAATGTCAAGCCCAAATATAATCAGTTTACGGTCATAAAAACCAAAAAGATTTACATTCATGATGCAGGAATCAGGCAGTTTTTCACTTTTTATCTTAGTTTAGTCAGAAAGATAGTTGATAATGTGTGAATTGTTGCAGCTTGTGAGCCGTAGAAGGTTTTAATCTTTGGGGCCGAGTGTCAAGAAACATTTAGAAACCAACATCAACAAAACACTCAACAAAGGGAAATCCAACTTTTGCATGACAATGTCTAATTAAAGACCATTTATTTCCAATGTAAATGTGTGATATTCATCCTCTGGAGCTTTCTCTTCACATCGTCTTCCACCTGGACTGGTTTGGTTGGGAGCATGTGCAACAAACATTTGAAAAACTGCACTTTAACATCAATGAATGACACTGAAGTTTAATCTCTACATAATGAGACTGAGTCTGGATGTGCTGCTCTGTCATTAACTCCTATGTTTTGGGAAAGTTCAAACAAAAGAGGACAGTTCAGATAAGACTTGAGAATGAGCTTATTTTGAACAAACATCTAAGACTTTCTGAGCTTCAGCACCTCTAGCAAGATATTTTAACAACAAGCAACTCAAGAGATCCAGAAGTTGGAGAGAGTTAGCTTTAGCTGAGCCAAAGAACATGTGGGACGCTAACCCAGCAAACATTTCAGACTTTTCTCTGTGAATTCTGAGAAATAATTTCCTATTTAATGACAGAGCTACACATCTGAACTCAGTCTCATTAAAACAGACTCTAATTCAGTGCCATCCATCCATATTAAAGTGCAGTTACCCAAAATGTTTGTTGCATGAGCTCCAACAAAACCTGTCCAGGTAGAAGGCCACTTTGACAAACAGGAAGTGGAAGATTCCAAGCAGATTTATAGAAGGGGGAACCCGACTGTACTAAGTGTCGTCGAGTATAGAGGGGTGTTTTGTGGGTTTTAAAGGCTAATAATGATTATTAATGAGACATTTGGAGTCGATATTCATTTGCAGTAAATGAAAGTATTTAAAATCTTGGAGTTAAACTTAGAAGAACACAAACTCTAACAGAAAACTTTGTTGATACTTTTTTGTTTTGTTTACAGATGTTAAGTTAAAGGAGTTTTATTTGTGACGTATAACCAATCAAATCACTCCAGAAGACAGAGCGACCACAGGTAGATAAAGGTTCAGAGCCAAAGTAGCACCATTTTTAAATGTATTTATTACCCTAAATCAGTAAAAAATAAAATATTGATAATCAGTAAATCAGTCAGCCCACAATTACTACAATTCTACAATGTATGTCTCTTTCCTTTGACTTGTTATTTGTACAATATACGATGTATATGATGGCGTTTTTTCATAGCAAAGGCTATACTATGATTTTTTCTAAGAGACATACGATGCTACTCTGGTTGTTCTAGTCCTGGGCTGCTGCACTCCTCCTCTGTATTCCATGGCATTTTCTAGATGACATATTATACTCTGATGTTTTCTTGAATTACATACTATTTTGACAATATACTGCACTATGACATGTTTTGAACCACATATCATACATGACAATTTTAGGCAACATCCTATCATTTTGCGCTTTTTGAACCACATAATAATCTGTGTTTTGTTTTTTTTTCTTGCCAACATGCTGTACTATGAACTACAGGCCATACTATGTTATTCTTGAGTAAAGCATACTATACTTTGACATTTTCTGAACTACATCCTATACTATGGCATTATACACAGAGTGCTTTGGTTACATGTTGATTTATAATCTAGATTTTTTTCTGTTTTGTTTTTTGACGGGATTACCACAGACCTGACTGTGAACACCATCGACACCCACCTGAGGGAGACGCTGCCTAAGATCTCAAGGCTGCTTGGTCGTGGTCTTTCTGGCACGTACTCTTCCAAGATGAGCCGGGAAGTTAAACACTGATGGAATGACACCAGGTCTAAGCCGACAAACTTCCACTTCCTCCTCAACCCATAGTCTCTGGGAAACCTACATGGAGTAAGAAAAGTAGACAGAGAAGTAATTAAGTCCGTACACAACATATTAAAAAGAAATCATGCTAATAAATTAAGTACAAAGAACCGAATTCGCCAATATACTGGAGACCAGAGCTATTTAATTTGATAAGTATAACCTTGTTTACTAACATTTCAATTATTTGAGAGCAGTCCTAAATAACTGCCTGTAATTCCAATCATAAAATGGGTTTGGAGGAAGAACATAGATGGTAATCTGGATATATATGAGTTAAGCTTTATAACTACTATTGGTAGTATTGGTGGTAGTAATAGCAATGTGACTACTACTAGTAGTAGTGGTAGTACACCAACTACTGCTGCTGATACTGGCACTGCTACTACAAATTGTAATATTATTACAAATGCTGATACTACTTCTATGACTCTAACAGCTGTTTATACTACTACTGCTGCTTGTACTTTTAGTATTAGTACTACTGCTTGTACAACTATACTACAGCTACTATTAATCGTCTGGTATTTGGTTGTCAAGCTGCTAGCTCACCTTAGTGTTTTGCTAGTGGCTAACTAGTTAGCTCTCATAGACTGCAAGCTCTCAACAAGATTTCACAATGAAAAAAGAGCCAAAAACTATTCTTACCTATGAAAAGTCATTCCTAGTTTCCTTGTCTCAATCGTACGACGCAGTGTGTAATTGTATGCAGCACAGTGAGCCGGCATACTTGTTTCCGTTTTCACACCGTCTACATCAACGGAATGCACTGAAACTTTGCCCCCACTAGCTTAGCCTCGCAGTAGCACGCAGCTCAAAGGGGCGTGTCCTATCGACTGATTCATATCTATGAGAACGGTGGCTGCACATAAGGACGCCTGACGTTGATTAGCTGCGTAAATACCATTATATACAGTCTATGGTAAATACGTATGTGAATCGCATCATTGGCTGCAGCAGCCAGTCACCGGTCACTCACTGACTCACACTGAAAAATAGCACAGAATGAATTGTTACGTGTTTATTTTATTTACAATTTAGGCTGGATTTTTTGTGTGTGTGCGCAGCGCAGATTTTCTGTGCGCGGAGACCGTGTCAGCAGTGCGCAATTGCGCACGTGCGCAGCTTAGAGGGAACAGTGTCTACAACTATCATCAGCAAGAGTCAATGATGCAAGACTAAACACAATTCAAATGTGGAAAGAATTGATATCAGACTTGAAAGACCTGCTTCCAAAGTAGACAATCTCCGTACGGACATCTGACACCTGACAATCAGTTGGTGGTGGGGTGTGTGGGGAGCAGGGATGAGGGGAAAGAGGGGAAGGAGGGCGGGTGAATAGGGATGGGGAGGACTTCTACTTTGACGACGCTTTAGAGTCAGGCCATCGGAGGGCAAGATTGCATTCCTCAGTGCATAGTCTAAGCAGATGATGAAGAGGAAAGGTGCTAGAGGGCCTCCTTGAAGTGCTCCGTGTCTATGGAGAAAAGATCTGTGTTGCCCTCAGGCGTATTGACTACTGCAGGAGTGTTCACATACATAACTTTTATTGCTTCAACAATAGGAGGCGGGATTTCATATGCCAGTAGAATTTTAGTGAAGTTCTACTGAGCAAGGTTTAATGCCTTATATTCATCAACAGACTTGCAAAGTGTTATTATTTATTGTCCAAACCTGTTGAATTCATTATGAGTGACGGGAATTCCGCCTCCCCTCAGAGCTCCAATGCTACGAGCTTTAATCTGACATGCAAATATACATAGTACAGTTGTCTATATTTGCCCTGTCTGCACATTTTCTCGCATCTTCTGTGGGAATAGAAGCCTTTCAGAAATCAATTCGCTTGCAACTGAAGGCTTTAAGAGCGCTGCAGCATAATCCCACCTCTTTCAAAAAAAAAGGAGAAAAAAAAGCAGAACTGTATTTCAGCCCATAAGGATGCAAGCCTCTAATCTGGCTGTGCCCTCTTTCTGCATGCTCTCTAAGCCCTCGCCCTCTATATCCAGCCCACCACTAGTTTACATCTGCATGCAGCTGGGTGGGACCGTGGGCGGCTGGAATTCACCAGCACATATGGACGACGTGATTACAAGCGTGTGGGTTTAGTGACGGCTTCAAATCGAACAAATACTAGAACAGATGCCGGTGACAGAATATTCCCTGAAACACTTAAAGATGATGAAAATTGAAATCAACAGAGGCGTATTGATTATACTTTTTTTTAAATTTCATTCTCACTCTGTAACAGTCTATTTGAAGTGAGGCGAGGTTAGAAGAAAAGGTAATTGCCTCCCAGATGGGCACAGGCAAGACAATATAATGAGATTTAAATAATTTCGGTGTTTGTATGATTTTCTGGATTTTGCTCTGAATAACCACACACATGGAAGCAAAAAATACTGCTCCTTGCCTCGGGTGTGTATTTGTGTTTACAGCTTGTATTTGTTGCGGTGAAGTCATGGTTTGTGAGCCATGTGACTCGTCATGCTGCCCCCAACTAGGGACTTGTTTTTTCGGTTTTTTTCCGAACACAGTTTCTGTCCGCTGTAATGACTGCGTGAGATATGCCACCAGCGGCAGGCACCATTAGGCAGCAGATCTACAGTAAATGAAGAGAGTCAGTGGTTTGGCTCTGTTCTGTGGTAGCACATAAACATGAGGATTAATCCTTAAGCCCTTAAACTTGGGTTCACTACCATCATTCAGCTCTTATCAGGCTGCCTGCAGTGCATGTAGCCAAGAGAGGAGATAACAGGCGGGCATGGCTCAGCGATTCACAATAAACCTTAATGGCAAGCGTGGTTGCAATCAACTGATCTCTGAAGTGCAATGGGTGAATGGATTATACATGGCTAAGCATTCACGTGCACAGGCAGGAAAACACACATGTGCGCATCAGAGTGGGAATGCAAACGCAGAGCCACTGGTTGACTGCAGAACATGTTGAAGCTGTCAGATGTGTTGTACAGGCTAGCAGACGTGAATGATTGATGACTGCTATTTTTTATTTAGACGGGGATGTATTATTACACATCAACCTTTGAAACCTGGGAAGGAAAGTAGCCTTGAATGCTGCACGATGTAAAGTACACGGCCACAACTGTAGGGACTTTGTGTACTTTTGATCTGGTGCTGGTAAATGTGGCTTGATTATTTGCTTCTAACATAAATCAGTGTTACTACAGCATTCAGTTTTTTACATACTTAGGCCTAAATTATGTATTAATGATGTAAATTTCCCAGCAATCAATGCTTTAAACACAGCCATGAAATCTGTGTAAATTTTCAGCCATCCTGAATATGCAAATACAACTGCACTATTAGGGATTGTGCAATATCTGTTGAATGGAGATGTCTGGTTGGGTGAGTCTGAAATTTGTTTTTTTTTTGTATATACTTTATATAGCAGTTAACAGTTATCTGGGTTGTCAATGAAATCACACAGTGAGGGATAGCCTCCTTAAACAGTGGTCATTTTTGACAGTTTGGTCAATATTTGTGCAATACTTCCATCACTGAAACAGGAAATGCTTTTTTAAGATGCATTTTTACATTACATTTTTTGCACAGTTACTTTTGTAATGATGAATATGAAAAAATTTCGTCCCTATGGTTTTTGTCTTTGAAAATAAAGCGTAACAGACGTCAGTTCCTCACGCCCACCTAGTCCCAACTGGTTACAGGTGAAACATTTCACTAGCTGAACATTTGCTTTTCGACAGACACTACTTTTCCCAGTGTTCCCTAAACACCTCACAGTGCAGACTGAGGTAGATGCTGCTCAGATGGTGCTAGTCTTTGTAATTGACATACAGGAGAGAAACTGAAACTAAAGTATCGATCTTATTACACTGGTATCGTTCCATGTCAATGCCAATGCTAGTTTCGATATTATTAATATTTGGATCGATCCACCCACCTCTAGATGACAGTGTCACTTTGGGGGACGAATTCACAATAAATGCTGAAGATAATGACGATGGAGTGCAGTGAAACCCGCTGTTTCTTCTTTTGATGGTAGCCGCAGACCCACGTCTCCTCACTAGCAATGATCCTGAGCAAGAAAATAGTCTCTCTGCTCAACATTCAGATTCTTATTAGGTTTAGATCACAAATGTGCACATGTCAATTGACATAGAAACTAATTACTGCTCACACCATTTTGATCATCACTCATATAAGGTTTGGAGGTTGGAAATGTGTCAAAATAAGGTCAGAATACCCACTTGGATGATACTTGTATACGCTGCAGACAATGATAAAAACCAGGATTTTGGTGCTCAAACAAAAATCTGAAATTAAAGAGGTCTGTCCTCAGCTTGCCTCATTTACTGTCTGTTTTTATCAGCTAGCTGGAGAGGCTGATCATCACACCAGCATGGGCTTCCTATCACCTCCCATTGCTCAGAAATTAAGATGACACCAAACAAACCAAATGAACTGGCTGAACATTTTCTTTTGTCATTTTCACCTTCTGTCTCGCTGAGTCATTCAGACCTCATTATCTTCACAGTGTTAGTACAGCCAACAATTGCTTTCTGTTTGTCTGTTGCAAATATTTCACATGAATTGGCTAAAAAAAAAAATAGGATTTTTGCTTCACTAGTTTATAATGAAGCTGAAAATGTTGTCTTCAGAGACAGAGGAGAACAAAGATGATTCTTTTGTCCTGGATTGCCTCTCCCATGAGTAACATAGCCTATATCAAACCCTTCCCACAACATTATGGAGCCTAGTTTATTTTTAAAGCAGTTTCGCGATTAGTGTCACCAGTTCAGTAGCTTACCCAATTTGAGATATGGCCAGAATCTCTGCCTCTATAAGTTATATCACTTAGTAACGACCAGAAAACTGTTTTTGTAGAACATAATGATGTCAAAGTGGCACAAATATTGACTTTTTGGACAGAAAAAAACTCAGTACTTCATCATTTTATCCTTTAGATATTCATGGGAAAGTGTTTCAGAACTATCTTATGAATTCCTGAGTTTGAGGTCACAGTGACATTTGACCACCAAAATCTAATCAGTTCTTTCTTGGATTCAGGATTGAATAGGGCCTTTTGCTTAAGAAAGCTCCTAACTGCATGAAATTACTACTCCTGGATTCTTCTACCCATTTTCCCTCGATATTTTCATCGAGGGCAAAGCGAAAATGTTAAGGAAAAGACACAGGATGTCATGTTTTTGAATATTAAACCACATCCACAGTGTACGGTTGTGCTAAATTTGAAGAAATTCCCCCGAGGCATTGAATAAACATCATGTTCTCAAGACTGGGACAGACAGACAACCCAAACTGTGGCGCTTTCAGAAGGAGACTGATGACCACATCCGATCTAACAAAATGTGTTCCACAAAGCTTGACATGAATTCCAGGAACTAATGAGCCCAGCTGACTGAGCAGCCTGTGCCAACTTACATTAGATTAATCTTTGACTTCAGTCTGTCAGAGCGACATGTCCGCTTTGAAGGCCTCTTTAATAACACATTTTTGCACCTGAACATTCTTGATAAGTTCCAAATGACTGTCTCAAAGTTTCAAATAACTGCATGAAAAATTTAGTCCGTCATGATGTGAACTCTCAGGGGAAACACTGAAAACCTCTCCGAAGGGCTTCACGGTTGAAGTCTGCTGTCCAGAAGAAATATTGCGAAGGTTGTGGGTATAGCCTTTGACCGAGGACTCTGACAGAAACACTCCCAGAAAGAAGGTGTTCACAGAGTATGTTGCCTGCTTCTATGTTTTGAGGCTCAGCATGCTGTCCCGAGCAAAGACTACAAAGCTCTCAAAAAGAATCTCACAGAATCTTTGCCAGTCACTTAAGGCGTAAGAAAGGGGTGTTTTGAGGTTGTGGAGTCAATCCCCAGACAAACCAATGACATTTGAAGACCAACACCCAAAGTTAACTCTGAAAACTGCCCCAAAAGCAGGTCAAACGTGTGACCCAGTAGATCAGGGTGATAGAGGTGTGTAGCAATGCAGTGGCCCAGTAGGTCAGCGTGATAAGGAAGTGTTTGAGGGCACAGATGTTGTGGGTTTGACTTTTATGAGAGTCGGGGTCTTCTGAATTTCAACAATGTGAAAACTGAATAGCACACAGAGAAAAGCTCCAGGTGTGAAGAGGACTTGATGGCACACTGAGCTGAGTTGCAGGCATCAAAAGGTAAATCTGGTGGAAGAATCTAGTTTAAATCTTTCCTGTTTCCAGTATGTGAAGGGTCCAAACGTGTCACTCAAACTTTACGGAACCAAAATGTTCCTATATAGGTAGAGAAGTCCCCAAAGAAGTGGTTTCCCTAGTTTTTCATGGAAGAACTTGCGCAAAGCACTGACCATCCCCCTGTCCTACACCTGTGGGATGAACTGAGTAAATCTTTTGTGGCTGAATGGGAGTAAATCCTTACAGTTATATTTGAAAATCCTTTGGAAAGCCTGTCCACAGTAGAGAAAGCTGTTACAGCAGCAGCAGATTACTGAGCTTGTTTGTTGGCCAAGACATTCAGAGGTCACATGTGGGGTCAAAACACCGGTCTTTGCCCATTTTTGTTTAGATGTCCACTGTGGTGAAGGACTTTTCTGACTGAATGATTCAGAATTTTTCACCTTAGTCCAACCATTGTATCATAATCACCTGAATCTCCTCTTTACATGAAAACCTCATACAGTCTCTGTTCAGTCTGTTTGCATGCACAAAATTACACAACATCTCATCAAAACTGTCTTGGACACTTCATACATGGGTCTTCTTCATATATTAACATTTCCTACCATCTGATTAGTTACAATAATTATATTTCATTTGGGTGTTGCACAGTGGCTCAGTGGTTTGCACTTTCACCTTGCAGCTAGAAGATCCCCGGTTCGCGTCCCTGCCTTCCTGGGATCTTTCTGCATGGAGTTTGCATGTTCTCCCTGTGGATGTATGGGTTTCCTCCGGGTATTCCAGCTCCTACCAAGAGTCCAAAAACATACTGAGGTTAGTTCAGAATTCTAAATTGTCCATAGTTGTGAATGCAAGTGTGATTGTCTCCTCTGCCTCCACCCTAGGTCAGCTGGGATAAGCTAAAGCCCCTCCGTGACTCTAATGAGGATTAAGCGGTGTATAGTTAATTGATGGATGGATATTTAGCTTATGTGTATTAACAGAATTCCCATTGATCTTATTTAGAAAACACCAGTTCATCTCAAAGCACTTCATATAGCAAGGTGAAGACTTTTCAAAATGTGTACAGAGAAACCCAACAAAACCAAAGTTTGTTTTGAAGTCCCTTTGAGCAAGCAAGGAAAAAACTCCCATTAAATATGAGGGTTTGTTATTTTATATAGTAGCTGACATTTACTTAACAAGTCACTTTATGGAATAGAAAATGTGAGAAATATTTTTATTTCAAGAAAAAAAGCAATATATACACTGTAAAAAAAAACTGTAATACCATGACAGTAAAAATCTGTAAACTCTAAAACAGTTTGAGACAATTTATTTAAAAGTGAATCACCGTAAATAAATTAATCAGGAGAAAATTGTATTTTAAAAAAAAATCAATACATTTCTTTATCATAAATTAAGAAAATGATTTTACAGTAGCCTTCTGGCAACCACAGATGCCAGAATTTTACCATAGTTTTTTTTACACACACACGTATATAATATACATTCACAGTGTGTACTTATATTTATATATAAATATATAAACATGTTATTATATACATAGATTTTATTATTATTATTATTATTTTATTTTATTTTTTATTTTTTATTTATTTATTTTTTTAAATAGTATAAAGTGCAATATTTTTCACTTTCATTGTGACTGGTTTGGCTTTATTGTTCCATTTTTGCCCCAACAGTGTCAGGTGAAGAGATGTGATGGGAATGGAGGTAGATTAATCCTCTGCCAACCACTCCCAGCCTCCCTCTCTCTCTCTCTCTCTCTCCCTCCCCCTCCCTCCCTCTCTCTCTCTCTCCCTCTCTCTCCCCCCCTCTCTCCCTCCCTCCCTCTCTCTCTCTCTCTACCCCTCTCTCTCTCCCTCTCTCTCTCCCTCCCAGCCTCTCTCTCTCCCTCTCTCTCCCAGCCTCTCTCTCTCTCTCCCTCTCTCTCCTCCCTCTCTCTCTCTCTCCCAGCCTCTCTCTCCCTCCCCTCCCTCCCTCCCTCTCTCTCTCTCTCTCTCTCTCTCTACCCCTCTCTCTCTCTCTCCCTCCCACGCCTCTCTCTCTCTCTCCCTCTCTCTCCCAGCCTCTCTCTCTCTCTCTCCCTCTCTCCCGGCCTCTCTCTCTCTCTCTTCCTCTCTCTCTCCCAGCCTCTCTCTCTCCCTCCCTCCCTCTGTCTCTCTCTCTCTCTCTCTCTCTCCCTCTCTCTCTCCCAGCCTCTCTCTCTCTCCCCCTCCCTCCCTCCCTCCCTCCCTCTCTCTGTGATGCTGCAGCTCCTGTAGTCTCTTCAGTCTCCAGTAAACAGCAGTCATGGCGACAGTGGTCCAACCGCTCACACTGGATCGAGGTAAGGCGCTCGGCGCTTTGCAATTTCTGCTTGTCATCAGCGACGTTTTCCTCCCTCACCCTTTTTTTCCTCCCTTGTTTTTTTTTTTTTTTTTTTTTTTTTTTTTTACAAACTTCAACTAAAGGATTTGGCAACCCGGATTAGATCCAGGTGTTTCAGATTTCCCTACATATTCTGTGTCTCGTTATTCCAAGGCAGCGTGAGCTCGCGCTGCTCCAAATATACAGCCTGTCGGTTCCGTGCGCGTAGGGTTTTCTTTCTTTCTTTCTCGCAGGATCGGAGCGCTTGTTTCCTCCATCAAACTACTGTTTCGGGCAAATACGTGTGAGGGGATGAATCCACCGCCTGTGGTGCGTTTACAATCGTGTATTATGTAATATCCTCGGTCATATTAATCCGCTTTTTCTCGTGCGTAAACAGAAACTAATTTTTTGTGAGACAACTTTGTGTTTGTGCAGGTGCAAGACTGAAAACTGCTGTTGTGGATGTAGTTGTTGCCTCTTCTTTTTTTTGTACTTGTTGGAAGCCCATAGTGTGTAAACAAACTGCAATTAATGATGGATTGTGGTGATATTGGCCAGGATGTGCCTGTAATGCCTCTCAGGTTGTGTTTACTAAGAGCTGACCATGTGACTAACACATATTTGTCCCCAGACCCCCCTCCCGACCTCATGCATATGATAGTAAAGCCTCTAGGGTGGCATTCTGCATAATTGCCATTTGTCCTGTCTCCCTTACTAAAGAAAATAGCTGCAGTCCACCAATAAAATACTACAAATGTGCAGTATTATCACAGCAATTGCACTGGGAGGCTTGAATAAGTACAAAATGTCCTCAGAAGAAGCAGAGACTCACTTTAATTCCCTACTTTCTTGTTAAAAGAGTCTATTTTTAGTCGTATATTCAGACCAAATGCTGAAATGGAACTCGGCACAAGCCTCGCACAGGAAACGGACGCTGTCAAATATAGAGAAAGGAGACACCTTAGATATTTCCTGTGTGCCAAGTAAAGCTAGCATCAGCTCCCCAGTCACTTCCAAGCCACAGGAGGGGGGCTATAAATACACTTTAACCAGTCGGAGTAGACATCATCGTGCAGGAATTCATCCGATTGTGTTATTGGTAGCATAAGTAATTAGCCGCATTAACACTTCCTGTTGGTTTTTGTGCGTTTATGCTCAATTGCAGTTCAGTAAAGTTTAATGCCGGCTGGCAGTGAGGCTGCTGGGTACAGAAGTGCCAGAGCGTTCCGAGTTAATGAAATGAGGCTAAGATTGCACCGGGCAAACAGATCCACTACAAAGCTTTTCCTACATCGCCTCTCTGTTCTATAGATTTATAGAAAGAGGCTGGAAAAACAGGCTGTTAAACAAACCGAGGCTAAGAGCTGCGTTTTCCAGTTTTTTTTTTGGTGAAATGTCAGCATTCAGCCGTATCTGATCTTAGTCATTTGCTGGGGCAGTGATTCAGATGTGACCTCAGTTTGTACGCAGGGAGGAGGAGGAGGAGGAGGAGGAGGAAGAGCAGGGTGGGGGTGCTGATCCATATTCACATGCCGGGGCTTGAATCCAACCAGTCAGCAGCTCACGTGCTGTAATGGTACGGGCCGTAGTAATGATAGTTTCACACTGGAGCCGTCAGAGAGAGGCAAACATTATAGGCTTCCACTCTGGAGAAAACACTATAATTGCTAATGAAAAGGTGCTCCGGTCTCATGTCGGGTGTGGGCCGGAGGTTGCTGAGTTTGCTGAGTGTGTCATCGCAGGGAGGATCAGAGATGTTGGTCTCCACGGCTCCCACTAGGCTCGCCAGGTCAAAGCAGGATGAAGAGTTCTTACATCACTGGCTTTCCTGTTATTGTCAGAGGAAATGACTGTAATAAGTAAGAGCCGGCTGGGACAATGGATTCGAACCTCCCTGTATGTAATCCTGCCACAGTAGACGGCAACTGGACTTCTCTGGTTCCTTCAGTTCTGACCTGAAGAAACGTCTTGAATGAGAAGTGAAACATCTTCAGAAACCAAAAAGACGATAACCACGACCTGGATGACAGCATTTCTATATGAAATAATGATAGCAAAGGGCATAATGACAGACATTTCTACACCGATGAGTGCGTCTGTGTGCCAAGAGAACACAGTAAATATGAAAAACAGGAGTCCACATTAGCAGCACCGCCGTGCTTTGAGACAAATGTAAACAGCGGCCTGATCTCCATGAAGTGTTTACATGCTCATAATGTTGAGTATGTTTAGCATCTCAGTTTTGTACGCAAACACTCGGGACTAATGGACCGTCAAGTGTGGACATCATGGTAATGCTAGAAAAAAAGACTCAGAGGAATATCATAAACTATCCCATATGGACTGATTTTTGGAATGGATACCAATTTTAGGGAGTAAAAAATTCTGATATCTATGCATCAACCATAGTGTTTAACCCTCGTGTCGTCCTGCGGGTCAAAATTGACCCGTTTTAAAGTTTGAAAATGTGGGAAAAAAATCCAGCGAATTTCGCTGGATTTTGGTTAATTTTTTTCTGAATGTTCTTAAAGAAAATATCAGAAGTTTTACGGATATATATTTAATCACTTTAGATATTTTTAGGATTTTTTGCAAGATTTTCCCTCATTTTTGAAAATATTTACAAGAATTTTCCAGCCAAATTTGGGGATTTTTGTTTTAAAATAATACTTTCAAGGGAAACTTTTAAGGAATTATTGGAATTTTCTTCCTGAAGGTGGCGGAGGGGGGATGGAAGTTTTGATCGTTGGGGTCCGACAGCATTAGCATTAGCATGGATATCTCCGTCTTCGCATTTTGTCTTCTGTTTACGAACACGGGCGAACTCAAGCATGATTATGATGAATTAAATGCATGGCATACAATATATCCTGCTAAAAACTGATGTATACCAAGGATCACAACCTGCACATACATCTTATAATTGCAAAACTGCAATGCAGACGGTGTATTACTGTAAGAAAGCTTTGATGTTTTTACGTATCTACAGTACGTATCTTCCCTCCATTCCTCAGAATGACCTTCAGGAGCCTCAACACACGGCTGTAAACTTGTTGCATTCAGCTGTCAGCTATAGAGCTGGAGACGTAGAAACAGAGAACACAGCCTGGTGTTACCCGAGGAAGGGCCATGAAAGCTTTAGATTTTCAGTCTGAAGAAAGAGGGGTTGTGCTCCTTGCACTGAATTCAACATCTCATAGCCGCCTCACATTCTGATCTATTATTTCTCCCTGCAAGGTTGAGCTCCAAATGATAACTCTAGACAGAGGCCCTCGCTTCTTAAAGTACGACTTGTTTTGGTTTTTCTTCGCTGCGTGGCGAGGTCCCTTTGAGTCAGACATTTTTTACACCGTTTATAGCCTCCTGTCTTAACAGAGTGAGAGGAATAACTGCAGGCCCAGTCCTTGTTTTCCCTCTGAGAGATCATGGCGAGTTCACTGATTTGAGGCAGGACTGTGTTCCCATCACATGCTCTCAGTCATACCAGCGTTATGAAGGATTAAAGGGGCGCTGACAAGCTGACGTCAATTGCAGCTACTGATGCTTCGACCCACCTCGTGGTAATGCAGAAATAAAGACTCTCTTGGAGGGACGCTGCCCAGTAATTACCCAGAATGAAGAGGACAATGGTAGTTTTGTGGTGTTTTCTGTCTTTGCTTTCATCACAGCCTCCTGCAGGAGCCATTAGCCCTCTAGGAGTGATTTATTCTTCCTGCTATGAGGGGGATCGTCGCAGTAGGGCAAATTAGAGCTAATTCTCTTGGCATGAGGACAGGACTTGGTGGGTAAAACCATTGTTGTCCCATTTTACTTATTCAGGGGGTGATTATTTCAGTTTTTATGGTTGGGATTTAGCAGCGTAGTCGCCAAGGGCACCAAGGACACCCAGGTCAAAGTGGCGCTGGCAGATGGCAAGGCCTTTTCAGGACTGTTTATTCTCTCATGCATGACATTCAGATAGCATCTCCCAGGGTATAGAGGTGCGACTGGAGTCAGACAACGGGCATTTAAGCCTCTTCTGTGTGTCTGCCGAGGTGGGAGGCGACCTTTCGGTCAACAATCAAAGTCAGAATATGAAAAGAGGACCCCGATGTTACGGAGATTTAATAACAGCATCGTGGTTTGATGAGCTCGGCCTCTGAGGTGGATGTGTTTATTATCATTGCTGCAGTTTTGTCGAAATGACACTTCTAAGTAGTGAAAATGAATTACACTAAGTTCTGCTCACTGTTATAAATGGACTAATTATACCAGGAAACTGGAACGCTGCCCGGCGCCGACACATTCCCACAACAATGCTGAGGAGCCCTGTCGAGCGTTGAAGCCTTCATTACGTGACACTGTGGCTTTGTTCAGCTCTGTGGCTTTTCTCTAATCAGCAAATGATGAGGATGACCTTTTTTAGTCACAGCCTGATGTTAGCAGAGCTCAGGGAAATGAGTTTCCAGGGTATGGTGAACACAGACGATGTCAGCTACAATCATTTTATACCACATTAGCTTTTTACACTAGATTGTATTTTCGCATTCTGCAGAAAAATAGATTGAAAACACAAACTTATTAAAAAACTAACTTTTGTATGAGTGTAAAGAGTGCTAGCGTGTGATGAGGGAAGCTTTGGTCTCCGTGTAATTAACCAATTGAACCTCAAAACCCACTTGAGGATTTGAAAGGCGTGCTATCTTTAAAAAATAGACAAAATTACAGCATTTATCACAGCGGGAAACTGTAAAAACTGAAGCAATTGTGAGATTTTAAAGTTTGCAAGAATAGAATAGAATAGAATAGAATAGAATAGAATAGAATAGAATAGAATAGAATAGAATAGAATAGAATAGAATAGAATAGAATAGAATAGATCTTTATTGTTACTGTTAAACAACAAGGAAAGGCAGGGAAATAAATATTAACCAATCCTTGAACAAATCATATGTGAGTGTTGGTTCCATGTAGAAAATTACCTTTAAGCTTAACATTGCTATATTTTGTCAAAATACCGTTATTGTACATATTGGACTGAACATTTTCTGTTAATAAAAAAAAAAAAACAAGAAAACTGTCAGTAATAGTCACATGACAAAAATTCAGGGATTTTTTGGCTCAACTGCAGACTGAGTTTATAGCAGAGCAGAAAGGGGACAGGTATGGAAACAAAAAAAAATTTAAGTGGTAAAATTGGTTAAATATCCATAGAATGTGGAGTCACCATTTCAAAGTAATCCAAAAATGTTTACTTCAACCACAACCATCCATTGTTTTAAATGTCTAATTTATGAAATCCACTAAAAATATAGCATTTACACTAATAGGATTCTATGAAAACTGAAATATTCTTCACTTTAAAGCTCAATTCTGACACTTGGGCTGCAACTAACAGTTGTTCAGCAGGAAGGTTGTTCATTTTTGTGGTTGTCTCCACTCTGTTTGTTGTAATTTTAGGTCTTTTTGTGGTTGTTTTGCCTATTTTTAAGTTATTTTGTGTGTCTCTCGTCATTTTGTGTCTTTATATGTTAAATTATCTGTCTCCATCGCATGTCAACAAGTTTACTACAATATCTTTATAAATAAATTTCAATTTTACTCAATTGTATATATAATATTTCGAAGAATCTTTCTGTCAAAATGCCATGTGGTGTTTGGTTCTAGGCGGCCATGTTGATTTTAGGCCTGAAAACAGCAAAAATGTCAACTATGATACCTGTCAGACATGTTACAAAAGGTCACACAATTATATATTGAACCATAACTTTGTGTCAGAAATCACAAAAAACTCTTTATACTAAACAAAAGACATTTCTGAGTTCTCTCTACTTCTAGCCATGCTTGTGTTGTTTCCATCAAGGCGCAGGATTTTATATTGCAGTGAAAAATGAGCCCACAGTGAGTAAAATGTGACAGGAAGCAGAAAGGTTAAATTACATAACATGCTGTTCATCATCATGACTGTTTTGTTCAGTATGTGAGCTGTTATCTAAGAAATCACTGCAGCTCTGATTTTATCTGCCATTTTTAATTCCCTCCATTAATTATATTGTTTTTGCACTAACTTGCCCTTGTTCAAGACTTTGCAGTTTGAGAAATTCACACAACACCACGCTGTGAAAAACGATTAACAATCTTCAGGTAGAAACCGGAGATGCGGAGGTTCATTAACGCTGAATATTTTGTTAGCTTCCTGTTTCTCCAAACTCCCCAGTGTTGCCTCCAAAACTGATGTCATGAGGTCATGTTCTCGACACCAGGTCTTATGACTACTGTTGCTAGGCGACTGACAACAAAAATGGACGTTAACTTGTCTGAACGTCATGTGAGGAAGAGAAGACAGCAAAAAAAAGTAGAACCAAGAGCCATCAGAAACATTTCAATTACGTCCAGCTCTTGCTGCCAACCCTTCTTGAAGGTCTTTCACTCGGCGTATGATGACACATTCATTTAGGATCTCGCGATTGGATTTGAAAAGGAATATTGCATGAAACATTTTGGAAAATGAAGCAGCCGCTACCCTGGTGTTTGAAGTGTGTTTGAAACGCTCAAATCCCTTCGACTGACGGCATGAGAGCATAAAAGCAGAGGGGAGAGTAAACGCTGTTGGCCGCGGTTGAAAACACCGCAGATTTTAGGGACTTTATCTCCACAATCAGCTCTGGTTTTTTGGAGTTTCACTAATGAACCTCCATAAATATTGTGATTCAATCATCAGCACACAGTTTTTAGTATCAGTGAAGCCTCAACAGTGCCGTAATTAAAAAACTTGCATTGAACTTCGCTCGTCTAATCAGTAAGTATCGCTAATGAGAATGGCCTCATCCTAAGCATAGCGCAGGGAAATTAACTTCTGACAGGATCTGTGCTGGTGTCATCACTCTGCTTCGAATCGCAGCAGTGCATTATACTGTAACTGCATCTCCATGTTGCCTGCGCTCATTTACTTTGACTGGTGTCACAACTCCTCATAGATGTGAGAAGATACTCTGTAATTGCGACTTAAATTTCCCTTTGCACTTAGTGATAACTTTTTTTTCTTCCCTGAGCCTTTTTCTGGCAGATAATGAGAGAGAAAGATACTTTTTCTTGTGCCATCATTCTGTAGAAAACCCTGTTCATTTAGATACAGCAGCATCCACTGCCTCTCCTCTTTCTTTGGAGCAGAATGTGTCAAACTACGCGGTGAGAATGACTTAATTGCGTGCAGTCGGTTTGCTTCGGAGATGTGCTAAATTTGGCATACTTGCAATTGTCAGGGAAGAGATTAAACATGGAGTTTTCAGTGACGCAAATGTGAAAACCTTTACAGATGTTGCACACATCTGGACCCGCTGAATTCCCTAGAGGGCTAAAACTGCGGTTCTCGGGGTTTGGACGTAAAAGTCAATACAGTACAATGAAGCAGTCAAAAGTGAAAGTTGTTTTTTCGCCGTCTGCATTTTCAGTCAAATGCTGATAAGGTCAGGATTCTGGTGAGGTCTAGTGATGACAGATGTGTCCAAATGTTTACTGTCTAAAGCAGAAAATGGAAAACTGAGACGCAAAAGGCAAGAAGAGAGATATAGCAAGACATGATTAGGCTATGTTTGGTCACAAACTGAAGGAAATGGTTCAGATAGTTGATGAAAGGACTGGCAACAGACAGGAGGGTGTGGTGGTCATGCTGTCGCCATCTGCAGGACAACAATGGAACAGCAAGTTCTGGAGTGATGCAAAAATGAGTAGCCGAGATTAAAGAAACAAACACCAGAGATTAAAGCTGGATAATCATGTGAGGAACCTGCAGAACCAACCAGCAAGCAACAACATTAGCAACTAACTGGTGAACGTAATAGAGCATTTAGCAGCTAAAGAGTCAGATACTTCTTGGAGGAGTTGTGGAGACTGGCCCAAAGGAAGTATAAATATCTGTCAGGTGACCACAGCATAACTGATAATGTTTCATATCTGGTAGATGAGTCATATCAACAGCTGATAATATGTCAGTGTTGTGTTTACAGCTTGTTTCTGCTGCACTTGGGTGGTCCAAAAAATAACGCATTGTTGGTATGACATGTTTTTTATTATCAACATTGACCACGCTTTAAGCAAAGTAGGTTTTTATGGCTTTTGTACTTTGACTCTGAAAGTCGATTTGCTCATGGTACTGTTTTTATTACGATAGGTATGCATCGTTCTGCTTTATAGACAACCGTACTACCCTTCATATCGAATATAGACAAACCCACTGGACTTGTGTGGATGGTTTCAAAAGGTGACTTTGCACTTTGCACAGGGTATAGCAGCTAGTTACATTATGGGCTATATATATATATATATATATATATATATATATATATATATATATATATATATATATATATATAATTGCGGGACTTTTTGTAACATAGTTGACAGGTATCATAGTTGAATTTTTTGCTGTTTTCAGGTCTAAAATCAACATGGCCGCCTATAACCAAACACCACATGGCATTTTTACTGAAAGATTCTTCTAAATATTATATATACAATTGAGTAAAATTGAAAATGAAAGTTATTTGTAACTGTCCACTGTCGCAAAATCTGTTATTTATAACAGTCCACTGTTGCAAAATTTACATCACGCTTATCCTTGTGAATTGGCTTTAAGGCCTCTGTATACTTTTCACATCCATGAGGGTCTATGTGGCATCATTTCAGTCATCTGCACAGTACACAGGAGTCCTTCATGTACTTCGTGTCCATGCAGATAGTCTGTGTGGTGACTCCTCTACAATGGCAGTAGTATGCATGCGTGGGATACAGAGATGCCAACCTACTACGCATGTAGGGAACTGTGTTCTCTCACTGGATCACACTAGAAAGTACTAAAAATACACAGCTAGCCATCTGTGATGTTGACCCTGTATATTAAACTAAAATCTAATTATACGCGACTGCAATGGAAGTTAATTAAGAATATATCATGTCATAGAATCCCACAAAATCGGGGAAAAAAAGCATCATAGTGATGGTGACATATTACTGATGCACTATGTATAATAATGCAATGTATTTTTTAAGATCATCGTAGATTAAGCAGCAACTGAAGCTGTCCATAAATGTAGCGGAGTAGTGCAATTTAAATCTAGTGACATAGCAAAATGCAAGTACCTTAAAATTGCAATTAAATACAGCCTTTGCTGTGGTGCCGAAGTGAAATGTAGCTTAAAATGAAGCTTAACACAACTGTTCAGAGTGCATTAATGAAATGCTGTAACACATGTCATATCCAGCGGTTTTCATGCGTATAGTGGAGGTGGTTAGTCAAGGGTGGGATCACGTTTCCTGTATTTCCCTCCAGCTGAAGTTATTCATAGCATGAAACAGGCGCACCATGTGGGAGCTGAGCACACACTCGGTGTTATCTTGAACTCCGCTTCATTTGTTCTGTCAGCCTTCTTTCCTCAGTTGAAGGTACAGCATGAGATGAGCGTGGTCTTTGCCATGGTTATGTCAGTGTTATTGGAGTGCACAAGGTCATTCAGCTGCTCTTTCCCCCTCCTCTCTCTCTCTCTCTCTCTCTCTCTATGTCTGCTGGACTATTAGGTAACGTCATATGTCATTTCAGTACGCATCTGATTCGGGAATCTTCCCCTGTTAATGTGACGTAACTGCGATCCCCCGCGGTCATCTGAGCTGCTTCGTCATGGAAATAAAAAAATCACCCTCCCATGCTTCCGAGCCTGGATTTTAATACCCCTATGATCGGTCACACGGCTCATCTGATGGCCCACTTTCGCATTTAGCGGTGAAGTGCACTCGGGGGACGTTTTCTCTCAAATCCATGTACTTGATTTGAGTTGCAGGGTTGAAACGGAGACCTAAGCAAAAAGGAAGTGCTTTCTTGCAGTGCACTATATAATCCAGTGTATGCATGCAACATTAGGGCCACGTCTTGATTTGCTTGTACTCTCATAGCAATATCTCCACTGTGGAGTAAAAGGCTGTAGCAGTGAAGCATATTATCTTTCATATTTTCCATGTTTGAGATAAGCTATCTGTGGGAGCGGTAAAGGGGAAAATGTTCCAGTACAGCAGACATTTCATTACCTCTGAGCTGGTCAGTGACAGCCACAGAGGTGTATGAGTACTGCTTATTCCCATTCTGTTTAGCGTAGCCGCCTGCAATGACACTGTCTTGTAATAATCACGGTTTCTCTTTGTATATTTACGATAGCTGTCACTGTAAGCAACATTAAAAAAGCAATAATTGAATTTTAACCGCGCAGCTCGTCTGTTTGATGCAAAGCTTATGTAATTCAAAGTCAGTCTAATTTGAAAGCTCATATCAGGAAATGGGCAGGCATCACTTTTGATCAGCGAGATGAAAGCACCAGCAAAAAGAAAAAAAAAATCTCTGCAATATCAATCTTTGAAGTTAAGTTCCAATTTCCCTGCAAAACTCCTTGATGTGGATAAAGAAAATGGTGCTAATGAGCACGAGAAGGCAAATAGCGGCAGAGGGAAAAAAAAGTGGATGGCCCTTGACCTTCGTTTAATGAGAAAGAAATGCTCATAAACCTCCCAGACCAATGCCCTTGCTGCTTGGAAGTGTACCAACTCATTATGAGCTATTCAGAATCAGTGATTCTGATACGCAGGCATAGAGGTAAAAAAAAATGACCCGTTCACCTTGATAAGAAATATTAATGCTGCATATTTAGGAGTGTATTAGCGCTTTAAAATACCGTATGGTGCAATGAATGGATAAGTAGCATCATATGGGCAGAAATGAGGCTCTGTTTGTCTGAATGCCATTAACCTTATAGGGTTAGTTCACCTCTTTTACATAACCTTCTGAGGTTAGCATCCTGCTTTTTATGGGAGTCCTTGCCCGGATGATGGGATTACAAGTTTCACAAACCTTTAGTGGTGTCAGATAGTAATTCTCCCGGTTTCTCAGGATAATGCACAAACTTTGCTGCAAGCAGTTTTCACTCGAGCTACACTGAACAACAATATATAGGCACAGCATGTGATGTTTTATTGAATTCTAGACGTTCTTGTTTGACACGGGGGAATAGAGGTTTGTTGTTCCGACACACAGCATCTCTACAAAAAAACAGACTTCATGAAACAAGCAAAGTTTTTATCCCGAGGACAGTTTCAGACTTTTGAATTCATCTTGCTTTACTGAAAGCTGTTCTAGTTTTAGTTGATTCATTTGTCTTAAATATTTTATGTAATATTTTTATTTTTTGATATTTTATTGCTCTCTGTGTTTGTTATTTGTGTCTTACTGGGATTCATGAGGCCTTCATGCTTCAGTCCACTCCGATTTAAACTGAAAGTTGGTGGAAAGAAGTATGTAATTTATTGTAAGTTCATAATGGGCAGATGGAGAACAGAATCAGAGACCAGAAACCACGAGTTCTAGTCACACATCTGCAACACATACAGCCAATAAGGTTGTTGATGCTGCTTGTTGAATGTTGTCCCACTCTTCCCGAAGGACTCGGTGAAGTTGACAGACATTTTGGCGAACAGGATCACGTTGTCAGACATCTAGAGCTGTCTGAAACGATTTCTGAGATGACACATGGTGGAGTTGTGGAAACTGAAACACCTGGCTACTATCCTAAAAACCAACAACTCATTCCCGTCTTTCTCACGTCATCTGTAGCGTCGTGTTTGAATAAAGCTGCATTTTAAGGTGCCCTTTTATAGTCACTAGTCCAAGGAGTGTCTGCACATTTTTCTAACCATAACAATAGAAATTAGATGTTTTGCTTTTTCTCTGAGTCAGACAAAAAGACCATTTGGATGCTGTGTTTATATTTTTGTTCAGTGTGCTTTCTGCAGAAGAAATAGTCCCAATTAAAATGTGGTGCTGTGTGAATCATCCAGAGTAGCTAGGACACTGTTTTGGACATGAGATGGAACTATTAATTTTTCAAAATGCAATTTCTCAGCATTAAAGTCCAAATCCTATTTACCTCATTTGCTTTAGGCTGGAGGCAGAAATTATAGACCCAAAACTGTGAATTAGATGTTGACAGGTGAATTAAAACCAAAGTTTTCTCAGACGCTGAGGCAGACACCGGTTAGCATTCAGAACAGTCAGCCCAGTGCCAGGGGTCATAATCAAGCTGGCAGAGTGTCCAAAAAGGGTCAAAAAGGGTCAAAAATAAACAGGGAGAAAGAGAGGAAAACAGACTAAAAGACTGGAATAGCAATTACAGACACATCCTGTGCATCCTGAAGATTTGCTAAATCTCTTGCCCAGAGGCTGATAGTCCAATTATGGTGAAGCAGTAGCAGTAACTAGACACAGCAAGCCCGTTAATATCAGGCTTTCTTTACATTTTTGAAATGGTGAAAACACAAAAGCAAAAGTGTTAAAAAAAAAAAAAAAAGGATTGTCTGCTCCAATGTAAGCTGCAGATGTTGGCACCAACACTTGAGCTCAATGGCTACAGAAACGACGGACCATACGGGAATACACACAAATCACAAAGAGGCACCAGGGCAAACTGGTTAGATCAAATACCAGCCGCCTCGACTGAGAGTTTTGGTTGCAGATATATACTCACGTGTGGTGATAGCTGGGGTCTTCTGGGAGGAGGAGTTGTGGTGGCAGACCAATCCAACGGGTCGGGAGATGTGGAGAACTAATCACTCCTCGTGGGTGCCAGGTGAGATCTGGAGCTCAGTCCTCAGCCAGCTGGAATCAATCACAGTTCCAAACAAACAGCCACCAGCAGCTGTAAATTCATAAAGACAACATGTTAGCCAACAGTCACTTAACCAATTTCTAGCTTCTGCTGCATCACTATAATGCTGATTATACAACGCCAGCATCATCTGACAAACTCAGCATAAACATGAATTAAAAACAACTGTGCTGTGAATTTAGCAGTATTTCCATGTAAAATGCCACTCAGAGAGAAAGTTAAAAGTGAAGGTAAGGTGCCCAGATAGCTCAGCTGGCTGTGCAGGTGACCCATAAACAGGAACTATAGTCCCTGATACAGTGGTCATGGGTTCAAATCCAGCGCTTGGTCATTTTGCGCATGTCATTCCCCCACTCTTCTACTCATGTTTCCCGTCTCTTTCTTCACTGTCCTATATAATAAACACCAAAAACATAACTCTAAAAAAAGAAGTGAAAGAAAGTTCTTGCTTCACACACTGTTTTGCTCCACACAATTGCAGATACAGAGAGAGTTTTCTTCCTGAAAGGGGCATAAACAGCAGCAGCTGAACTGGATTCAAAGCGACAGATACTCAAAGAACCCTTTTAGAACTGGACTAAAACCAGGGCTTATACAGTCATGGTGAAATGAACCATCTTTGCAGTATTTTGTGTCAAAAAATGAAAGAACATGTAAGATTTAAATTATTTTGCTGAAAAGAGGCACCAATATGTGACCTTTGTTGGCCAAGGATCACATTGTTGGCTAACTACATTTGCTTGTGGGATTACATTAAAGAAAAGAAAAGCACCCACACCTGTGTAGCATCTCTCTACTGTGCAGAAGCTGTTCCTTCATTACTCCACCGAGGAACGCAGCGGAGTTATGTGACGATTGGCGTTGGTTTGTCTGTCTGTCTGTCTGTTAGCAACATTACTCAAAAACAGACTTATGGATTTGGATAAAATTTTCAGGGAAGGTCAGAAATGACACAAGGACCAAGTGATTAAATTTTGACAGTAATGCGGCTTATAGTCTGGATCCACAGATTTGTTAAAGATTTCAGTAGCATTGCGAGATAGCGGCATGGCGTCACTGTAACTACGACTACAAGTGAACACATGATTGCGATCCTACTACCAATTCACCGCTGCGGACCAAAAATCTTTTAAAGATTTCACCTCTCGGAAATTATACAACGACTGAGCAGCCTTGGTGGAGTGCTGTGCTCTCTGAATGCTTTTCTTGTGCTAAAGATGTTGTTTGAACATTGCATCTGGTGTTCCTCATCCCTAAATCCTTTTCTCTTGTACTGTTAAAAGTGAAAACTTGGTGGTTGAAAACATGAACAATCTCAGCAGGCCAAAGTGAATCCAGTGACCGATTCGGAGGCGTAAATGTGCCACTCTTATCATTTCACGCTGCTGGTGCTGAGCGAGAAAGAAAAGCCAGCCGGGCATAGCAACAGTAACTAGCTCGGCGGGGTTTGGTGAACAGACCCTCTGGGGATTAGAAGCAGGTGTGCAGGTGAATGCGGGGATCAGGTGAATGGAAGTGGCGGGAACACGCTGTGGGCAGCTGCTGGTTGGACTGGAAGTGATAGGAACTGTGATTACTAGCAGGCAAAATCGAAGACAGACAGACGATGTGACGTTTTTATATATACACACACATGCGACCACATCTCAATATGATGCTCATACTTATTTGATTAATGGCTCATTAGCATTATCCTGAAGACTCTCATCTGCCAGCGTAACTCTCATCGGAATACTTCTCACCATGGTCTCGACGGGAACAGAACCTGCAATTCCGAGAGGATCAATATAATCCTCTGTGCTTTATTACAGAGCGCTTGAAATAGAAACAGCCACTGGATTTCTGCGAGGCAAGCTAATTATACACAGCATAAAGGTGAAATAATACAAAGCATTACTCTACAATATATGTGTATTTCACATTTTCCTTGTATGGCTTTATACAGTATTCACAGCAGCCTGCATTCAGGAAGAGCTCTTCTCTCTGTTGTTACTCGGTAATCCCAGAATTCAATATCATGTGTATATTACTAACGTTCACACAGTCACATTATAGATACCTGCCTTTCTTTTGTGGATAGGTTTTTGTGGAAGTTTGTTTAATATAAATCATGAAATTGTAGGTGTTTATCGTCAGGGTAGGTTTCCAGGAAATCAATGCAAATCAGTGTAATGTGTTATGAAATGATGGAAACATAAGTGTGGGTGTTTGTATAATGTCTCTGAGCACAGTGTGTGTTCATCACGACAAGAGATGTTGGTACAATCTTGCAGTGAGATAAGAGATCAGATTGTAGTCTCTGCTTGTTAAAATGTCAACATATAGGAGCGTTGAGATCGAGCTTGGCTGTTATTGGGACATTTCTTGGTTGGGTGGTGCAGTGGGCTGTCCAACGCCATTTTTCTTTGTTAAATTGCGTCAAACCAACTAAAATCTTCTCTATTTGCTACACTTTGAGGTAAACAAGTCGTGTCTTAGCTTCTTTTTTTTTTAATCCTATTTTTCTGGCTTGCATATGACGCACAAGCCTGAGTGGCTACTGTCAAACACTGCAATCTAGAGAATGTGTCCACTTGTGGCTGTTGTGTATCGATCGATGGCAGACAGGGTGGCGGTTGGAAGCATAGTTGGAGCTTTGGGAGGGTCGTTAGAAAAAAAAAGATGCTGTTTTTGCTGGATGTGGTGGCATGAATCTAAAGCAGCTGCTCAGCTGTCAGTCAAAATGTGGTGTGGGCGTTTTGTTGCTGCCGGCCCATCATTTTAAATGAGCACGATAAACTCTTGGTATATGTTTATAGACACTCTATAATTTAGTCATTCTGGCTGTCCATATTGTAAATTTACTGTGTCGGTGTGCTCACAGCATCCACTGAACACAGTGTTTCTCCAGGGATCCTTCCTCTGATGTCTTCCTGAAGTTTCCTGCAGTTTTTATTCTTCTTCTGGGGGAGTTTTTCCTTGCGTGTACTGAGGGTTTAAATATGGAGGGTGCTGTTCAGATTGTCAAGCCACCTAAGGCAAAAAGGCAATTTGTAATATTGGTGTATATAAATCAAATTTGACTTGACGTAATTTGATAAACTGTGAAGTTTAGCTGAAAAAAGCATTTATTCCCAAAGCAAACTTTGAGCCCCAAGCAGTTTCTGGGCATTTTCTACTCTTGTTACATTTATAATCACTGTGGGATCTTTTTAATTTTATTTAATTAAGTCCTGCAGTTTTAATATCACAAATTATAATTTTTAAAAAAGAGAAAAGGAGAGTTGATTTCTTTGACTATTCATGAATTTCTTTGACTATTTATTTTAGAATGTTTGAAAAAAAATGTAATCAAAAATGTGCAAAATTTTCAAAGTGTCCGTAGGTGTTGCTAATACTGGAAAAATAGATATTGTCGTATTTAATTCTCAATTTATTTCCATACTGTGTAAACACAACCTGCCGTTCAGCTGTAAAGTCATTGAATTTTTGTTCCTTGACTCTCATCTCAGCTGAGTCACTAATGGTTTCACGGTTGCAGCAAGTCACACATCATTTTTCATTTTTTACAGAATCTGGTTAGAGCAAACACTTCATTTTTGCCAGATTTTCTCAGTTTTTACAGTCTCTGACTCTGACTAATGGTGTGATTTTGGTGCTGGCAGCTTTTAGGGTTCAGAAGGTTAAAGAGTGCAAACATTCATTCATTATGTGTCAGGCTGATATGTTTAATTCATTCCTGTGTTTTATCATGTTGAAAATTGAATATTTTAACAGTTTGGACCACATGAAATGGAATTGGTGTTCCTTTTTTAACATTTTTATGTGAAATAATTATTAGTTAATCGACAAAGTGCAGACAGAAAAATGAAAATAATCATTAGCTGTGGGTGTTATCTTGTGATAGCAGCAATAACAAGCCTCGGCAGTGTGTTTTGGTGTGAAACAACGCGGGAGAAACTGTAAAATTGCAGCCGTCATCTGTCTTTGTGTGGCCACTGGTCTCTGGACGCACGAGCTGAATAAAACATGTTATTGACCCAACAATCCAAGTGCAGTGATTGAGCACCAAATCACTTCCCTCTCCTTCCATTATGTATCTCTACTCAGCCTGCCGGTTCCAGAGGACGAGAAATTAATCAGTCGGACTGGCGGAGTCGTTCAGCACAAGCTCATTAGGGGAGGAGAGCTCAGAAGACCTCAGTGTCACAGCCTCTAACTTAAGGCTCGGGGTTTAGTGTAAATGCGTCGTAAAGCCGGCCGGTGAACACTCCATCCAGTCCAGGAAGCGTTCCTTTTGAACAAATGAGCCCTCGTGCACAGAGTCAAGCCAATGCAAACGATCCATGGGTGGGATTCTGTCTTTCTTGCAAGCGCCGCCGTCCTTTGAGTCTATTTCCATTGTTCCACCCATTGATTCGCTCGAGCGCCTTTGTCATGGCTGTGCTGTTAATGTAATTGAAAGGGGCATTTTTTTCCTCCTCTGTCCGTTTGGCATGGCAAACCTGACACACACACACACTCACACCCCTTTGTGTTCTCCCATCCAGATGTTGCCAGGGCTATCGAGCTGCTGGAGAAGCTGCAGGAGTCGGGCGACGTCCCCGGTCACAAGCTCCAGTCTCTGAAGAAGGTCCTTCAGAGCGAGTTCTGCACGGCCATCAGAGAGGTGAGTCGACTTTTTTCTTTTTCCATCTCTGAAACTCCCCTTCTTTTTGATGGCATTTCTCATACAGGCGCTGAAAAAAGCAATGTTGTTTTTGCGCCGGCCGCCCAATCAGTCATGAAGCTCAGCGCCGTGGTGATTTCAGCTCAGAGCTGCTGTTGGTGAAGTTGCTGTTCTTTCAGCTCAGCAGTCATGCCTGCCGTGTTGTCTAACCCAACACCCAACCCAATACTTTTTTTCCCTGTTGATTCCAATCAAACCACCAGAAGAAAAAATCAAAAGACTTCTGGGTGGAAAACCTACGATGGATTATACCACTGTGACAATGGTTGCACTTACATTTGAATTATGTTGCAACTGAAAATTGGACGCTTGAGTCATTGTTCATTAAAATTGGGGCTGAAGCTTGACGAAATAGTTCTAGGCAGTTTTAGATAACAAATTATCTTACACAAAATCTGGTTTTTCAAAATAACTGCAATAGAGTGAAGTGATACTTGATTGCTTTCTTTTGTTTAGTTCAGGTTTGCTGTTTGTTTATTGGGGAATTGTTTATGTTTTGTTTGAGGCTGATAGGATTGTTTCTCGTTTTGGGAGTTGTTTTTGCTTTGTGTTGTTTTTTTTGCGGGGGATTTTTTGAAATGTCTTAGAAATGTCCTTATTTTTGAAAGAAAAGCAGTTTTTTTCAGTGAAGTACAGTCACTCCTGTGTTCTAATGCTACATTGTGTTCACTTATCATGTTGAAAGGCTCACTGATGATTAGAAAACCCTTGTGCAGTTATGCTAGCACATGAATAAAATAGTAAGTTTTCATGGAAAACATGAAATAGTCTTGGTGACCCCAAACTTTTGAACAGTAGTGTATATAATATCAGGCACTTGATAACTAAGGTTGTAAATTCTACATCCTGGTGTGTCGAGAGACCCTGACAATAAGAGAAAAGACCATCCCCTTGTTTCTTTACTTTCTTCACAGACCAGAATGTGTGTCTCTGAATGAGCTGTTCAGGTTTGCAGCCTGCGGTAGCATCACAGCCTCTTTTTCTTCTGAGAAAGGTGTCAGCAGCAACAGCAGCTTAGTTGGATTTAAGGCGAGAGATGCTGAAACAGGGCTAACACCAGGGGTATTATAGGCATGATGGAAGGAACAGTCTGTGCAGTACTTCTAGCTGAAACTTGAAATACACACTCGTTCAACGGGGGTAAAATACTGGACCTTTAAAATGTTGTTCCTTAAAATGAAGCCGATATTCACCTCGTGCTATTCAAATGAATCTGACCACTGATTTGATATCCAAACTTCCAGCTATTCAGTCAGCTGGTGCAACACGCTGCAACAAACACAACCTTTTATTGGTGTTGCTTCATGTCCTGCCTAAAGGTGAAAGATAACACTCCCGGTTGGTGTTGTGTTCTCCATTGGCACCAAACTGTGCTCTCAGGTCACTGCTGGTTCTTTGAAACTCAACCCAACAGGAAGCTCGGAGCTGCAATAACAAAATCAGAGCATGTAGCTTGAAGTCGCTGTTGTGCTACATCAATCAACAGCATAATGAAAAAGTCATTTCGTCTGGAGCTGAACAGCTAAAATCAGAGACAGTGTATTTCTGAGTGCATGAAAAATTCACTCGGAGCATTTAAATGATCACAGGGCCGGAAAACATTATGAGCATTTCATTGGGTTTGAAGGTTTGATAACCTCATTACACTGAATTTAAATTAAGCAAATCACTGTTAGAGATCAGTTTTAATCACATTTTACAGGGAAGAAGTAAAGTGTGAACTGTAAAAACAGGAGGTCTTTTTCTTCCCCTGCTCTTGTTAAAACGCCTTCAATCACAAACCAGCCACGAACCGATGTGTCATCTCAACATCATTCACCAGGAGGACGGGGGTGTAAAGCAAACAAGAGCGTTTGCTCTGCGTGGCACGTCTACACAGCCTGATAATCACAGATCTTGTATATTTAGTGTCCTGTCGGTCATGGCGCGCTGTAGCATTACCCAGTGACATGAATTTGTTAAGCAAACAGCAGCGAGAAGAGCAGGGAAACAGATGACAGACGCCACAATAGCCTCTGTGCTGCGAGTTAATTGTAAACAAAGTGAACATGTAATTTGTCCTGGAACGAAAGACAATTAGAGGACTCGGGCGGTATGTTAAGGAGGGCTTCACATTATTTTCTTAAGGGAATTGAGTTGTAAATTTAAAGGATGTGTAATAAGATTTTACTGCTGCTGAGCACATAAAAGTAACCGTAATATGTTTTAGGAGTATTGATCTCTGTCAATAAGTGAAGGATTTCGAGGCCAGCTGCTGAAATTTGTGCTTTATAAATTCATTTTCTAAGCCAAAAAACCCTAATTCTGTTACCTTCTGTTTGTTATTTTTATGGGCTAAACAAAATAATGAAGAAGGTCTTAAAATCTGAAAACACTGCAAAATTATGGCTTTGTTTTAGGTGGAGTGGGAGGAAGATACTGCACTATAACTAAATGTCATGGTGGGAGAGGGGTTTTTTGTGTTTTTAGTTAATAACTGGAAAAACTCAATGCATTTTGTGTTGTAAACCAGCGCTGACCTTAGCTAGGTGAATTATGCTTGTTGCTTTTTAGATATTGTAGGGAAAACAACTGAAATATGTTCACAGATTAAAAAGTTTAATGCAATATAAGATATTGTCAGAAACATTACCGATCCATTTAAAACCTGGAAGGATAGTGGTGAACCATCATCTTCAAGGAACAAATGTGGTCAGAACAAACTCTTAGATGATCGCAGGGAATCAACACTAGAACTCACGTCTATGTTTAATAGTGAAAGTAAGAGCATTTCCATCCATACAATGTGAAGGGAACTCAAAAGATTGGGACTAAACAGCTGTAGCTCTAAGAAAACCACTGATTTGGTTTGCTAGGTAGCATAAAGATTGGACTCTGGAGCGATGGAAGGAGGTCATGTGGTCTGATGAGTCCAGATTTACCCTGTTCCAGAGTGATGGGGGCATCAGGGTAAGAAGAGAGGCAGATGAAGTGATGAACTCATCATGGCTAGTGCCTACCAGCCTGTGGGGGTTAGGGTGATGATCTGGGGTTGGTCAGGTTCAGCAACGTTATGTTCCCAAAGAATGAGGTCAGCTGACTACCTGAAGATACTGAATGACCAGGTCTTTCCATCAATGGTCTTCCATGATGGCATGGACATGCTCCAAGATGCCAGGATTCATGGGGCTCACATTGAGAATGAATGGTTCAGGGAGTATGAGATGTCATTTTCACACATGGATTGTCCTCCACAGAGTCCAGACCTCAGCCCTATTGAGAAACTTTGGGATGTTCTGGAGAAGACTTTGTACAGCGGTCCAACTCTGCCATCATCAATATAAGATCTGTGTAGTGACTGATTTCGGACACAGCCCAGGATTGTTCAGGGGGTTGACAAATAGTGGGATTTGACAAGACACTGGATTTGATACACCTTCAAGGCTGCAGCTTGAACTCATGATTGTACAAGTTAGTTTATTTTCCATCCCAAGTCTCGTCTTAACAATGTTAAGTTCGCCACTGCTGGCAATTAGGAGAAATCAGTTCTGACAGAATGTTAGGTAAAACTCAGTCTCATCCTCTCACCGGGTCCGGCCCCGTTCTGCTCTGTTCTGGTCGGCTCGGGGGAATCCTGGCACATCTTGGCACCGACTGCCCGTCTGGCAACTGGCTGACTGATGTCAGTGCCAGTCACTGGAGTGCAATGACAGAGATTCTCAGAAACCTCTGAAAAAAGGGCCTCAGCAACGGCCCTCTGATGAAAGCAAAGATGTGTTCCACTTCAGCCAAAGAGATCTGGCTGAACACAGTCACCAGGGAAACCATGAGAGACGCTCTGGGATTAGTGGGCAGCAGTCGAGGACGGCCAAGCTTTATAGTCGATTACAGGTTTGCGAGCGCTGATGATACAACAGCATCTCAGAGTGTGCTGAGCCAGCTGGAGGAGCATTTCTGAGTGCTGGCTATCGCATACTGTAGATTATTACTGTTATTACGCCGAGCATTAGAGGAGGTCTCGTGGATGAGGAGCACAGTTCTCAACAGCTGTGTCCTGCGATGCTCCGTTTGTGTCGGAAACAATTAGGAGACACAATCTTTGAGTGGAGGGGAATCTCAGTGGGAAAGCGGCAGTTAGGCTGGATTTAATGGGCTGACATGTCGAAGTCTTTTTGAACGTGTTTGTTTGTGACAAGATAAAGCATTTACAACCACAGGGTTCGCTTTTCTATCGGATCATGTGTTCCTCTCACACACAGCACGCTTCTATTGCAGCCTCTTAATAGGAACCAAAATCAATCTGTTTACCTCAGTTTATACATGTATTTATACTTACATTTTTATTTATTTTTGGGCATTTCTGCCTTTATCATACCAGAAGTGAAAAATAAGAAACTGCAGCAGAGGGAGCAAGGGTTGTATGTATTTTGGGATGTAGTTTTCTCAGGGAGTGATTGATTATCTGAAACCAAAGCAGTTTTTGGGTGTTTTTGTTTCTGTCACATTTTTACTAACTGTAGGCTCATCTTTCACTGCAATATAAAGTCTTGCACCCTCATTTTAACAGTACAACCATGACTGGATATAGAAAATACTTTGAACATGTCTTCTGTGATTTATGACACAGTTGCAGTGTCATAAATCACAAAAAAGTTACATTTCTTTGATTATTTGTTTGGCAAAAATAAAGAATAAAAAACAAATCAACATGTACGGCAGTTCTCCAGTCCACATGTGTTACCAGAACTGTAAAAAACAAGTGTGACTCTACATGCTGTAGATATTTTACTCCTTACATATTTAAATTGTTTCCATGCTTGAAGAGGTTCAAAGCAGAGTGGTCTAACCCACGAAAAATTTGAATGGACTTTCACATAATTTCTGTACTATTTTATGGTCTAAATATAGCGTTACAGTGGTGCTTCCAATGTTAGAAAAAACAAAACTTGGAACCCGTTTTCTCAAAAACTACAGAAAGTAGGTTAGACCACTCTGCTTCCAAACCCTTCGCTTGTCTTATCCATTTTGTGTAAACACAGCCTGCAGTTCAACCTAGATCGGTCAAATAGTCCCTCAGTTTTTGCTATTAACTGTTGAGTCAGTTATAATGTCACGGTTGTACAGATTTATGGTGACGTTTTGTTTTTTATAGAATCTAATTGATGCAAACACTTAATTTTCAGAGAATTTTTGAATGAGACGTTGAATAATTGGTGTTTTTGGTGATATATCACAATTTCTGGTTTAGATTTGGACTCTTGATGGAACTCCATGTTACACACAAACAAATTGAAGGGCCATCAGAAAGTTGAATATCCAGGGATTTTTTCTGCTTTTACAGTTTCTGGCTCTGACATACGGCAAACCTAACCGCAATCCTAAAACTCAACTCTAACCTTAACCCGTCACTTTTGTGGTTTTAAAAACATGACAGACTTTTCAAACCTGTTGGGTTTCAGATGATGAATTTAACAGAGAATTATCTTGAAAAGGGGTTGGTGCTGACCAACAGCAACATTTTTAGTTCAGAGGAAGCTCTTAAATCAACATCATCCTTTTCCTTACTATTATTTTTTGGTGTATTACTCATCTTTTTGCTTAGATTTTTTTGAATCTGAGTAATATCCCACCACGGCAGGAAAAAATAAACACTTTGAATCACTGTAAAATGATAAGGATAGCTTGGACAACAAATCACCATTGTGACGGAACACCAATTTCATGCAATTGTGAAGTCACCGAAAGTTACTTTTCAAAATATAATAAGAGCTATTTTAATCCAGGAACTGCCAGGAAGTGGAAAAATATGTCAGTTTTAAAATTATGACTACATGCTGTGTGGTAAAGTCTTTTAACAAGAACTTCCTCCGCTTTACAGCTTTTACTTAATCATTGCTATTCATTTCTATACAAGCATATTCTAATGCAATCTGACTGCGCTTACTTCTCTTTTCTGTATGCCATCTATCACTGTTAACCGCTTTGAAGTTGCGAGATCCATAGAATGTAGGTCAAATTGAGAGTCCAAACCAGTGATATGGTTCCACGTGGGCTCACATGCTGGCAGGCTGGACAAACTAATCTTGTCTATAGACTACAGACTCCACTGTACGTCTCCATCAACAGAATGTACAAAACATGAAGCGGCCTTGTTAATGATGACAAGCCGGCTGTCAGAATGACGAATGGACGGCAGGGAAAAGAGCCAATTCAGCAGCGACGGGCTAAATGACAAAGAGTCCGGTTGTCTTTTCTCGCTACGTTCATCAATGGCGATGGTGGTGGTTGGGGGGGTAGAATCTTGTGTTTCCACGTTAGTCTCACTGCATCACCCTGAATGAGTTGTCAGGGTCAATCAGCCTTGCAAATGGGAAAGGAAGGACACAAGACGAGATGACTGGAAGAGCTAACCAGCTGGAAATGATTGAGGGGGTGGAATTCGCAGTATATTGGGTTAGAGGAGTCCCACTTGACGAACACAGGAAGCGCTGCGACGCAGGGCCGGCGCGATCGCATCTTTCATCAGCCTCGAAATTTGCAGTTGATTTTCTACCCCGGCAGAGGTTTTCAATCAGCGTAATTGACTGTCTTTTTTGGTGTAAAAGCGAGGGCGGGGGATTTGTGTTGATTCTATCACGGCGCCTCCACCTCCCACGTCACATTAACCTAAAGGATGAAAGGTGCGCCGAGGCAGACACAGGCGTCACGGGTAGCTCGGTTTTGTAAAGTCATGCAGCGGTTTTCATCCCTTTCCAACCACATCAACCAGGCTGCGACCTCTCTCTCTCTCTCTTTTCCCCATCCCCCTCCCAGCTCTCCATCTTTCAGCAGAGAAAACAGGAAGCCATGGTTACAAGCAGCATCACGCCAGCCTGCCCCGTAGGCATCTCTCACTCGCTATTCTCAGGCTTTGTGGCGTCCTCCTTGGAGGTGCCGGCGCTGGCGTTCTAATAGAAAGAGTGTGTTTGTTTCACTGTTACATCCAGGAATCTCTGTGGTAAACTAAACAGGACGGAAACATGCAGCTGGACGGACTGTGTTGGTGTTTGAGAGAAGGCACAGTGAAGACATTAGGCGAAAGAAAGGAGGAATTGAAACGATGCCTGCAGGACAACTGGCCTTTTTTAGAGCAAAGTGCAGCCACCACAAGAGAGGAGGCTGACATTCAAAAGCACACAGCTGTTTGTTCCATTCTATGGCTCTCATTCAGGATAAATGCACACAGAGATACCGAGTGTGTGACTTGTTTCACCGTCTCTAGAGCTCGGTGATAAAATTCTAATTTCAATCTCATTTCCGATGCACAAAGAAAATTAAATATGATTAATAAACTAGGTGGTGCGGCGGTTGGCGCTGTTGCAAACCTGGAACCTTCCTCTCTGCAGCTTTTCTTTCCACAACTCTCCACAGGAGATGTAGCTAATGGATGCTTTCAGGAGCAGCAGGCAGTTATGTTTATCGAAAAGTTTGGATGAACCCACAGCAGAAATCTCAGAAATCTCTCTCAGCACTGCCTGGTGAACACAGTGGACCATTCAGCTAAATAACACCTTGATATTTCCCTCAGAACTATCAAGAAAGTGAATATTGGACTTATTTTGACCAAATGAAACCTAATGTTGTTTTCCTGTCTTGGATTCCACCTATACTACCGTTCAAAAGTTTGAGGTCACACAGACGATTTCAAGTTTTCCATGAAAACTCACACTTTTATTCATGTGCTAACACAAGAGTTTTCTTGTGATACCACAAGAAATGGTGTTTCTTTCAACACCATTAGCTAACACAATGTAGCATTAGAACACAGGAGTGATGGTTGCTGGAAATGTTCCTCTGTACCCCTATGGAGATATTCCATTAAAAATCAGCTGTTTCCAGCTAGAATAGTCATTTACCACATTAACAATGTCTAGATTGGATTAATGATTCATTTAATGTTATCTTCTTTGAAAAAAAAACTTTTCTTTTAAAAATAAGGACATTTCTAAGTGACCCCAAACCTTTGAACGGTAGTGTATGTACATGAGTTACTATGATGAGCAGAATAAAGTGGTTATGGTGAAGGTCCGTCCTCACCACTGCTCATGCACCAGTAAAAGTCAACTGGACCCATGCTGGTCTTTTTTAAACTTTTTTTTCCTCCCACAGCTATAATTAATGAGACCTTCAGCTGCAAAATAAGTTTAAAATTGCCTTAGTGATGGATCCTGAGAGACTTCTTTTTGGTATCATTATTTTTCAACTCGCTGTTGTGCCACTTTTTCTCAAGTAGGTGCCAAATATTGCATAAGCATTGCAGCTCTGTCTGTAACACTTGTAATGTTTGAGCAGAGCTATTACTAAACATTTACATAACGGAGACCAATGTTTGAAGGCGCAAAAGGCATTATTTTAACAGACAGATGAAGACACCGCGTTTACAGATTCCATGTCTGCGAAGTGCTAAGAGGGAGAGATGGTTGCAGAGTGAATAAATAGATGTAATTAGCAGTTGCAGTCGAGTTTATTGGGCAAAAAAAAGAGAAGTGAGGGGAAAAGGAGGCAGCTCTACAGAGAAACAGAGGCGAGGGAAACCTTTTGTGGCATTTACAAAGCTGTGCTCAGCCTCAAAAAGTGCAGAGGTGGAAGAAGTTCTCGGGAAAAAGGTATCATTTGGGAGCTGTGTGGACTCCAGCCTCCTCCTCTCAGAATGCATCAGCACCATAAATCTACAAAAACGTGTCGGAAATGTAGCGCCGCACTCTCAAAAGCCGCTCATTTGGTCTTTGAGATTCATGAGCAAACAGGCCGACAGAAGCTCAGGGATATTTTTCTTCCCCACTCTGAGATCCCTACATACAAATATCTCAAGGTTTGTATCCTGTAAGTGTACACGCCCTTTTTGATGATTCTGAGAAGCGAGGCCTTTGTAATGTTGTTCTGGGGCACGTCGAAGCTTCCGACAAGCTGCTTTGCTTTGATGAAACACGTCGTCTGGTGCGCGGAAACACATGATTAAAATTCACTTCGGAGCTGCGTTATCTAAGATGTCGTAGATAATGGTTGTGTTTGTTTTGGCACTGAAAGTTTGGGGAAAATGTGCAGTTTCATTTGTCTCATTAGAGTTTGCTCATTTGCTCAGTTAACTGCAAGTGCTACGCGGTTAAAACGAGGAGATGCGCTGGCGCTTGGAGATTTGCCCACGAAAATCATCAGATTTTTTTGCTGTAATTTATGATTTTCATCCAGAAGCTCAGCAAAAAAAAAAAATTTCCTCTGTGACTTCTTGTCGTCGCCCTATACACCTAAATCATCTCAAACCCCCCTCCTCCTATTATACTGATCATTATTTGGGAGCAGCAGATATCTGATTACCTTCCCCGGAATACATTAGTCGGATATGCCTAATATATGCCACATCTGACTGTGTTGAAAGTCTCAAAGCTGCAGTGCACTAGCTTGGCAGAGGTACATTTGAATGACTGCATTAAAAGTAGTCTTTCAGAATAGAGGTAGTTTGGTGTTACAGTGCATTAACCACACATCGTCATTCAGCACGGCCTCCTTCTCTCTTTTATTCTTTGAACAAGTTCAGTTGTAAGGTGTCCTTTAAAGCCACATGTTAACTGGAAAGGTCAGCTGTCTGCGCTGATTCTGTCTGCTTCAGCGAATAGGTAGAAAACCTTTTTATTCATCTGACTGGATGTACAGCAAGACAGTAATTTAGTCTCTGCGGTAATGTATTACGACTTGTTCTGTGGAGACTTTTTGTGCTGTCGTTTACCTCAAGATCAGGTTATGGTTCGTTAGAGTCCATATTATGCTTTTTTGCGTGTTTCTGTGCTTGTAAAATCTAGGGAAACCTACAAATACCCACTGAATTTACAGCTCCTTATCTGCCTGAAATGCCTCGTTTTGAAGTCCAGGCTTTTCCTCTGTTACGCAGTGACATCACCATGTACCTCATTTGCATAATGTCCGCCTAGCAGCTAGTCTGACATAAACTCAAACAAAGACTGAGAACTTTTCTTGCATTTCACCATTTTTTCTTTACTATAGCAACTTCTGCTAGAGCTACACCCTTATATTGAGACATCTGAGTTTGCGCCACCTAACTAACATGACCTTGCTTTGTCGGGACAGCTGACCAATCAGAGCTGACCTAGACTGTCAGGTAGGAGGCCTCAAAGAGACAGAGAATGTGTTTTAAAGCATTGAATTTGTATTCTAGTAGACCCCAAAATTAAAATTCTAACCCTTCAAATGGTAACAATATGGGCTCTTTAAGATTTATTTTTCTTATTTGTCATTGTGCTGCACAAATACAGAACAGCGAGATTAAGTTGACATTACAGTGTACATTTTTGCATCCAAACAGAAATGGTTAAAAAAGGAATATATTCTAGTCTCCAATGAGATGGGTGCTGGATCAAAAACATCCAGAGAGAAGAATTTTATTTGCCGGCACAGAGAAAGGAGCTTAACGGGAGCTTTGCGCCCTAAAACATCTTTAATACATTAGTTGAAATAGTCCTCTCTAAGTGTCTAGATGCAACAAGTCTCATTTATTTGATCTGCTGCTGATAATCCCAATGTGTTCGCAGAAAGTCCTTTTAATGGATTTTATGCCGCAAGGTGTTATTGAATTAGACAAAACCTTGTTATTTTCATATTTGCACTTTTAGATGGTACATGTAGTGATAGGATTTCCGTGTGCCATGTGTTTCCCATCAGTCAGCCTGGTATAATGCAGTACGAGTGTGTGCAACCAGCTGTGAAGGGAGGAACGCCGTTATTTGACTATGGAAATGAAGCGTTTGAGCTCAGATGCAGGGTGCTGATTTCATGTGTAATTATAACACCTGTCTCTCTCCGTCTCTTTTCAGGTGTACCAGTACATGCATGAAACAATTACGGTGAATGGCTGTCCAGAGTATCAGGCGAGGGCCACAGCCAAGGTAAGAACCGCACCGGAGACTTAGGTTCACATCTGTTATTCTCAAGGAAAAACATCATATATCATTAATGGGCAGCGTAACAAATGAGCGGCGTTAATCACATTATCCCATGATATCATCCTCATCATTCCTTCTGGGCAAAGAGGAATGAAATTAGCAAAGTATCCTCTTTGCTAATGTAATGGTCGTCATTAAGAGTGTGTGCTTGTGTGTAAAATACATAGTAACACAAGTTTCATGGGAATAAATCCAAAAAAAATGGAAAAACTATGGTTTATATTGCTCACTTTGTTTTATTCATTTATTTTATTGTTTGTATGTTGATATTTTTGATTCTGTTGAAGGTTTTTTCTATGTATTTTCTATTTTAATCACATTTTTGTTGCTTTTTATCACATTTTTATCATCTGTTTTAACTAATTTTTCAATCTAGTATTATTCAATTCGGTTCTGTTTTATCGTTGACCTGTCAGGAACCACTTTAAACGGCATTAAACTACTTAAAATGTGCTGTTTTAAAAGTTTGATTCACTGTCAACAGCTACAGGACTTTCTCAGCTGTATTTTTGCCGGTATCCCACCTTCATTCTGTTTTGTTTTGGCTGCTTGGATCAGAAGTGCCTGAATAGCCCTTGAATTTTTGCTGTAGCGGTTTGTGTTCACACAGATGTTTCTGCTTAACTGATAATGTGAGACGCAATCACAAATAACTCCAAATAACCTTCAGTTTTATGTAAATTATGTCTGATGCTTTTCTAACTGCAAGCTAACACAGAAGGCACATTATCTGACTGCAGAGATCTCAGTCCTCATTTGCTGCTGCTTCCCTCTTATTGCATTAGATCCCATAGAAAACAACACAACACACATAAACATTATCCATCACGGAATGACTAAAAGGTGGAGACCAACTAGTGCTGGATTTTGGCAGAACCGATTTCGATTCCAATATTGATATAATGTATCAGCCAATATTTATTATATATACAGTGTTCCTTCAATTTTGAATAAATCCCCAACAGTGTCACCATCAAAGCACCCCCACACCATCATACCTCCTCCTCCATGCTTCACGGTGGGAACCATGCATGTAGAGACCATCCGTTCACCTTTTCTGCGTTGCACAAAGACACAACAGGTGGAACCAAAGATCTCAAATTTGTACTCATCAAACCAAAGCACAGATTTCCACTGGTCTAATGTCCATTCCTTGTGTTTCTCAGTAGGGAGGTTAAGCCCAAAAAATAGGCCTTTGACTTCAAGTCATGATGCAAAGGGCCCATTTAGTATGGAAGTACCTTAGGGTCGTACAAATACATTCATCCTAAGACGCAAGTGAGATCACACTTTGTATCGGAAATGACATGATTTTTCAAAAATTGACGCCAATGCGCTGAAAATACTCTTAAGCCCATATCTTTGCTTCTGTTACAGATATAATGACAAATTTAGTGTCAAAGTGTACATTTTGGGGGTCAAGGAATCCAATAAAACAGATTTCAAGTTTAAAAAAAAACAACAATTTTCCCCTTACCATGACAATTGGTGGTAAATCAACCAAAATCCAGCAAATTTCGCTGGATTTTGGTTGATTTTTTTGTGAATGTTCTTAAACATTTTTTAAAAAATTTTTCTACCAAAAAATGTTCACAGATTTCCAAAAAATGTTGAAAATGTGGACATCAGAAGTTTCACTGTGAAAGTATATTTTTTTCCCACATTTTCAAATTTTAAAAAGGGTCAGTTTTGACCCGCAGGACGACATGAGGGTAAATAAACGCCGCTGTCAGACTAGATGAAAAATCACCTTCTGGAACAATATCGCACATATTTGTTTTGACACATATTCAAATCAAGATGAATATCAATTATGGCACACTTTGATATTTAAATACAGTTTACTGCTTATGACAGATGTGTTTGACGACTGATCATATCTGCTGACAAATTAATTCCGGGAAGAGCTTTTTGTTGCTTGGAAAATGTCACATCCACGTGGCGGGTGAAGGACATGATGACAACATTTGAAGGTGAGGCGTGAGTTGAATGAGAGAGAGAGATGAGCTCGACCTGCTGGATCTAAGCAGGACTTTTCATCAGCACCTCGCCTGCAGGCTTTTATGAAACAAAACAAAGGCAGAGGGTTTGTCTGATTCCATGTGAAGAGGAGGACGAGGAGGATGAGAAGCGAGGAGGAGAAAAGATGAGAGCGCTCCTGTGTCCTTCACTGGCTCCGTGTCCGGCCGAGTCCACTCATCTCCTGCACATCACAGAGTGGGTGGACGATGTGAATAGAAAAGGATAACAGAAACAAAAGGGGAGCGTATCTTTGTGTATGAACACAGAGCGCTTGTATGAGACTTGAAACGATGAGAGCCGCTGACCAGCACCTTTTCTCTTTTGCTGGGCTCCGCTAACTCTTAACACCTCGAGTGCAGCCCCTGCACAGTCTGGTAAAATGCAATTTTAACACCTGGCTGGAGTAACGGTTGCGAGAATTACACCTTTTCACTTTCTTGCTGGGAATTAGATGAAAAAATCAATATCACTCTCATACCATTAAATATAGAGTCAGAGCTGGGAGTTAATTAGCTTAAATTAGCATAATGAGTGTAAGCAGAGGGAAACAGGTAGCCTTGCCCTGTATGTAGTTTAAATACACACCTCTGACACTCTGTTTGCATTGTTTAATCCGTTCAGAAACTGAATGTAAGAACGAATTTTTGGGCTCAGCCCAGGGGGTAGTTAACCTAGCTTAAATAGCTAGTGAGAAACTGCTCAGTCTCTGTTCAAAGTTCAGACGTACGTCTTGCATTGAAAACCATACAATTCTGTTTATGCAGAGCTTACAGAAATTCTATGCACGTTTTATTTATATAGCGCCTCCACAAATCTGAAAAATTCCCTTCAAGGTAGCATTTTAGCAACAGTTGGACAGAAAAACTACCTTTAAACGGGAAGAAATCTCTGGCAGAACCAGGTTCAGGGAGGGCAGCCGTCTGCCTCGAACCAGAGATGCCGTCCAAGAGGTAAAAATACAAAATACAGAGAGAGAGGTGACATGCAGTGGAGGCATAAGAATGGATTAAGAGTAGAGGAGATGTGTTCAGTGCATAATGGGAAGTCTCTCAGCAGTCTGGGCCTACTGCAGCTTAACTAAGGGATAGTTCAGGATCACCTGAGCAGCTCTAACTACAGGTTTTATTCAAAGTTTTAAGCCAAATCTAAAAATAGAGAGGGTGCCTGTCCTCAAAACCCACACTGGAAGTTTGTTTAACTGCACAGGAGCCTGACAGATGAAGATGACCACAAAACTCCAAAAGCAAAGTGCTCTATTGGGATGATTTGGTACTATGACATCTTAAAGATACGACGGGTTCCATATGTGAGGAGAAGGGTTTGAAATTGTATTCTTTATTGTACAGGGAGTCAATGAAGGGAAGCTAATATGGGGTAAATATCAGCTCTTTTTCTGGTTCAAAAGTTCGGGGTCTCTTAGAAATGTCCTTATTTTTAAAAGAAAAGCTTTTTTTCAAGGAAGATAACATTAAATGAATCAGAAATACAGTCTAGACATTGTTAATGTGGTAAATGACTATTCTAGCTGGAAACGGCTGATTTTTAATGGAATATCTCCATAGGGGTACAGAGGAACATTTCCAGCAACCATCACTCCTGTGTTCTAATGCTACATTGTGTTAGCTAACGGTGTTGAAAGGCTCATTGATGATTAGGAAACCCTTGTGCAGTTATGTTAGCACATGGATAAAAGTGGGAGTTTTCATTGAAAAAGGTGAAATTGTCTGGGTGACCCCAAACTTTTGAACGGTAGTGTATAATAACAGAGAAAATCACCCTCAAATAACATAACGTGATGATAGTTGAATTTTTGAACTTGAGAAAGAGTCTGCTTCTGCTATTCAGGCTCACTAAGCAAATCTTATTTTTAGTCATCTGACTCAACAGTCCTCGTATCTAACTCTTGGCAAGAGTATAAATGCATTTCCCAAACTGACATGTTTTTTGGGGGGTTTTTTTGTTTTTTTTTAAATAAGATGCAGAAAATATGACACATTTTCTAAAAGACGCTGTATAGGTGTTATTTTCTTCTTTCAGAAGAAAGCTTTGCTGTCAGCAAAGATAAGCTTATTGATCATCTTCTCCTGCATTTGGAATATCCTGCCATTTCCCAAGTGGGCAAAATTGTCTGATCTGAAAAACAATATCTCTTTTAATGACTAGTATAAAGTAAATTCACTCTACAAAGAAACTGTGACAGTTAAGCTGGAGGGGAAAAAAAAGTGTCTTTTTTTTCTCAGAAGTAACCATGAAGATGTGATTTAAGCTTTGAAAGTACTCATCTTTCTTTACACCAAACTTTGAAAAGTCGCTGTTCCTAAATCTGTATTAAAATTGCATATTCACTAGGCAATTAAACACGCAGCTAATGGTGTGAACTGGCTTAGCTTCGGGGATTCTGTCAACTGGAAACAGTGAATATTTTTAAAAGTGCTTAACTGTCTCTAAAGACTCAATATTCACGAAGGCCTCAGTGCCAGTTGCACTCGATCAGTATCAACGTATAGGAAGAAGGAGAAGCACAGGGAGTCTGTAAGGCAGAGCAACAATGATGAAATGTGCGAAATGCATCACAACCTTTATGTTCATCCACTTGCCAAGTGTTTTTGTCAGCGAGACGGCAAATCTCCCAACGGTCACGACTTTGGGTTTCACTCGAATGACTGGATTCTCTTTGATTACTTCATTAATTTAATCAATTCAGCCTCCAATTCGTGGCCCGAGGGTTTTATTGCTGATCCTAATGGAGGCAGGAGCAGAGAAAAACTCATCACTTTGGATGCGTTAAGTCATACTTATACGGTGCGGTGCGTCTGCCCAGTATCCTCTAGCAAGCTTTTCATTTAGAATGCCTCCTGTGTTTGAGAGGCGCCGGCCATCTGCCAGATTGTTTTTTTGCTCGCAGAAAGCCAGATAAAGTTGTGAAGGTCGATGTGCTGTGAGGCCTGGGAGGCGACGGTCTGCATGCTGAGGAGCTGCCTTTTAGCTTCACAGTGGGACGGGAGAGGAAGAGCAAGAAAAGGCAAAGGACGGGGAGAGGAAGAGAGAGGGGAAGGGGGAAATTGTCATAATACAATGGCCAGATTAAAACAGGCAGCGGGAGACGAGAGGGAGAAATGAGCGAAGCAGTTCGAGCAGGAATGAATGTGAATCTGAAGATGCGTATGAATATGGAAGAGGGAGCAGAGATGCCGACAGGAGGGAGCGTCAAAGACCTCAAAGTGCCGAGCTTCTCGTCTGCTGCTGGGAATTTCGATACACATCTGCAAAAAGCTTCAGACAGCGCTCACCCCCTCCTCTAGCTTTTTTTTTATGCTCCCCTTTTCCTCACATATCATAAATGATGCTGACTTGACAGCGAAAGCACCTGTGGCAGTGCATCTGTGGATCAGTGGGCACAGGGCGTCTCTTTCTCTGTTCGTCTGCCATTAGCTTTCCCCGGCTCTGCCTAACAAGCTCCTGGGTGCTTTGTTCTGAATGTACGAGGAGCGAGGAGCTTGGCTGGCGGTTCAAAGAAAACCCCACAGCCAGTGAGCGACTTCAACCAGCTGGTAGAGATACAGAGGGTGAAAGTTGCCTGGCTGCTCCTTCAGCGTGAACTTGGATGTGTTAATCCGTGTGCTTAGAAAGCCAGAGAACTTCTCATGTGCAGTCGAAATCCCCAGCCCTGACTAAATCCTGACGCTTTGTTATGGCTGTCCTCGCTGAAATGAGAAGGTGCAGCAGAGGTTCATACTCAGCTTCACACTCACTTTGTAATACTTCTAAATTGCGTTCCTCCCTCGCGTTCGTTGAGTGAAGCCAGTGCAGACTGCAGGGCTTTGCTGTTTTTCTTAAACAAGCGGGTTTTGCAAAAAGCTACAAATCTGATAATGAAGTCACCGTCTAATTAAAAAAAACACAAGAAGCAATTGAATATGTGCATCTTCCTCACCTTAGTTAGCAGCCGCACACTTATTGGAAAAAGCTCATCTTACATTTCAGACACATCTCCAAGGTGGAAAAAATAAAAGGGTGTTTTGTTGCTGGCCAAGAGTCTTTTTAAAGACATGGACAGGTATTTTTTAAAAGTACCTTTTTCTATAGCTTTTTGTCTTCATATAAATGTAGTTTTACTGTAAGGTGGCCTTTTGGAAAAGAAGGGGGGGTCCTCGGTTTACCACGTCCTCGACCTACGGTCATCATTGCGTGGAACTAGTTAACGAGCAGAGCGGATGAATATGTCGTCATGTGGCGCTATAAACTGCTTTGTTTATGTAACATGTACATGTGACCCAAATATTTATTTCAATATTTTAGGATTTAGGATTTAAAGGTAGGCTAGTTCAAAGATCTGGCTCAGCTCTCGGAGGTGACAGTGCAATAATAAAAAACAAGACAGGAATTCAAAGTTGGTGTTGATACCATATATTAAAGTGAATTTTGACATACAAAATATAATACAACCATAAATTATAACCAGAAACAGAAAACCCAAATATTTACAATCTGCAGAGATATTGTTTAAGTGCACTTGAGTGGAGTATTTACAAAATAATAACCAAAAAACAAAAAAAACAGCTCAGCCCACAATGGGGAAACCAGTTTGGGATCTAGTCACACGCACGGATGGATTTAGGACTGCACAGTTCGGTCCGGACAGGTTGTTCAGTTCATTCCGACCGCGTATAATTCAAAGAGTCCTTGAAGGTCCCACACACAAGTTGTCCAATGTCCATGGGCCATAGGCCTCAGGCCTCGAGTGAGTGCGTGTGAGTAAACGTGGGGGATGGATAAAGGCTGCCACAGCCTCCTACCAGTACCAGTAGAAGGTGTAGACCGAGATTCTGGGACTCCAGGCAACTTAGCTCGCCATCTGGGGATTACCCCAACAGGATGCAAGGGGACCTGGCCTGTATAATATATATATACACAGGACCATGCATCAGAAATCATCAACACTAGCTAGTTCATTTCATAGAATCTCAATTATTGTTCAGTTACTTCCAACAATTAATTCTTTTCTTGTGTACACAGTATATAACATCAATGATTCATTCCATAAGTCAGTTCATCCCATTTGCAACCATAGAACAAATAGAAAAGTTCACAAAATCATTTGACCAATGTTTTGTCAAAATGCTATTAATATTTGAATGCTCTTTAACGTAAAGAACGATTATATTTGAATGAATGTGAGCGCTGTATTAGCATGTCAAAGGCTAGGTGCTACGTAGCCAGTCTATAGAATTGCATCGGTTCGACATGCTAATGCTAAGCTAGCGCGACCAACAAACAAACATTTCAGACAGACAGACTCACCAATTCCCTTGACAATCCCGACATATACCGCGGCCAAACGGCTCCTACTCCCGCGGTAGGCGAGGACTGAAAAGAACATAACCATCGGATGAGTATTTTTGACGTTAGAAAGGTTATTTTAATAGAACCAAGCGCTACTGACCTGTGACAGCAATCCAGTGTGCTTCCCCACAACACGCTACTGAAGGGGAACCAGCGCCGGGTAGCTTGTATCAAGCGGCACAGGCCGAGCGAGCGACGTGATTGGTCAGCTACAGCTGAGCGAGCAATGTGATTGGTCGGCCACAGTTGCGCGAGAGCAAAGGTTTAACGGTCACATGACGAGAGTGACGTATCGTATATTTTATTTTAAATGGATCTTCTATTATTTTAATATAGTCTAATTTAAACCTGGGTTAAATCTACATTCTTCGGTTGTATTCCACCTTGGATTGTGCTACATTCACTAACTTTTTGCACTTCATTATGGCTCCCAAGCATAAGTCAGACTCTTCTGATGGCAGTGCTTCAAAGAAAAGGAAAGCCGTCTACATGTGTGCTGTCTTCACTGCAACGTAAAAGCTGCAGCTGTCCAACTAGTTAAACTCATGTTTGCAAAATGACTTCTTTACTGTGGCTTTTGATACGCGTTACAGAGTGAGAACTGCAACAAAAATAGAATAAAACAACATAAATACGTGTAAATAAATCATTTTAACTTCACCTGTAAGTCCAAAAATGAAGTTAATTACTTACGATATTACCTATGTGGAGTTTACAAAGTAGAGGGCCGTGCATCCAGAAAAGCTCATACTTGTATAAAGCTAAACATCAAAATAGCAGACAGGAAGTGACAACTGTCAACAGACAACTTTAAAAAAAGGCTTTTTCAAACTAAAAGTGCATCCATAGTTCTGCCTTAAGGGCAACACACCATGGAAGTAAAATTAGATTTAATAAAACAATCAGAACAGGGCGAAACACCGGCGAACATCGGCATTATTAGATCAAGTTGTAAAAACAGTGCAACATATTCTGTTATTTTCTTGTAAAATGACTCGTACATGCATGAAAGTCATTGTTATTCATGACTTTATGAAGACCTGATCAATATTGTGACGGCTTTGTTTACATTTTCTCCGGAGTTCCGACTTACAGCAAAAATTGACTTACATCAGTCTGTAGGAACGGAACTCCGATGTAAGTCGAGGACCCCCTGTACTCTTCCAGAAAAACTGAATGTAGAATGTCAAAATGTGGGCCATCATATCCTTTTGTAAAGTTGGATGTGGCCCAAATAGTGTCGGTGCTAACCTTGCTAACAGGACTTTTTACATGGTTGTAGAAAAATGTACACTTATTTCTCCACTACATTGAGCTACAGAGGCAATAGAATCTGTCTACACATCATTCCATCCTTCTTCAATGAGCCTTTGTTGGTAACTGGTAATAGGTTTGGTTTTTTGTTGTTGTTTTTTTCCAGAATTCTCATTGAACAATATGGTTTTGGGTTTAGGGTAGTCTCACCAAACCATTCTACAAATATGTGTACAGAAGTTCAGTGCAAAGTCACCAAACCCTGCTTTACTTGTTTTCCTTCAGGCTACAGTCGCCGCCTTCGCAGCCAGTGAAGGTCACTCTCACCCGCGTGTGGTGGAGCTTCCGAAGACGGAGGAAGGTCTGGGCTTCAACGTGATGGGTGGCAAGGAGCAGAACTCGCCCATTTACATCTCCCGCATCATTCCCGGAGGCGTGGCCGAGAGGCACGGCGGCCTAAAGCGAGGAGACCAGCTCTTGTCTGTCAACGGCGTGGTAGGTCCAGCCAGACTTACATTTCAATATAACGTATGTGAAGTGAGAATAAATAAAGTGGAGGGAGACTGGAGATGAGTTCGTCTGTGCCTATTTATTATTTAAACCTGCCTTCAAAATACTGTGTATATCCTCAGCTGCAGTAACTTTAGCAGCCTTTCACAAAGTGTTCTCTATCTACTTTGATATGGTAGCCAACAATCAGCAGAGGTCAAAATGTTGCACACGTCTTGAGTAAGGAGCAGAAACCCACAGAGAGACTAGACTCATTCCAAGCAATCACAGGGGATTAAAAATGGAGGAAACATCCTTTTTTTTCCTTTGAGGGGTTACTATTTTTAAACAGATATTAAAATCAGATCCCTTTAAATTCCTGTCCTTCTCCGTCTCTGTAAACCCCCTGCAGAGCGTGGAGGGAGAGCACCACGAGAAGGCGGTGGAGCTGCTGAAGGCGGCCAAGGACAGCGTGAAGCTGGTGGTCCGCTACACCCCCAAAGTGCTGGAGGAGATGGAGGCTCGCTTCGAGAAGCTGCGCACGGCCCGGCGGCGTCAGCAGCAGCAGCTCCTCATGCAGCAACAGCAACAGCAAAACCTGGCCTCTCAGCAGAACCACATGTCGTAGGTGAGGCGCTTCATTGCTTTAAGGGTGGGGGTCCGGGGAGGTGGAAGCCAGGAAGTCTTTCTCCACCACGGCGGTTTGAGAGAGTCTTCGGCTCACCTCGAAGCATGGGATATCAACAACCAAAGAACCAACTCACAGCCGGGATAAGTTTATCGAGAGTGGTACTTAAAACGTTTGCTGTCGTAGGACCAAGAACTACTAACATCACAGGCTGGGTCAGCATTATCGTGACCCACGAGACCAGCTGGCTAGTTCATTAGATTTTTTGTTTGCAAATTACAGCAAATCAAGCAGCAAAATGCTACTACATGCAACAAAGCAAACTTTTCCTTCCTATTCTCCCTCCTGTCCCCTCTTCCCCTCGCTAAATAAGTACAGGGGGTCTTGAAATTAGGTCGGAGTTCCGTCCCCACAGTGTGATGTAAGTCGATTTTCGTCATAAGTCGGAACTCCGGCGAAAATGTAAACAATGCCATGATGTGCATCACACCATGATCAGTTATTCAGAAAAGTCATGAATACCAACGACTTTCATGCATGTATGAATCATTTTACAAGAAGATAACAAAATATTGTAACGGACTGATATTGTTGTTGATGAGTTTTTAGTACGAGATTTACCTACTGTCAGTGAACATGCCGTGTTTTCACTTTAATTATACAGACAATTACTGCAAATAGTTAACACTGAAGAATTTCAAGGGTGTTACTCAGGACATTATAATGCAGGAGGAAGCCCTGACTTCCTCCTGCTGAAGCACATTACCAACATTGGCACTGTGTCTTTAAAAACTTATAAAAGGTCTCTAGATGTCATCAAACACATGTTAACGTCTAATGATGTACGCTATCTTCTCCACTGTCATGTTTGATGCCATCTCTTTAATCATCCTTCCGACTCTTGGTCCATCAACATTTTTCCAATTAAGGGAAGTGATACGTTTAGCTTATAATATACACATATCTACAAGTCTAGATTCCTTTCTCTCCAAGTGTGGGATAGTTGGATTGCTGGCTGGTTAGCTAGCAAGCTGCTCATCAGCTAACATTCCCCAAGTAAACACAGTGACTGCATTCTCACATCAGTGTTGCATTTGTAGTTTTACTCATTATGCTCAGCGTTCGTAGCATTAACGTGAGAAATTAGTTGCTGTGTTTGCTTGTATACATCACAGTAGCGTCACCTGACCAACAGTGGAGGCGATAAAGCCATCAAAGTTATACATTTTGTAAAGAAAAGGAGCTAATTCAAAAACAGTGGCTACATTTTTATACACGTCTTTTAATGGCATTAATTTTTAAAATTTAAACTCCATACTTCCTGCGTGTCCTCTCCTTTCCAGTAATATTCTGTCAGTGGTTCATCACCCCCTTTCCCCTGGCAACTTTTTCAATTAACGCCACACCTATTTTGTCCATTGTATTGCTAATGTTAATGCTACATTTGTAGCAATAATGTTACATTCGACATTTATAGCACTGCCATGCACATTAGGTACTGTTTGCTAACCAATTCTTGGCTAGCTAGCTAGTCAACTGCCAAAACCTTAGTAGCAATAACTAACATTAGCATGCTGTTTGTGGTGCTAACATTGGCACTGACTCACCTAGCAACAACGTTATCATTGGGAAAGCTCGTGCATTTTTTGTTTTTTGAAATTAGCTAGCACTAGCACTAAAAATTAGCACTAGCACCAACCCAGACTAGCATTCAGTTCCATTAATAGAAAGGGAGTAAAATTGAAATGCTGCATTCAAAATATAGCTACATTTTAAGACGTATAAACAGAAATTAAGTATAACTTTGACAATGGTCGTTTTGAAAATGAATTTACATGTTGTGACTTTTTCATTTAGGAAATAAACTTGTCTTAGCAAAAATGTATTGAGGAAATCGATTCTGCTCTAATGTTTGTACAGTATGTTTCGACAAGCAAGAGACAGTTAGCTTAGTTTAGCATAAAAACAACTGTTTCTGCTCTGAACTAATACTTCTTGGACATTTAAGCTGTTTGCCACAAAATTATTACAAAACATACTGCGATACAAAAACAGGCAGACTTTGTGAGCTGTACAAATGCCAGTGTAGATGCGGCTTCATATTTAGCAAACACATAAGAAGGGTTGTATCAATCCTTTCACCTTCACTTACTTTCAGACATGAAAGTATTGTCAGCTAGTTGTCATGAATTTGTCAATTAAAGTTCATACTGCAAGTGTTGGTCTTCTAAAAGCAGCAACTCATAAAAGAATGGCAAAAATTAGAATAGTCTAAAATCACTGTAAAGCTGTCCCAGTTCATACGGCGAAGGTCAAACTGCAATGAGCAGAGCTTATCTTTCAGCTTCAACATGGATTTTTTTTTTTTTTCCTGTGGCGCAGATTTGGATCACAAGTGTCTGCTGTTTTTGGACTGGCATGAAAAAAAACTAATCAAAACAGGGATAGGGAAATATCCACAGACAGTATTACCTTTTATCTTTTTCTGTGTGAGCATGTGCAGAGCCTCAGGCTTAGACCTTCCAGCTGTTCCTCTTTCAAGGTGACTAGGCTTTTACAGTCAAAAAAATCCCACTGGCAGAATCATTAGTAACTTTCACACATCTTCAGACAGCTTATTTTGACTAGGAAACACATTTACTGTGTATGCCTTGATCGGAACATTGTTTGTCATGTGTTCAGCTGCAGAAAGTGTAAAAAGTAACACAATGAAACAATAAAAGACCTCGGATGAAGAAAAAGTGAAGCGGAAGCAAGTTCAGCTCTTCTTTTGAGGTTTATTCTCCACACTCTGTTTTGCCATGCAAGCACTTTTATTGGCTCGTGTGCAGGTGCTACATCCCGGCACAAAGCCTCAAACCTCAGCGGTGGATTGTGCAAACTGAGCAGCCAGTATACTCTGTGCAAACATTGCCGTTTCTCCTGTGTTCTGCCAGCGATTCTGTTGTGCGGGTTGTGAATTATTCAAGCTCAAAACCGATTACATCTGTGGCTCGTGCTCTGCAGTTATGTGGATAAGTAGGTAAAGCCTTTACTGTTGTTAAATGCAAGTTAAAGCTGGATGGAGGGTCTTTAGACAGTATTATTGCAGTCCAAATTTAGAACAAAGCTCTGCACTGTCAGTCAAACAGCAGACACTAATCAGACCATCAACCTAAATCACACAATGCGATGCCTAATTGCGCTTATTTAAGCGTCTCTGTGATGTATTGGAGGCGGGTCCGTGTCCAAGATCTCTGTGGCATCGCCGTTTGATGGTAAATCCCCCAGGCGTGTTTCTTGTCTTGCACTTGGCGCGCTGCAGCTTGGGAAGGTATTTGGGAGCTTGTAACAGTGTGTTGTGGTGGAGCTACAGACAGGCAACTGAGCAGGGATCGTGTTTTATCAATGCCGGCAAGCCGACCGCAGAGATTTGCTTTGGAGGCCAAGAGACTGAAGTGACGCACAGGCAGACGAGAATGCAACATGAGCCACTGATCGGTCTGGTTTCCACCTGTCTCTGTCTTCCTCTACCTGTCCACCACACACAAACACAAAGTCCACTAGCTGTGGCTTTAACCTATTGATCAGTAATTAGAAGATGATGATCTGAATGTATATGGGTCAATATATTACTGAGAGACTTTTGAAGTTCATGGGATTGTTAAGATCCAACCTCTAGGGTTGGTTGGATGCAACAAAGGTAACCAGATGTTAATGGTTCAGGTAAAGGGATTTTATTGCTTAGTGGCAAATCGAACAAAAAAAGGTGATCATACGAAGAACTCAGGACTGGTGGATGTTGCTAAATCAAAGAACAGAATATAACAAAACGAAGGTGAAGAGTTTCTAAACCGAGCTAACGCAAACAAAACAACTAAACTCCGAAGCCAAACTTAACCCTCGTGTCGTCCTGCGGGTCAAAACCGACCCGTTTTAAAGTTTGAAAATGTGGAAGGAAAAAAAAATAATTTCACAGTGAAAACTTCCACGTTTTCAACATTTTGGGAAATTTTTTAAAATATTTTTTGGTGGGAAAAAAGAAATGTTCAAAAAAAATGTTTCTTTAAGAACATTCAGAAAAAAACCCAACCAAAATCCAGCAAATTTCGCTGGACTTTGGTTTATTTTTTTCCTGAATGTTCTTCAAAAAAATATTAGAACTTTTACTGACATATATGGAATCACTTGAGATATTTTTAGGATTTTTTGGAAGATTTTTATTAATTTTTTGAAAATATTTACTTTTTAAAAATTTTTATTTCTTGCCAAATTTGGGATTTTTTTATTTATTTATTTATTTTTTTAAATAAAACTTTTAAGGGAAACTTTGAAGCAATTATTGGAATTTTCTTCCTGAAGATTTTGCAAATTTTCATACATTTGGGGATTTTTTTTGCTGAATTTTTGGATTATTTTCAGACAAGGGAACAATATTTTTTGCTGCCCATAAATGAACACAACAGGAGGGTTAAGTACAGTAGCAACACCCACCACAACAAAAACTAATACAGAGTGCAAAAAAACGAACGAAACAAAACTGGTGCCTCCGAATGCACACACTGAACACACAGTTCATGAATACTCAATACTGAACAGCTTCTTCACACAGTTGGCGGACTGCTAACTGGAGCTTCAGGCTCCACTGAGACTTGGGACTCCACACAAAATTAGCAGCCGCCAACAGAAGCTCAAATTTGTCTGTAGCACCAACCACAAGTATTTACAGACTGAAGGACCACGCAGGACAACAAGACAGAGGCACCAGGGTGGACTGGTCACAAATACCAGCCAGCTAGTTATATACTCTGCAGGTGTGGTGATGGCTGTGCCTGGTTGGCTGAAGGTGGAAGGGAACTGGATGGTGGCCCAATCAGACAAGTCGGGAGGCGGGGAGAACAAGGCTGGAGTGCAGGTCGTCTACTAGGAGTCATCAGTGGAGATGGCTGGCAGCTGGAGTTCCAGAGAGGCTCTGAAACCAGCCACAGCTGGACCTACACATGTCATCAAAGCACACAGAGGCCCAGAAGGAATCCACCCCAGAAAGAAGACGCACACAAACACCTGTGGCCATTACAGGAATATATCTTGTGTACTTTTTTATTAAAAGTAAAAAAAAAAATGTTTTTTATGTTCATTATGATCACATCTTTATAAATTCCATAATTATTTATTATGGAAACAATCACTTATTTACAAAAAAAGACTGGATATCAGTAAAATGTCAATTAAATAACCGTCCGAATTTAATAACAACCACCTTCTAATTAGCTAAACAATAATAAAATGAGATTATTCAAAAGTAGTTTTGATTCTGTTCTTTTTATTAAGTTGAGATAATCATGACAGATATTACTTTTTTGGCAATATATCAGATTTTATATGGAAAATAACAAATTGTATCTGTGTCCAAGAAATCAATTTCAACTAAGTTCCCCATTACAAAAGCACCTCTCAAGGAAGTGTGTTAATTCCAGATCACATGACCTGCTGCACATGATGTCATTTCCTCCTGAAGATAAGACTGGCCAGACTCCAAGGCTTTCTGAGTTATTTAATATAAAGTAGTGTGTGAGTCAAGTGTGAATTTTTGTCAACAGATTTACTACAATATCTTTATAAATAACTTTTAATTTTACTCAATTGTATATATAATATTTAGAAGAATCTTTGTGTAAAAATGCCATGTGGTGTTTGGGTATAGGGAGCCATATTGATTTTAGGCCTGAAAACAGCAAACTATGATACCTGTCAACTATGTTATAAAAGTCCCACAGTTATATATTGACCCATATAAGAAATACTGCCTCTGCTCCTTCTTCCTTTAGGGGGATTCATCTATTATAAGTGTGTAGACGGTTCCTTCAACTCATGAACTCAGGATTGCGACATGGGAAGTCATGTACGCTGCATCTCGGGAATGGCTCATTTTATTTATTTAACACGCTGTGGGGCATTTTCTGAATACCACATTCACTCGACTTCAGTCCACTTGTAGGTTTATTGTACGCTCACTCAGAGAACACAAAAAGCTGAGCTGGTCTCGAGGGCAACGGAGGCGTAGAAGTCTTGTGTTTTCACAAATACAGTTCCTAATCTGCCCATCGTGCATCCCAGAATCTCCCTTATCAGTCTGAGGGAAGCAAGCTACTGCATCTGACTCTCTTATCCTGTCAGCCTTTGTGTGGTTGCCTACAATCCTACAATCCTATGTTTGTTCACGCCCATTTTTCTTTTTGGCAAGTCATATTTATATAGAAAAACATCACCAGATCTCACATTGGCTTGTGACCATGTGAAAATTCAGGCTTCTGTGCATTTCCCATTGCAATCTTCTGATATGTCTGATCATTACCTCTTAGCATTTGTGAATATATATTTCTACAAGCTTATTAAACATATGTAAAATATGATTTAAATGGTTGTACTCAGTTCTGCTCTCCCACACAAGCGGCAATGTAGGAAATGCAAAATGAAAAGACGAGGACTCTGGAAATCAATGTTTTCCTCAGAAATGATCAAATTAAAAAGAAAACATCTATAAGACTAAAATTGCAATATTTTTAACTCACCATGCACTGATAATTAAACTTCTGTGGCCTCCACCATTCCTGAAAACACCAGCAAACGCCTCGCAGCTGGTGAACTCGCAGCTTCCACTTACGAGGTTGTGATTACCACAGGAGGGGGGCGTTCATGTGGACTCAGCAAACACGAGTCCATTTAAACCGCTCTGAATTTAATGGAGGCGTTTCAGGCAAAGAGAGCTTCCTCGACTGTAAAATGCTGTGCAGAACTGCAGAACTTCTCAGCCGTCCTGGACAATTAACTCATTTTGGACAGATTTTGAACAGTCAAGGAAGATTGTTTTTGAGCAAGTTCTGGACAAATTTGAGTATTGTTTAGTCATTTTGCACATATTTTGGGTCATTTTTGACAAATTTTAACAACGTTTTGAGAACACGCTTGTTTTCTGAGGTCAAATTTAGTCATTTTGGACTTGTTTTTATTGTTTTCAGTCATTTTTGGAACCCGGCTAAGCCTTCCTAGATGTTTAACTCCTTTTGGACTGATTGCGAACAGTAAAAGAGGATTGTTTGAGCAACTTCTGGACAAATAAATTTGGACAAATGTGGTGATTTGTTAAAGATTTCTGGATCATTACCCAGACAGACAAGTGTACACTGATCGTCACATAACCGGTAATGAGTAGTTCAGGGCCATAGGAAAGATTAGAATCCTAAAATTTTTCTGTTTTTACAATTTCTGGCTGATAAAAGGTGTGATTTTAGTGACTTTTTTTGCCCAACAACATGCCTTTCAAGGGCGTTCTGAGGGTTTTAATTGACTAATAAAAGCATCTATCAATACAGAATCAAGTTCAGTGCAGCTCTGTCTCTTGGACTGAACTGTGGTCAGGCACAAAGGCAATGCTCTCAGCTTGTTTTTCTTGTTTTAATGACCCGCAGGTTGTTCCAAAAGAAGAAGAAGTGAAGGAGAGCGAAAACGGTGGATCTGTAAGACCATCTGTTTGTGTTGAGGATCCCAAAGGAATCTCCCCGTCACGGAGGAAAACCAACAAGTACAAGACTCTTTTACTTACTCTCTCTCCCTTCCAGTGTACCGCCGATTACTGAGCAAAAACAAAGAGAGCGTTTGTCCCGAAATTGGTGCTTCGAAAAACAAGTATGAGGGAGGCTAACACTGAAAGTCGTCCAGTTTAACTTTGTATGCCCTTTTCTAAGTTCTCCTCCCCTGTGACTTTCACCGACGCTCCCGTTCTTGTGTTTGTCGTTTCGTTTACAGTCCCTCCATTTCGATTGCTTACATCCATTACGCAGTGGAACCTTTTTGCCATTTTTGCCATAGATATCATTTGTACAGTGGTGTTTCTATTGATTCTTCAACTGGTGCTTGTGTCTCCGTATGAATGACCATCGGTTTCTTTTATGTGTCAGACTTGTCCTGTTTTGGATAAACGTGAACTCTTTTTTACCTTCTATATTGTAGCAAGAAGAGGATTTTGTATTCTGTAGGTTTAGCAATAACACACATTCTTCAGTTTTTAACCACTAAATTCACGATCCAACGCACACAAACACAGTTGATGTGCAAACGTAAGTCATTGGAAAGCAAACCGGGTCTTATGCACTGTACGGCAGCTTCTCAGTCCAAATCGGTGCCATTTAAAGAGATTATTGATTTACAGGCGGCATGTACAATTAATGTGCAATAACTGCGATTAACAGAAGACTTTATAAGCTACTCCCAACTGAAATTTATCCAGAAAATATATGCTACAAAGAGGTTCGGTGTCCTGTTCCCGACAGATTAACAGAATGTCATCCGTTTTCATTTCAACAGAGCGGGAATGAAATTTTAAAAACAGATGCTAGAATTATCTTTATTTTTTAGAACCTGTGTATTTTATAGTTTATGAGATCAGAGATTTAACATAAAGTTTTATTGTTCCTCAGATTATTATTTCAGATGTTTTTATTGTATAAGGCTGAGCATGTAGGTTATGTGGATCTATTCCTTGCGTTTTTCTTTGGACAATCATTGTGAGAAGTGTTGAGATTGAGTGGAATGTGTTTTTTTCCTCTGTATCTGTAAGAGAAATCAGTTTTTCTCTCCCAACCAAGAGATGAAGTTGTAATCCGCCAGGACTGTGTTTACTTTTGTCTCCATCTCTGGTGCTAAGCCCTCCTTGTTGTGTCTTTCTTTTTTCTTTTTTTGCTCTGCATTTCCCTGAGTTCACTTATTTGTCATCTTTTGCATCTATTGTGTTTATTGTTGATCTTTTTTTTTTGTCGTTTTCTGTAGGTAGGTGGCGTTCTTTTCTTTTTGTTCGTGCAACCATACAGGCTTCACCACTGGAACTTTTCTTTTTCAGTTTAACCAGAACATAAAACACATCACTTCAATTTAAATGAATACCAGAGGGGTTTCTTTTCCCCCCATGAGAGACCAAGTACACTCTGTATGCTAATAACAGCTAGTGTAAGAGCTGCTGATGTTAAAAGTGTTGCATTTTTATTGGAAATGGTGCAGATAATGTCTTTAGAATGGCTTTGGGGATTCATTGATAGTAAACGATGATTTCATTTCAAACTTATCTGGTTTACACTATATGTACTTGCACAATTTCAACTCCAGAAGAGCAAAAGTCTTCTCCATTTCCCAAAAAATCCTGTTAGCATCAAGGTCTACTTTGCATTAAGTGGCTGTAATGCTCAGATTTTATGTAATATTCAGACATTTTTAGTCTCTCGCTCACTCTCCAAACAGTACATCTCAATATGACAGAACCCTTTTTGTATCTTTAAATCACAGGTACTCTTTCTTAATTGACTTGCATTTTTGAAGCTGATGGTCCTGCACTTACCGTAAAGATTAAAAAAAAAAGGACAACAAACTGTTGATATGCAATTGTTATACATACTATATTTGTATAAATAAATCTATGTGCTTGTGTACAGTGATTGCTTTGTCGACTCTTTTGTGATATCCCACGTTGCATGTTGATGGTGTCATTGAACACTTAATCAGTGGTTTAGGAACTGATTTGTTACCTACTTGGTGGAAAAAAATCCATAAAAATCTACACTGCCTGTCCAAAAAAAAGTCACCACTTGGATTTAACTAAGCGAATAGGTAAGAGCCTTCCATCGGATAATTACTGCAGTGATGAATATGTTTCAACAACTTATTTAACTCTAGCTGATGCAGTGAGGAGCTTCTCATTTCTGAAACAATCATGTTGGAAGACATAACCTGTGGTCATAAAAAGGATGTTAATCTGTCTCAGAAGGGTCAAATTATTGGCCTGCATCAAGCAAAGAAAACAACAACAAGGAGATTTCTGAAACTATTAAAATCAGGTTAAGAACTGTCCAATGTATTATTAAAACCTGAAGGATAGTGGTGAACCATCATCTTAGAGGAATAAATGTGGTCGGAACAAACTCTTAGATGATCGTAGGAAATCAACAGTAGAACTCACAGCTATGTTCAATAGTGAAAGTAAGAACATTTCTACATGCACAATGTGAAGAGAACTCAAAGGATTGGGACTAAACAGCTGTAGCTCTCAGAGAACCACTGATCAGTGAGGATGATCAGAAAAAAAGGCTTCAGTTTGCTAGGTATCATAAAGATTGGACTCTGGAGCAATGGAAGGAGGTCATGTGGTCTGATGAGTCCAGATTTACCCTGTTCCAGAGTGATGGGGGCATCAGAGTAAGAAGAGAGGTGGATGAAGTGATGAACTCATCATGGCTCTACCAGCCTGTGGGGGTTAGGGTGATGATCGGGGGTTGGTCAGGTTCAGCAACGTTATGTTCCCAAAGTATGAGGTCAGCTGACTACCTGAAGATACTGAATGACCAGGTCTTTCCATCAGTGGAGTTTTTCTTCCCTGATGGAATGGACATGTTCCAAGATGATGATGCCAGGATTCATGGGGCTCACATTGAGAATGAGTGGATCAGGGAGCATGAGATGGATTGTCCTCCACAGAGTCCAGACCTCAGCCCCATTGAGAATCTTTGGGATGTGCCAGAGAAGACGTTGTGTAGCGGTCCGACTCTCCCATCATCAATGTAAGACTTTGGTAGAAAATGAATGCAACTCTGGACAGAAATAAATGCTGTGACTTTGCAGAAACTTTTCAAAATGATGCCACAGTGAATGTGTGTCGTTAGAGTGTGCGACTTTTTTTCGGATGGGCTTATATGTTTGATCAGAGATGTAGAAAATATCTGATCTGTTTAGTCCCTTTGCAGCAATAATGTTGGCTTAGATCCTGGTACACCTGCTTGCAAAGTCTACTGTGTTGTCATGAAAACTAAAAAGCTGCAATCTTCCCTTGAATTGCTCATCATGTGCAAGTTTTCAATTGTAGGACCTGACTGAGGACATGGCTTCATAGTGTCCCCAATGATAGCCTCAGCCCTGACTTTGAAAGGCAATCAGGTGCCCAGTGAATTCCTCCTTGACAGTTTGTCCCTGATTGCCCAATTGATCCGAGTGCAGTTCCTAAAGGTGCAGTGATTAAACCTCCTGTGCTGAAATGTCCCTCTGAAGCCTCTTTCCAGGTTTTCAGCCCTGGAACAGAAAGTCATTGGCCCTTTGTTAGCGGGACACAAAGAGCAGACAGTGAAACTAATAAAGAGAGCCTTGTAAACAGAAGTCAAACAGTGGCAGCAGAAAGCACAGAAGCGACGTGTCGTACACGATCTTTCACGCAATAAAACCCCTGTTAGCGCCGCTCTCCACCAAGCAAGCGGTTCTGCAGCAGAAGACCAAAAGCCCGGGGTGATAAAAGTCAAGCGTGCAGGTGACATTAATGCAGGTGACAAATCCCTCACTCGTGGCTGTGGGTGTTAATCAGGAGCAAAGAGAGCCTGAATGTAGCACCTTCTCGGGGTCGAGTGGATACAAAAGGCTCAGTGACGACTCCTTCAAAGACGATGAAGCAAAACAGATACGATCATCAGTTTCATGAATGTGAACTTCAGCTTCTGATCTCTTATAATCCTCTATCCATGAGTGTATTAACACTCCTAATTCGTCATGTTTTCACAGTGATATCCATCGCTGCACCTTGTTACGGCGTTGTTTTGACATGCAGCAGTGTGTGCCGTTAGCCGGACAGATTGAACTCACACCGACTGGATCAGATTGGAAGTGACAGATGGAAGCTGGATGCATATTTTTCATTATTTTTTCCATAATATTATTTGGTTTTCTTTACGACCAAAAACATTTGTGGTATATTAATAGACATATAAATAAATAAAAGCTTTCGCAGAGAGGCAGAGGCCCAGTTTGCAGGAGGAATTGATTAATTATTTGCTAAATAAACTGTCTCCAGTTAAATAGAGATGAATCATAAATGTCTCAGACTGTCAATATTGATACGATTCCTCCAAAATGAGCAAAACAGCTCAGCGGGAAAAGAGAAAATGGAAAGAAATGGATGAAAAATCAAATATGGAAATACTTGAAATGGGTCTAAAATACAATAACTACAGTCATGTGAAAAAAATAGGACACCCCATTAAAAACTCATTAAATACTATATTAAATACGTCTTTTTAAAGAAATGTTCAACACATCGATGTCTCATCTTGTGGTGATTTAATTGCAGATAAACAACAACAAAAAATAGCCTTGTTTCAATCATTAAATAAAAGATATCAACAAAAATGTATATTCTAACTGAGAGAAGAAGTTAGGACACCCTTTGGCTGAAATAACTCCTCTGAGATGCTTCTTGTAGACATCGACCAGAAAGTTTGTCCTCCTCAATACAAATTCTTCCAGCTGTGAGATGTTCAAGGGATTTCTTGGGTGTGATTAAGATCTGATAGAAAATACATGAATCTACCTGACATGAAATCATGCAGGAACATAAATTAGAATTTCAATAGTAAGACGTCATAAATAACCACAGATATTGAGATATTTATTAGAGGAAATGGACAATATTTTAGAAATACTGGGCTTTTTGTGCAAAAACAAAATGAATGCATAGTGAAAATCATATTTTATGTTACCATTATGGACAAATTGATGCACATTTGAAGATAAACAAACATTTATAAGCTGTGGGAACTCAAACGCATTGATTTCCTATTAAATATTTCATCTATACAAGAACAATTTGACCTCTTTTCACTACACCCTGACCTGTCTGACTGCATGCAGACAGTACAGACACAACGTAGACGGTAAATTCTGACTTCAATCTGCAGTATCAACACTGTAAAAGCTGTCACTGCAGCACCATCATCTGTCAACCAAACAAAGCGAACATGTTCCAGCCTCGCTAACAGCTCAGAAGTGAACCTACATCATCTCCCCTCCGTCCTGTCTTTCCTTGCTTAGAAGCAACATCACACAGTTTGCCAGAGGGCAGATTTAAATCTCCGAGGACCGCAGTGGAAACATTCATTATGAGATCAGGATTCTCTTTAAATATGAGAAAATACTGTACCTTGATCGGCTACATTAGCAAGATGGTAATTATTACAACATCAAGGTGTCAACTTGCCCTGAAAATGGTCAATATATAATTGCGGGACTTTTTTTGTAACATAGTTGATATTTGTGCTGTTTTCAGGCCTAAAATCAACATGGCCGCCTATAACCAAACACCACATGGCATTTTTACAGAGAGATTATTCTAAATATTATTTATACAATTGAGTAAAATTAAAATTGAAAGTTATTTCTAAAGATATTGTTGTAAACCTGTTGACATGCCATAAATCCACACTTGACTCGCACACTACTTTATATTAAATAACTCAGAAAGCCTTGGAGTCTGGCCAGTCTTTCCTTCAGGAGGAAATGACATCATGTGGAGCAGACAGAAAACGACAAACCAAGGTACAAAATGAAAAAACCGAGACACAAAATGACAAAAATGAAACACGAAACGACAAAACCGAGACAGAAAACGACAAAATAGATACACAAAATGACAAAACCGAGACACAAAATGACAAAAACCAAATACAAAATGACGAAACCAAGACATAAAACGACAAAACCGAGAAACAAAATGACAAAGACAAGACACAAAACAACAAAACCGACACAAATGACAAAAACGAGATACGAAACGACAAAACTGAGACAGAAAATGACAAAAACGAGTCACAAAATGACAAAGATGAGACCGAAAATGACAAAACCGACACACAAAACGTGGAGCAGGTCATTTGATCTGGAATCAACACACTTCCTTGTGAGGTGTCTTTGTAATGGGGAACTTAGCTGAAAGTGATATAATTAGTTATTTTCCATATAAAATTTGATATATTGCCAAAAAAGAAATATCTGCCATGATTATCTCAACTTAATAAAAAGAACACAATCAAAAATATTTTTGAATAAACTCATTTTATTATTGTTTAGCTAATTAGAAGGAGGTTGTTATTAAATTTGGATGGTTATTTAGTTGACATTTTAGTGATATCCAGTCATTTTTTATTAATAAATGATCGTTTCCATAATGAATAATTATGGAATTTGTAAAGACATGATCATAATGAACATAAAAAACCTAAATTTTTAATTTTAAATAACGTCAAAAGTCCCTCAATTATATACTGACCCACATATTGGTCAGTAAAATCCAAAACATATAAGCTAAATATCACTCATGTGTCAAAGCAGGAAATAGAAGAAACACCCCCCTCTAGTGGTCACACTCGGTACTACAGCAACTGAGTTATCATGTAATTACACTGATATTAATGAGGAGTCCATTTATTATGTCCACAATGTCAGGGTTCAAATTCACATTTATAAATAGAGGGACAAAAAGAAATCTCCCAGACTCCCAGCCTTCCATGCTCGACCCCGACAACCTTGATGTGAACCTGCAGCATGCTTGGTGTTGACACTGCAGGCATTTGTGTGCGATTCATGAATCACAAGCAACCGTGGAAAATACCATCAGTGACATTCGGGGGAGGTTCGTGAAACACAAGCTGCAGGAATGTTTGACAGCAATGTGGCAGAGATGGAATACTGTTCAACTGCTAGTGTTGTATTGAAAGTATCTGTACAGTAGCAGAGGAAGACGGATGCAGATATATATGACATGACATGAATGAAATCTGTCACCTGATATAGTGGCTTTTCAGCTCAGCAACAATGACATTTATTCCTCCATCCACAGGGAAATTTGGCACTTTTCACTAGATTATATTAATTTAAGAGCTTTAGTTTACAGATTACCTGCAAAAAACACATTCATAAATATTAAACACAGTTATAAATAACTGTTTAAAAGGTAAAAGTAGCTCCACCTCAACCATCTACAGCAGTAAAATGCAAAACTGCTCAGTTACTAGCAAAATATATATATTAGTATACCATTCGCATATTACTTTTTTTTAAATTAGGAGTACTTCTGTCAAGTAATTGAGTATTTCTACTGTGCAACATTATGTTTTATGTGCTTCAGAAGCCACTGGAGATACGTGCACTTCCATTTCTCAGACTTATATTTCCATTTTATATTGCTACTATAATACACTTTACCTCTTGTCACATTTATCTAACAGTTAATACAGTCTACTACAGATTTTATGTAAAAAATACTCTCAGTATCCAGTTTTTTAAAAGTTCATTTAGCATTTTGCTGCAACACAAACATCACAACCTTCATAAAGTGAGGATTAAATAGTATTAAATTATCATAATTAATTTTTACCTGAAGTATAAAATAAAATGAGCTACTAACTACACAAATTGCACACGTGTCATTCCAGAATTGGAGGACATTTAACATCCCATCCATCAAATTTCAAATAATCCATAATACTAAAACATGCAGTTGTTGTGTAAATTTTCTTGTCCTGAGTCCAAAAATACCAAATAAGTCTGGACTTCCCCCTAAAATGCCATTTTTCTCTTGTCCCACCCCTCTAATGACCAAATTGATTCTCAAATAAAACAGCTAAAATGAAACCTAAACCTGCTCTTTTTAGGTATTTTTGTTCTTTGATGTCTCTTGTAATTGTGGGAACCTTTTTTAATCAACATAATATTTTAAATACTAATTATTGTGCATGTGTCCCACAACAACCCTGTTAGCATAACCTTTTAGCTAGTAGAAGAAGAGAGTTGACATCATCTAACAGTTTTCCTCTCTTCTGCTTTTCATATTTTCATCACATTGTCAGCCTTGATTGAATGTCTCATTCTACCTCATATTATCTACCTCATATTATCTACCTCATATTATCTACCTCATATTATCCACCTCATATTTCAGGATCAGACTCATTCTTTTTACTTTTTACTTTACTGTCAGTAACTTTGTCCTCTTGGTCAGCAGTAACAGCGAGCTAAATAGCTAGCTTCTAAACATTAGCATGGATTAGCAACCCTGTTACTGTGATTAGGTTAGCAAGCAACAAATAACAACAAATAAACAACAAATAAAACATGGAATAAAAATAGTTCCACTGATGTGTAAGCTGAGTTAATCAAGCTTTTGATAGTTGATTGTCTCTTATTGATGAATATGGAGCAGGAAATTGTAAAAGAGAAGGTTTATTTTCAATAATTTGACAAATAAAGCATCTATCTATCAAATGTCCTTCCATATAAGCAGCATTTTAATGTGTTAATTGGCCTAATTTAAATACTGTTGGGTGGTTTATTGCACACTTTAACAATGCATTGTGTTCCATATCTTGACTTCCAAATCAAACTCAAACAAAGCTGTCAGATGAATGCAGTGGAGTGAAAAAGCACATCTATAAAGAAAAATCATCTTTTATCTTTTGCTTCTCAACAGTCTAAAAACAGAAAAGATAAAAAAACCCCACATCTTACTCCGAGCGTCTGATCAAAGACTATGACAACACGGCTGCAGCTCCTTCCTCCTCACTCACACAATAAGTACAATTAGAGGCCATTTGTTGCCAACTCTAGCGTTGCTGGGCCTAATCAAGGGTGTCAATGATGACTCACATTTGGTAGGAAAGAACCAACAGGTAGCGCCGCCTCCCCCCGAAGCACACAGACACCAAAACGTGACGTGCAAAACGTGCGAGTGATTGGAAGGACGAGCGTGATTTAGACTCCAGCGCAGCAGAGCTGCATGAGTGATCAGAGGTGGAGATGATAAATGGCATCAGCTGACCTCCATCAGTGTCTGATGCGATTCCTGCACCTTGTTAGCTGCAGACGGTCTGGACTGTCCAGCACCATGGGTGTGTGAGGAACATGATAAACAGCTTGGCCTTTTATTTAAGTAACCTTTTGAAGAGTCCCATTCATTACGATGCAAATGAATCTGCTATCTTAAATGATTCATTTAGCTGTTTTTGCAAGAAAAGCGTGTGTTTTGTGAGAAAAAGTTTTCAAGGCAGACTGATGTGTCGTTTTTGAATTTAGTTTTGCTGAAAAAGCCCTGAGATTCATGTTAGCGGCGCCCTTAGCGTCCAGTTTATTGATCTATAGCCACTGTTTGAGCTTATTGCAGCTGCTGCTGTAATGTGAGAGCATATGGTCGCACAAAAAAGTCCAAAGAAACAAATACTTTTGTAGAAAACAACAAAAGATTTAATGATCACCACACAATGAACCATAACAAGCTTAAATACCATTTTTGAACAATGCAACATTACATTAACTGCCATAATTAAATATGTCTCATTGGGTATAATAACATATATAGAATAAATGGTCATTTCATGTCTCGTTTTTGTCATTTTGTGTCTTGGTTTTGTAGTTTTGTGTCTCGTTTTTACCATATTGTGTCTTGTTTTTGGCATTCTGTGTCTCGGTTTTGTCATTTTGATGTGTCATTTTTAAATTCTGTTTTGCTGAAAAAGCCCCATTTAGCATTTTTCAATCAAGATTCATGTCATTTATGAATCCATTGCCATTGTTCGAGCTTATTGCAGCTGCTGTCTTAATGTGGTCACACAAAAAAAAAGTCCAAAGAAACAAATACTTTTGTAGAAAACAACCAAAGATTTAATGATCACAACACAATGAACCATAACAAGATACAACGTTGCTTAAATACCACTTTAGAGTAATGCAACATCACATTAACTGCCATAATTAAATATGTCTCATTGGGTATAACAGCATGTATAGAATAAATGGGCATTTACATTACATATTTACAATCTCATGTACAGTCAAATAGAATAAAAAAAACACCACTGGTTGCCACATGTCCTCAGATTCTTCCTGCGATTTGCATGAAACTAGTTCTCATCTTTTGTTGTTTGGTACATCCACGTCACAGCGAGGGTTTCCTTCACAGGACGTGGTACACGGGCCTGGACCCGGGGCTCTCCGGTGTGGAGGGCTGCGAGTCGGAGCTGCCGGGGGAGAAGGTGGCCATGTCTCTCAGAGCAGCCGGTCCACAGCTGGACTCCACCGAGGACAGACGGTCCACGATGCTGGACAGGCACTGAAGACTCGAAGCTCCGGCTGCTTTGTCGTCCAAAGTCTCTGATAAGCCAAAGAAAACGACTCGGATCAGTCAAATCTGGCACACTAGGATGATTTTCAGCTCTTACATGAACCCTTAAATACGATCTGAATGGTTAAAAATCAAGAAATCTGTGTAGAATTGATAAAAACCTCATCCGTCTCCATCAAAAATACGGATACGAGTTTATTCAAACACGCAACAAAATGTATTTTCATACATTTGTTGAACTCTTTGGGTTTTTTATATTGAATTCCTCTCGCCGCGGGACACCCAGAGGCAAAGTGAAATATAGATTTAAAATAATGCACCATTCAGTTATTAGTTTTTAAAGCGCTACGCAGGCGAGAGAGTTGTTATATTCATATCAGAGCGCTGCTGCTGTCAGAAGGTCTCACCATTCTTTGCATATGAATAGCTGTTGCTGTAGTTTGCATTCAGCTGTTGCCACACTGGACTGTTGCTGTCAGCCTGGAAGGAAATGAAAAATCAAATTTACCCTTGAATTCTTGAAAAAACACAGAAAGAAGGAGGCAGATATGATGCATTCAGTGTGTTTAAACATATATCGGATAGGAAGAAGCAGGAAAAAAAAGCACAAAAACAACCTCACGCCCTTCAAGATATTCTGGACAGGCTAATAAATCCTGAATTCCAGAGTTATTGGCTTCTTTATTTCACATCCACCTTAAAGCCGAGGTGGCTGTGCGCTCCCCACCCCTCCCCTGCCTGCCTGGCTCTGAGTGTGGCGAATCGATTGTATCAGTGGAAGCAACACCAGTTTGTGCAAGATGACACTTTCTCCTAGTAAATCTGCAGAAAATCCTGGCAGCGGTGCAGAACATGCAGTCAGGATGGAATGCAGAAAAGCGCCCGCTTTTTCCTGCCAGACTTCAGTAAGGTGGATTTAGTTTGGTTTATTAGGGCTATAAAGTGTCCGGTGGTGGGAAAGCCATTAGTCCATCCAGCATTAGAAGTGCTTTTGTATTATCTGATACACTGTCACCTTCACACACACACAAACTAATTCAACCTGTAACCACAGGGATCACAAACAGAGGACAGAGATTCTTGTAAGACCGTGGTTTTGATGCTTGTATTAGGGAATTATGGGAGAATATGACATGCATGGAGAACCGTGGTAGTTGAGGTGTTGGGGCAAAACAAGCTTATTTGATTAATAGGATTCTAAACTGGAAAGGCGAAGTCCCATTTTGTCATGAAATAATCTAGGAGCTAATGAGAGGTGGGAGTAGTGCTCTGGATTAAACTCTACACTGATGATACCCCACAATAAAAGGCTTTTTCAGGTGTCTGAACACGACTGTGTCCAACCAGATGTTTGCTGGAAGCATGTGAGGTCTTACCATGCCGTCAGAGCAGCTGGACAGCGGGCTGCCGGGCTCAGAGCTGCTCCCTCCAGGTAGGCCGTAAAAGTTCTCCACCTGCTCTCGTAGCAGCTCCTGCAGGCTCTCGATGTACTGGATGGCGTTGCGCAGGATCTCCACCTTGGGCAGACGCTGGCTGGGGTTGGCCGAGGTGCAGCGCCTCAACGCCTCGAAAGCGTGGTTGACCTTCTTCAGCCGCCGGCGTTCGCGCATGGTGGCAGCCCGTCTGCGGTCCACGAAGCTGGACTTGCGCTTGCAGGCCTTGCAGGCCCACTGCAGGCAGTGTCCAGGCTGGTGAGGAGCTCCAGGAACCCTGACGTGCTCGTCCTCCTCGGAGCCGGCGAGCTCCATGCCGGAGCCGAACTCCAGGCTGTCTGGGGACGAAGCACAAGCTCTGTCGTAGTAGACCTGGGATGGCGAGAAGACATCCATGGCTTGCTGAGGAAAGGCGTCTAAATGGAGGGATGCAGCGGAAGGAAGGAGGGTAGAGGAGCTGGGTGAAAGAGAGGAACCCTCTGAGTGATATGAGTGGTCTGTTGCCCCAGGCCCCCCTTTTATGCCCCCAGGCCAAAGCCCAGGGCCCACATTGGCCAGATCTGATTACCATGGCCCATTGGCCCAGCCAGAAGGCAGGCTGGAGATCCCTCCCTGCCCCATCCCAGCCCGCTGCCTCTCACCCCCCAGTACCCTGCAGAGTTTCCCACATCTGCACTTACTGGTGTTTTCCCACTCATCACCACGTTCCTCAGGCCTTCTCCTGCAAGGCCACGATGAACGCAATGTTTGGGAATGTTCCGGGAGAGCGAGTGAACGTTTGCAGCTTTAAGCCACGACACAACCCTGTTTTTAATATAAGTGCATTATTCTGCTTGACTTACCCGAAAGCAGCCTCCGGGAATCAAGTCATAGCTCACGATGAAAGTGACACGCTGCTATGAAGACATAAATATTCCACAGGGGGTGTTTTGTTTAGTCAAACTATGCAGAAGAAGAGGGGGACCACTTGTAGGAGTATGCAGGCCGATTTTTACGGTGGAGACAACAGCGTTGCAGATGCAGGCCAGCTGCAAAGGAAGGTGTAACATTTCAAGCCCTGTGAATTGACATTACAGCGGCAAGCCTCCTCTAAACACCCGAGCTCATCACTGGAGGTGCTGCGAATGAGCCAAAGCTCATTAAAAGCATAATTACACAAATGACACCACAGCACCATCTTGCCCACGAGGGGCCAAATTTTAACCATTAAAAGTTATTGACTCACTTCAGTTGGGCACACAACAGATGGCCGTGACGGTGCAGAAGTTTTCATGCCAGTGGATGAGTCAGGCTTTAAGAGGCTTTAGGCACTGAGGAATGCAAGGCTGTTTGTAGTGACGACATCTCAGCATTTATTTCTTCCTTTCAAGGAACAAATCCTGTCAGTCTATCAAAAGCATGGCTGCAGGATAAAAAATCTAATTTACTGGTTTAGATAAACTGTGTTCTGATTTTGATGGGTTGGGTTGATGCAATGCTGTTGGTAATTATAGAATTACTGTCCTTTCCTCTGTCTTAACTTGTCTGGACAAATTCAGGTTTGTGATTAAAATATTTGAGATTGTTGAGGGAAAGCTAATTTTCTCTAACTCACTGTAGTTTGTTGGCTGAACATAATTTCATCAGAAGTTGTCCGAACTGAAAAAAGTTTATCCATTCTTTTTTATCAAGGGCAAACACTATTTTTCAGTGCAGGGGAAAAACATTTTAAATCAAAAACATTGCATTTTTCTTCATACTAGTATAAATACTTGGTTTTATCACAAGCTCTTGATAGAAAATAAGCATGGCGGTCCTTTAATTTGTTCTTCTGTTTGTGCCATTGCTTTCTAAGAACAGACAGCAGCAGTCAGGGGGAGGCAGTAATTGCGTTGGTGACAGCTTACACGGATACAATGCGGATATTTCTCACAATGTGTCAAAGCGCTTGGTGAGCCTCCCTCTCTGGGAACTGCGCGCACCTAAGAAAACAGCGCTACCTGCCGCCTCTCAATTGCGCTGGGAGTTTGGATTAGGCACAGCTGAAGAACGCATCGGCCCGTCCTGCGCTTGTAGCCGCTGAGAGGATCAAAGGCTTCTTCGGCTGAGAACAGCGTCGACAATGAGAAAACCTGGCCTCCGCCGAGAGCTGATTGGTCAGACCGGCGCAGCGCACGGCGTAATTGCGAACGCAGTGGAGTTTAAAGTGGCGCAGCCTTTACGCACAGGCCGGAGATGTTATCAGTGCGCTCTGCTGCTCTCTGGGGAACTCTCTGCTTTTGTTTTGTTGTTCTCAAGGGTCAAAGGCAGAGTTAAGTGAAGGGCAGGAGGTGATCTTTTATGTGCATCTCGCTCACGTCTGAAAACCTTATTTCTTCTGAACGGCCTCATGCTTTGACTTAATATGCTGGTGGTTTGGTCAGGGAGGCCATTTATCTCCAGCATGCCTCCTGAATGGACCCTTCTCCTCTTCTTATGCCAGAATTAACCCCCGTGTCGTCCTGCGGGTCAAAATGACCCGTTTGAAAGTTTGAAAATGTGGAGAAAAAAATATATTTTCACAGTGAAACTTCTGATGTCCACATTTTCAACATTTTTGGGAAATCTTTGAACATTTTTTGGTGGGAAAAAAGAAATGTTAAAAATGTTTCTTAAGAACATTCACATAAAAATCAACCAAAATCCAGCGAATTTCGCTGGATTTTGGTTGATTTTTATGTGAATGTTCTTAAAGAAAACATTAGAAGTTTTACTGACATATATGAAATCACTTTAGATATTTTTAGGATTTTTCGGAAGATTTTTACTAATTTTTTGAAAATATTTACAAGAATTTTCTTGCTAAATTTGGGGGATTTTTTAAAATAAAACTGTTAAGGGCAACCTTTAAGGAATTATTGGAATTTTCTTCCTGAAGGTTTTGCAAATTTTCAGAAATTTGTGGATTTTTTTTGCTGAAGTTTTGGATTTTTTTTCAGACAAGGAAACAATATTTTTTGGTGCCCATAAATGAGGACAACAGGAGGGTTAAAACCCACACTGGAATCTGTTTAACTGCTAAAAATGCAGCTGGTGAAATTGGATTTATTTTTATTAGAAAAATGCACTTCTATGCAGGCGTTCAAATGAGACAAAAGCCCTTGTTTTCAAAGCTCAGTGTTTTCCTCTCAAAGGCTATTTTCCCCCACATAAAATCCACGTCCATTTTACATTCCCCCCAAGAATTACTGAAACAAAACCCTCTTTGAGTGGCAACACCATTTGTTTGGCACTGAGCAGAAAGAAGTACAGCCCCGCAGCACTGAATCCTGTTTTTTTCCCCCCCTTTCCTTGCAGGGTTTTCAAGGAAAGTCTGGATAAATGTGAGCATTCTGCCCCCCCAGGCTTAACTCCCCCACACCTCCTCCCATAACACCTTTCATCAGCTCTGACTTTTAAAACACTGCCTTCACAGCCAAATGAGAATTATATGGTGTCATCAGTAACACCGAAATCCCCGTTAAAAGTCAGACAAGGGAAGAAGACGTGGGTTCGGAGAGGGGGATGTTTCTGTTGCACGCTTGATGATGCAAACAGGAGAATCAGAGGTTCAGAGCACAGCTGGATGTTGACTCTTTTACAGCGAATGCAGCTCCGCTAACGGCTCCAAAACGCAGGTTTGAATGCCAACAAAGAGCGCAAATTTTACACCCACTTTCAACCAAACGGCTCCCTTTTTATTCCGAGGACAAAGCGTGATGGTTGATAACAGACTTTACATTGTGGGTCACACGATGGAGCTGCAAATGGAGTAACGCTGCTATCAGAGTGAGTGAGTGAGCAGCAGCCCATTAAATTCACATTACTGTTGGAACGATCAGGTTTCTGCTCAAAACAGGATATTTGGGAGAAGATATGTATAGTTCTGCTGAAAAGAGGCAGAACTAAGCTCTGGCATGCACCGCTTAGTTCAGTTTTCATATCCTCATGAATAAAAGTATGGAACAATGCAAAGTAGTTTAACATATTCCAGTTGTGTTGCTATTTAGTGTATATTTTAGGACTATTATGATTCTAAGTCTTGTGTTAAGGCTTGAGCAGCATTTTAATCATGCACTTTAGGTGATTATTTTACCAGAAAACTAACTCACAGCTCTGAAATCCATAAATGTAGCATAATGGAGTTTAAGCAAAGGTTAAATTTCTTCATTAATCCCCAAAATTGAAACTAGTTCAGTTTTCTGTGCGTAGTAATAAATGAGGTGGACAGAAAATAATAAACTAGCAGATATTCTGAGAAGACATTGGGCCACTAGATTTAAAAAGTAATTCAAGTCAAGTTAAACTTCTTTAGCCTTTTGATGCATAAGTGGGTCAAATATGATCCGGTGAGGTCGTGTTCTTGCAATATCTTTGGAATGAAAAGTTTTTGTCATTTCATATTCCAGCTGTTCATCAAAAAACATGTTTTTGATATCATTCCATACACATTTTTATTCTACCTTTTATACTTTCACACAAATTGTCATATTGGAAGGATGGAGAGCAGCAACAGTTGGAGGAAAAGAGCATAAAAATGTCAACAAAATGGATATTTTCATTCTTCTATTGCTTCTCTGTGTAATATTCTTCTTTTCTAGTCATCAAAATGTTCAAAATCTGTCATAAAGTGAAAAGTAAAGCAGTTTCAAACATGAAATTAATCTTATGTGGACATAAATATAATACAAACAATAATATAAATTAACTTTCTTAAGCAAAATGACAAAAATGGCATAAAAACACATTGGTCATTGGTCATACGGGTCATTTTTGACCCACTTGTGGAAGAGTGTAGGGTCCAATCATTGGTGCATCTAAGGCTAAGTTGCTTATTTATGAAGCAGATTCAAACAGAAACTGAACTTAAGTGCATCAGAACTGAAAGAACAGGTCATAAAAACGCAATGAAACAGTGACTTAGGGATAAATTGGAAAAAAAGACAATAAAATATGAAAAATCAAAAATTACAACTCAATAAGAGGTGAAATTAACCTGAGGAGGGGCTTCTGTAGCAACATGAACATCCAAGACCATCTGACTGGTTGACCTCCAACTGGTGCAAGAGTACTGATAAATAACCCCATTTAAAAGCTTAAAAACAGATGATAAAACTTGAAAAATCATCCCAGAGACAGTGGAGAAAGAAACAGGGTACAGACTCTTGACTGAGAAAAGCTCATTTTGACTACTTAGCTTATCTGCTTATGAAGTTAATTTCCAAAAACTGGAGCAGTTACTAAATTAAACGCTGCTAAATAAGTGGTGCACATTCAGAGGAATAAAGATGTAACGCTTTCACGGCTGTGGGAACCGAAATCCTTCTAAAAAAGCTTCGCGGAGCATCTTTAAGGAGTCACTCAACACACTTTTCAGACCACTTAGAACACCAAACAGACACAACTCCAGACTTAACTCTTTCATCGGAGTGCCTTAAATACAAGACAGGAAAAATGGCACTCTGGGTCGTTGTTTTGGTCACACTACAGGTCGGATGTACTGAAAAAAATGTTGAACTGTGCCTCCAAAGCAGACATGTATTGAAAAAAGAGAGATTACAATGGATTTGTATTTGATTTCAGTGAAAGTAGCAGTGAAGGGTTGAACTGTTGGGCTTCCATGTACACTACATTCAAAAACAACCCCAGTAAAAGCCTGTTTGAGCTCTGTGCAGTCTGGAGCCTCAGGGGCTTTCCTCAATATTCTTCTTGTACATCATCGTAACCTCTGGTGTTTTGTGTAATAATGTGAGCTGTTTGTTTCCGTTTGTCCCTCATTTCACACCTTCTCTTTTCTTTCTGTCTCCTGTGCACTTCATAACGTATTCAATTTGTACTCGCCGCAAAAGAGAAAATCAATGTGTATTGTAAGAAAAACAAGAAGAAGAGGAGATGACCTTCAAAACTAGACACAGTTTGCGCTGTCTTCTTGGTTGTTCTAATGAATTATTAGGAGTTTGGAATGAAAGAAAAGCTAATAAGAACCAAAACACCTCAAATTTGTGTCACTGCTTGAGTCAAGGAGCTACACTTTCCAACAAACTGAATCCACGCACTGATTTATATCTTTGTTTTTGCTCCTTAACTCCTGATAAACCTGACAAGCTAACTCAGGGTTGTCAAACATGCGGCCCGTGGGCCAAAACCGGCCCTCCAGAGACTCCAATCCGGCCCTCAAAGTGGAAAAATTACAGAGAAAACATCAACTGCAGATTGTAAATTTGGAAAAACTATAAATTTAAAATAATTTCTAGACCATGACAAGTTGTTTTGATCATAAAGTAAAATACTAGATTGCTCATTGTTCATTTTGTGTCTCGTTTTTGTCATATTTTGTGTTGTTTTTGCTGTTTTTTGTCTTTTTTGGTCTGACTTTTGTCATTTTGATCATAAAGTAAAATACTGTATTTTTCAGTTCCAGATAGCTGTGACTAAATGTTTTGTTCCTTTGTAGACACTGTGATCTGGAAGTTGTAATGTGGAAATGATAAACTGAGGGATAATCTTGTTGAAATTGAATTTACTTTTCTTAACAAATGTCAGGTTGTTCATAATGTTTTGTGAAAAGATAATTCCTTGAATGTGATCATTTTCATAATGTACTTTTTTGCACTAAAACAAAGGAAACATTTGTAGTTGTGGTTATTTATATGTTATTATGCTGTGATTTTACTGGTCCGGCCCACTGCAGATCAACTTGGGCTGAATGTGGAACCTGAACTAAGATGAGTTTAGCATGCCTGAGCTAACTCTTTGCATGTACATGTGTGTGTCTGCAGGCCTTGAGGGATGACGCCGAGGCCCGGAGGTCAACCGAGGCTTTGTGTCGTCTGCAGAGATCTAAAGGAGCCCAGCTCACCCCGACACCATCAACAAACACCCCCTTCTCACGTCAATACACGACTCGATGGATTCCAGCGCCATTAGCGTGGTGTCACACGTTTTAATAGCGTCGCATGTAAACGGCGCGATGACGAATTAAGGCCCTAATGGCTGGCATAGCTTCATCACCCTGCTGGGCTTTGCACTCGAGCCTCGCAACCCCAGTTTCCACGTCCCCAACATACGATAGGAGAGAGCAGCAGAGGCACGCTGTGTTTGGAGGGGACTCGAGTTACTGTTGTGGGATCAGGCCTGCTGGATGCCAGTTGGATGAAAGAGAAGCAGCCTGGCAGCAAACTATTCCAGGCCGCTTTAGACGGTTTTTATGGACTTCTAATAGCCGTGAATGCTGGGGGGGACGGCTGGATCTTGAACTAATGCTGATATTTTTTTTCTGCTCATGGAACTTTGTGGTGAATGTGAAGCTGGAGTGAAGGGTACTACACTGTAAAACAAATCTGATAGATAAATTACATGAAAAGCCACAAAAATTGTAAAATCTGTGAAAATAATAGCAAACTTCCGCAAAATGGTGGTATTTTTAGCTGATTTAAATACAGCAAAACTGACATTTATTTTACAGTTAAACAATGTAAAAGGACAAACTACTATTTGTAAAAGCACACATTTTTTTGATGTGGACATTATTTACTGCTTTAGCCTTTTTTGTGTGTGTTTAGAGCTAACAAGTAAATGAAAACTTTTGTCTGTGATATTACTAGATATTATCTGTAATTTACCAAAACTGAGAAAATCAATAAAGTAACACTATTTTTTCTGTCTTGAACACAATACTTAACAGTGAAAATAGTATAATTTTCTAGTGAAATGTTGAAAAATAAAGTATTATTTCTAAAAAAAAAAAAAAAATCCAGATTTTTTTTATTATTATTCATAGTTCCTGCCTTTTTTTGTACTGTAAACATGTAAATTAACATTTTTTCTGCAATTATATTCAGTAATTTAACAAAGCAAGGATATCCATAAATTAACACAAACAAATATTAATAAAACTATATGAAAATGGTAATGGTAAATCCTTCATAAACAGATGTTTATATAAACTTAAATGACAAATATCTTTAACCCTGTAAGACCCAAACATAAAAAAACAGCAAAAAATATATACACAACCAAATATAGAAAACAATTAGCAAAAAATTGCAAAAAAGAAATATAATATATATATATATATATATATATATATATATATATATATATATATATATATATATATATATATATATATATATATATATATATATATATATATATATATATATAAAAACCCAAATATAACAGTAAAAATACATATTTTTTTTGCAAATTTTTTCCATATTTGGGTTCATATGTATCTGTATAAAAAATGCAAAATGTGTATCTATATATATTATATATATATATATATATATATATATATATATATATATATATATATAATATATATATATATATATATATATATATATATATAATCTATATATATATATATATATATATATATATATATATTATATATATATATACATACATACATATACATATATACACACATTTTTTATTTTATACATATATATATATATAAATAAAAATAAATAAACAAATAAATTAAATAAATTAAACTGATGTATTTCTGCAACAGACCCATTTTTTTTGCTGATTTAAATGCTGTAAAAATTGTGTAATTTCATAGTCAAATGTTGAAAAAAAATATATAACTATTTGTAAAAATACTGCTTTTTTCCCCGTAACCTTTAAATGAATAGATTAATACTCTTTACTTTTTATCTGTAATTTATCAAAACAGGAAAAATATGCAAAATAACAGTAAATTGTTAAAAAAAAATTATAGTTATAAATCTTTAAAAAAACAAAAAAAATAACTTTTTTTGCCATGATAACTACAAACTCAGTTTTTAAAAATAATCAAGGTTTTTTGTTTTTATGTGAAGAAACGTCCTAGACTCTACATGGCCTGAAGATTGCATTTTCTCTGTCTGTCCAACACAAACCTGGTGAAAAGGATCCAACTGTCCTCCCAACATGCCCTTGAAAACTGAAACATACAACGTTTTAGACAACTGCAAAAGTATAACAGTGTAGTTTATTTTGCTGGTCAGCTATGTACAAATATTTAAACAAAATCTCAGCTTTCTCAAAGGAGTTGTTAGCTTTCGAACACAAAATAAATACATCATGTTGCTATAAAATATGTACAAATTCGCTGCTCTCCCTGTACAAACGAGGACTTCGGAACAAAGAGAAGCCAGAATGGTTGGACAAAGTGGAAATAATTTAGAGAGAAACAATGGAAATTTGAAAATATCAAGAGGGCTTCCAAGTTACGCACTTCGCCGTGGCTTCAGTTTTCCGAGACGTCCTCCGAGAAGTTGATCTTGTCGTCGGTGGTGATGCTGTCCACGATGGAGGACAGACGGAGGAGGCTGGAGGACGCAGAAGAATCACTAGTTCCTGAAGAAGCAAAGAAGACCGACTTACAACACAAACTGACGGCTGTTTTTCTTTTAGGTTTATTTATGCATTCAGTGCAGGCTGGAAGTGAACTGTGTACCTTCTCTCTGGTTCAGTGCTGCAGTGGAATGGTCAGCAGAGGTCGGCCAGGTCTCAGAGGACTTCTTCCAGTGGTACTCATCACTGGCCACCTGCACATTTATGAGATTTTTGCAAACATAAAGCAATCTTGATGGAAAAAGAATGACATCTCTGGTGATTATCCCACTGTTTAGTCCCAGCTGGAATGAAAATATCATCGTGACACATGGAGATAAACATTCAGTAAACACATCATGATGTCATTATAGAAGCCACAAACACATTAGGAGTCCTTACAGGGGGATTACTGGGGCAGTAACAGTCATCATGATGTCATTTCAAAGTCATCTAAATCCCACTGAGGCGCACTGGGAGACAGGTTCATAACATTTTTGGACCTTTCTGCGTGAGCTTACGTTGTGTTCCTTGGTGTTAAAAGCAGAGCCGTGCTTCTCCTGCTCGTCCAGCGTCTGCAGCAGGTCCTGCAGCCTCTCGATGTAGCTGATGGCGCTGCGTAAAATCTCCACCTTGGGTAGCCGCTGGTTGGGGTTGGCCACCGTCTTCCTCTTGAGCGCGTCGAAGGCCTCGTTGATCTTCTTCAGCCTCCTCCTCTCCCGGAGGGTCGCGGCCTTGCGCCTGTCCGTGGGCGCCGACTTTCTCTTGCAGATCTTGCAGGCCCACATGAGGCACTGGCCCTCGCAGTGCGCACGGAGCCCCGGGGGCGCGAGGACGTGCTCCTCCCCGCTGCTCTCCCCCCCGGTCTCCGACGGCACGTTGTCCTGGCCCGGGGACAGCGGGCTGTCGGTGTCGTTGTACAGAGGGGACACCCCCGCCATGTCCAAGTGCTGCAGTGGTCCATGATCCGCTTCCTCTAAATAGCGCAAATCATTGAAAAGATAAGTGTTGGTCTCAAAAAGGTCCATCATATTGTTGCGCCCCGCTCTTCTGTTTTGACAGCGGCACTCTGGCATTTAAATAGAGCAGCAGGGACACAAGTCAACAGGCTTATATTTAGAATGTGAAACTCTATCCAACAGTTTGGCTGCCACACTGCAACAAGCGTCTTCTTTTTTTTTTTTTTCAATGGGTCTTTACAACATACCGACTCTGTGTAGGAATAAATATACATTAAGGCCTTCAGAAGCTGTTGAAATGTCACCTTTAGTTCCCTGACAGGTGCATTATCTCAAAAAAAGAGCAGCATGGTGATATTTCCCTCTGACAAAGTGATAGAAATCACTGCGACATGGAGTTTATTGGTTCTGCTTTTTACTCACCCCGTTTATTAGCTGTAACTCGTGGCTTTATTGACGGTGAATTCATTATTTATCGCTGCTGTCAAGCTCAGGATATTTGAAAATAAAGCTTTTGGGTTGCCAGGCTGTGAAAAATACCTTTGGCTTCTGGATATGTTGGTTACAACTGTGGCATTTCTGTCTATGAATACAGGAATGCTTCTTTAAATTGAAATGGCCAATCCTGCATGACATACAATCATCCACTAGTGACATAAAATCATCCACTAGTGACACAAAATCACCCACTAGCGACATGAAATCACCCACTAGCGACATGAAATCACCCACTAGCGACATGAAATCACCCACTAGTGACATGAAATCATCCACAAGTGACACAAAATGATCCACTAGTATTCAGTTAGTAATTAATAATAAAAATCTTCTTATTCACTAATACTAGCCACCGTAGTGAATATAAACACACTAACTTATGTTACGAGTCATTAGTTAAGGCTTCCTGATTGGAAAAAGTTCTATAATTTGCTTCATACGTGTCAACAAGTCATTCAAAAAGACCTGCCTGTGCTCAGCACAAGGTCATTTTGTTTGTGGGTACATGTGGGAGTGCTTTTCGTGTTTATTCATATTTTTTTTGTTCCTTTTTGGTAACTTAAATGAACTTGCATACCTATCTTGTCCAAGTACTTTTTTACGCAGTTCTATTTTAGACCATAGCAACTGATTAATGTGGGATGCTGCATTCATGGCGTGATGTAAACTCCACTCAAAAGGCCTTTTTCCACGTATTCAATTGCTTAATATTGGAAATCAAATGAGCAGCCTTGCAGGAGTACTGCGCTCAGTGCTTTTCTTGTGACTGTAATGTTTTCCCCCAACTCAGATGATAAACCATCAAACAGGTTTTTAAAATCTGGCAACCCACAAGCTGCTCCTATTAAAGGCTTATAATGCTGTGTTATTCTTTTTGTTTGTACTAAATGACTGTTTATCTACTACTATTAATAATATATAAGCTCTGCTGTATCAACAACTCATTAAGTATTCTGCTTAACAAAGAGGAACCAAAGCATTTATCTACAAGGGTCCATAAAAAAAAATCTTACTTTTTCTCACCTCGGTGGTGCCAGATACAAATAAATTCAGTTTTATGTGCCAAGTTTTTAAATTATTCCTCTCTTAAAACAACAACTTGCAGAAAGAATCAGTGTCCCAGATGATTTGGCTGATTTATAGATCTTAGAGTTTCTACTGATATAAAAGTGCCAGTGAAAACATTATTTTAACCTTCAGCACAGGAGGCTGTAACAGATGCAGGTCAATGAGTAGGTTGAACACGTTGCCAAGTTTATTTAAGGTGGAATCACTGAGGGTTTATTAGTGTATCATTCAAATACAGATTTCTTCCCACTGAAAATGTGCTGCGCCTGTTTTTAGCCAGCAGGAATTGCACGGGCAACTGTAACTTGTAGAAAAGCCCAACATAAATAGACAGGAATGTGCAGAGTCAAAACAGCTTTGACAAACGCAGGCACAGGGTGGTATAAATAGAAACGAGGCTCATTCATTTCAGATTCATAAAAGAGATAAAAGCCTGTGAGGAGGTGATATATTGCCTGTGGCATTTTTGCTCCAACCTGAAAGGGCTATGATTGGAAACTTCACGGGCGGGAATGTGAGGGATTCCTATTTTTGTATGGCTGTGTGACCTTGTGTTATGAAATGAGACGTTCTCATCAGGTGGCAGCTTTGGACAAAGGCAAGCGAGCGCACTTTTATTGATTAACCGTTCACCTGCCCTGATAACAGTTTGTTTACTGAGAGACATATGAAGAGCACGATTCTGGATTAATCACATTTAGAAGGACCTTGAGTGGGACGGACACTCAGCTTGTGTGGTGTTTACTACAGCATGAGTTTGCACAATCACTTCTAGTCGTGTTGTTGTGGAGGTCTGGCTCTTTCATCATAGTACTGCATGATTACACAGCATCTCCAGGTCATTTAACTCATATACAATTAATTATAATCACTGAGCGAAGTGACAAGAGAAATTAATATGAGCTTTTATTATGTAGTTCCAGCTGTAAGTAAGCATGTATTGTAGCTCTGAGAAATTTCCATCCTTGTATCATGAAATAGAGTAACATGCTGTGTCATCACGTTTCGTTTTTCACGTGTCATTGCACATCGCATTCCCTCGAAGGAAAGTCTTAAACGCAACATCTGACGTGTCATTTTAAAGCCATGAAATGACACATAAAAGGCTCAAAATGCACGGACACGACACACAAAATGCTACTTAAACATTAAAGTTCCCAATATCCCTAAATGCTAGCAGCAAACCAGAGGAAAAGGTGGCAAAGACACTGTGACTGCCACAACCCAGTTTAACCACAGTTCAGTACTACATGGTCAAAAACATACAAAGAAAAAATTAAAATGTGGCAGCAACTGTGCCCGAAAAAATCAATTACAAAAACACTGGCATGCTAAATCATTGATATACTATAAAAAACAAATGAATAAAAAAAATTACCAATGAATATAATGACAAATATCTGTACAATAAAAATATCTTTAGCAACTTTAAACTTAGCTAAACAGTGTAATTTTTTGCTTGCAAAGAAGAAATTATCACTCATAAATATACAAATTCTTAATGTGCAAATTAATGCTGATTTTTACTTTTTAAAAACTTAATAGATATCTATAATTTAAAACAGGGAGAATCTGTAAAATAACAGCAAATTTTTTATTTATTTTCTTTTTTTTCATTTACCTGTCAAAAAATGGAAATATTTGTAAAATATCGATATTTTTGGTAATTTTAAGTACAGCAAAACAGTAATTTTACTGTCAACCACTATAAAAAAAATGCAATAACATTATTAAAAATTGTATTTTTTTTAGTGTGGTCTTTATATACAATTTTGGAAAGATTTTTCACTGTTGACACGTAGAATATTTTTTTTGTCATATTAGAGTTATTATTTGAAACTTTATATAACAGAAGAAAACTACACAACAACAGTAAACTGTAAAATAAAATAAATAAAAAATGACTTGAAAAGGCACTCATTGTTATACAGTGTAATGTACAACAGTGTCCTTTTGTATCTGGTTCACAAACCACTAAATATATGCAACAAGATTAAAAGAGATCATTTAGACCTGGTATCCATTTATCTGACATGAAAAGGCAAGTAAGGAGGACAACAGTCAAATTACTAAATTCAAAGTTTCACTGTTTTGATGATAAACAAGCATAATCTTCCTAAACATCGAACAAAAACAGTGACATGACATCCACAAGGCTGTCAGCAATAGTATGCTAGTGTAACACTAGCGTAGCATTTGTTAGCGGACTCCATTTATACGAGCATTTATCTAAAATTTCAGAGACTATTTGTGAAGTGTGTGAAGTTACTTAGTTGGAACATCGCATGGCACGGCGCTACCCACATCTGGACCCGTGTTATTTGCAGTTTCTCCATTGATCTTAAAGTTGGTGCAAACAACCTGAGCTGTGGTGCAAATAGCGTGTGATTGGGGAATACAACACGCCTCACCAGATTCGATGGTGCTTGGCATGTTCGTATAATGGGAGCTCCAGGGAGTGTTACAGAAGCACTAGGAGCACTGTATCGCTGCACGAAGGGACTACTTCAACGGAGATGGAGGCCAAATTAAATATGCCAGTGTTTCAATTTAATAACCGGTCTTTTGATGAACCCCCAAGCTAACTGTAGCTCGTGTGGCCCATTACTGGTGCTGAAGTAAAGAGAGAGAATAAACATTACATCCTTTGGATTTCCCAGAGAATTTGACGTTACATTGAGATAAATCACAGGCTGTTACAGGCAAGTGAAGCAGTTGGAGAGTGTCTCACATTTTAGTTAATTATAGTACAAACTGCATCACGGGGCTGCACAGTGGATCAGTGGTTAGCACTGTTGCCTCACAGCTAGAAGATCCCCGGTTTGAATCCCGGCATGTTTCTGAATGACAGAAAGCAAAGAGCGGATTCCTTTGAAATGTCAGTCATTTTTAATTTATTTCTTTAGAAAAGTTCATGTCTTAGTTTTGGATTTTGTTAAAACTATCAATAGGGTTCGGGTTATTGGTACCCCTAATAGCATCAGGGTTACTGTCAATAACCTCAACCAGATAGTCCTGATAGACCCGCCTTCACACCAAGTCAGCTGGAACAGACTCCTGCAACCCTAATGAGGATTAAGTGGTGCATAGATGATAGATGGATAAATTGCATTAGATAAAATTACATGTTGACCCCTTATGAGCCTGCTGGCAGCCTTAGATCCTCAGGTGGATCCTTCTGGTCGTTCCAAAGTCAAGGCTTGAATCTAAAGGTGACCGAGCTTTCTCCATCAGGGCCCCTCGACTTTGGAACAACCTGCCTGAGGAGATAAGGCTTGCAGAGTCAGTAATTTCTTCTAAATCACTTCTGAGAACCCGCTTTTACAGACTTGCTTTAATGTGAGGTGAACTTTTAGCTTTACTGTTCTATTAAGTGTTCTCTCGTTTTATCTTAAATTTAGATGCATGGTTCTTTGGTGAGATGTCATCTCTCTAATTTTTTAATTCTCTCACTTTTTGATTTTTAATTCCTACCTTTAACCCTCAAGCTTATCTTTACTTTTTAAAACTGCTTAGTTCCTGTTTGTTGATTGCTAATCTACCTAATTATTCATTTAATTTATTATCATTTTTACTACTTATTTTAAATGACTGCTCTGACTTGTCTCCTTATGTCTTGTTTTTCTGTGTTGCATGTTGTAACTGTCAAAGCACTTTGTGAACATTGTTCTCAAGGGTGCTATATAAATAAAGTTATTATCATTATTATTATTACTATTACTACATAGTGCCTTTAAAAGGGGAGGTGTAACAAATAGACATTATCATCTATAATACTGCAAAAAATGTCGGAATTGTCCATTGAAACCCTATAAAAATGCTAAATGCATTCCCTTAAATTACACAAATTCTCTTGTTTGATGTGTTCAAATGGAAAGAACACTACAAGGTCTGTGGTTTTACATTTAAGTATTACAAATGCATGAGATTTCTTTGTTTTTTTTATTCAGAGGTGAGTTATTCTCAGGGGCAGTCACTTGTGGAAAACAACACAGCTTTTATTATTCGTCTGCTTGTCATGCAGCAGTAGTGATATGTACGATACAGAAGAGACTGTGTCTGTGAATGAGGTGCATTAAGTTCTCTGGAGTGGGAGGCGTTTGGCGTCTCTGTGTGTTTTGTTGAGTAAGATAGATTTTGCATCCCATAGTTATCATGAAAAAAAAAACTCAACAAAACAAGCACAGCATTCCCTGTTATTGCTGCTTTCTCATTTTCATGCAAACAAATTGTCAGAGAGCAAAGAAAACATGATGAATGAACAGCGATGATAAATAGACGGGCCTATAGATAAAGTATGTATTAAAATTCGGCCTGACTTCACACCACGCCGTTCCTCGATCATCGGGCTACAATGAAATCTGCACATTTTGGAGATGAATGGAGCCGTGTCCCTGCTGTGCCCCGATCGTGTATTCGCACCGCGGGGCTACTGTGCATCCTGAACCTGGCCATAAATTCCCGTCAGTGTCAGGGGGTTGACGCTTCAGCTGTCAGGGAGAATCATGGGATAGCATGGGCAGAAACTCAAACTGGAGGATCTGGCCTCTCGGGGAAGGAGGAGGAGTCAGGATGGACTGCAGGAAGCGTAAATCTGTCTGGAATCCAAAGAGGCTCCGAGTCGGCAGCTCTGCAGTCTGAAAACTCGCAGGAAAGGTCTGGTTGTGTGGAGCTGACACAACGACTGTATTTAAAATGTCTGCATGACATAGTGCTTCTTTAGATTGTCTTACAGCGGTGAATAAAAAGGTCATTTTACAGCACCGGCCTGCACTAAAAGCCAAAAATCTGTCTTGTTTATTGGAAAAGTTGACGTTTATTTTCTCTTTGAGTTAGATCTGATGACTAATACCACTTTTAAATCTAAAAATGGAGCCATAAGGAAGAAGATGGGAGGTTAACCTACAGCTGTCCTGGCTCTGATCAAGGGAAACAGCACATCTAAAGCTTATGAACGAACATTTCAACTAACACATACAAAAACTTAAGAATAAGAACAGTTTATTAGCCAGACACAGTGACTTCTGTCATGCTAGACAGCTGAATATAAAGCTACAGTCAGAAGATGGCTAGTTTAGTTTAGCACAAAGAGTGAAACCAGTGGGACACAGCTAGCGTGGCTCTGTCCAACTTTACAATCAGCACATCTAAAGCTCTAATCATCTAATTCATATTTCATTTAACACATACAAAAACTGAAGAAGTTTTTGGTCATATGCAGGTATGACTGCTGACTAGGAAGCTAAAGCTAGCAAGATATTAGCTTATCTTAGCATAAAAAGTAAGCGCAAGCAATAACAGATAAGACTTTAAAACTATGAGCCTCAAAGCCTGTCAGTAGGTAGTAGTAAGACAAAATAAAGAAAAAAGTTTTCATATTTTGAACTTTCCGACTTTTCTGACAGTCTAAAGAAATCCAAAACTTCAAAATTTGCTATTTTATCAAACTGATGTTATTCTGCAAGACGCATACAATGTGTATTAATCGAATTCTGTCAAAAAACAAAACAAAACAAAAAAACAACAACAAATCTGCACTCTTCTGCCAGTTTATAAGCCGTTAGTGACTCAACTGCAACCAACGGACAGAAATTCAGTTCCTATTTGGCTGAACTTATACAGAGCAGGTCAAAGTAGTAGTTCTATGCCCCTAAAACACACCTGTGGGCATGAGGATTCCTGGGTTGGAAAATCAATTCAACTCTTTTATTGTAGCTTCAGGCGAGCCATCGCCTTCTGCCAGTCTTCGTTAAGCTAAGCTACATGGCTGCTGGAGACCAGAAAGCAAACAGTCAAACTATTTCTTTAAAGATTTTTTATTTTTTTTTTACATCTTGAAATTAATGTTTAATATATGTTTATTAGATATGTATTTCCTTTCACATCTCTATATATTCTACATTTAAAGAGCATATCACTCTTTAAGGCGTTTAACTCCACAGAACGGAACAGTTTAGTAAAATAAGTGCAGGTTGATTCTCCTACACCTCCCTGCTTCCAGACACATTAAATTCACGACGATCAAAAGGAACTGCTGCACTTTGGATGCATCTCGGAATTCGGAACATTAAAGTAGGACGTGATCCCAGCTGGGACAGTCAGTTTCTCTTTCCACTGGCACTCTGAGATTCAAACATTTTTTCTTAGGTGAATAATTGATCGAGCACTGGGGGAGAAGTTGAAAAGAGATAACGACATACACCAGAATGCAATGGAGAAATTCTAACTATGTCGTTTTTGTCCATTTTTTATCAGCACACAAGATTCATGCAGTATTTATTTTCTTTTTGGGACTAGATACTTGTAAGAATGCTGTTACTGTATCTTAGGAATACTGATATGAATAATAACTGATTGAAAGTGACATATTTTGTTATTGAAAGGTTCATCGCTGCTTTTTGTTTATTTATTTGACAAAGAGTCAGATACCACGTGTAAATACAATGGAATAGCTTGAGATAAAGCTCAAAACTCACTAATCAAGACAACTTTTCGGCACATATTCCTCTAACCTGGTGCGGAACGCAACATAATTTATCAAACTGACCAAATAACATGAATAATGCCATGTCTGTCCGTGGTCACTTACCCCAGAATTAATCATGTGCTGGTTAGATGCTACTGAAAGCTCGGATTATGCGCTCTCTTTTACAGCTTTCTTCGGCTTTATTTTTCTCTCTTTCTTTGCTGCTTCGTTTGACACAGTCTAAAGACTAAAACCGCCACGCCTATCATGTTCTCTTACAGTTCACGTCGGGGTTTGTACACACAGGTCATGTCCGTGTGATTTTTCTCCTTCTAGCGGGTGTTAGAAGTCGGATCCAGTTAGGACGAGTGCTGACACGGGGGTCACAAACAGACCTGATAATGAACATGAACTGCGGGACCTCGTCTTTGCAGATCTCCTCCCCCTCACACGCCTCCCGTCCCCCACAATCCTCCCCTCAGACCGGCTGCACACTCACTGGGCTGTTTGAGAGGAAACTCTGAGCACCGTGACGGACACAGCGCATATAACCCGGATCCACACCTGGGATATGAATTAGCCAATCAGGGGTTAAGTACTCTGGTCATGGGCCCGATGACAATGCCTCACCTGGGACCAAGACCTCCTGAACCTCGGGGTCACCGGTCCACCGGCTCAGGCTGCAAAGAGAGATGAATGGAAAAGACGGCTCATATCTCAATAAAGTTATGGTTTTGGGGGGAAAATGTCGGGACACTAATGATAAATATGTCATCAGATTCAAAATAAATCTTTTGTTGTACATATATTGCTGTCTCGTCCTTTTTGTTTCCTTTGTTCTGTTTTTAGAGTAAAAAAATTCACAAGCATTCAATATTTCATAGCAAATACAGCTATAAGAATGAAGAACTGTCTCTTTAAACATTTATTTAGTAAATGTTTTATATATTTGCCTTTCTTTGGTTTTTCCCTGGAAAATATTAAGATTAGTGACTTGATGGTAGCAAAAAAGTGTCTGTCTTCAAGGTAGATTAAGCTGTTAAAGTTTTAAATGCTACTAAAGTAGCTAGCTAGTAAGCGGAAACCCACTGGTGAAATTTAAACAGATTAGGGTTGTTCCTATTTCTAGAAAATTTGGTTCTAACTTACTGCACGTCATTTGAAAAAAAAAAAAAAAAGTGTATTGAAGAGTTTAAGTTCCAAATTCAATGTGTCCATAGGGTTAGAGTTCTTTCCCAACGAAAAATTAGCAAGCTGGGGATGATGGGTAATACATGGATAATGGGGCAAAACTATATGAGACTTAATGTGAGGACAAAATATGGATTTCACTCCTGTAGTAGGAAAGAATTGACAAACGTATGACATTTTAGATCTATATTAGAACTGCAGCACAGTTACCATTAGCTTGTTATGCCTTAGATACCATACAGTTAATGTTAGCTCGTCACAGCTGCACTGTTTTACAGTTATTGTGCCGTTACTATTACCTCATTACTGCTTCACTACCTTACATATATCATTAGCTTATTAGTGCAGGACTACTTTACAGTTAGCGTTAGCTTGTAAGTGAAGCACTACCTTACAATTACAATTCAATTCAATTTTCTTATATCGCACCAATTTGTCTCAACACGCTTTACAGAATCCAAATGCCTGAGTTACTGTTAGTATGTTACTGTTGCCCTGCCATACAGCTACCATTAGCTTGTCACCACTGCCCTGCAAAACAGTAACCATTAGCTTGCAATTGTACTGCATTACAGTGATGGTGCAGTTACTATTAGTGCCATACCATTATCTTCAAGTACATGAGCTGAATTTTGTTTTAAGTGAAAGTTCTTTTCTGAGCAGAACTTCCCTAACTGAGTGTTTAAAGTGCTTTCCAAAAAACTGTCAACCATATACAATGGAGCCAATAAATGCAGACAACGGAAGAAGTAAGGGCTCAGACAAGAATCAGGGGGTTACAGTCAATCAATAGGAGCAATGAGTCACTCTGCTTTTCAGCTTATTTTCATCAACCAGAAAAACATTTCATGTCAAACCAGTACAAGGAATTATAGGTACTGAGGTGTAATCTTAAAGTAAATGACCTTGCAATCAATACAGTTAATAATGAAATGTCTCTACTCTAAAACTATCTTCTATTTCAGTCCACCTTCCATAGTGCCACTCAGGCCTACTGCCTAATTTCTTTTACAAACTGCTGCTTCAGATTATGAGGCAGAAAATGGATTATGTGGTATTAACATGAACTGGACATGCCATTTCATTACCTCATGGAGGGTTATCAGTTTAAAAAGCAGCACAGGGCTTTAAGGCACACATTTTGGATTTTGGCTGAAAATGAAAACTTCCTTGGCAGTTGAAAAACCACTTTGCAGGAGATGGGAAATGGGAAGTTCGACTTAGTGCCTTGCAGAAAGCTTTTGAATATTTTATTTTTTTTTTTAAGGATATCACCAAATTCCAGGAGGCCCCACTCCATTTTTGCAACTATGCTTACAACAAATGTAGAAGATTTGGAGTAGTTGAGCCACTACAATGCCATTTCCTTAATAAGAGCAAACAGATTCACATGCATGAATGCATAGGCCGAGGATTCTTCAGAGCCTTTCTGCACAGCCTGGAAGACTGCCTAAAATCTTGAACAAACAACGGCTCCTCTCCTTGGGTCAACAGAAACTCTGAGACAGTCAGCGGCAGACAGTATGATAGCATCGCCCTAATCTTTCTGGCCCGGCTCCCTCCAACTCCCAGCCTTCCACTCAACGGTGGTCAAACAAAGCAGGAGAGCAACCAGTCTCTGAAGCTAAGCTAACAGACGGGTCCTCTCACTCGTGCCCTGAGCCGCGGGTTAGACGGGGAAGCTTGGGTTTCAAAGGCGAAAAAGGGGGAGGGAACACTGATGGCATCTGCCCCTCTCTCTGGTGGACGATGCGGGGATTCAGTTCAAAGGCCCGGCGGCTGAAGTGCATCAATTAGCGAGGGGGAAAGAGCTCGCTAACTTGCCCATTGGCCGGCCAACTCTCCATGACCTCAGAGGACTGCATTATGAGTGTTGCACGCTGGTCAGGCAATGTCGATAGGCCTCTTGCAAATGGACTGGTATTGACGGACCGGCTTAAAGGGTTGTTCCTGCAAATGGATGCGAAGAATAATAAATATATGGAGAGGAAAAGAAGGAAGAAACGGCGCGAAAGGCAAGCAGCTGTTGGCATCCCTGCGCCGCCATGCCATTGTTTCAACACAGACCTCCACTGTAATAAACAATGAGTCCGACCCTCTGCAGCTTATCACCTGACATCCACTGGTGATTTAGGTCGCAGTGATCTGAAGGCCCCTCCTGATTGATTCTGTCCTCATTCGGGAGAGTGATGGATTAGCCTTTTGCCGTTCGGTCAGTGTGTGTTTAGTGTTGTATCGTTGTCTGGCTGCCAGACTGAGCCAATGATGGGGTCTTAAGAGGGGGCTCTGGCCTTGACCCAGCAGCAGACGATAGGAGACCTCCAGTCTGGCCAGCGAGGTGAGACGTTGACCCCGTTGGCCTCTGTCCGTCTGGGCCCGTACATGCACTGCAAAAACTCAATCTTACCAAGTCTGTTTGTCTTATTTTTAGTCTAAAGGTTTCATCTCACTCGATTTAAGATAAATTCACTCAACAAGAGACATTTCAGCAAGATGAAGGGATTTGTTTTAAGACAACGCATCTTAAATATCTTGTTAAGTCAAACAATCTTGAAATTATCTTGTTTTGAGTTGAATTTTACAAGAAAACTCAAAATAAGTTAAATCCTGGCATCGTCCTGCGGGTCAAATTGACTCATTTTAAAGTTTGAAAATGTGGAAAAAAAATACATTTTCAAAGTGAAACTTCTGATGTCAATATTTTCAACATTTTTGGGAAAACTTTAAAAAGAAATTTTAAAAATGTTTCTTAGGAACATTCACTAAAAAAAATCAACCAAAATCCAGCAAATTTCGCTGGATTTTGGTAGATTTTTAAGTGAATGTTCTTAAAGAAAATATTAGAAGTTTTACTGATATATATGGAATCACTTTAGATATTTTTAGGATTTTTTTTGGAAGACTTTTAATCATGTTTTGAAAATATTTAGAAGAATTTTCTTGCCAAATTTGGGGGATTTTTAAATAAATAAATAAATAAATAAATAAAAGTTTTAAGGGAAACTTTTAAGGAATTATTGGAATTTTCTTCCCAAAGGTTTTGCAAATATTCAGAAATTTGGGGAATTTTTTTGCTGAATTTTTTGGATATTTTTCAGACAACGAAACATTTTTTGGTGCCTGTAAATGAAGACAACAGGAGCATTGAAAATGTGGACATCAGAAGTTTCACTGTGAAAATATTTTTTTTCCCACATTTTCAAACTTTAAAACGGGTCCATATTGACCTGCAGGACGACACAAGGGTTAAAACAAGTCCCTCCATCTTGCTGAAAAGTCACTTGTTAAGTGCATTTATCTTAAATCAAGTGGGATGAGACATCTTGACTAAAAATAAGACAAATAGACTTGGTAAGATTTAGAGGTTTTGCAGTGTGAGCGGTGTTTCCTCACACAAAGAATGCAGAAATTGAATCCAAATCAAAAGAAGAGTGTCTGACTTTTTTTTTTTTTTGTCAGTTGTGCTTTGATGTTGCAGTCAGTAAACGATATGGTGGAACATCACTATCATGAATATCACACCGCCTCTGGGAGTCGGGGATGTAGCCAGCGATAACACAGAATGAGTCCAATCATGAGCGAGTGTGACTGTAGCCATGGCAACTCGGGTGACAATGATCCACCAATATTAGTTTTTTTCTGAAGTGCCTGAGCCCAGAACAAAGCGTGTTTTGTTACAATGAAAATCAGACTCTTGAATAAGAACAACAGCAGACTTTTTGTAAAAGTGGGGGGTGGATAAAGTGCCCGGCTCCAAGAGAAACTAATAGGATATTGATGAATGTCAGCGTTGACGAGTGAGAAGAGGTGCACTGCTGCGCTGTATAATTGGTAATATGGGGTCTATCATTAAAACAACAGATTGCAAAGGCGCAGGAGCTTTGCCAGGTAATAACATGATAGCCGTAAAGCCACAGTGGGTAAAAGAGCACAATCCATGTCCGGCTCAGCTGTTGTGAAGAGCCTTTGTTATTCAAAACCGATGTTGACTCAAAAATTTGCTTAATGTGGACATTCTTCCAAAGCCGAATCATCCAAAGTCAACATTATTTGATGTGAGCTTTGTGAGACATTCGCAGTTTCTCCGCACATTGTCAGCAACCAGTATTCTTTTCATCATTTGTGAGGATTTGCGACTTTTATTTTTATACCACTGTAAATTGGGTATCTGGAAAAGAGGGTGAATACAATTTCTCTATTTTTTTGACAGTTTATGACGTAAACAAAGATGAAATGGGAACAAATGTTCAAAAATATTGACAGTGGATGGAGAAAATATGAGAATAATGACAAGACGTCTCTCTTATTTTGAACTAAATCAACATTTCAGTCTCTGGTTTTACTTGGTTTTATATGATTGATGCATTTAACCCTCGTGTCGTCCTGTGGGTCAAATTGACCCGTTTTAAAGTTTAAAAATGTGGAAAAAAATATATATTTTCACAGTGAAAACTTCTACATTTTCGGGAAATTTTTGAACATTTTTTGGTGCAGAAAAAAAAAACATGTTTCTTTAAGAACATTTGGAATAACATTCCAAATAACATTTGGAATAAAATCAATTGATTTTTTCCTGAATGGTCTTAAAACATTAGAACTTTTACTGATATATATATATTGAATCACTTTAGATATTTTTAGGATTTTTTAAAACATTTTTATTCATTTTTTGGAAAATATTTACATTTTTAATTTTTTCTTTCTTGCCAAATTTGTGATTTTTTTATTTTTTTTCTTAAATAAATAAAAATTTTTAGGGAAACTTTTAAGGAATTTTTGGAATTTTCTTCCTGAACATTTTGCAATTTTTTTTTAGAAATTTGGGGAATTTTTTTGCTGAGTTTTTGGATTTCTTTCAGACAAGGGAACTATTTTTTTGGTGCCCGTAAATGAAGAACACAGGACAGTTAATATAACATGTAAGTTGCAGGTACTTTCAAACATAAAAGTATCAAAATGATTCTAAGTCAGCATCATGTGATATTTAGCTCTGCAAGATTTGTTTTTGCTTTATTCTAATCATTAAAAAAAATCATCACAGAAGTTGTAACATGCAACGGTCACTCCGCTGACATTTCGTGGAATAAATATAATCAATGTATTAATCAATGGTGACAGAAATTCTTTCAGCACTCATTCCTGGGGGCATTTCTTCTGGAAATAGTTAAAATGGATAATTCGTAGATTGTTCACACAAATGCAGTGCATGTAGAAGATATTCAGCAGGATACACGTGACTTTCAATCCATTTCAGCTCCTTTAATTCGGAAAGTCAGACTTCTGTAATCATTTTTATTGTATTCTGTGTTGGATATTAAATAAAGCCTCTTCGGAAGACACCACAGTGATTTTCCATAAATATGATGAGACATTTTCATCTTCTCTTCCCTAACTGGCTCATAAAATCATGTAAGCGAATAAATATTAATGCATGTCAGCTAGAAATAAGACAGGAATAACAAACAGTGTAGCCGATACTGACCTCCATCTATTTGAATGCAAATCCCAACGGGTTCCACCAGGAATGATCCTGAATATTTTTGCACACTGCATGTAAAATAACCCAAATAACCGGTTGCCCCTCTTGACTCCAGTATTTATGATAGTCTGACTTGGCTGAAAGCAATAAATGAAACGTGATTTACAATTGATCCCTATAATGTTGACGAATGGGGCTGAAGACTGGCTCTGTCTGTATGTGTGTGGCCCCGAAAATGTAAGAGAATCCTGAGATTCTCACTTCTGACACTGGCATGAATTATTCTCAACAGGTTGCTCTCCACACCCAAAACCCTTCAGACTAGCATTACTGTCTAAACACGGGAGAGGGACAATGATGGTTGTGCATCTGTGGTAGTAAAGCATGTGTTTGTGTGTGCCATCCCTCTGGTGTTAACCCTCCTGCTGTTTGCATTTACGGGCACCAAAAAATACTGTTTCCTTGTCTAAAAAAAAAAAAAAAAATCTCCAAAATCTGCAAAAAAATTCCCAAAATTTCAGAAAATTTGCAAAACCTTTAGGAAGAAAATTTCAGTTATTCCTTGAAAGTTTCCCTTAAAAATTTTATTTAAAAAAATTCCCCAAATTTGCAAGAAAATTCTTGTAAATATTTTCAAAAAAATTCAGTAAAAATCTTCCCAAAAAATCCTAAAAATATCTAAAGTGATTACATATATATCAGTACAACTTCTAATGTTTTCAAAAAAATCAACCAAAATCCAGCGAAATTCGCTGGACTTTGGTTGATTTTTTTGTGAATGTTCTTAAGAAACATTTTTTTAGCATTCTTTTTTGCACCAAAAAATATTTAAAAATTTCCCAAAAATGTTGCAAATGTGGACATCAGAAGTTTCACTGTAAAAATATATATTTTTCCACATTTTCAAACTTTAAAACGGGTCAATTTGACACATGAGGGTTAAGTGCTGCAGGTGTGTTTTGCAGGAAAAAGACGTGGAAATGCAGCGCGAGACGGAGGATCGGGTCTTCCAGCACGCCTGGTGCCGTGGATTTCACTCACCATGAAGGTCATCGCCACCTGTTTGATACAATAAAACATCTAGTATTACTGTTGTGGAAGTTATTGGAGATTGGATTTCATTGCGTGTGTGTGACGGCAGTGCAGGTGCATGCAGGGAAATGGTCAGGCGGGTGCAGTATTATTGATAGGGAAGCATCAGTATGCGCTGTACAGCTATTCCATTGCATTGTCTTATATAATCAGGAAAGGCTTTTACTGAGACGGTGTTTTCGCAGGGAAGAAAGGTTAATGAAGAATATAATGAGTAGTAATCCACTGCAGAAATTAATTGTCCAGCCAAAGTAAAGGTCAGAACGGGCCTCGGCTTCTCGGCTCACAGACAGAACATCAATTGCTGTGAGAAGAGACGATTATTCTTTTGTTTTTTTTCTTCCCCAGAGAAAGTCCCTGGCTTGAGATTTTAGGGAATGGTAACCCTTAATGACTTAATCCAAGTTCAGTCTCAGCGGTTTCAGCTCCACGGGTGTGTATGTGGCCTTGTTGTAATCCTCACTGTGAGATGGGAGCCCAGAGCTGACCTCACTGTTTGGTTTCACAGGGTCTCCGGGGGCCCGGGGAGGTTCTGGGGGCCACTCCTTCCACCGGAGTGGGCTGAAACACTGACATGCAGGACGGGGTCCGTGGGGACAAGCCAGCCCCGGCTCCTGTTACCACCGGTGTTAGTCACGCTCTGTGAGATTTATGTGTGGAACAGTAGTGAGGGTTTAAGTTGCACGATACCACCAAAGTGTCGCGATATTAATCCCACCGCGCAGTGTTGCAATGCCGAAGATGCCTCACTCGTACACTTTCGGGGCCAATTTGAACATTTTAATTAAAAAACGCAGATCGGCTTTCGCCGGATTCACACTGTTCTGTCTTCGGATGGATGCAATTACGCAAGGAAAGTGCGGTTTAATTACATCCTTACACTTTAATTAGCAATGTGCCCCAAATGGCCTTTAGGTGATAAAGAAAACAATCATGCACCAAACTTATATTGTTCTTCTGTGGCTTGCAGAGGTGGAGGAAGTATCTCTTACTTCTGTAAAAGTTGCAAAAGTGCAGATTGCAGTGCAAGGAAAGGAATGTCCAATCCAAGCAATACACTGCTCCCATGAAAGTAGCATTGTCCCATTATGATTTCATGAATACAGCTCATTTTAAGTGTAGTTCTTTTACTACTGGGTGGTTTAACCTATAACAATGTAGCATATTTTAAATAATTTACATGTAAAAGGGTCAATATATAATTAAAGGACTTTTGAAGTCCATGAGATATATCTTGCATACATTTTTATTAAAAGCAAAAAAATAATGTTTTCATGTTCATTATAATCATGTCTTTACAAATTCCATAATTATTTATTATGGAAACAATCAATTATTAATAAAAAATGACTGGATATCACTAACATGTCAACTAAATACCCGTCCGAATTTAGTAACAACCACCTTCTAATTAGCTAAACAATAATAAAATGAGTTGATTCAGAAATAGTTTTGATTGTGGTCTTTTTACTAAGTTGAGATAATCATGACAGGTGTTTCTTTTTTGGCAATATATCAAATTTTATATGGAAAATAATAAATTGTATCACTTTCAACTAAGTTCCCCATTAAAAAAACACCTCTCAAGGAAGTGTTTTAATTTCAGATCACATGACCTGCTCCACATGATGTCATTTCCTCCTGAAGAAAAGACTGGCCAGACTCCAAGGCTTTCTGACTTATTTAATATAAGGTAGTCAACAGGTTTACTACAATATCTTTAGAAATAACTTTTAATTCTACTCAATTGTATATATAATATTTAGAAGAATCTTTCTGTAAAATGCCATGTGGTGTTTGGTTATAGGCAGCCATGTTGATTTTAGGCCTGAAAACAGCAAAAATGTCAACTATGATACAAAAAGTCCCACAATTATATATCGACCCAAAACCTCATTTGTAAAGATGCTAGCAACAGTATCTGTTAAAAACACTAATAGAAGTATAAAGTGGTATAAAATGGAAATAGCTCAAGTTTGTACTGCCATAGAGCACTGAATATATATTTATTTAGTTACATTACACCACAAATAGGTAGGGATTGTTGTGATTCACAGTATTTCATCAAATCTCTGACTGCATTGAGTGACAGGAGTTCAATGTCAGATCAACATTTTAACATTTTGACAACATACTGGCAAATTGAATATTCATTTAGCCTTGCCTGAATGTCAGTTTTTGAGGAAAAAGCGACTTTACAGAATCAAAATGAATATATCACAAGGGTTTTGCAGGGTTGCATTGTGTCAATATGTCTAAAGTTATTATTTTTTGGGCATTTTTGTCTTTTTTAGATAGGACAGTGAGAGAGAGACAGGAAACATGGGTAGAAGAGTGGGGGAATGACATGCAGTAAATTGCCATGAGCTGGATTTGAACCCATGACCACTGTGTGGGGGACTATATCTCCTGTTTATGGGTCACCTGTCCAGCCAGCTGAGCTATCTGGGCCCCATTATATCAGTATGTCTAAATGTTGGCCCAAAATCAGATTTGTTTAATAGTGTTCCTTGTCTCCTAATGCACCAACGATGTCTATTTCTGAAGATGTCAGTGGTAAATATCTATTGCTACTTCCACATAAAAAGCAAACCCTATACTGATTATATAATGTTTGCTTTGTGCCATTATAAAATATACTAAGGAGGAATATGCCTCCAAATAACTACATCCCCAAACACTGTAATTTCCTTCACTCATGCAGGTCGTACGTCATCGTCACAAATTCCTGCATGAGAATCACCACTTTCCAAAACTTCCTTTTCACCCACTCGGTGATTCAGACGTCGGTCAGCTGAGGTCTTCATGTGGATTCCAACAACAACAAAATCTAACAACATAACTTCATGTGGAGACCACACAGCTAGATAACTGGATGTGTGGTTGGTCGTTTTTAAAGCCAGCACTTGTCCTGGCTGACATTTGGACAGGCCGCTAGTTAATGTGTTGTTTCACACCGTTCGGCATTGATAGGGTGGGCTCGTGGTGTGGACGGAGCCAAGCGGGACCACCTCTCTGGTGGGTGACCCTGGGTGCACGGGGCAGGGGGACAGGTGGAGCCGGACCCCCCATACTTAACCAGGGACCTCCAGTAGAGAACAGTCACTCCTGTCTGCTGAGGTAGATACACAATTACCAGTGTATTTAGCAGGTTTTTATATCAGGAAGTGATTTGTCTGATATATGTTTGCTTCTTATGAGCCTACAACACTATTTAACCCTCCTGTTGTCTTCATTTACGGACACCAAAAAATATCGTTTCCTTGTCTGAAAAAAAATCCAAAAATTCAGCACAAAAATCCCCCAAATTTCTGAAAATTTGCAAAACATTCAGGAAGAAAATTCCAATAATTTCTTAAAAGTTTCCCTTAAAACTTTTATTTTATTAAAAAAAAAAAAAAAATCCCCCAAATTTGGCAAGAAAATTCTTGTAAATATTTTCAAAAAATTAGTAAAAATCTTCCCAAAAAATCCTAAAAATATCTAAAATGACTACATATATATCAGTACAACTTCTAATATTTTCTTGAAGAACATTCAGAAAAAAAATCAACCAAAATCCAGCGAAATTCGCTGGATTTTGGTTGATTTTTTTTCTGAATGTTCTTAAAAAAACATTTTTAACATTTCTTATTTTTCCACCAAAAAATGTTCAAAAATGTTCAAAAATTTCCCAAAAATGTTGAAAATGTGGACATCAGAAGTTTCACTGTGAAAATATTTTTTTTTCTCCACATTTTCAAACTTTAAAACGGGTCACTTTTGACCCGCAGGACGACACGAGGGTTAAACACTTACTGGAAGTTGGATTTCTCAACTTTCAATTGTTGGCTGACACCTCCATCTTTGTGTAGCAGCTTTTAGCATCCCCGCGCTACATTGCAGAGACATAAGGGCTACACACACACACACACACACACACACACACCTCCGTGGATGCAGACCACAAACAGGCAGCATAAACAATGCTGAGTCTGCCTTGTGTTTTATCTCCTTGCCACCCACAGTTTACGCCAGCGGGGAGCTGAAACCCTGCGCTGCCCGGGGTTCATCCGTAAGCCTCCCAGCTAATCACCATACCCGAGCCGATCACAGAGCATGGCTCCAGCCCATTAGAACTAAAACCACCCTCTGGCTCCCAGTCAAATTATCAAAACACAAACTTGTAACTTTAAACTGCTATTAGACGCTATTCCAGTTTCCCACCAGTCCAGTTCCGCTGCCGGCTGAAAGTCAAGCCAGCTCCGTCTGTACGCCGGAGAATTTTAGACATTGTTTTAAGAGAGCGGCGCTGATGTTTGAGACCCTCGCACTCATTCGGACATTCTTTGTGAGTGAGGAGCTCCTTTGGGGCCAGTGTTTGAGTTTTGAGTCATTTCTTCACGCCTCTTGAATGGAAAGAAGATGATCAGGATGATAAACAATAGGAGGGAATGGAGTCATCTTGGACCAGTAATTCCCCCTTTTTTTTCCCTCCCTCTGCTTTTCTTTGGCACTCGGACACACTAATGTCCAGAACTGAGCTGCCTGACCCGTTGCTAGTGCTTCACAGAGGAATGCACACCAACAAAGGCTTTTACCACCCTGAAATCATCACTGTAGTCACGATTTAGATAAGTTTATTCATCAGTGATGCCCCGCCCATGCTTTCTGCACTGGATCGAGGCAGATGAAAGGCGACGTCAGGGGTTGTTGGTCGTGTTTGTCGGACATGTTTTCCTTGATTCCCTCTCTCCGTGTGGTCCCTACTGGCTTGCTTTCAAAAACAGCCTCGTGAGCCTGAGGAGAAGTGACGGCTAGAAAGAAGGAGCTCAACATGGAGTCTGAATGTTGATCTCCCCAGGAGCACCGCAACATGAAGGAGGGAGAATTTAAGACTCACATCGCTACATATACACAAGCCCACAAGATCAAGTGCTCTCTGAGACTAAGGGAGGCAAATTTACATTAAAACATCACACCCAAAAATGAAGGAATCTGACTGCAGTAATGATATTATGACTGCACTGATTCGGTGATTCACAGGTTGAAAAATGTTTCGACATTCAGCAGAGGAAGCCTAAGCGAAAAGACAATAATCTTTAACAGCATTTCTTTGAATGCATTTCAGCTGGTAGTTAGCACCTGTTTCCCACTGAATATAGCGTTCAAAAAGCTTAATTGCCTCCGTTTTAGACCCCCGCTGTGTCTTCATGTCACCTGTGGTGCTTCTCAGCCACTGTTTACATCTGTTATTGCATTTTAATACAGCCAAGTAAAATAAAGCCGCTCTCATTTACATATTTTTCTCTTTCTGTTGTCAGACAACATAACAAGCATGAAATGGCATCTGAAACACAGCCCATTAAGATGACATGTTAACCAAAAGTCACTTCAGTGCCGTTTCCAAGCAGCTGTTGTGCACTACTAAAATGCATGAGTTTAAAACAAGGGCTGTGCTGTAAATTTAGCAATATTTCAATGTAATATGATTATTCAGGGAGAAAGTTAGAAGCAATAAAAAGTCACATACTTATTCATGTCACAGAAACAGAGTCTTCTTCCTGAAGGGGGCGTGGACAGCAGCAGCTCAGCTACATTTAAAGCAGCAGAGACTAAAATGACCCATTTAGCACTAATGACATAAAATCATCCACTAATACCGTAAAATCATCCACTAGTGGCATAAAATCATCCACTAATGACATAAAATCATCCACTAATGACATAAAATCATCCACTAATACCGTAAAATCATCCACTAATACCGTAAAATCATCCACTAATACCGTAAAATCATCCAGTCGTGACATAAAATCATCATCTTGGTTCTACCCTTTTTTCTTGAGTCTGTTTGCTCATGCAAAATGAAACACGATTAATACAGATTAAAAATGATGAATCGAAAATAATCCACAGCAACCCTGTGATTAATCTGATGTCCACATTTTCAACATTTTTTGGGAAATTTTTGAACATTTGTTGGTGGAAAAAAAGAAATTTTAAAAATGTTTCTTAAGAACATTCACAAAAAATCAACCAAAATTCAGCGAATTTCACTGGATTTTGGTTGATTTTTAGCCGAACGTTCTTAAATATAAGTTGTACTGATATATATGTAATCACTTTAGATATTTTTAGGATTTTTTTTTGTTAGATTTTTACTCATTTTTTTGAAAGTATTTACAAGAATTTTCTTGCCAAATTTGGGGGATTTTTTTTTTTTAAATAAAACCTTTAAGGCAAAACTTTTAAGGAATTATTGGAATTTTCTTCCTGAAGATTTTGCAAATTTTCAGAAATTTGGGAAATTTTTTTGCTGAATTTTTTTTTTCAGACAAGGAAACAATATTTCTTGGTGCCCGTAAATGAAGACAACAGGAGGGCTAATCTAATGCTACTCCCCTGCTATCATTCAACATGTATCACAGCAGCTAATTAGCTACCTGAGACCTGGATGGGACTATTTCTTTGGCATTCACGCCACGAAAGAGTTTCTGCTTGTACTGTAAGAGCCTTAATGTATCCGTTAGACATGTCGTCGACTTTTGGGATTATTTTGCTTGTCAGCAAATGTCCTGACATGGGAAAAGGCTACTAGATTGAGTGGATGGAGGTCTGGGATGGTGGTTAAAGCAGGAGGAGCTCTGGGACAATCTGAGTAAACACAACAGGGTCATCCTGGGTTCAAACCCAGTTAGCCGACGGTAAGGTCTCTCTCTTCTCCTGTCTTTCTGCTCTCTCTGTTATTCTTTCTCTTTGTCTATTTGTCAAACACCTCTGAAATCCCTTTGCTCCCCTCAAGAGTTTCCTTTTATCTCCCCTGGTTTCTGTCTTTTCCCCGCATATGCAATGATACTTGTCCATTCCAGCCATACAGTACTCTGCAGAGTTGACGAATGATGGGCGTATCTACATGCGATATGTTTGTACGTGCATTTGTCACTGAAACCATCGTGCCAGGTGAGATCCATCCACTGGGACGCTCCCGTGCTGGAATTTCAAAAACCCATCTCCTCCCTGCATCGAGTGCAAAGATGATTTGCACCCATGCAGGCCCGGCTTTATATCACTGCAAAGAAGTCTTCACTTCACTTCCCTGCGCCCCCGGAGTTAAAGTTACATGATGAATGATGGGGCAATCAGATCAACTTTCCAATGCAGCAAGACACAGCCGCCCTTGAGACAGCGCCGGAGGAAGAAGTGTTTCACAGTGAGGCCAAGAGGACATCCAGATAAAGACGGAGCAGATACAGAATGTGGAGCAGATAACGACGGATACAATGCGTTTCTTCCAGTGATCGCGCTTTATCTCCTCGGAATAAATCCATCTTTACAGCCTAATTATCCCGAGAAGAATATGAAGAAGTGCCGAGGAGGGGTTTGGGGGTGGGTCGGGGTGATGGGGTTAGGAAGGATCGGGGTGTCACTGCTCCGCCGAGCCTTCATTGAGCGCTTGATGGATGCTCTGTAACCAATGGAGATGGAGTGCCCCCATAGCCAGGGCGAGCACACAATCTTCTCAGCAGATTAACTCCCATTGATTTATAGAGATTTACCTCAGGAAAGAAAACAGCTGGCAAAAGGACAAATACCAGAACTGGCAAGGCATAAATTCAACAAAAGAAAAGCCAGCTCATTTGTTAAAAAGATGATTCTTTTCGCTGTAAAACAGATACAGGATAGAGTTACTTAAACAGGCGCTTCGTGATGTGAAAAGACTTAGAAAACCATTCTGTACCTTCTATTACAAAAAGGAAGTTTTTGTACAGTTTTTATCTGATACAACATTAAGGCACAACACACATATTGTCATACTTTTATGGACAAGATTAACCCCCGTGTCATCCTGCGAAGTTTGAAAATATGGACAAAAAATATATTTTCACAGTGAAACTTCTGATATCCACATTTTCAACATTTTTGGGAAATCTGTGAACACAAATGTTAAAAATGTTCTTAAAAAAAATAGAAGTTTTACTGATATATATGTATAAATTTCAGAGCATTTCATGTGGTAAAATCAAGACCTTAAAGTATTTTATTCTAGATAGAAACTCAACAATTCCCTTTAAGGAAGCTTTTGGAGACAGTGGGAAGAAAGAACTCCCTTTGAACAGGAAGAAACCGCCGGCAGAACCAGGCTCCGGGAGGGCAGGCATCTGCCTCGACCAGTTAGGGTGAGGGTAAAGCAGACAAACAACAAACAAGTTTGGAATTAAATGGGCAAATTAGAGTCCAAGCAAATTCAAAACTTTTTTTTTCCTTAACATTGAAAAAAAAAAAAGATGTCATTCCTATCAAATTCATATGATTAAATACTAAAATCATTCATGTCACACTGTGTTAGCAGAAAATGTATGGGAAGCTGAAAGAAATGACATAACTGTATGATAATTCTCTGAAGATTTATTACATAAGCTGCCCCTCTGGTATTCCACATGGTCATTTGACTCACTATTAATGTAAAAAAAAATATCGCTTAGCGCCACTTTAACTGGTAACAGCGTTATATTGAGCCAACATGCGCTAATAGACTAATTCTTATAGTGTGTGAAATGGCCTTCCCACTAAGTACTGATTTCACAAATTTATCTGGGGCGCTAATAACGCTGCCAGCAGTTAGAGATGTCTGGGAAGGCTGAATTATTCAGGCTCAGAGAGGAAGCTATTAAGTATAGATTATCTGAGAAGTTGAAATCACGGGAGTCCAGAGATAACGCTGGTCACATGTTAGAAACCTATATGGGAATCACTTGGAAAGAATATAGTTTTGCTTTGTTAAGCCAAATGTTCTCTCTTCTCATCTCTCCTCTCTCTCATACTATTTCCCTTCCGCTTCCCACTATTAACAACCCTCCATTAAAGTGAAATATCAGATGTGACCTCGCACTACCGCGGCTCCCATGACATCAGCCTTGTTTTGGCCAAAAAGGCTGAATCTTTGCCACAAAACATCCACTGAGCAAGTGTTTTATGTTTTTTAAAGCTTACAGTGAGAGTATAGTTACTGCATAGTCCTGAAATCATCTTCTACTGTGTACAGCATGGTGTGTTTGTTTTCTCAATCTGCAGGCATGGCTGGGCAAGTCCAGCCTCACTTTACTTCAAGGGACTTGCACTGAGTTATGTTACTTTAGTGCACACAAGTAGCATCGCAAGTGACGATGCAGTAAGTCAGCTTATGTTAGTGGGAGTCAGGGGTGTCAAACTCATCTTAATCCAGGTTCCATATTCAGCCCAATTTGATCTCCAGTGGGTTGGACCAGTAAAATCACAAGATAATAACCTATAAATAACCACAACTCCAAATTTTCAGGAAGTACATTCTGAAAATGTTCACATTCAAGGAATTATCTTTTTACAAAACATTCTTAACCTGAAATTTCTTAAGACAAATAGTTCAATTTCAGCAATATTATGTCTCAGCTTATCATTTACACATTACAACTTCCAGATCACAGACTGTCTACAAAGGAACAAAACATTTAGTCCCAGGTATCTGGAACTGAATGATATAGTATTTTTGTAACTCCTTCCTGGTGCTGGAAGTATATTATTAGGCTAGGTTACTATTTTAGCCTTAAGAAACAGGATCCTGAATGCTTAGCAGCTGATGAATAGGCTAAATCCCCTTGTTTAATTAGATGTTGTTGTACAGGCAGAATCTACAAAGAATAAGAACAGCGCGGTGCCTCCACTGCGGAACTACTTAACTCAAAAATCTATGAGCTACAATTGTACTTCCTCAGAAACAAGTAATAAATGTCTAAGATGTTAATAGAGTCAAATAATATGAAAATATGCAGGTCAACCAAATAACATATATAACAATAATACATTTAATATTTAACAGCATGAATTATACCTTCAACAAAAGCAGCTTAACTGAATGTGTGAACAGTCAGTCAGTTTTGACAGTATTCAATGTTCAGTTTTGTGTGTGTGTGTTCACAATGTTACCAAGCGCTTGGGTTTATGTTTATCGTTGAGGCCCTTAGTTGGTGCACAAATAAAACAAACGCTCCCTCGATCCTTTAATAGGAAAAACAACCATCGCAGTGCCTCAGAGGAAAAGGTTTCTCTTACTCACCAATCCAAGATGCAGAGCAGGTCTGAAGTGTCGGCGGTGAAGATGCAGCAGCAGCAGCAGGCGAGATGCAACAGGTGTCCTCCGTGTGTCCACGCAAGTTCAGCGGCGGGGTCCTTCGTCACAGCAGTAGCAACAGGCTAATTAGCATGCACGGACGTCCAGCGAAGTCCTCAGCTCTCCCGATCCTCCTCAGTGAAAGTGGCGGCTGGTGTTTATAACTAACTGTCTCTGATAGCAATACGTGCTTAAATGTCCACGGTTGAGTCCACGCCTTGACTTTTTCAAGCTAGTAAAAAAAAAAACAATAACCGCGGCTAGCGGTTAGCCTAGCTGCACTTCACTTTGAACTTCGGTAGAGTGAGACGCTAAACTGCAGGTTTCACGAGACAGAGATCTGCTAAATAATAGTTGTGCCAATACTTAAAGTATGCAGGTCTACAGCTTTAATCACCTCGACATTAAACTTGATTTTCCCTGCTCATCGTCTGCTGTTCTACAGCCTGTGCACTCTTCGCCTCTCTTTCTCCAACGTCGCGCCGATTTTCTTCCTGTTTTTACCCACACGCCCCAACAAAGTGAGTTCTGATTGGCTAAGAGTGCAGCTTTACTGAAAACCCTATTGGCTTACAATATATCACTCAAACACCTTGAAAATACATTGGCTGAGTAGGCACAATATTATACAATAAAATAATCATGGGCAACGTAGTTCTCACTAGTTATGCTCGTACATATTGTAAAACACGTGTCTTTTAATTATCTATATTTCGTAGGTCGTGACATTTTACTTTATGACCAAAATGACAAAAGTCAGAACAAAAAGAACAAAAATAAACCCCAGCAAAAACAGGACAAAATATTCCAAAAATGGGACACAAAACGGCAAAAGCAGGAAACAAAATGACAAAAATGAGACAACATGAAACAAAACAAAAAAGAGACAAAAAAAATTCACAAAAAACATACAAAATTACAAAGAAATTGACAAACATCAAAAATGAGACAAAAAATGACAAAAGCAAGAAACAAAATGATCAAAAAAATAGACAAATAAGTGAGACAAAAAAACACAAAATGACAAATATCCTACACAAAACAACGATTATAGCGAAACACAAAGTGACAAAAATAAGAAAAAGAAACACAAGCCAACCCTAACCCAATTATTGGAATCTTCTGCCTGAAGGTTTTGCAAATTTTCAGAAATTTGGGGGATTTTTTTGCTGAATTTTTGGATTTTTTTCAGACAAGGAAACAATATTGTTTGGTGTCCGTAAATGAGGACAACAGGAGGGTTAAGTTGTGCGAAGGCTGAAAGTTATGCTTAACTAACTCAATGCAGTCGTGCTTTGAACTACAGATGGGTGCTGTCAGACAGTTCACGGCCTCAGCTCCACCTCTTTGCTCATTCCAAAACTGCTCCTCAGGAAACCTGCGGGCGACATTACGAAGGGTGTTCATCCATCTTTATATACAGTCTACAGTAAAATCTGAACTCACTTTTTACTGCACACTACAGAGTAAACTACTCTCTATTCTAGGGGACTGCTTTCAAACACAGCCATCAAAACAAGCTATATAATTTCACGCCACATTACATCATATCTCACGATGTCAAGTTATCTTACGTGAAGTCGGTTTACACAGATTCATGCAGCACATGATGCCTGAGATGCTCATGAGGGCAGTATAAAACATGAGAAGAAAAGACAGGAAAACGTTTAAAATACAAATAGAAACAATCAGTTACTGCAAAATGAAATACTGCAAAAGGTGAAGCTGCTGGGAACCTTATGGGAAAGGCTGTTTTACTAGAGGCATGCATGCATGTCCAGTTATAGACTGTGTTATGGCCCAGAGCCTCACGAGGAGTCAGGAGGGACCCATGATTGTTCAATATTTGTTCAATAGAAGCTCATACAGTAGTTCCCTCCTGAGGATGCAGGATTGTATTGGAGGCAGCTGGAGTTGAGTTTAGGTGTGTCTCTCCGGGCCCTGTGTGTAATAATGTTACACGGCAACTGCTCGGCAGATGTGCACCTCTCCCCTTCATGCATACAGACGTGCATTGGGAGTGCGAGGCAGAAGTCTTGCACCCCTCCTCCTTCCCCCTGAACATCCTTCCACACTTTGTTGATGGGACCGGAACTTTCCCGTGTTTCGCCGGGGTGGGCCCTGCTTGACTCATGGGGCTGAATGAGAGGGGTCGTGACCCGCGCTATGAACTGCTTCCTGTTTCTGTTGAAGGGGTCTTCCGAGGCCCACGGTGATCACAGGAGAGGCTGGCGGTGCATCCGGTTTGAGGTGATGCCGCCACAGTAAAAAAACATACATCAACGGAGCAGTAGCTGGAACAGAAGAGAAGGGAGATGCTATTATTTACTGCTAGGAAGGCTACAGGGAGAAATATGTTCACTCAGACTGGAAGGATGTAGAAGAGAAGAGATAGTGTTAGACTGGGGACTTGATGCAGTTTGATGGAGTTCCTTAGAACAGTCGATACTAATCTTGTTTTAACTTGATAAAAAACAGTTATATTGCATTAGAATTTAGCTATTTTTTGGACATTATTTGGATTTTAAGTTGTCATAATGCTGTACTTTCCTATGACAAAATCCAATAAGGCAAGAAACACAAGTTGCTAGTCAACAGTTTAGCCTGATTTTCTCAACCACTTTATTTCAGTTTGAAACCAAAAGAGAATAACGTTTGTATTCTCGGTACAAGATCACACATGTTTTCGGAGGACTCCACCAGGGTTGCCACTTGTCTTCAACCCTGTTCATGGACAGGATCTCAAGTTGCAGTCAGTTTAGCAACTTAAGAGTGAAGTCTTTTGCAGATGATGTGGTTCTGCTGGCTTCAACACCAATTGGGCAATTTGCAGCCAGACCTCCAAGTCAAAGGCCATTATTCTCTGCTTTAAACTGTGGATTGTTCTCTTTGGGTTGGGGTTGAGCTCTAATGGAAGGAGTTATCTTGGTTTCTTGTTCACAAGTAACAAGAAAATGGAGCATGAGATGGGTGGGCCAATTGGTGCAGCTCCAGCAGTAATGCAGGCATTAGCTGAGCCAGGAGTTAACCAGTCCGTTTACGTTCCAACCCTCACTTGTGGTCATGAGCTGTGGGTAGTGACTGAAAGAATGGGATTGCAGAAGCAAGCAGTCAAAAGGACTTCCCTTCAAAGAGTTCCTGAGCTCATCCTCAGAGAATAGGGTAAGGAGCTTGTACATCTGGAGGGAGCTCAGAGTAGAGTTGCTGTTTCTTCATGTCAGAAGGAGCCATCTGGGGAGGTTTGGGTATCTCATTAGGATGACTCATGGGAACCTTCCTTTGGAAATTTTCCAGGTACATTGAACTGTGAGGAGACCAGGTGGTAGACTCAAAACTTACTGGGGGGATTACATATCTCATCCTTTATTGAAACACCAAGGGATCCCCTAGGAGGAACTTGGAGATGTGGCCGAGATGGGGGGACATCTGGAATGACTAGAAGAAAGTGGATGGATAGACCAAAAGACAGAAAGTCCAAAATATGGCAATAATATTAATAAATTACCAGTACACCTGCAGCAAGTGTGACAAGTCAAAGCTGAACCAGGAAGTTGATCTGTGAACTGATACTGTTGACTGTTTGTATGATAATTTTGCAGTTTGCAGCTCTAATAAGCTGCAATAAACCTGATTAGCTTTTGAAACAAACATGAGTCTATTTGTAACCTCTTAGTGTGTGTGTGTGTGTGTGTGTGTGTGTGTGTGTGTGTGTGTGTGTGTGTGTGTGTGTGTGTGTGTGTGTGTGTGTGTGTGTGCGTGTGCGTGTGCGTGTGCGTGTGTGTGTGTGTGTGTGTGCGTCAGTTGTTGGAAAGTTTAATGGAGTTAATAGCAGAATAATGGAGACAGAGTTGCTGAGAGTTGATGCTGAAGGCTGAGCGGTTGGAAGAGAATGGGCAGAGGAGGAAACATGGCTGGATGGATGACAGAGAATGGGCAGGCAGGGAGGGTTGGCGATGCTGCTGAAGCAAAGCATCTTGAAGCTGGACAGCATTCAGGCAGGCTGGAGCAGAAATGAGCCTGAAGCACTGGAGAAACCTGGTGACTGGAAAGCAGAAACACAATGAGACACAGCTGAGAAAAGGACCAGGAGGCCTTAGCATCACCACCACACAATAGACGGGGTCTAAGTAGTTCATGTTGACAGGCTGAACAGACAAATAGAGGAAACACAGGGAAAAGCATGAAGGAAAATAGCATTGCCAGAACCATGATAGATTTTCTTTGGAATAAATTTCAAAAGATGTCACATTAGCCGAGATTTCAAAAAGAAGAAGCTGTGTTTGGAGAAAAGTAATATGGAAATGAACACAATTTTGAGTATCAATAATGGTTGTCTCCCTGTCTTACCTCTTTAATAATCTTGTGGCCAATCAGATTTGTTGTGACACGCCTCAGGAGTCCTGATCCATGGGTTTGGAACCACTTTCTTACATTTGGGAAGTCAAGGAAGAGATCACAAGAGCCTGTAAATCCAAATTACAATATTTGAAAGCTGTAAATCTGGAACATAAGACTATTTTATTCCATCAAACACCATTTGAGAATGTAAAACTTGCTTTATCTTTGTAGATGTGTGTATATGCATTATACAGGGGGTCCTCGGTTTTACGACGTCCTCAACATACAGCGTTTTGTTGTTACATCAGAACTGGTTACGTGGAACTAGATGGCGAGCGGAGTGGACTAATACGACGTCACGCGGGGCTATCAGACGACTTTGTTTACCTTTGCAGGTTGTACGCAATCCTTGGATTGTGCTACGTCCGCTAACTTTTTGCCCTTCATTATGGCTCCCAAGCATAAATCAGACTCTTCTGATGGCAGTGATTGATACTGTGAGACTCCTAACGGCTTTGTTTGCATTTTCGCCAGAGTTCCACGGAACTCAGACGTAAGCCGAAGACCCCTTGTATAGGAAAATGCAGGCATATTTGATGGATAATACCAAAAATGCCATCCTTGTTTCTCAAAAACTGACTCTTGTAAATAAAACTCAATCACTTTACCAACATTTTACAAGCCCAAAATACATCAGCTTTACTGCTGATATACAAAGTATTAGATTTAAATGTTAGTGTAGGAAAAGCGCCATTTATATCCAGTTTAAGTGAATAAGAGGCCACTTATTACCACATAAATACACAGTAAACACAAGTTTTCTGTCTTACCCAACAGTTGCCTTGTGCGATTTGCTTTTTCTCCTCTGACCTCCTTATGCCCCACCGACAACTGTCATGCGCTGATTTAGGATTATTTTTAAATCAGGAGCTGTCGAGGTTTGATGGGACGAGGATGGGATATCCATATCCCTGGGGGCCTTGTAAATCTGGACAGTTTACTACAGAGAGGGGGAGTAAATAGCCCCGTGCTCTCCTCGTACAAGCCTGTCCGTAATCCCACCACTTCCTCCTCTTCGCTGTGCTGCCCGGGCTCACGCCGTAATGCATTTTCTGTAACTAACAGCCGTTGTTTCCCGATTGTCACGCTCCCATCCCTTTCTCTTGGAATGTGTGTATACGCTGGTGTGTGTGTGTGTGTGTGTGTGTGTGTGTGTGTGTGTGTGTGTGTGTGTGTGTGTGTGTGTGTAGCAGTTAGGACGGGGTGTCGGGGTTCAGAGCAGTCTGCTGGCTCGGGTGGAAATGCAGAAAAGAAAAAGGTCTGGAATTGCAGTTAATATTAACACCAGCCTCCTCCATTACGGCCTCGTCTTCCTCCTCCCCACGGGTCCCTGCCCCATGACTGAGCTCTGGCAGCCAGGCGGGGGTACCGCAATGTGGGCCTCCTGCTTCCGTCACGCTTGCCCCCTCGCTCCCTCGAAACAAGAACACATGGGTGTCAAGTCCTCTCGTGCTGGCAGTGTCCAGCCCCTTTCAACAGCTTTAAGTCCATTTAATTAGCCATGTCCCCCTTATCTCCACATATAGGGGGCATGACAGGCCGAAACACACACGTACTCAACACAGGATGGCACACCGAGCGCGTTTTGGCAGCAGTCGGGGGGCAATCAATTCTCAGTGTTCTCACTAGGTTACATTCTTCACAGCACTTCCTGACAGGTCTGAGTCAAGCGGCTCATGTGCTCGGCAGCGTTTAGCGAAGCCGACTAGGAGGTCAAATCCCTCACAGGAGAGGAACAGGTTTTTGGGAGGTTTGCCAGCACAGGCCATTAAGTGATGAGAGCATCGGCAATAAAATTCACCTGCCTCCTAATCCCGGTGTTTAGCAGGCGCTTATGATAAAAGATGACTCAACATCACAGGTTGGGAGTGTTGTAAAATAAGAGAAAATGCTCTTTTTCACACAAAAAAAACAGCTGTTGGTGTTTTATGAATGTAATTTTTTTTAAACTCAGCTTAGTTTTGGAAGTATTTCAGACAGTTAATACAGATTCAACTGGTGTGAAGTGTTTTAGCTTTAAACAGCATCTCTTTGTCAGCCACTTTTTAGATCCATTAGCTCAGTGGTGTGAAGTACATTTGCTTGTAATACAGTGCAGTTTTGTGACACCTCTACTTTACTTTTCCATTTTCTGCTACTTCCGCTGAGCAAAAAATTGTACTTTTGATCTACTACATTTATTAAAAACCTTTATTTTTTCTTGTTGGCATGCTTGCCTCGAACAGTGTTTCAGTAATATGTGAGTAAGAATACCAGAACCCAAGGTTTCCCATCAGGATGTTGCATTTTAACGAGATGATCAATGTTATACATTTCACCTGTCAGTGGTTTTAATCTTTAATGCTGATCGGTGTATGTGTCCATTTAAAATTGGGATTAGTAGCCACATAAAGCTGAGATGATTTATTACTATTACCAGAGAATGTTTAATGAAGAGCCATTGGTCTCAAAAGGAACACAGTTGACCAATCTTGACATATTCCTTTAATCGTGACGTTAAAAGAAACAACAACAAGTGCGACGAGAATGAACGATAACCTCTATACTTCAAAGCCGTCTGGAATCTCATCTCTAATAATCTCCTCGCCCCGTCTGCACAGGAGGTGAAGTTTTCTCTGTGTTTTCACTAAAATAGATCCATGCTGACCCCTGAGGAGGGGGATCAGCGCAGGTCCTCTGCAGGGTGTCGCAGGGCATCAGAGCACCGCAGCCAAAGCTCGGGGCTAAAGGTTGAAGGGTGTGCGAGGCAGCCTCTGACCCCTTGATTCGGCTCGGGCGTAACAGCCCAGCTCTCGGGGGGGGAAAAACCCCAGCGTGACCCGGCTCAGGCCGAGTCCAGTGGCACAGTGCCACCGGCGCAAACATGGAGGAAGAAAAAGACATACGGAGGCGAGGGTAGAGGCGGGTTTTAATGGGAGACAAAGGTTCGGCCGCGTGAGTCTACTGGGACTAATTCTGCTTTAGTTCAAGTCTAGGTTAAATGCGTTGGGAATGAGTCAATGCTGGCCGCAGAGAGTGTGACTAACAGAGCGGGTCAGTAACACGGAGCCCTTTTTCTGGCTGCTTTCTGACCAAAAACAGACTGAGAGGAGAGCCAGCGAGGCCTCTTTGTGCCGGAGTGAAACAGATGAGATGAATCCATCATCAGCTCCATGTTCTCTCTCAATCCTTGACGGTAACGAAGGGTGCTTTAAGGGAACAGGCTGGGGGTGGTGGTGGTGGGCGGTGGTGAGGGGGGGGACTAAGTGGAGCGTGGGATTGTGGCATAAACACAAGAAAACCTGACTTTAATGCAGTCATCTGCATTCATTCCAGACCTCTGAAATTTCAAACATTCAGGTGGCTGCTCATTTGTGATAATTGTCCTTTTCAACAGCAGTTCAGCGGCAACAATGAAAATGTGTAACAGAAAGTGAAAAAATATGCTCAAAGCAGTCATTTTCACTAATGCAGGAAAAAGACGTGACAAAACTGAGAACATTAAGAGCCGAATATGTACTTACTGTTCCTCTGCAAAAAAGATTGCGCATGGAGGCAGTAAACTAGTCAGCCAATGATCCCAGGCGTGATCTGACATGACAATGAAACTGCAGACTGCTTTGTCTGCTACGCCAAAGACCAAAGAAAACAGCGTTCAAAGCTGCTGCCTGTAGCAAGCCTCATGCATACAGACACGCAAACACACTTACACTGAACACGCAGGAGGGTTGTTAACCGTCGTCTGCAAAGTCTGGCTCCGGATGAATGGAAAACAGTTGATTATTGCCGCGTTCTCTGTGTGGAGCCGCTAGCGACAGACTTCAGAATACCAGCAGTCACTTCAGTGTAGTCTGAGCCTATTGCTCAGTTTATCAGGGCTTGTTATTTTAGATATGGTCCCCTTTGTGTGTGCTTTGCTGTTTTGTTAACTCTTGTTTGTTTGTTGTTTTTTTGGTTGGAATACTTAACAAATAACATCATGGTAGAATTGTCTTAATTGCTGTTAAATATTGGTTCTTGACTCTTCTAGGTACATTGCAATCAGATTCTTGTATGTGTAGTTAGTTTTGATACTCTTTTCGGGGAAATATGTTTGTTGAACTTCTTGTAGGGAGCTTAATATGTAGCCAGATCCAGCAGGTTGTTAGCTTAGCTTAGCATTAAGACTGGAAACACTAGGAAACAGCTAACCAAGGGATGTTCAAACTTAGCAAAATCCAGCTACGAGCATCTATAGCTCACAAATTAACGACGCAATCCAAGGTGGCGTACAACGGGCAAATGTAAGCAAAGACGTCTTATAGCACCGCATACAGACGTATTCATTCGCTCCGCTTGTCAACTAGTTCCGCGTAACCAGTAACGACGATACACCGTAGTTCGAGGACGTTGTAAACCAAGGACCCCCTGTACATATGTTGTCATTTATGCACTGGAAGACACGTCATGAGATAAATAAGCAGTCAACACTTTAGCGCAAATATGGCTTCAGACAGCCGAGGGTTTCATACATAACAAAATTCTTCTCAACAATTATATTCCAGCTCAAACGTGTGACTGAATTCTACCAAAATTACAAAGTTCTATAATGTTTGTGCAGAGTCATAGGTGAGCTGGTGTGCTTGATCTGCAGCAAATGGGGAGCTGTGGGTAGAGAGAGGGTTGGGGACTTCCTAGATGTGCAAATTTTAGTGTAGAGTTCCCCTGAAGACATTCTAAGGCAGGAAGGGATTATTTTCGTGGAAAAATGTCTAAATATGTAACTTTGATACACAGAGAAGAGTTTTAGGGGTTTAATCAATAAACTGAGACAGACTTTAACACTGTGTCCTGAAAGTTACAACTAATTCTTTGCGTAAAACAGATCAAAAAGAAGCTTCTGGTGTTGCTAATTTTGAACTGTAAGCTACTTATTTTCTGCACTGACATGAGTGGAGTGCTCACTTTCTTTCCTAGCTCTCTCCAACCAAACTAATTTCTAAAACAATGTTTAGACCACAGCAGCAAATACGATTTTAATCATCTGTTTTTCTACTTTTATCTTTATTTAATTTTGTTTTAGCTGAAAAAGGTTCCAAACTTCACTGGTGACCAATAATCCGAAAACAAGGAAAATTGGGAGCGTAGAAGGTTTGCCTCGGCTAAGGCCAGCTGATTTAGCCCTACAAAGCCTGATAAATTAGGCCGTTTGACATTGTTAAGAAAAGGGATTGACAGAAAAACACGTGGCACACACAGGGCTCAGCTGTATTCTCAGAGGAAACATTCCTTCTCCTTCACACACACACAGACGAGCTCCACTCAAGGACAATGCAACAGATAATCACCGAGCCCCTCATTATCGCTCTCAGCCCAAACAGCAGCGTGTCACCTGCATTTCCTCTGAAACCAAGCCAACATTTGCCGCCGCAGCGCCCTGATCCGAGCCGCTGGCCCCCGTCGACCAATTGTTGTTTACTCATTCTGGGCAATGAGGCTCGACGAGGAGTCGACCGCTGCAGGCAGGAAAAGGAGAGCGCCGGTCAATATATGCTAATGAACATCCTTGTGTCTTTTTTTTCTTTACTCTTTTCGACTGCAGAAAAGGGGTTGAAATTGAAAATGTGGCTGATTTTGTGGGTGTATTCATATGCTTTCCGTGTGTTAATTGCACAGTGTGTGTTCATAAGGCATCAGGAGGAGAGGTGGGGATGAAGTGCAAGTGATGACGAAATGCATCCTGTCCTCGCACCTCCGTGTTTGTGTGATTTGGAGACCTAGAGAGGCAGAGGTGTTAACAGAGGAAAGGCAGGTGTTAGGTTTGCTCTCTCTCTGTGTGTGTGTGTGTGTGTGTGTGTGTGTGTTTGCTCAGCCATAAAGGAATAAATCCCATACACCTAATTACACAGTTTTAACACCAAGAGCACTCCGCCACTTGTTGTGCAAAAATAATTCCGACACCTTTTTGTGTTCCACATCAAATTCACTTAATTTGCCATCACGGCTCTTCGTTGTTTTTTTTTTTTGTTTTTTTTTTTTAAATTGCTCCAGACGAAGTGTAACTGAATCAAAGCACATTAAGAGGAAGAAAAATAAACCGACACAGGTGCCAAGATGTTGCATGTGTGAGAAGAAAAATTATATTAAACCACACAAAGAGCTGAAATTTCTTTTCTTTGCCTTTGTGGCCTACTTTCAATTAATAAGTGTGCTGTAAATGGTTCTTGATAAACAGGTAGAAGTCAATGTTAAAGGGTTTTTGATCAAATAAGTTTGCAGTTCATAATAATTAATACTAAAAAAAAAAAAATACTAAAAATGATTCATTTAAAGGTCAAAGGTCATACAGAGGTGTCTACCTGACAGATGTTTTTAATAATGGCTTTTATGTAATCTATAAAGCATAGATAAATCATTTATACATCCTCTAATAAAGCTATTTGTTATCATTTATGCTTTTATTCTGAAAAACTGACTACAAGATTTTTATTGCTATATGATTTATATACACTATGAAATAAAATCTGTAATTTTATTTGTTATTTTTCAGAATATATTTTGTTTTTAAATCATCAAAACTATTCCTGTAACTGTGAATAACAACGAATTTTTTTTTTTTTTACATAAAAAATACTATTCAATAAAAAAAAACATTTACTTTTATTTAATACTTTAGCTATTGGATTCAAGTTCAATGCTGTAAATATATTTGCAAAATTAAATACAATTTGAGGCATTTTTACAGGAAGATTCTTCATAATATTTTATATACAATTGAGTAAAATTGAAAGTTATTTCTAAAGATATTGCAGTAAACCTGTTGACATGTCATAAATCCACACTTGACTCACACACTACTTTATATTAAATAACTCAGAAAGCCTTGGAGTCTGGCCAGACTTTTCTTCAGGAGGAAATGACATCATGTGGAGCAGGTCATGTGATCTGGAATCAACACACTTCCTGGAGAGGTGTTTTTGTAATGGGGAACTAAGTTGAAAGTGATAGAATTTATTATTTTCCATATAAAAATTGATATATTGCCAAAAAAGAAATATCTGTCATGATTATCTCAACTTAATAAAAAGAACACAATTAAAATAATTGTTGAATCAGCTCATTTTATTATTGTTTAGCTAATTAGAAGGTGGTTGTTATTAAATTTGGACGGTTATTTAGTTGACATTTTAGTGATATCCAGTCATTTTTTATTAATAAGTGATTGTTTCCGTAATAAATAATTATGGAATTTGTAAAGATATGATCATAATGAAGATAAAACACTTAAAAAAAAAAAAAACTTTTACTAAAAATGTATGCAAGATATATCCCATGGACTTCCAAAGCCCCTCAATTACATATTGACCCATCTGTGTCCTGATTGCACTCCTGACCCATTGACCCATCACACAAATTACTGCACAAAACCAGAGATGGAGCCTATTGCTGAGAGAAACCAGGCAACAAACATCGATCTCATGGCAGCTCTTTGCTCCTTCCAGCTCTCAGCGTTATCCACATTAGTTTCCTCTCTGTCCTCTTAATGCTGCAGAAAACACAACCATTTCCACAGGTGCAGAATGTCCCCGATGTAGTATTATGGCCTTTAGGGGTGAGGAGGCAGGCCGGGGCAGAAAATAAACAGTAGTAAACAACAGTAGCAGTGGGGAGTGGGCTTCCCTGCTGTGTTGATTATTGGAGGGCTGTAAACAGGCCTGATCCCCCCCCGGGAGCTCGCCGAGCGGGAACGGCTGCTGCTGGCTGCCCACAGAGAGGCCAACAACATCTGGGCCTCAGCTCACCTCATCACACTCCTGTTGTTGTGCCCCAGTGTTAGTGCATCAGCGAAAAAGCTGACGAAAGAGTGCTGCAATTCTGTGCTAAAAAAAATATATATCACCCTGGACGTAATCAAGAGGGAGCAGCAAATGGGCTTTTGTGTGTGTGTGGAAGATTAATAGCTGTAAATGAACTGTGCAGGGTATTCTTATCACAGGAGAAAAATACAATAAAAGCACCAACCAGAATAATAAAATGTGACATTTTGGCAGAGTGAGGCTGGGCTCATTATACAGCATCTATCAGTAGAGCAGTGGGACAAGCTGTCTGGACACAATGCCTCATTTTTAACATACAATAGTCAACAAATGTTGTCGTATTTCTCTGTGCAGGGTGCTGATTTTAAAGCAAACTCAGGTTGGGAACACTTTGCAAATCAGTCACTTATCCACGCAGGTAGATTTCTGTGCCTTCAGGACGCCAGCTGTCATGCATATTCAGCGATAATATATCTGCTGATCAGGAGGTTTAAGAGGTTTTTTCTGAAATGGCAGCAGGCCAGTTGAACACCTTTTCTAATGGCTGCTGGAGAAAAAAAAAAAAGGATATTATTGTTTCACATTGTCTTCTAGCGCCCTCTGCTGGTGGATGTTTGTAATCATAAAGGGAAAAAACAAGAAGGAAAATTCAGAAAAGATGTTCTCATACACTGCATGTAAAGAGAAAAATACAGTCTGAAGGTGTGACAAAGAACTGATCTCAGTAAAACATACAGTCATGGAAAAAAATGATTACACCACCTTTGTTTACTTCAGTTTCTTGTTCATTTTAATACAACTAAAGGTATATTTGTTTGGACAAATATAATAACAACAAAAATGGTCCATCAGAGTTTCATTTCAGAGCTGATAGCAGACATTTTCCGTGGTTTTCTTGATAATAACCAAAATCTCTTCAGTTCTTCCATCCATATCTATGGCACTGTTCTGCCAAAAACAGCTTTTAGGATTCCATGTTTTCTTTTCTGTCTGTTTTAGTCCCATGATCCACACAGGAGTTAGTACTGATTCATAACCATTGTTTCTGATGACTGCATCCATGTGTCTTGGCTGCTCTCCACCAGCTTCTGACATTGTTCTGCTGTCACAGCAGCCCATTCCTGTTGTATAAATTCTAACTAATTTGGTTTGTTTTGGGGCTTGTGGTTCTCCATTAACATCTGATGATTTTCTTCATGATTTCTTCAGCTTTATTGTCATTCAGCAAAGTGCACAGCTAAACGAAATGACGTTTCTCACATCCATTCACAGTGCAGAAATAAAGGTAATATTATAAAAAGTGGAGAATAATTATAAAGTAAGATAAAAAGACTAAATTACATAAAAAATAAAAACAAAACAAAAGCACAATCATACTCGCTACTGGGGTGATAATGAGTGAGATTAATGTGATGCAGTTTTGGGTATGGAGTTTTCAACTGGATTCAGATCTGGTGATTGAGCAGCCAAGGCATGGTTCCAATGTTCTGGTTCTCCATCCAGGCTTTAACTGACCTTGTCTTGTTGGAAAATCCAGTCATTGGAGGCAGGAAAGAGTTTTCCAGCTGATGGAAGAAGACTGTTTTCTAGAGTAGTCCTGTACATGACCTGGTTCATTCACCCTGTTCCACCCAGACTGAGACTACCCCAGATGGTCCCTGATCCACCCCCATGTTTTACTGTAGGGGCAGACAGTCTGGTTTGTAGCTTCTCCAGGCTTCCTCCTAACCAGTAAGTTGGCTGGAGTGGACATCAACTGAAAACTGGATTCATCCCTGAAGAGAACCTTAGTCCAATCATCAACAGTCCAATTCTTGTGATCCCAGCAAAGAGTAACCAGCTTTCCTCTGCCTTTCCTTGATGAAGAGCTTCTTCCTGCCCTGTGTGACTTCAGACCAGCTTCAAGAAGTCGCTTTCCAACTGTCCTTGCTGAACAAGTCACATTTCTCCACAGTGCCGACTCATTTTTAAGGTCCCTGGAGGTCTGAGGATGATTCCTGACACAGGAACAGATGACTGACGGTCATCTGGTGGGTAGAAAGACGTTTCCTGACCAGCTAGCGATTTGGTAGAATCATGTTGGGCTTGTTTTTTCTTGATGTAATGAACAGCTGTCTTGGAGATCTTCAGTTTTTCGCTACCTGTCTCTCACTCATACCAATTTACAGCTTCACATAATTCTTTAGTTTTAGGCGTTATGTGAGAGCTGACAACTTCTGAGTTGTGCTACGGCTTGAATGTCAGCAAGAAACCACTCTAGACCTTTACATGTGCTGCTGATGACATGAAATGGTCTCTTATAGACCCTGGAATACAATGAAGCTGAAGCATGTCAAATAGGAAGTACTATGGAATCAGCTGCATTTTTGGTCATGTGCATTGTATTCTTCAGGTAATATACCTTTAGTGGTAGCAGGGATTGAAATGAACAAGAAATTGAAAAAAACAAGGGTGGTCTAATAAGTTTTTCCATTTCTGTATGTAGAACTAACAATTTTAGAAGAGTCTCATAGAAAATGTGAACCACATTGTCTGATTCAGCTAAAGAAAAAAAAAGTCATTTTTTTCATGATTTAAAAAAAAAAATACTAATTAGTTATTAATCACATGGAGCTCCTCACTTATCACACAGTAAATAGGGATTTTGCACAGAGGATATTTTGACAGAAAAGCACAATTACATGTTTAATTTACTCTTCAGTTTCAGGATCCTTGTGTTTTAGATGCTGGTTCGCTGTCATATTTTACTTAGGTGCTTACTGGGACACTTAACTAGCACAGCGCTGAAATTAGGAACACTTGCGTTTCTTAATTTAAAAACCAAAATGTGTGCTGTGAGCAGATCCCACTGTGTAGCTGAGCTGAGCATCTATTCTCATCTTTGAAAACTGCTCAAATATAAACTGCAAACTTCTACATTTGCTCAGGTCCTCAGTAACATGCACTACACCTGCATTTATGGCCATTTTTGCACTGTATGATCATGTTTGAAGTCACTACAGGTTGCTATGCAGAATTAAATGTAAATTCATTCAAAAGCCTCCAGTGTCTCTCATCATGCAGAGGTCAGGGTCAGGCTCAGATACATTACAGCTACCTTGGACTCATTTCGGCAGCGGAAGATGTTGCTGCTCATGTTCTTTCTCCGTGTCGCTGACAGTCTGCTTACTTAACGCATCGTTTTCCACTCATTAAACATACTTGAGCTGCTGAGAATCCAAACTGGCTGATGGGTGCCTAGCAACCTAAACAAATAAGTAATTTACTATGAACTGTGTGTCTGAGCAGACGAGGCCGAGAGGAACCGTGTGTGATTTACTTGTGGAATACGGCAGCTTAATAAATAAAAACCTGAGAGTTTAATTCTTTGTTCCACCTGATTTATTATGAAAATGTACATGGCGATTAACGGTAGGACTTCTGGTAGCGGGCGCGAGCTCCAGGTCCACCGAACTTCTTGGACTCGCAGCGACGTGGATCGGCGACCAGCAGGGTCCTGTCGTACTGGATCAGGATGTCTTTGATCTCCTTCTTGGAGGCCTCGTCCACATCTGCAGGAAGATGAGAACATTTCGGGTTATTCCGCTCTCGTGCTACGTGTCCTTTGCAATTTAACAGCTTTATTGTGCCTCTGTATTCCATATATACCTACGTTTAGACAAAGCCACGAGCCCTCAACTGTGTTTCAAACTTTCTCATAAGAGCTTGGTTTCTTTCTCGTCACATTCTTTACTAAAAATCTACTATGAACTTCTCAAAATTGCACAGTGAACTATCTTCTCCTAACTTCCTAATTTGTTTCAGAATGACAAGTGTACCCAAGCAGGCAGTTTCTGTACAGACTACAAGCTATTCAGTATTAAGGGGCTGTTAGAACACTGAAATGTGTTAAAACACCATGTCAATGTGTGCACTTTAAAAATTAGACACAATTCACTCAAAATTATCCATCTCCATATTTGAACATTTTTCCTGATTCTGAATTAGCCTTAAGGGATCAACTACGTTGAAAATAAGCACATTTGGTCTGTGCACGGTAAAGGGCATGAGTCTGTTCTACCTTATTTAACAGAAATTTAAGCATTTTCCAGGTATTTCACAGGTCTATTATTAAGTAATCAAAACCCTGATTTACCCTGTAAAACCCGTTGTTGCAGAAATATATCAGTTGTATTTTTTTTTAAATTATTTATTCATATATCTATTTACATATATGCTTGCTACTTTTTTCCTATATTTGGATGTGTGTGTGTATATATATATATATATATATATGTGTGTAGTTTTTTTGGAAATTTTTTGCCTTTTTTTCTATATTTGGGATATATATATTTCTATATATTTTTTTGCGTTTTTTTTCCTATATCTAGAGGTATAGATACATATAATTTTTCACCATTATTTTGCAATTGTTTTCCATATTTGGGTTATATATACACACATATATACATTTTTTGCTATGTTTTTTTTCCCTCTACATTTGGGTCTCACATGTAAACAAAACTGATATTTTTTCTAAATGTAAAATTTAATACTTACTTTCCTTCGAGACCCCTGATATTAGACGTCCTCTTCCTGAATGCAGAGTAATCCGCGTACAAAACATTTTGTTGACCTGCTCTGACACAATATCACCTTTCCTTGTACAGCAAATTCTACAGTCGAGCTCAGCACACAGCTGCAGTCCTTAATGCAGCGTTCAGCCAAAGACTGTCAGTTCAGCACATGCAGGTGGACTTTCAGCCAACAAGATTTCTCAGGAACAAAAATGTATGTCCAGTTCTGTCCACTATTGACATTTACTGCTATGAAATCCAACAAGGATATCTAAAATACTTTCCACTTATCCTAAGCTACTGTAACCGAGTCCCTTCAACAGCATATATTTGAATACTTACACTTCTGGTAGTATGCAACCAGGGCTTTGGAGATAGCCTGACGGATAGCTGAAAGACAAAAATAATTACATGATTACACCAGAGCACCTTGTTAAAGCAATGCAATCATCAAACATCACCAATATCTAAATCCCAGGAAGAAAAGGTTTGTGCTCACCGTAGATCTGTGCGACGTGTCCACCACCCTTCACTCTGACTCTGATGTCAACTCCAGCAAAGCGCTCCTTGCCCAGCAACAGCACCGGCTCCAAAAGCTAAAAAAGAGAATGGGAGAGGGAAATGAGGTCAATCGTACTTGTGGTTAATAAAACACTAATACTGAACAGACTATTGGCAAGTTTTAACTTTCACAATCCCAAGCAGCTTCTGGGCTTTTTTTTGCTTCTGCTATGTGTTCAGTCACTGTGGGCTCATTTTTCACAGCAATATGAAGTCCTGCACCTCTATGAAAACAGAGCAACTGTGTGAAGTTGAAAGAAAATTTCTTTTGAGTGGTACAGCAACAGTTATAATGCCATAAATAATGTTCGCATTTGTTCATGTTCCCACTGGGAAAAATATAGACAGGGATTTGCTGTGCAAAAACAATTAAAAAAAACACACCAAAAAACTTTGCAAGCATCATGGGAACTGTCTCCAGCTAGCCTTGTGCCCAAGATATAACTAAGAAAATGAAAAAAAAAACCTACTTTTATTCACATAATGGAGTCTAAACATTAACTTCCAGGTGCAGAAATACCTAATTTTTTGGCAAAACTGTACAGTGTAGTTGCCACATTGTAATAGACTCATGGAGGGAGGGAGGGAGAGTGTGAATTGTTGTATGAGACAAAAAAAAAAGTATTTTTTCCATAACTTAAGTTGAAGTAGTTTCTTATTTTGCTCAGACAATGTTTACATTTGTAAAACCTTGTTCCATTTGAGAATGCATCCAATGGGGCATCACAATAAAATCAGGCACGATGTGTTAATTAATGTTCCCTAAAATTAGTTAAATAGCCCACATGTCTGTAAGTCGTAAACTGACAGTTGGACAATATCGGATATCGGGATATCCCTACTTTCCACTTCACTTTGTGGCACTGCCTGAATCAAAATTCACTGCCTCAATTACAGATGTTAAAGGCATCCGCTAATCTCTCTCCTTCCATATTCATCCTCCGTCCTCACCTTGTACTGGAGGGTGGCGGGCTCCACCATCTCCAGGGGTCTGCCGTTCACCTTGATCAGGCCATTTCCCCTCTTGCAGTGGGCGACTGCTGTGGCGGTTTTCTATAACAGAGCATCAGACACCATCAATGAACCAGTAAGAGATGACATTCATACAGCTAATTATCCATTTATGATGGCTTTAACATGCTGTACTTGCTTTTGCGTTAACTTGCCAACGTTTACATTTTTGCATCAAAAGAAAATCAGTCATATGAGAATACATACTTAGCAATAAATCAGATTCTCATTCATTCCCAGCTATCTTTAACCAATGAACCCTATGGCATCTCATTAATTCAGAATAGCGATGCCGAAAACTCGTCATTATTTGCTCAGTGACACATATTTAAGTTACACATCTTAATTATTAAGTTGGAAATGTGAACAGTTAACTCTTTGACATGACATATGTGCTAACAATGTGGTTGTCATCCTGTAAACGCCTGTTAGCTACCGGGCTAGCTAGGTAAGCTAACACACAGTAACGCTGACCAGTGGCTAACACAGCAACAGCCTCACATGAACACAGCAAAGCGGTGTGACTGAAATTCAGCTTCATGTAACATTTCAGTGCCTCTAGGCGTTATGACTGCGTACCTAACAGTTTAATTACTGGGGTATTTCGTTATAAAATGACGGCCCGTCGCTTCACGTTAGCCGCTTTTGCCCCTGCCCGCTAGCAAGACAAGTTAGCCGCGTTACCACACGTGGAATAAATTGTACATATTTACTTACTTTACGTCCAAACACCTGGACAGACTGCAAAGGACCTTTAGCTGGCATGTTTCTGAAACACACAAAAGACAAAACTCGCGTTACAAGGCCGTTATTAAGCTTATTTTTCAGTATTTTGGCGGATAAGAATGAAGACCATACCGTCTTCAGCCTGGGTGCCGTACGAAGAGACCGATGGGGTTTCTCAGTCCGAGCATCAGGGGCTCCGCTACGACGACTCAAGCTGCTTTGGGGCAGAGTTTGCGACAGTTGCTCTTGCTCTACCTCCATTTTATATTCTGAGGGAAGTGAAGTGTTTTCATGAATCAGAATCAGCTTTAATGGACAAATACGTAAAAAACATACAAGGAATATGGTTTCTGCTGTTGGTGTCACCCTAGGAATATGGACAGATAGTAATAATAATAATAATAATAATAATAATAATAATAATAATAATAATAATAATAATAATAATAATAATAATAATAAAGAAACTATAGAAACAAAAAACGGGGGAAAATGTAATAATAAAAATAAATATAACAGGATATAGAGCAAAAAGTCGATATCTCTTTTAGATTTTCTTTCAAAGTTGTGTTTTTGTCTTTTTTTTTCTTTTCGTTACTCTTTTTTATTCTTATATTACTTGTTCTAGATTTGTATATATATTTATCCCTATTTCTTTATTACGTTATTGTTGCACTGCCTGCTCTGCGTGCCTGCTTAATTGCCCCCCTGGCGACGAATAAAGTTTTCTGAATCTTAATGAATCTGAAATACTTTTTTTGAAAGATTAATCAGTATATAAGTATGTTTTCAGTCTATGTTTTCATCAGGGGCTAAGGAGCGCAATCAAGACACAGATGGGTCAAGATACAATTAAAGTCCATGGGATATATCTTGCATACAGTTTTACTAAAAGTAAAGAAAATTATTTTTTTTATGTACATTCTGATCATGTTTTTAGAAATTCCATAATTATTTATTATGGAAACAATCACTTATCAATAAAAAATGACTGGATATCACTAAAACATTAACTAAATAACCATTTGAATTTAATAACAGCCACCTTCTAATTAGCGAAACAGTAATAAAAAATAAGAATAAATCACACAAAATCGTATTAGGGAGATCAAGGTGATGACCTTAAAATCACTAGCTATCTCACCACCATACCTCCCAAAAAAAATTCCCAAACACCACCAAAACACCATTCCCCACCCACCAATTACACCACAAACCCCATCGTGAACGCCCCCCCCAACCCACCCCCCCCACACCCTGCCGAGAGAAAACACATCCCGCACACAAGCCCAGCACACAGAATAAGATTAAAATGCAAAAGACTAAAAAGGTATAGACCACTAAAAAGGACCAAAAAAGACGACAATAATAAGTACAGAAATAGTTACAAGTAATAGAAACCTTCACATCACAAGACAACACAACCCCCAACCCACCAACAAAACAACATTCCCCCCAACAATAACAAACCACCCCCCCCACAATCCATCACCCACCACCACCCCCAGACCCCACCAACCCAGTACATCACAAACCACCCCCCCGCCAACACCTAACGCACCCCCCACCACACCGCATCTCTACAAACCCCACCAGATCAATAAATAACAGTCCATTAAGACCAACAATCCCCCATAACTAAAACCCCCAGTGATTATCAACAAAATGTGACCAATCTCCAGGAACCCCCCCCCGCCCAGATAACCCATACAGCCCCTACCAGCCCCACAGAGAATCCCATCACCTCAAGGCCGGAGTGACCCGACCAGAAAGAAAACAAAGCTAAAAGAGTGAAAGTAACAAAATATATGAATACACAATGCGTGTACAAGGTGGATATATATGTCCTAACGAAAAACTACTACGGGGGCACGCGATTAGCATTGACGTCGTGCTAGCGACGCCAATGCTAACCGCTAGCACGTCATTAGCTTAGCTGCTAAGGCTAGTTAGTTTTGTAGTGGAGCCTCATTTGTGACATGTACCCTTTTTTGTGTGTTGCAGTTTTACAAAGTGTTTTAAGGACAAAGATTCAGTAAAACGACTCAACTTTAGTCAAGCCTGCTGGGTCTCTAATTTCTTTATTCGATATCTGTCTGGAAATACAGTTCGTTTAGTATTCTGCCAAGACAGAATAGTATTCTTTTTATTAAGTTCTTCTCAGGGAAGTGTGTTAATTCCAGATCACATGACCTGCTCCACATGATGTCATTTCCTCCTGAAGAAAATACTGGCAAGACTCCAAGGCTTTCTGAGTTATTTAGTATAAAGTAATGTGTGAGTCAAGTGTGTATTTATGGCATGTCAACAGGTTTACTACAATATCTTTATAAATAACTTTATATTTCAATTTGACTCAGTTGTATATATAATATTTAGAGGAATCTTTCTGTAAAAATGTCATGTGGTGTTTGATTATAGGCGGCCATGTTGATTTTCGGCCTCAAAATAGCAAAAATGCCAACTGTAATACCTGTCAACTATGTTAGAAAAAGTCCCATAATTATATATTGACCCAGATAGTGAGCCATGTGCTTCCAAAATTAGGATTAAAAGAAAAAAAGGGTCCCTTGTAAGGCACCAGGGTTAAAATAATAATAATTCTCTGAGATGATGGAATCCTAAGGTTCAGCTCTGCCCCCTACTGGCTGAAAATGCACATCTGAATATCATCATTGACCATTGGATTTGTTTCATCAAATGGTCAGAAATGAAAGTAAAATGCAAAGATTTCTGTCAAATATGGCAACTTAGCCTTTTTGTTTTAATGTATGCAGACTGATAATGCTCACTTTTGTGTGTCTTCAGGATGAACCTCACTGCTGTGGGCCGTATATGGCTTTAGAACTCATGAGATAGCAGTGATCCTTCAGAAAGTAAATGAACATGCCCTAAACTCTAGTCATCATTCTTTACTTCAAGGTATATTTTTTTCTTTTCTGTAGGAATGACACCTTTTATCCTCTCGATCTTAAAAGGCCCCCAACCCTTAAACCACAAATGTCTCAAGCAAATGTAATCTTCACTAAGGCTTGTTGATGAATCTGTCACATATTTTCTAATTTAGTTATTTGGTCTATAAGCTGTCAGAAAATAGTGAAAAGGGTTGATCCGCATTTCCCAAAGCTCAAGATGACATCCTCAAATGTCGCGCTTTGTTCACAAGCCAACAATATTCTGGTTACTGTCATAGAGAAGGAAATAAAAGAGAAAATATTCAAATTTAAGTGGCTGGAATTAGAGAATTTGGGATTTTTCTCTTTAAAAAGTGCTTAAACTGATGGCTAAATTATCAAAATAACTGTCAATGAATCTAACAGTTGGCAACTAATCCATTAATCATTGCATTTCTAGTAATTAGTAGTGATTGGCTGTTGAGCAAAACGTAAACTTAAGCTACAGCGGATTTTTTTTGTATGTTGCACTTGTGTTTTCTTTCTGTAACAAGTCAAAATCAGCCCCTCATCTCAAAGTTTTTAAATCAAACCCAGCTGTTCAACGTAATCCATCATAATTTTGCACATCAGTGTTTTCAAGAGTGTTTTGCTCTTGCAGTTGTAACTTCATTCAACACCCTTTTATTATGACAGCAATAAAAGTGACACTGACAAAACACAAAACCTCAATACATAACGTCGCCCAGAATAGAAAAGTGGCACATTAAAGGGATTATCTCGTACTATGATGCCACCCACTGTAAACATTGAGGCTAATATTTTCTTTTAAATGTGGTAAAATGGTTAAAACCTAGAAAGACGCGATTATACGGAATATATTTTCTCTGTGTGTTTTTCAGAAAGATTGAGTGTATGTTCAGAGGAGGAAAGTGGCTGTCTAAACAACAAAAACCAGAAGAAGAAGCAGCAGCACCGTTCTGCTGCCAGTTAAAGGGGAAATGTCAGAGCACAGTATCAGAAAAACCAGTAATGTTAGTTTCTTCTGATAGATGTTTCTAAAAATAGGGATGAGCTGAGCCCAGCTTATAAACGGTGCTGATAATGGTTTGTTAATGCACTTTGAGTTGAAGCAGGTCTCCTCCTCACACAACAGCACCATCTGGTGTTGCCGAAACACAATTTGAAGCGTCACCGCCACTTCAGCCGGGGGGCAAGATGAGTGAAGGACATTAATGTTCCCAGCATCAAAGCCATCACAGGTTACATCAAACTGCACTAAGCAAATGCAGTTTGGTTAAATCTAATTTTTAAGCTCGCCACAGAGATCATGTGGTTCCGCTTTGCTCGCGGCTGTGTAGCTGAGGGTCAGGGTATGGGAATGCAGCACGACATGGGAAAAAGGATGCTAAATATCAAGCTGTAGCCGTCCTACTCAAGAGACAGCCTTTGATCTAAACCACAATCTTGGACAATGTTGACATGAGCAAACAAGACTGTGGGCGGAAACGGTCGCCCTCTCCACTTTCTCATGATGTGATAAAAACAAATGCTCCTTGTGAGGGGGTTTAGACTCAATCAGAGCAATGTAAGGGTGAAAAACTAGCACCGGGAGCCTCGATAAAGACGCTCAGGCCCACACATCCTGCAGTGTGGAGGAGTAAGAAAGGTGTCAGCATCACGCCGCAGTCTTACCCTTAAAGGAGGGAAGCAGTAGGGCCATTCCTGGGTCGGAGAACGACTGAAGATAGATAGCATCTTGGGAAACTGTATACAGTGGTGTGAGTCATGTGCACAGTGTGTAGTGCCTACCTATGCCTGACATTTACTGCAGGGAGAGTGGTGTTTATAGTGTCGGCCACGGGTGAGCAGGCACCTGGCTTCTTTTATTGTCAGAGGGAACGCGTACTCCCCTTGGGGCTGCCTGCTGATGAGCTTTTCGAGATGGATAATGAATTTCACTGCTTTCAGTCTCGACTTGGCACAAACCACTGCGCTGTGCATGGAGCTCCGTTTGCTTTAGAGGAGTTTTAGATGTTAGTTTCCGTAAGCGTTAATGCATGTTTTCTCTTGATTTTACCTGCTTTCTGTGAACGTTGTGGAAATAAACCTGTATTTTTGAAGCAACATTAATTAGTTTCTTGCCGTTCAGGAGCAACAGAACAAGAAGACAACAGAACATTGACTTTTCACCACTTTTTAATATTTTCATTACGTTTAAAAGAACAACATCAGTATTCATTTGGAGTCACCTAATGAGGTGACGTCTTGTTGCTAAGTTTTGGTCTCAAATTCCTCGCAATATTTAACACGAAAATGTTGCACTATGTTCAGTAGCTCATCTTTGGGTCAATGTATAACTGCGGGACTTTTTGTAACATAGTTGACAAGTATCATAGTTGACATTTATGCTGTTTTCAGGTCTAAAATCAACATGGCCGCCTATAACCAAACACCACATGGCATTTCTACAGAAAGATTCTTCTAAAATATATATATAATTGAGTAAAATTGAAATTGAAAGTTATTTCTAAAGATATTGTAGTAAACCTGTTGAAATGCCATAAATCCACACTTGACTCACACACTACTTTATATTAAATAACTCAGAAAGCCTTGGAGTCTGGCCAGTCTTTTCTTCAGGAGGAAATGACATAATGTGGAGCAGGTCATGTGATTTGGAATAAACACACTACCTGGAGAGGTGTTTTTCTAATGGAGAACTTACTCCAAGAAATCAGGTGAAAGGGATTTCTTGGACACAGATACAATTTGTTATTTTCCATGTAAAATTTGATATATTGCCAAAAAAGGAATATCTGTCATGATTATCTCAACTTCATAAAAAGAACAAAATCAAAACAATTTTTGAACAAGCTCATTTTATTATTGTTTAGCTAATTAGAATGTGGTTGTTATTAAATATGGACAGTTATCCAGTCGACATTTTAGTGATATCCAGTCATTTTTTTATTAGTAAGTGATTATTCCCATTAAACATAGTTATGGAATTTGTAAAGACATGATCATAATGAACTTTTTAAAAACTTTTTAATAAAAATATATGCAAAATATATCCCATTGACTTCAAAAATCCCTCAGTTATATATTGATCCCTCTGGTATTTTGTGGTGATTTGGTGATACAGCTACAATCAAGGTTGTTGACAGCAGTGAGAATAAACCAAATCAGTGACGTTCCAGGCAATAAAAATGAAACAATGATTTACACGTATTCTGTATATAAAGATGGATGAATCCTCCTTCATGGCTGAGTTGTACATCCGAAGGTACTGACCCAGAAAAATGGCTTCCGAGGATGTTTTCCGGTGGTGAAACTGTCAAATTTCCAGGTGTGAGAGCACATGAAATTCTCAAAATTGAGCCAAAATATTTCCCAGAACTTAACTTTTGATCCCAAAATATAAAGACGCAAACTCAGACTGACCATACAGAGACAGCATTTGCTTTTTTTTTCAGTCCCAGAGTTTGCTGCTTTGAATCAAATGATGCTTGACACTGCAGAGTCAGGAAATAAAGATCTGTCGGTTGCTGTGACCAAACTCTTTTACAACCCCTTACAAGATGTCATTTGATTCATTGTAAATATAAAACCTTGTATACCGCAGCTGTAAGCTAGTCTCTAAATTCACAGGGCTGCTTTCTCTTTGAAGTGGAATAAAGAGGAAAGATCTGGGAGAAATGAATGAAGACATAGTTTGGACCCTTTTCCTCCAGCCTATGTGGTGACTAATGGAACCTGAAGGACCTAATCCAGGAACATCACTTTCGTTTTTCCTTGTGCGTTCCTTTTCAGATACTGCGTGACAAGCCTGAAGAGTTTATTAGCCAAGAGATAAATGCGAGGGATGTAGGTATAGACTGGGAGTGCCAATATCTACACATGAGTCAGACAGACAGAGGAAACACTGAATGAGGACCCCAGCCTGGATTATAAGCTTTTAGATAAAGCTGTGTTTGTATAATGGGTCACAAGGGCCTCCCCATCGCTGTCTGCATAGGAAACATGGACAGGCTGCTGAGTCGTCCCCGATTTCCTTCTGTGTTCGGCAGCCCGCTAAAACATACAGTCCTTTTGTGTTACTGACTGTCAAGTTCAACTTACAAAGTCCAGACCTCTCAACCATTTACGCTCTCGGATTACAGCTTGGGGCCGTCAGTTATTCAACTGAAAATCATACACACTCACTTATACTGTAAATATACAGTAGATAAAAATCGTAGCATTCTGGAAAAAGATCCAAGGCTGAAATCCCCGCGCAGACGCCCAGCCTCGGCGCTTCAGAAGAGGTGCAGAGCTTGCAGAAGGAGGAGAGTCTGCAGTCATCCCAGTAAAAGAGCTGGCAATAAATAAAGACCGCACCATATATGTGCATTTCCTCTCCGCGGCCGCATGGAAACACATCACCTGGAGGCGCGACCCCTCGACCTTGTCTTGTCACAGCACCCCGAGCATGAGACAACGCTCTCAGATTTACAGGGGAGGAGATGCTGTTCCTGGCCGGCCATAGTGGCTCATTTGACCATAATAGGCCTTGCACTGGTTGAAAAAGTGTTGCCGGTAATTGAAGTTTCCCTGAGCAGAAGAAGATCTGCTAAAGCCCGGTGGGCGGAGAGGCCTGGAGGGGCGCAGAAAGGTTTTGTGAGGTATACAGAAGTTTGGTCGCCGTGGTAACCCAGGGGAAAACTCTTTTGGGCTCATGAGGCAGAAAAGTGTCTTCCCTGAGAAACAGCTGTGAGGCCCATGAATCTGCAAGTCAAGAGAAATATGATTCAAGGCAACAGGTCTTACCTTTTATATCCTTGCGCGAAGACCCATAAATAGCTCGGGCTCGCTTTCACCATTTTTGCTGTGAAATCCTCAAATGTAGCAGGACGTTCAATCTTGCGACGCGATGGAACCGTTTGCGCTCAAATAATCCAATTAAAACCGAGGATTCACATTATACTGCAGAATTAATTGTTTGGTTTATGGTCTTTTACAGGGAGTTTCGCTTACATCAGACATTCTTGTGCAATACTTACACAACAACCCTTACAGACTTTCTGTCACAATACTAAAAAGCTACAATGCAAAGTTGGTGCACCAATGTGCCACCAAAAAGGGGGATTTCCTGAAACCAGTTTAAAGTCACCTCCGAATGCGAGAGGTACCAAAATGGCTTCCGCCGCCCCTTTTTTCGTCTGTCGTTGTGCCATGGCAGCGGTAAATATTGATGTCTGCCTGACTGGATGACAGCTCATAGCACTAAAATGTAGCCCGGTATTGAACCCTGGTTTGGACTTGAGCCCCTTCCATTAATTTTGCTATTTCAGCACGCATTTACCGCATAGCAATGGGCCTTGCAGCTGTCCCATGCTCTGTCAACTTCCATCTGGCCTTGGAGCTGGGGCCACAGGATAATGCAGAAGGGAGCTGTCGTCTCTCCTCCCAGAATGCAGTGCTTTACCTAGATAGATAGTATTGAGGAATTTGTGTACCTATTTTTAATAGCCCTTTCCTTTTAAATAGGATGCATCCACATGCTGTAATCTGACCAAGACGGGAAAGGAATAAGAAGGTGTGTAATGTCTGAAATATACCTTTTTTTACAGTTGAGTAGTTGTGCTAAGTAATGATATATACATTTCTTGGATTTTTTTTTAAGCACTAACGGGCAAAGAACCATATATGGTAACTTCATTGACCTTGAATTTTATCATACAAATTGAAAAAATTGAAAAATGTCACAAATGTTTAAAAAAAAAGTCTTATGTCCTCCAATAACACTCTAGGGTTGAAATTCTGAATTTCAAAGTATTTGAATGAGTGCCCTTAAAGGGATAAAGATGGACAAACTTTTACCTATAAGGCTTTTAAACAGCAGTTTTGAATCATCCATAAAAAAACAATCTGTCTTGTGATGGCAACTGCCTATCACACAAAGCAGTTACGCAATTATTTATGCATAAATTTGAACAATGATACAATTTTGAAAAGTGGGTTTTATAATAATAATTCACCTTCCATCGAGTTGTAATGAAAAGGAAATTTGCATTTGAGACCAAAGTCATTTTTTGTACCAGTATGTAAACATGTTTAAGTCTGCTTTAAGGTTGGTCATTTTAACATGGGGGTCTATGGGGATGGACTGACTTCTGGAGACAGCCTCAAGTGGCCATTTTGGAAACTGCACTTTGTTGCTCTTCACTTTTAGGCCCCTTATTAACAAATATATTTATACAGAATGTTATTTCTCTTTGCCTTCTTAATAAGTGCACACTGAATATACTTTCCTGTCTGTATGCTTGTGATCCGTAACCATCTACAAAATATCTGCTTGATGTTACTTCCTGAAAACACTTTTTTGTTTGTATCTACTGACTGCAGTAAATTGACTGGGGTAAAAACTTAGGCTGTATTTGAATTTCATCTTGTTTAACCTGTTAGGTACGGTTCACATTCAAATGCCACAGATATTTGTTGAAACCATGGCTTGTTTTGAAGTGGGAACGCAACCTGAACGACTTTAATTGCTTTAACTACAGTTTGCAAAATGTCAACTATAATCAGTGCATGAATTTCAGAGAATTATATGTGCATAATTGACATTTCATAAATGTTACTGTGAATCGCGAAACCTTGCTTGAAAAAGAAACACAGATATGAATTGGAGAGTAAATAATGCTGTATTAAATGACATTAAACGTAATCTTTGTATTTAAGTTAATTTGTTCTGTATACAAACCCAATCATCGCACCTCACTGGCAGATTTTTCGGTTTGAAACTCAGTACAAAACTTACTGGTTTGGCTAGATGGGTGTTCTTTTAGTATTGTGAGTCTCTGTGAACCAGTATTCGAAATTTGGAAGAGGCAACTCTTCATATTCTGCGGCTTTTCTTGGACCCACAGGGTTGTAATATACCGTCAGTTTCGCTTCGGGAAAACAAAATAAGTCCATCGGGCTGACTCAAACGGCCTCATTATGTATTTCAGCGAGGCCTATTGTTTACGGAGGCAGGTTGAGGAGCTCCGAGCTGCACTTGAAGAGTTGAATTCACGGAGCTGATCTGGCAGCAGAGCAGGGCCAAACTTGCCAACACAACAGCCTTTCATTCGCCGTTTGTCTGCGCTGTCGCACATGCACCGGTACTTCCCCTCCATCAATCTCTCTGGCTCGCCCACACAATCTGCTCCATCACCCTCCTGCTCCTCTTGTTCCATCTCTCTCCACCCGTCCTCTTCTTGTTTTCCTCACTCGTTCTGTGTGAGTGAGTGCGTGGGTGGCGTCCGGTCAGGGTTCATGCGCGAGGCGGTGGCCGTGGGGTGAGAGCCGGACCATGTGGGGTCTAGCTGACATCTGAAGAAGCTCGTCCTCTTACCAGCGTTTCTGTCATTAATCCTCCTGTTGTCCTCATTTACGGGCATCAAAAAATATTGTTTCCTTGTCTGAAAAAAACAAAAAATTCAGCAAAAAAATACTCAAATTTATAAAGTAATTGCAAAACCCTTGCAAAAACGAAGAAAATTCCAATAATTCCTTGAAAGTTTCCCTTAAAAGTTTTATTTAAAAAAAAAACAAAAAACAACTCAAATTTGGCAAGAAAATTGTTATAAATAATTTTTTTTAAATTGTAAAAATCTTCCAAAAAAAATCCTAAAAATATCTAAAGTGATTACATATATAACAATAAAACTATTTTCTTCAACAACATTCACAGAAAATCAGCCAAAATCCAGTGAAATTTGCTGGATTTTGGTTGATTTTTTTGTCAATGTTCTTAACCCTCATGTCGTCCTGCAGGTCAAAATTGACCCGTTTTAAAGTTTGAAAATGTGGGGAAAAAAATATTTTCCCAGTGAAACTTCTGATGTCCACATTTTCAACATTTTTGAGAAATCTTTGAACATTTTTTGGTGGAAAAAAGAAATGTTAAAAAATGTTTCTTAAGAACATTCACAAAAAAATCAACAAAAATCCAGTGAATTTCGCTGGATTTTGGTTGATTTTTTTGTGAATGTTCTTAAAGAAAATATTAGAAGTTTTACTGATATATATGTAGTCGCTGTAGATATTGTTAGGATTTTTTGGAAGATTTTTAAAAAATTTTTGAAAATATTTACAAGAATTTTCTTGCCAAATTTGAGGGATTTTTTTTTTTTAAATAAAACTTTTAAGGGAAACTTTTATGGAATTATTGAAATTTTCTTCCTGAAGGTTTTGCAAATTTTCAGAAATTTGGGGGATTTATTTTGCTGAATTTTTGGATTTTTTTCAGACAAGGAAACAATAGTTTTTTGGTGCCTGTAAATGAAGACAGCAGGAGGGTTAAGACATATATTTTTTTAACATTTCTTTTTTCCCACCAAAACATGTTCAAAAATTTCCCAAAAATGTTGCAAATATTGACATCAGAAGTTTCACTGTGAAAATATATTTTTTTCCATATTTTCAAACTTTAAAACTGGTCAATTTGACCCGCGGGACGACACGAGGGTTAAGACTGAGCTTGACGACACGAACGAAAGCTTTCACGAATGCAACCGCTTCTTGCAGCTTGCATCCTCTCATTTCTCACTCTTCAGGTATTAAAACCTCCAAAAGTGCTAAGTGTGACCTTGAAAACATGCTGACTACATGCTGCAGCTCGTGGGTCAGCTCTCTCATACATGACATATGATGCATGCATTTTGTGTTTTCTTGTCTTCAGCGTCTTACTGTGTGTTTTTGAAGTACATTATACCCATATTGCGTTTCCCAGTGTGTCTCTGAGTCTGTGCTCAGTCACTCTGTGTTCCTGGCTCCCAGGGGGAGAGGAGATGAGGCTGGGAAGCTCTGATGGGAAAGTGGGCCAGCGCTCTCAGCCCTCCACTGGAGAGCTCCTTAAAAGGCCTGGAGAGATGATGTCGTGGACTCTTTCCTTTTCCCCCCTCTTAATTTTTTTTCTCTTTTTCTTCCCTCCGACAGCAGCGGAGAAGCCCGGCAGCGGAGCCGAGCTTTGGCCAAACTCATCATGCACATGAGAGAAACACACGACACTGATGACTTCATTGAGCTGAAATAGGGCTTCCATCCATCAGTAGCCTGGAAAGGTTTGTTATGAAAGCTAGGATTTCCTAGATTGGGAGTTATTCTGCTCTCCTGTACTCAGTCAGTCAGTCTGCTTTGACTTTCTGGGTGTTTTTAACCCTCGTGTCGTCCTGCGGGTCAAACTGACCCGTTTTAAAGTTTGAAAATGGGTGAAAAAAATAAATGTTTTCACCGTGAAACTTCTGATGTCCACATTTCAACGTTTTTGGGAAATCTTTGAACATTTTTTGGTGGAAAAAAAGAAATGTGAAAAATGTTTAAGAACATTCACAAAAAATGTGAATGTTCTTAAAGAAAATATTAGAAGTTTTACTAATATATATGGAATCACTTAAAACTTTTTTACTCATTTTTTGAAAATATTTACAAGAATTTCTTGCCAAATTTAGGGGATTTTTAAAAAAAAAATAAAACTTTTAAAGGAAACATTCAAGGAATTATTGGAATTTTCTTCCTGAAGGTTTTGCAAATTTTCAGAAATTTGGGGAATTTTTTTGCTGAATTTTTGGATTTGTTTCAGACAAGGAAACTATACCTTTTGGTGCCTGTAAATGAAGACAACAGGAGGGTTAAATGATGTTTTTGTTTTGTTTTTTTAAATTGTGGAACTGCTGCAAAGTTCCCTTTGTTGCAAAGCAAAAGCAGAAATAAGGAGGAAATGCAGTGTCACGACAGCAACGAGACATGCAGAAGTAGCCTTGTGTAAGTCGCGCTTGGCTAAGAGTGAAACCATCTCATTTAGACACGTTTTGCATCCATCAGCTACCAATCAGGACGCATTAAATAGCGGATGTCTTCTCACGCAGCTGCTGCCCTCCATGTTTCAGCAAGCCGCACTCACTTTTTCCATCGTAGCCCGTGCAATAGAGGTCAAGATCCACTTCGTGTGCACAGAGGCCCAAACAGATCCCTCTGCTGCCTTTGACCTCACACACCATCATTTCAGAGGCTTTGCGTTGGCTTTTCCCAGGTGAGCCTCAGCGCCTGGAGTGAGATGCGTCAGGCGTGTGTGGGCGAGCGCTTCACCCTTTTCCTCACGAGGCTCTAATCTACGAGCCATCTGCCGTTATCTGGGGAATGTTCCTCGCACACTTCATGGACATATATGTACCAGCCCTTTGACGTCTTCGCTATTTTTAGCCTCCGGTCCGCCACTGGTGGTAGTTACGATGATGTCACACAGGCCTTAGAAATAAATCGGATTGTTTTTCTTGGATTACACTTCCTACCCACTTTTAATGTTGTGTTTGTTTGTTTACTGTCAAACTGGATTTCTGTGTTGCTTCATTGGGGGACCTTTTTTTTGCCTAACTTACATCCTTAGCTGCGTTTTACAGTTTTCTACTTGTTAATGGTAATTCTAGCTTCTACATAAAAAACAATCTCGGCCTCCGAAGTCATGGTATTTAAAGGAACATTTCAACATTTTGGGAAATATTGTGGCTGAGAGGTAGATGAGATGACTGATATCGCTGTCATGTCTGTGCGTTAAATGAGCCTAATGTACACTACCGTACAAAAGTTTAGGCTCACCCAGGCAATTTCATGTTTTCTATGAAACCTCACACTTTTATCCATGTGCTAACATAATTAGGGTTTTCTAATCATCAATGAGCCTTTCAACACCATTAGCTAACACAATGTAGCATTAGAACACAGGAGTGATGGTTGCTGGAAATGTTCCTCTGTACCTCTATGGAGATATTCCATTAAAAATTTCCAGCTAGAATAGTCATTTACCACATTAACAATGTCTAGACTGCATTTCTGATTCATTTAATGTTATCTTCCTTCAAAAAAAACTGTTTCCTGTCAGTTTATACTAGAACACTCTGGAACATGGTGGAACTCATCAGGATCAATTGGAATGGTATAAAATCTGCATTTTCTCAAATATTTGTGACACTTTTTAGGCACCTGAACTGTTTTGGATGTGCCAGTTTTAGAAAAAAATGCTTAAAAATGAGGGAAATTTTGAAATCTGTCACTGACATCTCTGCTTTACCAACTTCTCTCACTTTTTTATGGCATTTCCAGCCAGAGGAAGCCCATTTTTTGAATAAAAGATGAAAATTTGGCATAATTTTGGGTTTAAGACTGATTCATGTGCTAACATAATTCAGACAAGGAAACTATTTTTTGGTGCTCGTAAATGAGGACAACAGGAGGGTTAAAGGGGTAAAGGAGACCCCCTATATCTTCCTCCTCTCTAGGGCAGGTATACGAGCAGACTGGGGCCGCTGAAAGGTACCACACGTGATGAACAGCGTCAGTCGTCACCTTGTCTACGGCAACACAACCACACCTTGCTGTGAGGCCCATGTCCAACAGATAACACCACAGTAGGTCACCGCAATTTTCCTCGAACCCGCCCTTAGTTTGTCCGCGACTTTGTCCACAGCATTCGAAATGTACTTAACTTGCATTCCTCTGGACATGGGAGACAAGGATTGTGAATATTGGCACTAAAACTGCCTTGACCCAGTTTGTAGTGCACTCTAAATTTAAACTACATCACAGAGAGCGGTTCACTAATCAGGCCTCCAAATCGCTCACAAAAAACAACACTATATTTGCATGGTAAGTTATGAAGAACAAACTTGAGAGTGTGCTTTAGCTGAGATTACATCCAGTCTCGTGGGGTATTTTTTTCACCTCCGCTACCTGCTGTTTCACACCCATTGTCAGCTCGTAAAAACACACATCACACGGACGTTTCATTATCCAGAAGTGAAATCCATCCAGACCAACAGCACTGCTATAAACCTACATTACCTCTTTTGAGCAGCCCCAGTTTGTGAGGAGTGGTCAGAAATTCTTATCTTTATCTTTTTTTTTTTCCAGCAACCTTTCTGCTGGCTCGTACAGTATGCTGCAGAAGTTAGTGCTGATAATACTGTCAGATGGCTGCATAAAGGGTAATAATCATATGTGGGTGGCTTCACTGCAGCTGAGTAGCACAAGTAACACTTATCTATTTTAAGCTGCAGCTTGAGGGCTTCCTTTGTGAAGTGTGTGGATGGAGCTCAACCGAACATCATTTCTGTGTAACGGTGGACAGTTAAAAGCTGCATTTCGAGGCCGGACACTATCTTTGTTCGCCATTAAGGCCTGAAATTGACTTCATTTTCTTGATTTGAAGCCCTTTATCTGTTTTTTAGTGTCATTTATAAGTGTAATTCATGTATTTGTTGAGACAAACTGAATGTAATTGATGCTGGAGCCTACAGATATCTTTTGTACACTGCAAAAACTCTAAATCTTACCAAGTCTATTTGTCTTATGTTTAGTCAAAATGTCTCATCCCACTCGATTTAAGATAAATTCATTTAACAAGAGACATTTCAGCCAGATGGAGGGACTTGTTTTAACCCTCGTGTCGTCCTGCGGGTCAAAATTGACCCGTTTTAAAGTTTGAAAATGTGGAAAAAAAATATATTTTCCCAGTGAAACTTCTGATGTCCACATTTAACCATTTTTGGGAAATCTTTGAACATTTTTTGGTGGGAAAAAATTTTGGTTGATTTTTTCTGTGAATGTTCTTAAAGAAAATATTACAAGTTTTTCTGATATATATGTAATCACTTTAGATATTTTTAGGATTTTTTGGAAGATTTTTACTAATTTTTTTGAAAATATTTACAAGAATTTTCTTGCCAAATTTGGAGGATTTTTTTAAAATAAAACTTTTAAGGAAAAGTTTTATGGAATTATTGGAATTTTCTTCCTGAAGGTTTTGCAAATTTTCAGAAATTTGGGGAATTTTTTTGCAGACAAGGAAACAATATTTTATGGTGCCTGTAAATGAAGACAAGAGGAAGATTAAGACAATGCATCTTAAATGTCTCGCTAAGTCAAACAATCTTGAAATTGTCTTGTTTTGAGTTGTATTTTACAAGAAAACTCAAAATAAGTTTAATACATCTCAAATTAGGAGGTTACATGAAAGCAAAAACCTATTTTTGAGTGGAAAAACTACTATGTATGTGTATATATATATATATATATATATATATATATATATATATATATATATATATATATATATATATATATATATATATATATATTTGCATGTCTGGCTCATTTTAAGACACCTAAGCTTGACAATCCTGGTAAAAATAGAGCTTAAAATAAGTTTTCCCAGCTAATTTTAAGATCTCAATATTTTAAATATCATATCTTATTTCAAGAAATCTTACCAAGACATTTTCCACTTGTTCTATTGGCAGATTTGTTCACTTATTTCAAGGTTAAAGTTCCTTGAAATTAGCTTTTTTCTTGTGTTGAGAGGGGCATTTTTCCAGTGTAACTTATTGTACACGTACCCAGGTCGTGGGAAAATCGCCACAGTTCGGAAACAAGATATATGTCACCTGTTAATTGAAAGATGAACCTTTCCACATGTGTAGCGACGTCCCTTGAAGTACTGTCCATGACAAACGACACGGTCAGCGACCTTAGACCTCAGAGAATGCACTCACCAGGCGTACAAACCCCGACCGTCCACAGGAGTTGAGTTTAGTTCACAGCGTTTAAGTGGTATTTAAACCTGATAGGGCAGAGGCTTTGAAAGACTGAACACAGCTCTGTTTTTCCTCTTCGTCAAGCGAATGGAAATAATGAGCACCAGAGGTTTGGAATAGCTAAATCAAGAACTGTACAACCAGATAACTGAAGCCCCCGAAATGACATAGGAGACGAGTGTTGCCGGTGGAAGTCGGGGTATCCTTTTCAACTTTTGTGGAAACCGTTTCGAGGAACCTCTAATGCCGCATTGTAGTCAATTAAATGTGTCTCTTCACACTCCAACACTGCCAACAAACTCGGTGCCCAGTCATTTGACTCCCTCGCGGTTTCTAAACTGAATCAAATACTATTTTCATCCTCAAAACCAATCAAATGCCGCAGACTATTGCCATCACGTACAACTAAATAAACTGCTGGGTGAAATTATGAGGTCGCATCAGAACATCAAGTCATATTTGTAAATACCTCAGATCTAATTATTATACAGGGTGGGCCATAAGTTTCCATACAAAGGAAAATGTATAATATATATTTTTTAATGTTTCAGATATCCTAGAAGATGCGTTTGACGCTATCTTTGGGGGCACTTGAAGGCCATGGTGTATCAGGTGAAGCTACGAGACACAAATCATCTCAAGTAACGTATCACCAGCACCATTACAAGCAGAACTTCAACTGTGCTAATGCAAGTTCATCAGCAGTGGAAAACACGTATTAATCCTCCTGTCATCCTGCGGGTCAAATTGACCCGTTTTAAAGTTTGAAAATGTGGGAAAAAAATATATATTTTCACAGTGATAACTTGTACATTTTCAACATTTTTGAGAAATTTTTGAACATTTTTTGGTGCAAAAAAATAAATACTAAAAAAAAATTTCATTAAGAACATTCAGAAAAAAATCAACCAAAATCCCGCGAAATTCGCTGGATTTTGGTAGATTTTTTTTCCGAATGTTCTTAAAAAAGTGCTAGAACTTTTACGGATGTTTTTTTTTTTTTTTATTTATGTTTTTATTATCCCTTATTAATCCCACAATGGAAAATTCTGATTTTCGCATCTCTTCCCAATTGGGGGAGAGCGACAGGTCAGCTGCGGTACAGCGCACCTAAACAAGAGACTGGCCCGTACGGGGATCGAACCCGCGACCTTGGCGTTATTAGCACCACGCTCTAACCAACTGAGCTAACCGGCCACATTTCCCTATAAATACGGAATCATTTTAGATATTTGCAAGAGTGTTTTTGGACGATTTTTATTCATTTTTTGAAGATATTAAAATTTTTTTGTTTGTTTGTTTCTTGCCAAATTTGGGGATTTTTATTTATTTATTTATTTGTTTGTTTGTTTGTTTGTTTTTTAAACAAAATTTTTAAGGGAAGCTTTTTTGGAATTTTCTTCCTGAAGATTTTGCAAACTTTTATAAATTTGGGGAATATTTTGCTGAGTTTTTGGCTTTTTTTTCAGACAAGGGAACAATGTTTTTTGGTGCCCGTAAATGAAGACAACAGGAGCGTTAACATGTGTTTTCGAAACAATGGTAATCATATAGAGCACATTATATAAATAAAAACGGCTGTACAACATAAAATGTTTATTTTTCCTATGTATGGAAACTTATGGCCCATCCTGTATATTCCCCACAACATTCACTGTAAAAAATGAATACTTCACATTACTCTGCCGTTCCTTGGCGGAGTATTAAATGCTGCTTTGTTTGTGTAAATAGTTCAGCATATAAGCTTTATAAAGTTACATCAATCTATTTTAAAGAATGTGTTCAGAGTGCTAAAAGTTGCAAATTTCATACGACTGACTTCAACTTCTGATGTCTCATATGTGGTTAGAAGGTTGGAGATTTTGACTCTCATTACTTTCTTTGGAACTGAATCTTGATGGTTAGTCTGGACACCAGGAGCAATCACAGTGACTAATTACTCAGGGAGCATGAGGCATGTGAGGACGGCTAAAACAGACCCGAATAAATGTGAAACTATCCTTCTATACACCTGCTGTTTGCTCATCTGCAATCTCGTAATCTGTTTCCTCACAGCCTCCTCCGCCGTCCACTGGAAACAAAGATATGAAACAGTCTCATCTTCTTCTAGATGGATCATGATATTCACTCCTGACAGCAGAAATTGATGGTCTCTTTTTCCATGGTTTGCTTGGCTGGAATGATTCATCGTAGCTTTTAGCACTAACCCATTACGGGCTTCACCACAGCTCCAGATTTTGGCCTATTATTAGCCTCTTTTCTCTAGGAAACAAGGTCACTCAAATAGCCTTGTCTTATTAGGCTGTCGCTACTCATTCGGCCTTAAAGAAACACGCGTCGCAGAGTGACATGCGTCTGCATCGAGTCCGCTGCTCTTTTTGCACACACCTGACATAATGCAGTCACCACAGATGTGATCTCACAATCAAACGTAATGGTCTGGGATTGAAAGAGCAGAATGAAGTGATGCTCCGGCTGCACAGACTCTGCTAAGTGGAAGCCACTGCCCTATTTCTGTCCAGGGTTAGCGCTCAGCTGTCGTCTGCGAGTCCATCACCTCATGAACACTCCCCAACCCCGGACTATATGCACCCCAGTTTAGGATGCAGGGTGGTTTTTGCTGAGATATCTCACGCCAAAAGAGAAAATAAAACAAACAAAATGAGAAAGAGAATCTAAAATAACATCTGAAAATGAGTTAAAGTTTAACTTCTACCCACTAAATGTCCATACATCTCATATATTACTGTTTTCTGTATTTTTTTGTATACTTTCTGAAATAGTTTTTACAGTTATACTCATTTTGAGCTCACCATCTAGATCAGGAGTGTCCAACATGGGACCCGTGGGCCAAAAGCGGTCCTCCAAATGGTCCAATCCGGCCCTCAAAGTGTAAAAATTACAGAGAAGACATAAATTGCAAATTGTAAATTTGTAAAATTATAAATTTAACATCATTTCTAGACCATGACAAGTTGTTTTGATCATAGAGTAAAATACTAGATTTCTCATTGTTCTTTTGTCATTTTGCGTCTCATTTTGTCTCATTTTTGTTTTGTTTCGAGTCATTTGTCTCATATTTTGTCATTTTTTTTCTTGCTTTCGTCGTGTCATGTTTTTGTCATTTTGTTTCTCATTTTCGTCATTTTGTGTTTTGCTTTATTCATCGTTTTGCGGATTGTTTTTGTCGTTTCCTTTCACACTTTTGTCATTTTTTTGTCTCGTTTGTGTCATTTGTCCATTTTTTTGTCGCTATGTAACTTTTTTGTCTAATTTTTTGTCATTTTGTTTCTCGCGTTTGTCATTTTGTGTCTCATTTTTGTATTATTTTTTCTTTCTTTTGTTGTTTTTTGTCTTTTTTGTCATTTAGTTTCACGCTTTTGTCATTTTTTGTCTATGTGTATGCTCTGGTTTTACTGGTCATTTGAGATCAAATTGGAATGTATGTGGCCTCTGAACTAAAATGAATTTAACACCCCTGATCTTGATTGATCCATAAATTTACCTCGCAAACTAACAAGTGAAAAATTGATACACCTAAAAGTAAATTTCCTCTTAATTCATAGTTTTTAAAACACTTTTTAATAAATATAATGCAGTATTATATGTGGTAGCCCACATATATACAAAATATAATGTTTAAGAGTTCAGAATATGTTGTGTAATATGTACAGACAGAGCACATTATTTTGTCAAACTGGTATCTTCCAGGGCTTTCTAGATAGTCTCTTGCAAGTTTGCATTTCGATCCCAAATGGTGTTTTAATCACTCAGTGTCTGCTCCAAATGATTATATGGACCTAGAGTGGATTTACACAGCACAAACGCACAAAGGGGAACCCAGACACAAGTATGTAAAGCGGCCTCCACAGCTGAGAAGAAGGCCGTGGCGTTTGACTGCAGGATGGATCGGGTTGCTGTTATTATTTAGTCTTGATGAGAATGGCCTGAACCAATCTGCGCCCACCTGCCATCCTCTCAACTGCCTCTCCTTTCCTTTCCATTTGGTTTCTGTTCGTCCGGTTCGCTGCCTAACACGTGACTGACCTTGGACGGAGTCTGCATTCCACTCTGCCCCTAGATGCTCTGACAGTTGAAGCCCCCGGTGACGTTCTGCACATAGTTAACATGCAGTAAAGTGGCCGATCATGAGTGATGGACGGGGATTTTGGGCTGAGTCCAGCAACCGATGTCACCTTGAGGTTCTTTCTAGTGAATCTTCCAAGAAGCATATTTTTGTGCTTCACCGGAGTCGCACTGTTCATTGTCTGCTGAGCTGCAACCTCTCACCTGATAGCACAGGCCAGGACAGGCTTCCCAATCCTCCAGTGACTAATTGGAAGGGTCTGAAAGGCTGAGCAAGCACTATCAGAGTGATTCCCGACATCACTTTTTAGAAGTCTTCCGATAACATCAAAGCACGACTATTTCTATCTGTTGGATAAAGCTGCGACTTGGGGAAGGAGATGAGTGTGTCAGAGCCACAGGCGCCAACAACAGCCTTCGGGTGACATGAGAGAACAGAGTCTGGCTTCTGTCAGATGGGACTGAGTTGTCCACACTTCACCAGTCACTGCTGTGAGTGCTGCTGGTCTGGGTGACCTGCACTGACATGCTGCTGGCTATATACATATATATATATATATATATATATATATATATGCAGGAACCTCCAGAATACTGCGTGCTGGACCAACCTGACTGCAGACAGCCTGTTTAATATAAACATAAATGCACGTATACATGTACAAACAGCCCTCCTCCCTCGCTCCAGCTGCTCTTCCAGCACACTTGACTTGCACACCTCATGTGGTTTCACAAACCACACCGGAGAGCGGTCCCTTCGGAAATACTCAGTTAAAGCGGTAAACAAGAGCTTCCTCTGAGGGATCAGTCACTCTGACACTGATGTCACGCCGCCGAGGAGAACGTGACTTTCAGGCCTGTCGTTGGCTGTTAATCAGCTCATCTCAGAGACCAACAGTGAGAGTGCATCGGGGTAAATTTGTGGTATTGATACACCTGAGTCACTTCCAGACACTTTAATCCTGTCAAGGAGCAGGAAAACAGTCAGAGGAGATCGCTGTTGTCATTTTTGTCTCGTTTGTCCATTTTTTTGTCACTTTGTAACTTTTTTGTTAAATTTTTTGTCCCTTTTCTTCTTTTGTTTCATGTCACTTGTCTCATTTTTTTTTTTTTTTAAATAAAACTTTTAAGGGAAACTTTTAAGGAATTATTGGAATTTTCTGAAGTTTTTGCAAATTTTCAAAAATTTGGGGAATTTTTTTGCTGAATTTGTGTATTTTTTCAGACAAGGAACCAGTATTTTTTGGTGCCCGTAAATGAGGACAACAGGAGGGTTAATGTTTTTTGATTTTATATGTAAAGTGGCTTTGAGTGTTCTGAAAAGCGCTATACAAATAAAATGTATTATTATTATTAAACACAAATCGACAAAAACGAGAAACAAAATGACAAAAACATGAGGCGAACGACAAAAATCTGACAAAAAAATCTGACAAAAACGAGACAAAATACAAAAATGAGACACAAAACGACAAAAAACGCTGGTATTTTTTCAGTTTAAAGGCATTTTAAAGGTGAAAATGATGCTGCATGCCTTCGATCAGATACCACCCACCCGCTGAACTTGAAGCCGACATCCTGTATAACAAGCTGCTCGCGCAAAATCATGTTCCAAAACATTTATACAACTCTAACCATGAGCCATTATGTAAAGTCACGCCATCCTCATTTTCTCATTTTGGGACCATTTCTCTTGTCGCTGACACTAAACGCAGACACATTTCAATAATTTACTGTGTGCAGACGCAGCAAATGAGGCCTGGAGGTCAGGACGCGGAGGGGACAGGCGGCTCGGCTGATACTGAGTGGGAGATTTCTGTGGTTCCACTGAGTCATGGGGATGTGGAACACCAACAGCGTCAGTGTCAGGAAGCTGCTGGCCAGAGGCTTCGCCAGGCTGATAGCTGGAGGCTTGGAGGGAAACTGAAGAGCAGCTTGGAAGAGACTCGTAGTTACCGAGCAGAGTGAGTCATGTGGCAGCATCCAGCTCTGATGCTGTGTAGGTGTTTGTGTATCTGTGCGATACACAGAGTCAGTTTGAGGGCTGCAGACAGTGTTAACGAGTTGCAGCACAAACAGCAAAAACTGGTGCTTGAACTCGAAGTTTTGGTTCAGTTATTCAAAAAGCAGAGTAACTGATTTTTCCATTGTCCATAAACACATGAATACCAGCCTCTGAATATGTGATCGCACCAAAATTCAATTACAAGTACACAATACTCTTAGATTCCATGTGCTGTTGATTTCATTTCAATTAATTCAAACCTCAAAAACCACACAGGGAGAGAATTAGACCTTTCAGCCATAACAGATGTAGACAAACTTGAAATTAAATTGCAATAAAACAAAAATACATGGCGATTTCAGTTAAATTAACAATGCTAAAAAAAGTAGGAATTAACAAGGAGATAAATAAATAAAATCTTAAGTACCATTAGAGGAAAAACAGTTGAAAAAAAATTAAAACAATGACAGTTTCACAGAATGTTAAAAGATATCTGTGACATTGAAGCTGTTTATACCAGATCAAATGAGTCAGATTCAAAGGAAAATTCATGTTTAAATCCTGCACATGACTGGAAATTTTGAGGTGATTTAATCTGCTAATGAGTTGTTAGCAATCTGCAATCGAATACAACTAAGAATAGAACCAATAAAAAAAGCTTGGATCACTTCTGTCAAAAGTATTTATCCTTCTGTGTAGCTCTGCACCCAAAATTCAAACTGTACTCATTTTAAATTCAAGTACTAAGGGAAACATATGCAAGGGATTTAAATATACCCTGCCTTTGGATCTATCTATCTATCTATCTATCTATCTATCTATCTATCTATCTATCTATCTATCTATCTATCTATCTATCTATCTATCTATCTATCTATCTATCTATCTATCTATCTATCTATAGTCTATCTATCTATCTATCTATCTATCTATCTATCTATCTATCTATCTATCTATCTATCTATCTATCTATCTATCTATCTATCTATCTATCTATCTATCTATCTATCTATCTATCTATCTATCTATCTATGTGAATGCTCTACATTTGCCTGCTCCAGCCTGCTTAAATCTACTGCACACTTCCTTAAGAGGGGCCTCTTGTTGCACTGAAGGCCTGGAAACTTTTAATGTATATCCACACACTCCACTTCACATTATTCAAATATCTGGGTTGCATCCTGTTTATGCATCCTGCTGTACCCCCTCTGCAGCTGTATTTACCTTAGTGGTGCGGTACATTATGGCCTGTTTTAGTGAAGGTATCAGCAGTTAGAGAGCTCACCGACCAACCATGTGTTGATCATGAAGTTGTCATGAAATATCAGACTTTTACTGAGAATGGTTGTGTGTATCAATGTGGATTTCAGTGTCAGGATTCAACATCAGATAGAAGAAATCATTTGACAGCATTATCTGTCATTTCTTACCGTAAATGCGTGAGGGAGACGCTTGTCTTTCATCACCCTTCACTTTAATCTCGTCTGACTCTCACTGTTGGTGAGAACAATATAGTATAGTAACTTTTTTGTCTAATTTTTTGTCTCTGTTTTGTTTCGTGTCATTTGTCTCATTTCTTTGTCATTTTGTTTCTTGCTTTTGTCATTTTGTGTCTCATGTTTGTCATTTTGTGCCTCATTTTTGTAATATTTTGTCTTGTTTTTGTTGCTTTTTGTCTTTTTTAAAGTAAAATACTATATCGTAAGAGGAGATCAAAGTGAAGGGTGATGAAGGACAGGAGCTTGCCTCGCGCATTTACAACAAGAAATGACGGATGATGCTGTCAAATGATTTCTTCTATCTGATGCTGAATCCTGTCTTTAAACTGCAAAAATACCACCGTTATTATGTGTAATGACACCTCAGTCTAATAAAACAAAAGCGGCTGCATGCTTCATACCCACAACTGGCACATGAGAAGGCAATACCACACCCCCCGCTGAGTACACATGGGTGTCTGCCAACAATAACACGTGGCGGTGCCAAAATAAAAAAAGCACTTTATGCCTGACCACCTTGTTTTTACTCCAGGTTGAACTGGACCACCCCGGTGCTCGACTCCACTACACATTCCTGGAGCTTCATCAAATCATCGCAGGTACTCTGTGGTAAGAAAGCTTTTATTTTCCCTCGGTGAGCAATGTGTTTTTATTAGATGGAAACTACACATGCAACATAGTGCAACATAGGTGGAACTGCCATTTCATGAATGTGTTCATGTGTGGAAGAAAGAGGGAAATACCTCTAAAATCAGTGTTTGTTCGGTTAGCGGGTCAAAATGCCACTTCCTGAAATGAAAAGAAAAACAGAAAAGTCACCTCTGCACACTGGAAATTATTTCAAGATCAGCTTACAGTCCGTAAGTTTCCCTTCAACCTTCAAAATGTGAGGTAACTCCATTTCAGTAGCTTAATTAGGTCACCATTAGAATTATTTTTTGAGCTGTGCAAGTAAAAAACTGGAGACTTGAGAAAACAAATTCAGGAAACTTAAGATATTAAGTTGAATCAATCAGTCACATAAACAGACTGGCTGGTTACAGACTGGCTTGATTTTCTTTTGTATTTTTTGAAATTTATAGAGTTTATTTTCATTTAACGCTGAGAGATTACAGCTGAAATAGCTGCACTCATTTTTGACAAGTGTCAGTACAAAGTCAATCTGTGAGGCGGCTCTCAGTTACAACAAAATAAATTCTAAGTACTAAACTGTGTCATGGTTAGAAATTATTATGGACAGAAACAACCATAATTTAATGAAGATGTATCTGAGACACACGTCAAGTTTCCACCATTCTCTCAAACTACCGAAACCAAGAGTTTCTCTGGAGTTTTACGCATCTTGGCAAACTAGCTTGCATGCCATATTTCTTTGGCATAAACTTAATTTATTGAGTTGAGTGAACTCTCCGCCTTTCATTGACTCAATTCATGATTTAAAACAAAATCTGAAGTTAGAAGTAGTCCAACCTATAAGCTCTAAAGTGGTCTGAAAATAAAAAGACCTTTTAAATTGTTAAAGTAAATTAAATTCAGTTCAATTCAGTTGTTTAATGTTCAGTTGATGAGAACACTTATTAATTTAATTTAAATGTAAATTAATACATTATTAATTTTTAAATTAATAATTAATTGCTTCTTATAGTTGATAATTATTAGATATTAAATAATTAGTTAAAATTAATTAATAATTTACATTAAACAAATTTCAATTAAGAAATTAATTGTTAAATTAAATTAAAATGAAATGAAATGAAATGAAATAGTTAAATCTTCAATTGATGAGAAATTGTATTAATTTAATTTAATTTGAATTTAAATCAATAAATTGTTAATTTATGAGTTAGTTATTTATTAAATTAATAATTAATTAATTGGTCATTATAATCAATAATTATTCATTATTAATTTGTTGATTAATTAATACATTCAAATTAAATTAACTTACATTTAAGAAATTGAAAGTAAATTAATTTACATTTAATACATTTAAATTAATTATTTTATTTTATTTTGTTTAAATTGTTAAATGTTCAATCGATGATAAAAGGGTAAGACTCATGTTTACATTGGGAAAGATAAGTTGATTTGACTTTGTTTTTTACTGCTGTTTTACAGTGTACGAAATGACAAATGCAGAATGATCAAAAAAACACAGTGTGACACAAAAACTCCCACCTGAAACGGTTTTTAACATGAGGATGAGGTATGTGGTTTGTGAATAGACATATTCATAAGGTTTGGTTTTTATGATCCACCAGTGGAAAATATACATATGAAGAATGAATATGTTGTTATTCAGTCCATAAAAATGAAGCGCAGCAGCCTGAACAGTGCTGGATGGAGCTCAGGAAAACTTCAGAGTCCCACAGGTAGCAGACTTCCAGGTTGGCACAGAGTTACCAGTTACACATGCAGCACAGGAGAGTGTAATGTATGAACGGCGATTTGTAGACAGTTTTGATTTGTTAGCATTATATAATGTACATAATTGTTCTTTCTTTTATCTTTTTAGTGTCATTTTCCAATTTCATGAACACACCAAGCCACATATTGTCCCCAAAACCACACTAGACACTGCATAGTTGATAAGATTTTGCAGAAAAGCTGAATTATCAATGTGAAAATCTTTCTTTATGTGTGTTTTTTTTTTTAGAACTAGTGATTGATAGATTCTAGTAAATGTTTGTTTTAAGTGGCTGATGTTCTTCTTGTCACCAAATGAAAGTGTTAAATGAATAAAACCAAAACAACAGCAACATTTAGGAACATAACCCTGGTAAATTAGAATCAAAATGAAGCTATTTATCTAGAAAAAAAGACAGGAGATGCGGTGAAAAGGTTTAGAAATGACACATATGTTAGCTGATGTGTTTTGTTTTTGTTACATAAATTATGTTATAGTTGGGCCTGGTTGATTACTGGATCTGACAATCTGGATATATTTTTTATGATTATAAATTATCTGTAGTCTCTATCTGATTGACCTATCAGCACCAAAGGATAAATTATGTGTTAGTCTGCATTATGATTCATATATTTTCATTTTTATTGCAAAGGTACTGTATATGGAATTTGATTACCAATAACTGTGTGTTTGCCCCTAGTTAGAAGTGAACTGTGGCTTCTTTGTACCCAACAGCAATGTAGTAAACAACATCCTATACAATATAAAACAGGTGGTAAAAATAGCAGCTACTGTAAGTAACAGTGGCTCTGTGTGAAAATGCCTGCGAGCCGGCGGACTGTTATGTAATATTTTCAAGCACTCTTGTCTTATTTGGTGTACACAGTCTATAAGGGATTACCCTGCTCACTCTCCCCTCATAATCTGCTCACGGTGACGTTATACTGCAGCTCCTGGGCTCCAGTTCTCGCGAGATTATGGAAAACAATCCAGACGCCCTCTCTCTCTCTCTCGCTCTCGGCTCCCCCCCTCCTCCCCAGCCCTCCCTTCCCACGCCCCAGTGCGCTGTGGGATAGTGCCACTATAAAGTATATCCTCTCTCGGAGAAAGATAAGAAGCCCGAGACAGGAGGGGGATGAAGATGGCGGACGCCAAGCAGAAGAGGAATGAGCAGCTGAAGCGATGGCTGGGCTCGGAGACGGACCTGGAGCCTCCTATTCTGAAAAAGAAGAAGACGAAGGTGAAGTTCGATGATGGCGCCGTGTTTCTGGCCGCCTGCTCAAGCGGCGATACCGAGGAGGTGCTCCGAATGCTTGACCGGGGCGCTGACATCAACTACGCCAATGTAGACGGTCTCACCGCCCTCCACCAGGTTTGTGTTAGCCCGCCGTAGCTGTCCATGTCGCCGCAAGACACAAATATCGGTCTGCTGCTAGCTACTGCTCGCCCTAGAACACCTGTCAAATGGAAGCCATTCTCATCCCGTTGTTTACCTACCTAGGCACACTCGTCCTTTTCGACGCAGAGTAGGGATGAACCCGCTGGCTCCTGCCACAGCTTAGTTATGTAGTAAACACCGCTAACCCTACTTACAGCCTGCACAGTACACTAAGGAACAAAGTTAAACGCTTCGCTTTCGGGGCTAATGACACTTTTTGCCTCGGTAAACTAGCCTGAGTCCATATCTCCAGTCTGTGGGTGCAGTCTAATTGCTGTGCTTGCTGCATTTCAGATAGAAATGTTTGGTCATTTTATCTTGTAATTTACTTCCAAGCGGGGTATCAACGATCCAGTGATGTTGTTGAAGAAAAGTCATTTCTGATGCTGCAATCGAGTCATGTTGGGAGTTTGATGTAAATGTTGTCATTGATTGAGACTCCAGCAGAGCAGAATGAGTTCAAGCAGTGGATGGCTACTACCTGGCTAGCAGTAAAAGTCGTTTTGTTGATAAACCCTCCACCGCGACTGTGGCTACTCTCTGGAGAGGAAGCAGGAGCTAGCTAGCGGTGGTTAGTTACAACGTCATTCGGTTACAAGCTAACGTTACCATTGCACGACACTAACTGTGTGCCATTTAATGTATTATCAACACTGACATCAGCTACCGATATAGCAGTTAATTTATGTTAAAGTAGTACATGACTAAAGTGCAATATATCGCCAAGCGAATGGTATGCTAACGCTACGTTAGCATGCTAACTGTCGCTAGCTGTTTTGGGGTTTAGCTTGGGTTAATTCATTCATTAGCTGAGTCGAGGAACGACGTCAGTGCCAACTTATGTTGTCCAAATTTGACGATTAGTGACCCTAGTGTGTGTGGGTTTGACCATAAACGTATGTAGAAGTTATTACTTTGTTATTTTGCCGGAATGTCACCAGTACCAAGCTAACTTTTTGCCCGCTAACCGCGGTAGCTACGTTGACTAGCCCCTGTGCTTCTACAGCCAAATACTGAAAATGGCACCTCATTTTGGCAGTCGTTAGTCCCTCACGTCAGGTGCTACCTTATATATGAGGTCATTTCAAGCCAAACGGGGCAAAATGTCTTATTTACAATCTGTATAAAACACCACGGCTCCAGTGTTGGTATGGATGAGTATGGATAGCTTGTTGATGCGGTTAGTGTACATAAAGTTCTGGCCAGGGTGGATGTCCTGATGTGTACAAACGTTAGATTTGCCTCAGAAATTCAAACTGTCTCATTGTGGCTTTGGAAATGGTTAACTGTAATTGAAGAATAGATATGTGTAGTTAACAGATTCACTTGTGTCATTCATTCTGCACGCAGATCTGTATCATTTACTGATAAACATAGAAGATCTAACATTTAGATCATTTATTATGTTGTTTTTGTATTGATATTTGTTACAAATTAGATAAGATTCTAATATGTTTGCAGTTTCTATCAGCTGCTGTTCTAATTCTTTTCATTTTTTATACTCACAGAAATGTGCAGTGACATTTTTACATATATCCCAGGCTGTTTGTGCCCAGGGCATTACAGTTAGCTATTTAATTCTGAAGAAATCAAAGTTTCAGTTATTTCTGGTACAGATACCCATTTGTAATTTGAGTCATTAAATCAGCAATGATTGTTTCTCATTCTACTTGCTTGGATAGCAAGTGTTTGAATGATGTAAGGATTAACAGAAGAATTCACATTAAATGTTTTATGCTTGCATAGATCTGCAGTGATGTCACCTCATTACTCACGTCCACATGTCTAGTCTCAGTAAGAGTGAGTACCACCTGGCTACATGGTATTTTTGTTGCCCAAGACTTACTCCAATGCACAGATCAGATGTTTTTAAAACGGGTCTCCTGGGGTAGGTTTTTATCTTTAGGTGATTTCATTTCTGTTTTTTTATCTTTGCGTGTAAATCAACCTTTCTTTGAGCTCAGAGTCTGCTATAATTGAATCTGGAATTAGCATGGCCCCCTGTGCAAACTCATTGGGTGGAAACGTTGCCTTTTTTTGGGCTGATGTCCAGGGATGAGCCAGAGTGAGGAAAGAATTTGCAGTGCCGCTCTCCAGACCTAACCATCTCTGGAGACATGAAGCTGCTGTTGGTGTGTTTGTGTGTGTTGTAGGCCGGCATGTGATCTCTGGGTTTTGGGGGTCTTACAAAGGGAGCTGAAGAAAGGTGATACAAGGATTTATGTTTTAATCCCAGGTCGAACTGATGTTTGTTTTCTTAGATGGAATGGAGTCAGCACAGCCGGAGTCACCTGTTGTCTTTCTTGATGTCTTTGTTCTGCTTTTTCTTTTCAATTTTAGACTAAAATTTCAGAGGATAACTATTTTGGCAAGTGTCTGACCTCTGCCTTTGTTGTGAAGTGTACCATGTTGTGACATGAGGGCTCACTCCTCGCTGGGTGCAGCAATATCACTCCCGTTGCTGGTGACCGGTGCGGGGTTATAAATACCTCCGCCACAAGTTCTCCTAACTGGGTTTCAGGAGATGATACTAAGTTTGGGTATGACTCAGAGTCTGTAGCTCCACTTTGTAGTGCAGCCCTGGTATAATCTCACACTTAGGCAAGAGTTTGGGTGTCAGTGTGAGTCACATACCTTCTGTCACTTAAAAAAATGACTTTTTGCTGAAGGACCTGTATACATGTTCATATGTTTCATTAATAATGTGATGGAAGACCTCTTGCACGTAAGGATGTAGTGAGCGAATCCATAATGTCATCACAGATCAACACACAAGAAAACTAGAGTGACAGGTCAGACACGATACAGCTTTTGTAGTCTCAAAGTAACGTTTACATTTTTTGTGAGTCACCGAGCCAGATTGGTTTACCCAAACACAGACGGCATGATGCAGGTGGACTGCAGAGAGGTTGTACAAGTGAATGAGGGGGTCCACTAGACAAGTGGAGATTCCAGATCCCGTCGGCTAAACTCGTCTCAGAGGGTAGCATTCCAAGTCCTGTCGTCCTAGCCCGTGCATTCCTCACATGACGGTCGCTGGAAACCATAGCAAAGAGAGAGCAGACAAGACATTCCTCAGCTGTCACCTAAACCCCTCCCCTCGAGTCGTTCTCTCTCTGGCTTGCCTTTCCCTATACGATGCCAAGGCCCGGCTGACTGTTGCCCACTGAGCTCCATCGAGGCAATTAGAGTGGAGGTAACCGGGCCTTATCGCTTCACACACGAAAATCTCCACACTGACCTACACCTGAACTTTTTTCTTTAGCGTTCACGGCCGTCACTGATCCACAGGACCAAGGTGACAGGTCTCAGCTCAGCTTAACATGTCAGAGCCGGGCATTACAATGCCTGCGCTCTGTTGACAGTACACACCCTCATTATGGCCCTGAAGTCTATGAACATTATCTTGCGCTGTCTCCATGACAACGACTCGGAAGGTTGCTAGTCACTTGTGTTGGTGGATTTGCATGGACAGAGTGGGAGTTGCATAACAGACTGAACAGAGAGTCTTTGGCAGTGCTGAACAATTCAAAATGAGAATCAACCTCATGAATCTGTAATGGAACAGTTACAGAGCATGTGGTGGAAGACGATGAGGTGGCTGCGTTTCTTTTCATCCAGACCAGCATCAGTCATATTAACACATTACATAATTGCCGTGGCTCTCACTACAGCCGCAGAGCTGGGATTCTCAGCTGTGCCAGAGGCTTGCAGTTGGCCAGCGAGAGGAGTAAAAAAAATGCCTTTGACATGTCCGTGTCCTGATAAAGGCAGCATGGCATCCTCCTACAGACCCCAACTCCTCCTATCTTTCTGCCTGAGGGAGAAAATCCCACCATCTCATGTGGAGAGGCCTCTTGGCGGAGACGGGAGAAAAATGTGTGCATCACATTGCATTATAGATCTTCCCTGTTGCTCTCACCTGTTCCGCCTGCCCACACAAAAGAGACACAGACTTACCAAGAAAGGCTTAATCCACAAAAACTGTGCGGGCTCCAGATCAATAGGCTGCCTGCATAATAACTCCCATTTCTGGTGGCTGTTAGATAAAGACTACCTTAGATGACATATTTTGAGGATGAGATGTAACACACGGTGCTGTTTTTAGTTTTTCAGCAGCTTGCGAGGTTTGTAAGGGGGCATAGCGTTAGGAAAATGTGCCCAGATGACGAATAACAACTTCCTTGCATGTACATTTAATTTGGAAGCAGGTGAAGCATTTTAAATTCACTGCCTTCTGATATGCATGGTCATAAAAATCAGCATGCTGGGGGTTGTTTTTAAACCCTACGTGAGTGTTTTGCTATCAGGTAGACTAAAGAGGAAGATGGACAACCTTAAAGGGAAATTTACTGATGGAAAGCCTGATTGAGTATTTCATAATAACTTATTCCTGAACATGAAAGTTGTAAAGACCTCGCTCAACTTGGAAGTGCAGGCTTTCATTTGAAGTTTTATTCATGGTAGTAGTTGTGTAGTTGTGTACTATATACGATCTATTATTTAGTTATGACTATGGCTATCATTTCTTTTGATAAATTCATGTACAAAACTAGTTTCCAACTGAGGATTTATTGGCAGGATGATGAGCTTTAAAGTTGATTGAATAAAGGGAAGTGCATTTTAAAATGTTGGCTTTAATGAAATGTAAATGTTTTGTATGGTTTTTATGGTGGGGTGCTCCAGTATTTAGGCTGTAACAGAGTCTCTGTGCCAAACACTTGTCAGATATTTGCCCCTTTTCTGAAGTAGTCTGCTTTCAGAGCGCTTGTCTTGCAAAATGTTGCACAAGGCTTTTGGCTTCTTTGTTATGATTACAGGGCATCTTACAGGAGCAGCTAGCAAGTCACTCATGCATCTCTAACATATTGCTGAATACATTAAGGTGTAACTTAATAATTCATGGTCTGGAATCTAGACAGTCTAGATTTTATTGTTCTTTGTCTAGCTCGAACACCCAACTACCAGTCCTCAAATGTTAACAGTTTTTTTAATGTTTTGGTGATTTGTTATGACTAATATTTAGACCTAATTACGGCTCACTACATGAGTTTTGATTACATATAATTGCTAATGCCACACATTTGTTTAATATTTCAACACCTGATCTAAAAGGATGCTGAAATAAAACCTACTGTGGCTCAGGTAATTTAGGTTTTGTTTCAACATATTCTTATTTTGCCTGTGGTTGCCAATATGCATCATTTTGATGAATGATCAGTTTACTAGTGGAAATATTATTAACCACATGAGGCAAAACAGGTCTTGCAGAAGTAAACTGTAACCTATCTATTAAGTCAAACAGATGGCATTAAGAACATTACAGATGGTTTGTGTGCAGTGGCTGACCACTACTGAAGGGTGTGTTGAACTTCGGTGTTATTAATTGACACAGTTGCACCGTAGATGTGCTAATATGAGACAAAACCCTCAATTTAAGTTATTATATGGAACTACAGGTCATCGAATGCAGTGCATTCCAGTCTGGAGTGAATCACTGCAGCACTATTGTAACCTCGGCGTGCTTGGTGACTGAGAGTGTTCATTTTAGAATGGAGCCCTACAACATGTATATTTTACCTGTGTATAATTGGCAGGTCTCTCCTTGTCAAGCTGGCTTCACTCACCGTTTCATTCAGCCTCGCTACCAACCCCATAATCAACAGCAGGAAGTCCTTGTGTTGTTTGCGCACCAATGCTTCGCAACATGCCAGGTCATCTGCTGATTGTGACACGTCGATGTTGTTTCCGTGCACACTGTGTCAAGATAACATGTATGACTTTTGAAATTGAAACGCACAGTGCAAGTTGAAAAGGGTTGAAGGTTTTGTCCGTTGTTTACAAAAACAGTCTGAAACTTCTCCGTAGTAGAAATCAAAAATGTAGTTTCCAGAATTAGTACAAACTATATGTCAGGCTAAATTGGTACATGTATATTCAGTGTATTGTTTATTTTCTTAGACCTGCAGTACAGAGTCCATCTAAAACCAAAAACATACATGACACATCCAAACCCTGTTTCTGACCCTGCTGTGATGATGCATAGAGACATCCCCTCCAGAGGATGTGGAATGATGAGGGTTTCTGTGAAGTATTTCAGATGAGCATCGCTGCAGGTTGGAACTGGTTCACCTGGGGTCGTAACGAGAATTCCTCAGTAGAGTAAGGCTGCTGCCACGTATATGAGCAGTGCTGACTAGACAGCAAGGCTATGGACGTGACCTTACCCAGCAGTGCATTTTATGTCGCATGGAATGTTCTTATGTCACACTTCAGTTTTTAGCCACATGTAATTATTGCATTGCTGAAACCTGGCAGTGCTGCTCTCTATGAATTTTGCAAAATGAGAAGCTGGTCTCAAACCAAAGGCTGCTATTTTTACCGGCCCTTCTCTACTGAATATGTTTTGATGATGTCAGTGTGTGCTTTGAAGGTTATTGTTCACTGCATCGGTTTGAGAAGCTGATGATAAATAACATGATGCAAGCTCATTTAACCTGTTGAGATGTTTATGTAAGATTGACAGGTACAGGCTCTTGACTTAACAGATTAATGACCACCGCTTGCTTTTCTGTTTGCCCCCACTTATTCAGGCTGTGCATAGTATTGAGCTGCTGTGAAATGTTTGTGGGATGACTTCAGCTTGTTTTTTCCCACCCTGTGGCACACAGTGCTTGCCTTCTACTTAAGCCAGGTCTTCTTGAAGCCATCCCGCTGTTGTTTGCTTGGCGGCAGTCACATGCCTCACGCTGAGTGTTTTTTATGAGCTGTTTTTGAACTGAAAACACCTGGACCCAGAGACGGTGAATTCCTCATTGTCTTACAGAGCAGTGAGTACAATTAAGGCAGAGAGCGCATGTCCATTTGTTGTCTGTGGAAGGGTGAGGTTACATTCTTTCCATTTATTCTCAAAATGGCTCCATCTTCAGCTGACAAAATGAGGAACACGAGTGGAAACGGCGATTGGCCCATCACACATAACCTGTCTTTCTGACTCAAAGTTATTGTTCCGTGTTGCTTTCACTTGTCACAGAACTTTGTATAACCTGCCGACGACAAAAGGATGCAAATTGAGGATTTTCGTGTTTCACTTGAGCCTGCTGGTGTTTTTCAAAATTAATCATGATGCAATAAATTACATGAAACTTTGAGGAATATATTCTGTAATTGTAACACATATACTTGATTGGCATTGATTTTTGTTAGTGCAGATCCGTGGGTAGCAATGAGATTGAATGAACCTGCTGTTTGTGGTGATGCTGTCCCATTAGTGTTCTTGTGAGTAAGCACATGTGGGTGATGCTCTTCCTGCCGATAAAAGGCAGTGTCAGTAAATGGGCCAGGGCCTGGACAATCTAAGTACTTTGGCTTGTGATTCAAATGCACTTACATAAGTATGGCCTCTGTGTGTGCTGGAGCTGATGTTGTTTTGTTTTCATAATGTTTAAACCTTGATTCATGCCAAATATGCAGCAGTGGACAAATATGAAGAACCTACTTGGTGAAGGAAGACACGTAGGTCTTTAGTGATGTCAACATTTCTTGCTGATGCCATTTTAAAAATTGTCAACAAATATTTATTGTGATCAATTCTTGGTAACATGACACAATTTTAATTAAAGGAATCAGCCTTGCATGAATTAATTCTAATTTATTGTACCTAAAGAAGCCATAATGATGCTGTTGTTCAGGGAGAGATGACAAAAAGCACACACTGATTGCAAAGTAAGACCAGATGAAATTACAGTGCAGTGTCCTTAAACTGAATTTTATTTCCGTGTTTTGTAGAGCATAAATGTGAGGTCACTGAGTCCAATCAAGCCGAGATGTTAATAGACTGTTAAATTAATGATTAATGACCCAAAGCCAGCCAGGCTGCTGTATAGTGAATGAAGAATTCATTACATCGTGGCCCAAAGACCCCGCCAAGTTACAATCCTCCATATGTAGGCCCTGGGCATTTTATAGGTCATTCTGAGGAAAAAAAGTTAAGCTATGTTTAATATATTTGGATGACCAAGACTACTGTACTGTTACATGTAATGCTATTCAGTGATTAGCTGATAAATGTCACAGTTTGGTAATCAAATGTTTTCTACTTCAACAGATAATATGCAAAGGTGGTGCACATTATTTGTTCTCTCTGAGGGATCAGCTGCACGCAATGCATGTTTTAAGATGCTAATGGAAGTTGTTAATCATTAATTAACTGAATATCAGTTATAATCTGCATTCATACTCTTTAGTTTTTTTATTTGGTCTGTTTGAAGGGCAGTGAAAATGGATGCCCTTGTGCTGTGTTTTCCCAGAAGTGGGCATTTATGCTCGTTAGGTCAGGACAATTGATCGAATTTTGTTTGCAATTCTGATTCTGTTTTCCAATGGTTAAAACAAGATAATGTGATAAAATGGTTTTTGTGCCACGTTCTCTTTCACAACAATGCTCTAGTTCTGTTTTTTCTTGTTATAAATCAAGTGCACCCCTTTCCCGCGTTCACCAACCATTGGATTGTTCACTCACTAATAAGGAACATGAGCTGGAGTTAGACTGTCAGGAGGCAGGTTAGTTTTACAGCATTGATGATGTGTTGTTGCAGGAGTAATGCTGGTCATGTATGCTCTTGAATAAGGACTGGGAAGAACATGGTGCAAAGCCACCTCTAAGAGAAGCCCTCTGAGAACCTCTGAGTCTGAATCCTGCCTGGATGGGATGATACAGCACTATTTCAGAACTTCGGTTGTTCTCAGATAGTCAGCTTTGGCCGTCGTAAAGGTACTGGAGTGCGGCCGGATGATTTTCACCCCTCTCCTTTCTTGCATCGCATGTTTGTAAAGAACCTAAATTTGTTTTTCAGTTGAATGTAAATAATTTAAAGTTCAAGGAAACATGTTATTTAAAACATGTTTTATTTTAAGTTAAAATGATTGCCATTATTGATCAAAATAATCGTGATTCTGATGTTTTATTTTATTTTTTTTGCAATAATTGAGCAGACCTAATGCTCATCTGTCCACACTGAGGTGATGATGGTAGGAGGGATCTGGGTGTTGGAGATTTCAGGCTGGAGAGGAACAGGAAGGGGCTGTTTATTTTTCTCATTTCCTCTTTGAGGCTCCACTAGTGAGCCTGCTCCTTCCACTCCCTCTGCTTTTATCACTGACACCAACATAGACACATCTACACACATGTATTCATACAGCTAGCGCCACTGCTTTGCACAATGATTCTGCTAAAACAAAGACGAGTATGCTTTATCATCTCTTTAAACAAATATATGTTACATGTGGCATGAGTAATTAAATTGATATTTAAATTTTTTATTTTACCAGTTTGCTGTCTAAAGATGACTTGCGTCCACACTGTATCCATACATAATCAGTTTGCTATTTCAGACTACTGAAGAGCTAAAAGTCCAGTTTTGTCTTTTTTTGGAAGTCAAACTCACCATGTTGTTCATGTACAAGCTTATTATATTTGTTAGCATGCAAACAGGTTATTTTATTTAGATTACACTGTATTGAGCTTGTTTTGGTCCATGAATTGCAGGATCGCTCTTTTTCTTTGCGTGACAGTGTAGCAGCCATTTTGCGTGCGTTGTGTTCCTTTGATGATGATCCATATTTGTGCTGGCATTGCCCATAAATTAGTAAAATGCTTACAGGGCAAGGCGCTGGCATCCACACTGGCATCCACGCTACCCATTTAACCTCTTGGGTTGGGAGCTTGTTGGCGTGAGGGGTGACATAGTGCCAGCATGTTGGGGGAAGAGCTGTGGGGGAGTGTCGTGGCTCATGCTCAATGCCTCTTTAGTCGACTGTCAGTGACTGCTGACTGAGCTATCCGCTGTCCTCTGTATAGAAGCCTGCACATAAGGGTTCTATTATATGGAAATATCAACAGAGGTTGTATCTCTCCACGACTATCTGACCTCTCTGCCTCTCCCCTCGGTGCCCCCTCTCGCCTTTGGACCCCTCACATGGAAACAAACTTGGCTCTCAAGTGGGGCTATTGTTTTGGCTGCCGAGCGAAAGCCCAAGTGAAACATACAGTACGAATCTTGCCGGCATTTTTGCCCCTCTTCCACAATCCTGGTCTTCTTTTTCCATGGGAATCCCAGGGCCATATATGGTCGTCCTCAGTAGCAGCAGCAGCAGCAGTTAGAGCACTGAAGGCAAAGGCTGTGTGTATATGTGTGCGTGTTTGTAGTCTGGTTACAGCTCCCAACAGAGCTCATCTAGTGGAGGGACCCAGCTGGTCGCCCTGCAGCGCTTCAGCCCTCCCCCTCGTACCCTCTGGCCTCCTGAACCCTGCCAATAGCACAGGAGCTGCGAGCTCTTTGTCTCAGGCATAAATACACACACACACACACACACACACACACACACACACACACACACGCTTACAGATGTATACTACAATCCCAAATGAATCATCGTGCTCTAGTCTTTGTCACAAATACAGTTGTACCGATCCCCTGTTTGCGTCTCTGGTGTCATGCATTTTTAATTTCATTTTTAATGTTCATCCCAACTCTGCGCTGGGGCTGACCTGTCTGACACACATGCAAATGCAGACACATAAGGCACTCATACTTACATGCAGGCAGTAAGAAGGAATTCCTTTTGTGGAAGTGGCTGTGCGCCTCTGAGCCAATGACGTAGCCTGCGAGGAGTGGCCAGAGCGCTGATGCCTGAAGCCCCAAGGCTAGGAGTATTACTTATCTGGGAATTTCTCCACTGGTATGCTAGTCCAGGGCCTTGCTGCTTACTGGCTAGGTGGCTGCAGAGAGAAGTCGTACTACTGGAGGGGGAGGGAGAGGAATAAAGCAAGAGAGGCCAGTTGTGAGCTCCAGGAGAAGCTACTTTGTTGTCCATACTGTTGCTTTATATGGGAGAAAGCTGCTCTTTCCCTGCGAGCCAAAACAAAAGACTCCTGCTCATTAAGCTTCATTGTGAATGCCCTGAACACAAATTCTGAAAGCCTCTAAGCCTTCTTCCTTCTTGATTTTGTGCATGCAATGTTTGAGAACCATTACACCACAATACATAGATAATGTACACAGATAACAACAGAGCTTCAACCATCTATTTCACCACTGACTTTCCTTCCTCCCAGATCACGCTAAGAATAAAGAAGCCCTTACTGAAAGCACTGGATGATTGCGAGGGATGGCAAAAATGAGCAAATGGAGTTGTGTGCTTATGAGTCTGTTTAACGTTTTCTTGTAGTGAATTGTAGTGCCATGTTTTTAAAGGCTGTTTGAGTGTCTTGTGGTTGTTTAGGTACTTTGATCCCAACTCCAAATCCTGATCACAATGGTAGTGAGAGTGACTCAAGCCTTCTGTGGTTTGGTGGTGACACAGTTCTCCCATCGCTGTAATTATCTTTTGGTTTGTTGCTGTTGTAGTTTTACATTTATTGAATATGGTATAATATATAGACATTCATGTAGAGTTTTTTTATTAGTCATTTTTTTCAGTAGAAAGTCGTCCCAGTGAAAGCTGTTGACTGTGAGGCCTGTTGTCATGAGCAATCTGGACATTGTTCCTGAAAAGAAATGTCACTGTTATGTTGTGAAGTCAAAATCTGAATTATGTGCAAGACTAGACACCACTATGGAAAAGAGAGGTATTTTCGTATGTGTCTTACAAAGGTGAGCTGATTTCATGGATTAAAAAGTATACATCCTATCATAACGTATCGTCAGTGCTGAAAATGATGCTCAGTACAACACGTAAACATTTCAGATGTTAATCTGATATAAAGATCTGGTTGTTAAAGGCTTGCTTTGTGTCCCTGTGCCGTTTTTATGTACAATGCAGCCATAACAAGCAACTAAACCGAGATTTGCCATTATTTACCATAATGCCAAGTGGATTTTATTATGTGTGCTAAGATGTTATAGTGCCAGACACTTGTTTTTCAAATGAAATTGCCCATATGTCAGACAAAGATAAGGAACATTTTGTATAAAGATATAGCAAAATAATATAAAGAGTAGCATAACTGATACAGTGGTTACAAACTAACAAAGGCATCAGAAGTAATACAAAGGAAATGTGTCCACTGTTACGACAAACATCAACCTATTGTTGATATTTTTAAAATATTTTTAAAACACTGCATTAGCTCTCCACATTCATACCAGCCGATGCTGTTTGTAGCAGTAGAATTGCATGAAATTTTTCTTTAACATGTCTTAACATTTTCAATGACCAACTGCATCAAATTGGGTTCTCCTGTTTTAGACCTACCAAATGATGGTGCTCAGTACATCTCTGAACGGCAGGCGCAGCGCTGTCAGTCATGGGTGTTGCCATGGATGTGCAACATTAACCCAGTCATTGACTATAGACTGTATAGCCCATACCACTTGGAGCAGTAAAAAGCACAGAGGCTACAACAGCAGCTTTCTGCAGGGTGCTTGAGTCGGCCATCTGAGGGTGCTACTGAAGGAAGTCAAGGAGGGGAGGGGTCTTCAAGTATCTCCTTGATGTGGAGTGCTGCTAAATTAAGCTTGGAGCCCTCTGCATGATGTCCCACTAGATAATAAACCTACTCTTTTTATACACACACAGTAGCTATACACTTTTACTATAGCGGGAGGAAGACGGCGCCTTGTAAAGTGTTTTGTTTGGGGTGTCAGACGTATCTATCTGAGCAGAAGAAGGCCTCAGTTAGTACAAGAAGTTTGTGTGAATGTTGCAGGTAGTCTGCTGTGGTTTTACCTTTCAAGCTTCCATCTGTCTGAATCGTTTACAGTTAATACCTTTGACATTTTGTGAACATTGAAGAGGTGTTGTTTAATAGAATATGTAAATGTGACTCCCTGGCAATGGTGGAAGACCAGTCCAGTAAAATCACAACATAATAACCGATAAATAACGACAACTCCAAATTTTTCCTTTGTTTTAGTGCAAAAAAGCACATTCTGAAAATGTTCACATTTAAAGAACTATCTTTCTACAAAACATTATGAACAACCTGAAATTTCTTAAGAAAAATAAATTAAATTTCAACAACCTTATTCCTCAGTGTATCATTTATACATTACAACTTACAGATCAGAGTATCGACAAAGGCACAAAACATTTAGTCACAGGTGTCTGGAGGCGAACAATGTAGTTTTTTACTTTAAAAAAGACTAAAAAACAACAGAAACAAGACAAAATATTACAAAAATGGCACACAAACAACAAAAGCGAGAAACAAAATGACAAAGAGACAAACGACATGAAACAAAACAAAAAAGTGACAAAACTTAGACAAAAATGTAACAAAGCAACAAAAAATGTACAAACTAGACAAAAAGATGACAAAACTGTGAAACAAAACGACAAAAACAATACACAAAACAATGAATAAAGCATAACAGTGACAAAAATGAGACAAAAAAAACACAAGCGAGACAAAAAGGTCACACAAAACGCCAAAAATGTGACACAAATGATAAAAATCAGACAAAAAAAGACAAAAGCAACAACAAACAACAAAAACAAGACAAAATATTACAAAAATGACACACAAAATGACAAAAGAACAATGAACAGTCTAGTATTTTACTTTATGATCAAAACAACTCGTCATGGTCTAGAAATTATTTAAAATTTATAGTTTTACAAATTGCAGTTAATGTCTTCTCTGTAATTTTTACACGGGCCAGATGGGACCCTCTGGTGGGCCGGTTTTGGCCCGCGGGCCGCGTGTTTCACACTCCTGCATTAGACTGAAACTTTGTTGCCCAGTAAAGTGTTAGATTGACGGGCTATTTGCTGCAATCACCTGAAGTCTAATGCCATGATAGCCACTGCATCTGAAGGAATAAGGGAACAAAAGGATTTAACTGTGTTATGAATTCAAAACGCTTTAGTCATAGTTTTCTGTGATTGATTAAATATCTCCACACTGTGACTCGTATTCATTTATGTTCCGTCTACTGTGTTGTTAATGACATTATAAATTAGAGACCATAATTAGTAGCATCGCCTCCCACATAATCGCAGCTCAAGCCATCTCGTTTTTGGCCATAAAAGGTCATGAGAATCGCTCCAGTAACAGTTTAAAGTTGTGCCTGCGAGAGATTAAAAAAAGAAAGATGGCACCTCAAGATGCCCCTTTCAACATTAGTTTTTGATGTTTTCTCACAGCGGTTTGCTTAAAGCACTGCCTTCAGGGGCTATCCGAGGAACCCCCCCATGTGCTTTAAAATGAAGTCTTTTCTCTATTTATTTATGTTTCTTACAAAAGCCCGACAAGGACTGAACCCGTGTTCTCTTTTTGGCTTTGTTGTCGTGGCAACAGGCCGGCCTCCTTTCTTAGGTGCACGTCATGGGTGCATTTTTGGGCCCACTCCGAGAACGGCTTAGCCCAACTTGTTTGCGGCGCTAGAAGAGAGCGGTGCTTGAATTCCTCCATATTATTTCAGGATTAGACCGCTGCATATGATGCTCGCTATATTGTTGTCGCTGTCCTGATCTTCTCCATATTTATCCCTGCTGGCTTGGGATTGTTGTTTTAAAGTTAATCTCATGACTCTGCTTTTAATCAGCTCAGCACAGTGCAATCAATTGATGAGAGGGTGAAGTGTGAGATATGTATATAGTCGTGCTTAAATTGCCTTTTTGGCAGCTGTACTTTATATAACCTTGTGTTAATATAAGCAAGTCAACATTAACAGCGCTGCCAAGTTATTTGCAGGTATCCAGGATTCACAACGACTATTTATCTAGCAAAGTTAGGCTATGCCAGTAAAATGTTTTCCAATTGCAAAGCCAGTTTTGTGTCATGTTTGCTTGCGGTGCTCAATATTAACTCTGGCTGAATATAGGGACGGGTTTCCTCCTCTTCACAGAGTGCAACTTGAGGCCAGTTCTTTCTTGACAAATAAGGGCTTATTTTAAAGTGCTCCTAATAGCATGCATTACCTCATAAATGCAGAAGACACATTTTGTGATTCAAAGCATGTGTTTAGGGGAGCTGGAGAAGAAGCATGGTAGAAGCAGCTGTAAAATGACATGCTAAGTGGTGTCACTACCTACAGGATATAAAAGAGGCCTTTCCAAGGCGTTAAAATATACTGTACACTACAGCACTCTACCTTTCACCTGGGAGTCGACTAATGTTTTATGTTTTAAATGTGAATTAAATCTTTTAGCATTTATTCGAGACAACAGATTGTCTCCAGATTTTTTTCAAATTCATCAATGCTGTCAGAAATTGTTAAAAAAGAAAGATAAATGTAGCTGAAAAAAGTTGAATGTTGAGGCATACAATCAACCAAACCAGTAGCTGTTTGACAGCTAATTTTTACAACACAAACATTAGACCTTTTGTGGTGTCACGTTTCTACTTTACAACACTTTTGCTATGCAACATGATTGACCTTCTGTAAAATGAATGTCAGTCTTGAGGGTTTCCTCCTCATCAGACCATACTACAATTTCAATTTTCATCATATTGAACCTTTGACTCCCACTCACGACCTGTCTGATTTAGTTGAATTAATTTCTATTTAGAGATTAATGATTTTTCATTGTGTTGTCTTCATCTGCTAACCACATCCCCACAAAGCCTAATGGATTAACGCGGCCGTTTTCAGAAGCCGCGCACACAATGTACATTAAACTCTTATCGACCCGTCAAATGGAGCATCCTGTGTCGATTGATTAGTTTAGAGCCTGATTTAATTTTTGCTGTTACATCAGCTTCCCAGAAGCATCAGTTTCCATTTTATCAGAAAGAGCAGCGAGGACTCATCCCGATGTCTTGTCTGACAAAGTGACAGCAAACATCCAGGTGATATGGAATATCCTGTGGCTGCTTGTTGTCCTTCGAGCTTTCTTGGATCTATGATGTGTGTGTGTCTTTGTTACTCTAAGGATGAAAACAAATGAATAAAATCCAACCTAAGTTGTTCTTAAAAGCCAATATATATTATTGTGGTCCTTTAGTCTGATCTCTGTGGTATCTGTATGACTTTGTAATCTATTTTTGTATACATTTACGAATGAGTTCTGATAGGAATCACATTTTAACCTTACTCTCGGTGCATTTCATATCTTAGTCGTCCTTCTTTCACTGCCATCCATCTTATTACCTTTATGCTTGACAAGGCCTCCTCTCTTCTGCTCTGAGGCACACTGGCCAAACAGGTTTAAATGGCCTACGTGTCTGTTTGAGAGTGAGTCACTACATGTCTGAATGTTTCAGTGTGAGCACAGTACAGGTTCTATATGTCACACGGGGGCCGATTGTGATGCGTGAGACAGGATTAAGCCCACAGTGTTTCCTAATATAACTCCAATTGATATTCAGATTCCCTCTTTCTGCTCTGACAGACCCATTCACTCTGCCTGCTGTAGTTATGAAACATTGTCTTTGTATATTCATGGAGGGTACATGCAATATGGAGCTTCACAAGTCTGTGCTGCCACCTTATGTTACTGCTCTTATCTGTATATTCTTGTTGGTTTAGGAGTGTGCTATCCCCAGCTGGAAGCATCGCAGGCTTTTAGATACTGTGATGCTGTAGAAATGATGGTTAAGGATGCCATGGTGCTTCTTTCTCCCGTCCCTCAGGCTGCTAGACTAAGCATGCTCTCGATGCGGCCAGTAACTCTGGCACCTGTCAACCACAGACAATTACGGCCATTAAGGGATTACTTTTGTTGGGCTCCAATAGCCGCTAGGAGGAGTCGGCAAAGGGAGGCCGGTGACGCACTGAAGAGGGAGGTCACCGGCATCACTGTGCTCACCTTAAGGGGCTTGTTTCCATTTTTAGACAAGGAGACGACTTTGAAGAGATAATAAGCGTGGGGAGTGACTGAGGGAGAGGATTTAGATCAGAGCATGGAGGACAGTTTTTCGAGGCAAAAAGCTGGAACAATAGTTTTTTTCTATTTTAAAGCAGGCACAAATTTAAAAAAAAGAAAAAAGACAAGGTGTGCATCCCTAAGTCAACAATGTCAAAAAAAATGATGAAGCTATGCTTTGCCTAGCACCCCCTTGCATCTTCTGTAAAAGATCATACTCAAAATTCAATACCACAGCTGACTTCCAGTATGCATATATGATTTTGCAGATGCATGAGAGGAAGTAAGGCTATTTGTGTTTTTCTGATCCCAAAAAAACCCTGAAAGACGCACTACTAGTTTGCAGAAAGACAGTAACCTACATTGCCAATTTTTCTTCTAGTGGCAATCTAGCCTTTTTGGTTGTTGTTAAAAAACTCTAACTGTAACAGTTTTGTCTGCTTTGAATTTGTGTCATCATCTGTCGTCCTTTTGTTTGTGGAAGAAGACAACAGATGCGAAAAATCAAGAGGCCGTGCTCAAGGGTGAAATCACTGATTCATTAGGCTGAGCAACTGCCAGTCAGACAGCTCACTTTCACTTACTGTCTTGGTTTCCAATTGAACACGCTCGGCAAAGCTGTCCCTAAGGGCCACTTGTCTTTATTTTGATTCCCACAAGGCAGCAGACTGCACTATAATGAATCTCTAGAGGAAAATGCACAGCAAAAATGGCCACACATGAATACAGCCAAAATATGAATCTCCACTCCTCATAGGGTAAAAACCCAGCGCTCATCATTATGTAATGTGATTTCTAACTATATGATGGCTATTATAGATATGATTATATAGAACTGTTGTTTCATACATTTGAATATAGGGAATGGGGAATATTTTAAAGCCACGAACCACTTCCACCTTCATAGAAAGCCACAATATTTGTATGTAATGATGGCATCAAAATAACAAGCCTATTAGGGTGATGTTCAACTAGTGATGAGAGCTGCAGATTTTCTCTTCTACCCTGTAGCAAAACTTAGAGTCTTGTCGAGTGCTCCAGCGCATAAATGCGCCCAAAAACCCATCATACACAAACACACATGCACTGTCAGATAAGCTCAGTGAGGCCTTTTGCAGGCTCTCTCCAGCTCTGGCGCTGTAAACGGCCCAAATTTGGACAAGGATTCCAGCCAGATAGTCGTGTGCCCTGAACGTGAGGCCGCCGTGTGTTCATGTGTATCTGTTTTCCCTGTCGACGCTTTGGTTGTCATAGCAACCCCAGGAGAGAGCGAGACAGTCCAGGCGCGGTGCTCAGTTATGGGTCTGAGGGCTTTGGAGCAAAGTTTGTTTTTCATATTGCTAAGTGGCAGTTATTGTGGATTTGAAGTGTTTGTCTCGATTGTTTACTACAATGACTGTCAGTGGACGCATGATTGCAGAGATACTGGTTTTTAGCTGTTGAGCATTTTGTTCAGGATAATTGCAAATACACTAAAAAATGTGGTTTTGCTTGAGGATTTTATTTATGATTACTGATTTGCAGGTACCCTTGTTATGTTTGCTGTGATTCAACTTCTTCATCATGATCTTTGTGTGGCATGAATAAAAAGTGCACAGCAATATCTCTACTGCTGCTTTTCCTTGCTGAAAAAGGTGGCTTCATGATTTACTTTCAGAGGCTTGTCATCAGAGGACATTTCACAGTGGTGCAAGTTCTTGGCAGAACCTGGCTGAAACAGACTTCTTTATTTACTAAGAATTACTTTTGATGGCGTTGTCTTGTTCAATAGACCGGAGACAATAGAGAAGAGACAGGAAAGGAGCAAGAGATTGGTGATGACATGCAACAAATGTCCAGGGCTGGACTTTAACAGCGGGAATGCTCCAGTTACATGGACATTGTCTGCAACATCTTGGCCAGACATCAATTGCTTTGTAGTGGCCACAGTGCAAACATTTAAGGGTTTCAATACAAAAAGAAAAAAAAAAGATAATACAGATTGCCTGACAACATGTGAAGAACACTAAGTAGAATTTTGCTTACGGTTTCCAAAAATGTAAATTTCTTGCAAACACTTGACTGACAAGTAGATACAGATTAAATGTAAAGTCCCACCTTGGTGCAAATTCAGCTTTAATGTAGGTAAGCCCACAACATCTCCCACCTCATGAGTCAGAAGATCTTAAATTAGATTCCTCCCACTTGCAGCTGCGCTTTATTTCTGTGGGTATCGCTTTTGTTTTCACTGTGTCAACAGTCATATCTGGTTTGATTTACTGGGGGCAGGTTAAAAAATGGTTGAACAGCATTATTGTCAGTGTAAAGAAAATTACACTGGTCTATAGCAAGCACCCTCTACTGCACTAATCCCATATCAAGACCAAGCAGGGTCTTTGTCTGACTGAAGGATATGTTGTTCATTCTCAGACGTGCTTCAAATTTAGCGAGATGTCATTTAGTGTGCTTTGCAGTATTGTTGCTTACTTTTGAATGATGCCAGTGAAAGTTTGATTGGGAAATCAGTCCAGTTTTTTCACAAATATGATAAAATGAGCCTTATTCCATAGATTGGTAAACACTGGGTTCTTTTAATGTGGAATATTAGTTGTGTTTTTGTATTCAGTGTTATATTAGTTGAGTAATATTTCAGCCGCTCAGTGGATGAGGAGAATGTACGGATGCCAGTAGCTTGATTTATCACAATTGAAAATATTCAGCTTATGTGCAAAACTGTTTTTTTTTTTTAACTGAAAACAGCCTTTGAAGGCGTTTGTGTCACTTCTGCATAAATTAACAGCATATCTGCACAGCACCTCAAAGCCTCCATCAGCAGTACTACGCTATGTGGTATTTCAAGCACCCCTGCTATGTGCCGGCATTTTGGGAACGCTCCAGCTGCCAAAATTATCCAACAATTCTTGACACACATGACAACCTAGCAGACACACAATGTAAAACTATCTCTATGCTACATGTTTGTAACTATAGCACAGACCGTCCCACTGACGAAAGCTTGTGTATGTATACAAATGGACTAATGCATGAAAACAAGGCTCTTACTCTCCTTCTCCTTCCTCTCTCAGGCATGCATAGATGACAACGTTGACATGGTGACTTTCCTGGTGGAGCACGGAGCCGGCATCAACCAGCCAGACAATGAGGGCTGGATCCCCCTCCACGCTGCAGCTTCCTGTGGATACCTTGACATAGCAGAGTAAGTACTGAGAAGCAGTCGTATCTGTTTCATCAGGTCTGGTTTCTGCCAACTCATCCTCACATCCTGTTTTGTGTCGACAGTTGCTTATTTAAAGACTGTTTTTTTTTGTTGTTGTTGTTTTTTAAACTGCTGCACTACTCACTGAAGCTTTCATTTGGACTGTCATGCACAAAGTGACATGGGGACTGACATGGCTGGGCTCCAGCTGAGGCCTGAACCACCCTGTTCCCTCTGGGCCCCTCATTAGTGACCTTTGTCTCTATATTGCTGCTAGGATTATTGCTGCTTAGTAAGGCCTAATGCAGTCCTCTGATCAGGTTTTACCACAGTACAGTGAGGTTTTGGTCAAAAGTTCCATATGTGAACACTACTATCACCTTCCGTTAGGATGATTTTTCCATTTTTGGGGGGAATCCTTTAATGTGATATAGAGTTTTCCCCATCTGTACAAGAATCCAAGGGTAGAGGGTTTTGTGTGCTGTAAATATTACAACTGCCTTGTGGAAAAATTATGATTGTGCCATATAAATAAAATTGATTTAACTTGACTACATCAGCCTCAACAACTGCCAATTGGGGCATGTTTACTTGAGAAGATGCCTACTGGTGTGCCAGAATCCAAATTTCGTGGGCCAACATTGTCAGCGCCACACAGTTGTCGTCACATTTAGACAAGAGCGGCAGCCCATCTGATGGATCAGACAAACATTGTTATAGTGATGTAATCGAATGTGGAGAGATCAGGGTCACCCTCTATATCTGGAATCGAGCTCTAGAGTTACACTCTAGTATTTTCTTGCCCCTAGTGTTTCTCAGGTAAGAAGACAGCTCATAGGGCATAGAGCACAACACAGATGTTATCGGAGGATATCTAAACAGGCTAAAGGGGGCTGAAGGAGCTCAGTTGTACTCATTGTTCAGCTTATTGGGAGTGTGCTGTGACCTGCTTTACTTCTGTGTTACATTACAGGAACCTGGCTAGAGATTTATCTCCCCGTTGATGCTTGCTTTTCCAATAAGTGCAACTGGCTGTAGAAAAATAAGCACACTACTGGGGTAAAATATTAATTGCCAGGCAAAACTCTGTATGGCATTTAACTGGAGTTTAATAGCCTTTTTTTTTTAGCAATAATGCATGGATAATTTCATATTAACATGTTTGTTAACTTTTCAGATCAGACAAGTGTGTGTCAGAAGGCCTCATGAACACAGCATCAGTACAGGGCTAGCATTACAGAAAACAACAGATTTTTTTGTTGCGAGATTTTGAATGAAAAGGTCAAGTGGCTGTCCTGATATGTGTGACTAATGGGAGACATGATGTCACAGAGAGAAACTCTGCAACCTGATGTGGGCGGTGAAGCTCTCAGAAGGCCCATTTTAATCCCAGCATCCTCATTCACAGTAACAGGAACTTGCAAAGCAGGCCTGTATCTGAGAGCCCCTGGTGGCACCACAGCCATGTAATTATAGGGCTGGTTAAGGAGCCCACAGTGGGGACTCCAGACCACAAAGCCATCAAACCCAGTAAAGTCAACCTAAAATAGGCAGAATAGAAAGTCCAATCAAAAAGATATAAAACTTTGAAATGTAACTATAGCCAGTCAGTTGCCATTTGGGGGGGAAGTCATAAGCGCTGAATGCGTTTCAAGTGGTGTGTTGGTCTAATGAGAAGGGCCCGAGTCTCGCCACAGCTTTAATTGGAAACAGCTGAACTCAACATGGTGAATGATTAAAATGTCTTGAATCACTGCTGGGGGGGGGAGGGGGACATATAAAGGGTTAAATCACTATGTAGCCACAAATGCAGTGTTCAGCTTTATTTCGGTTGTCTGATATTATCTAGAGTTTTTTTTATGGTTGAACTCTGCATTTTTCATGCTTTCAGATGGTGAGCCTTTGGGGTTATTCAGACAAAAGCTGTTCATTCATTCAAATAAATCATTCATGAAAAGCAAGAGCTCCACTAACAAAATGTTTTGATCAAATTCTTCATGTGACAAATTCTGAGAAATTATGTCTTCAACAGGGCAAAATGAAAATGACTTTATTATATTAAAGTGGCCATAAATACCATGACTGTGCTCAAAATGCTTGTTTTCTATTCTTCTGCACAATGAATTGTAAATTAATCACAATTAAATTAAATTGAATAAACACAATTGCAGTATTGATGTTTACAAAGCATGTTCTGTTCATAGAAAGCATCCCATGGAGTTGCTTGATTTCAGCTTGGGTTCACTGAGTTCAGGGGAAGATTTTAAGTCTTATTTTGATGAAAAGACGTGTTCATTAGCCGGGTGATACCTTCACAACATCAGTGAATAATCATGATCAATGATCATGATTTCATTTTGCCTGTATATGTGCAGTCCTGTTTTATTTACAAAATACCTACAACTGTTATGCTTCTCATCAAAATGTAAATACTGACATTGAGCCTCCCTATATAAAATGTTTCTGAACTTAGTGAAAAAAATGGATGTCTTTGTTTTATTTTTCACATATGTATACCACATTGTGCATCTAATATGCCTTAAATTATTAGCACATGACACATCAACTTCCTACCTACCTGTGCCATGATTGTTTACCTTCATCATGCAGATATCCTTCAGGTTAAGTCTTTGCACATTTTGAAGAATGTTCTTTAAGAGATTGGAAGTTCTTTTATCTCATTTGGAAGCTTGTTAATATGAAAGAGTTCCCATATTACCATCTTATGGGGAGGCGATGCCAGCACAGGACAGCAATGTTTTTAAATTAGAATAAATAATAATGAACTGTAGTCATTGTAACCAATAGAATCTGTATGAAGGTAAACAGTAGATTCAGACTATGATGCAGTGTCAGCCAATGTTGGCATTAAATCAAAAGCAACGTTACACATTTAATGAATTCTCAGAAATAGCCTGCTGCTACAGGTCTAATTGTTTTGTGTGTTTTGCATTTTATTTTTTGCAGGTATCTCATTAGTCAGGGTGCTAGTGTAGGAGTTGTCAACAGTGAGGGTGAGACGCCTCTGGACATCGCTGAGGAGGAGGCAATGGAGGAGCTCCTGCAAAATGAGATTAACCGGCAAGGTACAGTATTACAGCTTGAACTCTGCCGTTTGTTCCACACTGGACTACCTCTCTATTTACCACACTTCCCTTTCTGCTGTTGGATTAAAAATGCTCTGCAGTATGTCAGTGTGAAATTAATGTAATGACTGATAATATCGCCAATATGTGGAGCAGCAAATCATGTAATGTGACAGAAGGTAGTGGAGGCAGGTGAATACTGGTTTTTTTTTTGTTGATGTCAGTATATAGAAGCTTCAGTTTAGAGTGTGTACACGGTTAAGATGCCTTGAGCAATGTTGTGTAATCTAAACTTCGTATGATGTGTCGAAACAATCCTTACATCATGATCCCTGAGGGCACGCTGAAGGCAACATACCTGGTAGGGGCCCCGTGTGTATTTCATGCATGTATGAGTATGTTTTCAAATGGTATCTGGATTCTCATTGGGTGTCAGTCACCTGCTGTTTTTCACTTGCTTGCTTCATGAAAACTTACATAACATAGAAAACTGATCCAGCTGTGTTGTGAGCTCTCATGTGATGAATCCAAACTGAAACGTTGGGTCTTTCTGTTTTTGTCCTGGGCATTCTTGATGAAAGGCCGTCCCCTATGGTGAGAGGCCATGCACAGACGTGTTAACTGGCCCCAGGCCAGAGGGGTGATCCTCAGCTCATATTCACTAATAAAGTTTAGCTGGCTTGCCCTTCTCTGTGGCACGTTTTTCACTTCCTTGAGCAAACCTAGCATCTTAACCTTTTACATAATGGTATTTGCATGCTGCAAGAACTGTGGCATTTGAACATGGTTATTAATAATTTGCAGTAAGTTTGAGATGCAAATCTTGCACAATGTGTCAGTCATATATGTCTTGATATGAATGCATCAGCCTCATTGGAAATTTATATGAACTTTTGCACACAAGGTCAGAAGATTGAGTGTCTCTATTAGGACTATAGTCGAGTGGATCGAGTGATCCGTTGGTTGGTTGATGGGCTCTCAACCAATGGACAGTCCATGGTGTTAAAGAGGGAAAAGCTCCTAATTTTGCAGCAGGAGGAACAAACTACCTGTGAGCACCTCCTTATTTTCACAATTGTAAAGTCACCCAACCAAATGGAGACTGTTAATTCTAACTTATTTAACATCTGCTCAATGTTTACTCAGATTCAGCTGCAAACTAACTGACACCAGGACAAAGAAGTTGTTGGTGTAGCTGCATTTTTATTAAAGCAGCTGGACAAAGAGTCAAGTGTAAACTTTGCAAACAGCAGTTTTCACACCTCAGAACAGTGGACTAACTTGTCTGCGTTACATTTCTCGATAGTTCTATTGCTATGACCAGGAATTGTATAAATATGGACAGGTGTACACTGTTCTGCTCCTAGTCTGTTGTCATCATTTCAATGTCACAAAAAAATCACTTTTTATGTTTATTTTTAATTGCTTCTAATAAGTTTAGCAGGTTGAGTGAACTGTTGATTATTCTTGAGGGAATGTGCAGATTGTTTTCCCTTGTAGCCACATCCATTATATGAAAAGTAGGTACAATTTCAGCCGTCCTCATGCTGCATAATGATTTCAGCTGCTTTAGCTCACACTGATTTTAAGTGCATGTGTAGTGTTAAGCTGTCTTGTACTTTCAACAATCTTGAGGAAAAAAGGTCGCCTCTAAGCTGTCAATCCCTTGACTCTCATTTCAAGGTCCAAGTGTTTGAAAGCATGTGGCATCCAGTGATAATCACACTCTGAGTGCTGCTTGTATGTAGCGCTCCTTGGTCATATTATGTAACGGTGGTGAGATCTGCACCCACCCAAACCTCGAGCACCTCATAGAGTGGCTGCTGTCTTCTTTGATTTGCTGTAGCCTGATGGATGCGCTGCTGGAGTCATCCTCACTCAGCCTCCTCATGTCCATCACTAACTAATGCACAAAAAAAATGTGAATCTTCATTTACTATAATCATAGACTTTACTTTTTCATCATGTGGATATTGAGCACTCAAGTTTGATCCTTATCTTCATATTTTTGTATGTCTTCACACTTCCATGAAACTGTTTTCATGATAAAACTCGACTGCAGAGTGAATTTGTAGTGATCCTGGCTGGAGGGCAGCTGCAGACAATCCATAGCTCAGTTCTTTATGCTGGAGGTAGCAGGCAGCATTATGCAACTAGCTGTTGTGTAACGCGTCTGTATGTTTCTAATGTGATTTTCTCCTCTCAAAGAGATACCAGTCATGGGGTTAAACTTGTTAACGTGTGGCCATAGTTTCCCCTCTGCAGGGCCAACCTCGAGGTCCTCTTCTTGACCCTGATTGGGTCAAGTGACCAGGGAGCCGTGCTGCTTCGCCTGCCTTCTCCATCAGCTGCTGTGTGAAAGATGCTGCTGCCTGTCCTTGTAATGGAGTTAAGGCGGACGCCCTCGTAAATGCTTCCAACTCACTCTCTGTCCTTGTTAGCTTGGGTGCTACAGAGAGGACGGTGATTTAGATCAAACCTTTCACGTACATCTGAGGTTCAGAGTGTTTGCTGCAGGGTAGATTGCTGTGAATGTTTTTAGTCTTTGCCAAGCATACTGTAGTTATAGTGTTAGCAAGGCGAAGTGGGAGACCAGTCCTTTTTTGGTGTAGTTGGATTTTATCTTTATCGTAATGCTCAGGTAGAAGATGTGCTGTTCTCTTGTAAAACTCATCTTTGAACTGCTGCCAATTCTTCCACTCGGCTCTCGCTCTGTAGTCCTACTTAGAGGCCATTAGGCTCCCTGCTTTTTATAGACGCAGTGTAGGCTGCTTCCCAAGAGATCAGAGGATGTTGCCCTACCTGGCCGGCACCCATTTCACCATAACCTACTGTATCTCCAATTCACACTCCTTGGCTTATGAAGTCCAGATTAATTTAGCTTGAGTTATGGCATTTTTGTAGATGTCTTAACGTGAATAAATACATATTAGCTGTTTGTTAGAATTCTCCTTTATAAATGTATTTGGCTGGCTACTGTGACACCAAATCCCAGATCACATTTTGATTCCTTTGTCAGTTCTGATTTGGCTGTAATAAAAATTGGATGTTTGTAACCGTGTAAAGATGGAATTACTACTGCTTTTCTGACCAGACAGCCATAGTGAGACAGAGCCTTAGTCCTCGTCGCAAAGCTGCTCTGGCTGAAATGAAACTTGAAATCCACTCAAAGTCAGACACTATGTCACCGTCTTCCCGTTTGCTTTCACTTTCCTAGACTTTAGCTCACTAATCCTCTTAATGGGCAACATGTCCAGTCTTAAACAAGTGTTCCTGCTGCCTCGATGTAAGCTTGTGTTTGGTGTGGATTGCTTTTCGCTATTATATTTTGAAATACTCACAGACACAATATCAGATATCGGAAGGAGTGGAAATCAAATCACTACCTTTGTTTGCAAATCAAGTGTTCTCCTTTTGCTCCTCTCCTGCTGTGTGGAGATAAACCTCAGAATAAAGGTAGACTTTCTGAACAGATGTCCTTTCATTGAGTTAAAAACCCAGGGTCTTAAAGCTTTCTGGAGTTGCCAGGAAATGAGTGATGATGTGTCCTTGGGAGTCTAACAGAAACCTATAAGATCAGCTGAAGTTTTGGCTCCTGCCCCAGAGCACTTCTCGGATCATTGTTTATATAGTTCAACACAGCTGACGCTCAGCTGAAGAGTCAACGATTCGTGCAGCAGTGCGTTTCAGACCGTGTTGTGTTCCAGCCAGGTGTCAACAAGACAATACACGCCCGTTTTTACTGCTGCCCTGTATGCAGCGTATAGCTTAGACATATTGACCTACTTAACCAGCTGAAGTGTGTGTTTTTGTGTGCAGCCACTGTTTCATTGTTGAATTGACAGAATATTGGCACAAAACTGTTCCCTAAAGCAGGACAACTGCCTGACAGCACCCTAGCATTTAGAGATGGTGTAAGAGGAATGTAGTTTTTTTTCTTTATAGAAGTTTTTTTAAAAAAAAAGTATAGCATTAAAGTGTGTCTTAACTACTGGGGTGTATGTGTTTGAGCGTGCGTAACGGCTTTCAGTACAACGGCATTATCATAGCAGGATGTAAATATGCAATAATTTCTCTCATTGCTTTGCATTCAGATGTTTTCTGTTCTCTCAACGAACATTCACATACCTTACCCAGGGATGTAAAACAAATAGAACTTATAAATGTCTTCATGTAGCTATGCCTTGTTCTCTCTGTGGGTTCACTGTTACAGTTGGTGGCTTGTTCCTAAGTAGCAGGTAATCCCTGGATGGCAGTTTTTACAGTATCGCTGTCCTCCGTCTCAACAGGAGTGGATATCGAGGCGGCCCGGAAAGAGGAGGAGCGCATCATGCTGAGGGATGCCCGGCAGTGGCTCAACAGCGGCCAGATCCAAGATGTCCGACATGCAAAATCTGGAGGAACGGCGCTCCATGTAGCTGCTGCTAAAGGATATGTGGAGGTTTTAAAGTAAGCCCTGGTGTAAAATGGTTTATGACCAACATATTTATGGCTTGTTGTTACATAAATTCTCTATTGTATGCTACACTATATGAATGCTGTTTATAGTAAAGGCAGTGGTGATGCCTAGTGCTGTTTTTCTTTGCTAATACCAGACATATCTCCATCTCTGCATCTCGTCGTCTTCCGTTGTTCCGACATTGTCTCTGTGGGTTGTTAATACAGTTACACTGCTTGAGGATAGGAACTGCAACCGCCTGTCCATCTGGTCTGGGAAGCCAGCCAGGACACACTGCTGCCATAGATAGCTCTAAGATCTCAGATGTTTAGCGCGACTACCATACATAAGACAGGGATCTAAATGTTTTCCCCCTAATGGCAGATTTATTGGCTGAAATAGGTTTAAAGGCTTTGAAATTTGCCAACTTCGTCCAGCTTTGCGATGGGATGACTAAGATTTTCAGATTATGTCTGTGTATTTTTACGGGGTGGACTCCACATCTCATAAATCTGACCTGGGGTTGCAATGCTGACGCACTTATAAAAACGTTGGCCCCGGCAGCACCTTGACAGATTAGTTTACAGAATCAAATCCAGGAAGCACATTTCAAATGAAAACTATTTTTGTTTCCTCTCCCTCTCACAACCTCCCTCCCTCCATGCCTTATTGTGCAGGCTTTTAATCCAAGCAGGGTATGATGTAAATATTAAGGACTATGACGGCTGGACTCCTCTACATGCAGCAGCACACTGGGGCAAAGAGGAGGCATGTAGGATACTAGTGGACAATCTATGTGACATGGACCTCATTAATAAAATGGTGAGTAACCGCAACAGTGAGGTATGCGGTCATTAGGTACTGTGCAGTCTTTAACTTTTATTCCTTTTCTTCAGGGCCAGACCCCTTTTGATGTAGCAGACGAAGATGTTCTGGGATACTTAGAAGAACTACAAAAGAAACAAAATCTGGTGAGTCGGTGCTGATTGAATTAAGTATTGTACTTAAAGCTTATTTTTATGATCTGATTTCATCGCTTGACCAGGATTCTAAGTGTCTTTTCTTTATTCCAGCTGATGAGCGAGAAGAAAGACGTTAAGAAATCTCCTTTGATTGAAACAACAACCACAGGGGACAACAACCAATCACTGAAACCACTCAAGAGGTAAATAGTTGATCGTGAAACATAATTGGTGGTTTATAGAGTTACTTATAGGATTTTATTAACCCCCTATATAGCAAAGTTATAACTAACTAGGTGTCTTTTTGTTTTATTTAGATTTTTCTTCTTCTATTATGTTATACATAGACCACTGTGCCTCCACTCCAGCAATGTTTCTGTCATGTATTATTTGGTACATTTTGAAGGGTCACATTGAGAAAAGTTAATGAGACCAAGTGTAAAGTTTTTACACTCGTTTCAGACATTCTAAAAGATGGAATCTGCTTTTCCATATAAGTTTGGATGTAGGAAACATTGAACTCGCTTTACTGATCAGATGTTTCCATGTCTTTCTTGTCTTTTTTTTTTTTGTTAGTCTCCCGACTAGAGGTGGAAATCTTTGGGCACCTCACGATTCGATAACGATCACGATTCAAAGGCTACGATTCGATTATAAATCGCTTATTTATGCATGTTTAATTTATGCATATTGTAGAGCGTCGGGATAGCCGTGTCAGTGAAATAGCGTCGGGATAGGATGGTGTATCTGGGCTCCAATGTATGCAGCAGTGCATACATTACATATAATGTGGCTCTTGTCCAGTTTGCTTCCACCATCGACATTGTAGAAGCCGAAGTTTCCACACGTCTGCTTTTAAATTAGAAGGAGCTGTTCGGATGTCACGGCGAGGTGGGTGGCGGTTAGCCAGGTTTGTTTTAATCTGTGCGCTTGTCGGTGTTTACGCTCCAGGTGTGCATCCCAGAGTGCCCCAGAGATGATGTGTACCGCGCTTCTTAGTTCCGCATTGTTTAGAACCTTCTGTATTACTTTAACAGATTTAAATAATCGAAATTTGGATGTTTGTAAATCGATTCAGATTCGTCCACATCCGAATTGCGATGCATCGAAGAATCGGAAATTTCCCCCACCCCTACTCCAGACCACATGAAACATGGCCATTGCCGGCTAAAATAAAAGAATAATTACCGTTTGCTCGATATAAATTTCTAAAGACTCCATTTTCCTCTCGTAGATGACCAAAGTTTTTTTTTTCTTTCTGCTTTTCAAAAAAGGTTCTCTTAAAGTGACAGTTTTGTGGAAACAGGGCTACCGATGCTGTAGTTCTCTGTTAATGGAGTCTATATTTTTGTGTTGCAGCAAAGAAACACTGCTTCTGGAGCCAGAGAAGAGCGCTCCTCCCATTGAGACCATAGAACCTGAGAAGGTGGACGAAGAAGAGGAGGGGAAGAAGGACGAATCAAGCTGCTCCAGTGAAGAAGAGGAGGAAGAAGATTCAGAGTCGGAGACAGAAGCAGGTACTGTGTGTGTGTCCTATTTTAGACTTCACTGTGTGGGATCGCCAAATCATTTCTAAAGCCGAAGCGTTTTCTGTTGGACACTTAAACCCACTTATAGTTTTATTCAGTGAGCTCTTTGGAATTCCATACATTTCTGTCCGACTTTACCACATAATGTGTAATTCTGCGATTTCTGTATGCTCTTCAATAAACGGTTTTATTAGCTACTGTGACATGCTTAATATAATTGTCACCGTAATCTTGTAAGCTTTATTGATAACACGCAGCTTTTTATTTGAACCCCTCCAGACAAGACCAAGCCGTCGGCAGCGGTGAGCAACAGCACGACGTCCGGCCCGACCAGCATCGCCGTGTCATCTCCAACTGGCCCCACTAACCAGGTGACGTCTCCCACTTCACCAGTTAAAAAGGTATGGCCTGGTGAACGGCTCCTGTCGACCTGCCCCTCAGGCATAAGCCGCATTAAAAACAGACCAATTCACTCAGTAGTTTGTTTTTAAAAGGCCTTTGAGGAAGTGAAATGCTACAGGGCAGCCATGATGTAATCAAACTTCTTTAAGTAGTAGCTGCCACTCCTCTTTTACATGAAGCTTTTTTCTTGCACTGTTTGTGCCACATTATGTGCGCAAATCAATACAATTTACAACCTCTTTAGTAGCTTTTCCCCCTTGAACACAAACCTAAATACACAGGGAGTTGCATAAATTAGTCTCAAATACATATTCCAGGCCACCAGGCCAACCGTGTTTGTGATTTGCTCTTCATGGTGCAGTTAACGGACGTCATTAGAGTTACTACTCACAACTAATAGTCGAAAACAACGATGGCAACGGGCTGCACAGTGAGGATGATTGCTGGATGATGTTAACAGTTTACTAGGAGGCTGTCTGGTTACTAGTAGGCCAGAGTGTCTGGTGCAGTAGACTGAGTTTGTGGTTTGGGAGCAAACCAGGGCTCGTATGGCAGCATTGTCCCACTTTTGATTCTGCTGCCCTCTGCTGGCAAAGTATGGCCAAGCATTTATCCAAAGAGAATCTGATGAATGTCTCCAAGGACGTATCTGAGTCAATATTACATATTACCTAATGTGAGCTTGTATGTGACGGAAACAGATTTAAAATGTTTTAATTGCCGACATGCTGGCAGTAAACAGATACATTTTAATCTTAAAAGCCCTGACTCATTTTATTACGTAAGTCACCACCTGCATATTTCACTTTTTAGTCTCCTCTGAATGCATCTTTATTTGTAGGTAAATTCTACCCCGCAGTCGACTGTCTGCACCCAGTGGCCACCTATCCAAGGCTTTCTAAATGTCGTTTCTTTTTTCTCTGCTTCTTTTCTTGCAATAAACTTCTTGTTCCAATCCTTATTTGAAGCCTAGTGATCACACACCACAATGTCTTCTGTCTAATAAGTGAGCAAATCATTAACAATGTCCAGATCCAAACGTTTGGATCTGTCACTTGTTCTAACTGAAAACATGCAACCTGCAGCCCCCTGAGTTCGACAGTGAGCGTTATGTGGTGTGACTAGGCTTTTAAATACCTGTCCTTGCCCATAAAGTGTGTTTGTTTTGCTGCTGCTGCTGCTTCTGTCTTATTCTGGCTTTTTCTCTGTCTCAACCTCTCCGTTATCCTCCCTGTCCTCCCTCCCTCCCTTCTCTGCATCCTTCTCATCCTGGGCTCTTGTCTTGGTTGGCTTTAGTTTGATTGTATTACTCCTCTCATGCCTGTGCCGGAGCCAGGCTGTCCTGCATTGTGGCGTCAAGGTTTGCGCAAAACTGGCATTTCTCTAGGGCCCAAAAAACCTATGGTGAGGCAATGGTGTGCACCAGAGTTGTTCTCTCATCCGACATGCACCTGTGCACTGAGAAAGTACTAAACACTCCCCTAACCACCCTGGCCTGATCGAGGTGATGTAGGGTTTTTCCACTGGCGTTGGTTGGCCTCTCACTGTCAACCACGACCAGCCTGTACCAGCCTCTTCTCAAAAAACAACAAAAACAAGGTAAAATATTACAAAAACAAGACACAAAATGACAAAAGAAGAATGAGCAGTATAATATTTTACTTTATGATCAAAACAACTTGTCATGGTCTGGAAATAATTTTAAGTTTATAGTTTTTCCTAATTTACAATCTGCAGTTAATGTTTTCTCTGGAATTTTTACACTTTGAGGGCCGGATTGTTTGACACCCCTGTTTTAGAAGTTTCTACCTGAATCTCTGTGGTGTGAAGCTTAGTTTCACTCCTGCGCTATTGTTTTTATATTCAGATATTAACTAGATATTAATTAGATATTCTAAGACGTGTGTTAAGTTACTGCTGATGTGAACCAAACACTTCTTGCTGTCGGTGCTTCACAATAAAAGCTTTCCCCCAGCGGAATGTTTTTATTGTGAAGAATCATTTGTAGTGTCGTGGTGAAGAACCACCCACAGTGGAAAAACCCACATCATGGTTGAACCTCTCTATGGCTGACTTTCACTCACCGACCTTACGTGGTGTCGTTCTCACTTGTAATCCACAAGCGCACTGTCCTAATCCTCCTTTCACTTTGTGTCCGTGTGGCTTCTGTGTTTTTGTTCAGTTGCTTGTCATCTTCTGGTCGTTGTTGCAAATGCATATGTGGCCACAGATTTTGTGAAAACTATAAAATGGACCCTTAAACTGTCACAGGTTGACTGACACAGTGTTGTGTTATAATTTTAGGAATTTCTTTTGTAGTTCAGTAGTGGAGTCAGATACAAGTGCATATTTTTTTACTCTGAATTTAGTCTGATCCTGCATCTCTCAGCTGGCATGTCGTCCCTTTTAAAATTGCCTCCTCGGGTTTTATCCTCAAAACTAAAAACTTCAGCCCCTGTGGATTAATCCAAACCGTTTTGACCTGATTTGACGTTTGTGTTACTTACCAAAACGACTAAAAATCTCATTTAATATCTCCGTGCTTAAAAATGGTGGATTCATCGTTAACTAAGCTGCTTCAATTTCCGCCTATTCAGGTCACCCAGCCTGCAGGAAAGGTCTCCGCTAAAGTGGAGGAGGAGAGGAAGGACGAGTCTCCATCGTCGTGGCGTCTCGGTTTGAGGAAGACGGGCAGCTATGGAGCGCTAGCGGAGATTACAGCCACCAAGGAGGCTCAGAGGGAGAAGGACACCACTGGGGTGATGCGCTCCGCATCCAGTCCTCGTCTCTCCTCATCCCTGGACAACAAAGACAAGGAGAAGGTCAGTGACATAGTCATTTTCCTTTTTTTTTTCTATTTCAGTTATGTTTTATGCCTATCGGACATGACAATGTCACCAGGATGTCCCAAGACAGTCATATACCCAGATACTCCGAGATATTTAATCCTTTCTTCCTGTCTTTTTTCCAGATATTGGAGAAAGGCCTTGCAGTATACATATAACACAAGTATAAATGGATAGTGCATTTCAGTCTATAATGAGCTCCTTTTATGGATTTCATTGATTAGCTTGCTACAGTATATACAGTCATGCAAAAAATTATTAGACCACCCTTGTTCTGTTGTTCATTTTGTACATTTCAATGCTGGGTACAACTAAAGGTACATTTGTTTGCACAAATATAATGATAACAACAAAAATAGTGCATTAGAGTTTAATTTAAGAGCTGATATCTAGACATTTTCCATGTTTTTCTTGATTAAAAACCAAAATCACTTCAGTTCTTCCATCAATAGCTATGGCATTATACTGCCAAAAACAGCTTTTAAGCATTCCATGTTTTCTTTTCTGTCTGTTTTAGTCACTTGATACACAATGGAGTTAGTACTTGATTGGATAACCATTGTTTTTGGATGGTCTAATAATGTTTTCCATGACTGTATTTGTTTGAAAGGTAAGAAGTCATTGCTACCATGAACTGCAGTGCTTTTATCAGCGATCCATTAAAACTAAAGGGCCGTTACACGTTTTCAGCAGCAGTTATACTTAAAAACTCTTGTAGCAGTGCTTGACAGCTCTTCACAAATGGTCACTAACATGGGACCTGCGTGTTTCGCTGCCTACAGGAAAAAGACAAAGGAACCCGACTTGCCTATGTGGCCCCGACCATCCCCAGGAGATTGGCCAGCACATCAGACATCGACGAGAAGGAAAACAGGTGAACCCCCGGAGCCGAGTGGCTCCCTGCAAACATGTATTGGCACGAGTGGCTCCTGTTGCCCACTGCTGTGTTGCAGGCAAAAAGCCCAAATGCACTGCATGGTGTGTGTGGCCCTGAGCAGCTGCCTTTGATAGTTGTAATGTTGTGCAGCAATGGTGTGGTACATTTTGACATTTTAATAGAATTCATAAAATTGAAGGGGGAGCACATACAGTACCTTTAGTATACATGTCAGTATCTGTTATTGGAAGCATAGGGTACTATTGTAGCTTGTGGTTCCCCAGGGACTCTACTGCTCTGATACGTAGTGGCTCCTACACCCGGCGACGCTGGGATGACGACCTGAAGAACAGCGAAGGAAGCGCCTCCACCAACCGAACCCCCAGCTACCAGCGCAGGTTAGCCTTAGCCTCCACGGCAGTACAAACCTCTACCAAACCTCCATCCCTCATCTCGTCATCAGATCTCTGCTCCACCTGATCTGATGTGTTGATCCATTGCCAGGTTGACTTGCATAGCTTTGGAGCTAAACTACTATGTAGTCATGATTGATAGTTGTTTTATCAGTCATCTGCATTTTGCTTTTAACGATGTCACCAGAGATGTGTATGTACATGCTTTCATTTGCAGCAGCTACTGAGAAAGCCATGCAAATCAGCCCAACGCCTCTTTCTGTCACTGCCACGGAGTCTGTTGCATGACTGTACCTGTCCTGTCAGGTTGCTGTGCCCCTGAATTTGCATTGCATTACTCGGATGTTTTAACGAGCCGACACGCCGAGAGAAATCACGTTCCCAGGGTTGTTGATGGCACAGAACCTCGACATGGACTTATGCTGCATTCATATGGTATGGGAGAGAAGTTGGCTATGATCCACTTCATGAAGTCACCCTAGTTTTCAGCTTGTAAAAGCTACTGGGGAACTTGTCGTTTCTTGTAATTCTCCAGGTTTCTGACTTCTGATTTTAACAACCCTTGGATCTAGTGTAGAAATTTTACATCTTAACGTCTTGTCACAATGAAATCAGTTAAACATTATTTAACTCTTGAGCTTCCCACAAGTTCTGCTTTCGATTGTCTAGCTGCTCCCGTATGACATGAATGCACCATCAGTGTGTCAAAGCTTGATAGTCTTAAATATGTATGTTTCCTGTACTTTTTATATATATATATATATGTGTGTGTGTGTGCGTGCCTCCACCGCTAACATGCCTCTCTCGCCCACCTGCCTGCCAACACGCTAGCACGTCCCATACGCTAGCAATAGGGCGGAGCGGCAGCACGCGGGACGTGCCAGCCAAGTCTTCGTCAACCTCCAGCTTGGACCCTAACACCTGTAATACTAAACCCTGGCAGCCACCCGCCTCCCACTACCAGTCTTACAGCATTTACCGCAGGTACAGCAGCCTCACCGGGGCACCGCCGTCTCCACACCCACCTGTCCTTTCTGACTCTGCATCTCTGCTCTGCTGGAGTGGCCGCCATGTATTCACCGGTTACATGTAATGTCCAAATGAATTCCATCTGCTGGATGAAGCATGGTTAAGATTTGGGTTGTCAGTTTCTCCAACTTGTCTTGACAAAATTGAAATTGATTTTAGCAGGAGAATGAAAAAACTTGTCATGTTGTTTCAGTGATTTTGAACAGAGCAGTTCATAGTTTTTTGATCAGCAAGTAGAGCACTAGCACAAGTATTTTGATGATCACTTAACCCTCCTGCTGTCCTCATTTACGGGCACCATAAAATATTGTTTCCTTGTCTGAAAAAAATCCAAAAGTTCAGCAAAAAAATTTCCCCAAATTTCTGAGGAGAAATTTTCAGGAAAAAAATTCCAATAATTCCTTAAAAGTTTCCCTTAAAAGTTTTTTTTTCTCTTTAAATCCCCCAAATTTGGAAAGAAAATCCTTGTAAATATTTTCAAAAAATTAGTAAAAGTCTTCCAAAAAAAATCCTAAAAACATCTAAAGTGATTACATATATCAGTATAACTTCTAATATTTTCTTTACATTCACATAAAATTCACATTCACAGCGAATTTTGCTGGATTTTGGTTGATTTTTATGTGAATGTTCTTAGACATTTTTAACATTTCTTTTTTTCCACCAAAAAAATGTTCAAAGATTTCCCAAAAATGTTGAAAATGTGGACATCAGAAGTTTCACTGTGAAAATATATTTTTTCCCCACATTTTCAAACTTTAACACGGGTCAATTTTGACCCGCAGGACGACACGAGGGTTAATTAAGAATTTGAGTTATTTTTTTAAGAAAACAATGACAAAAAATTCCCTGATGCCAAGCTTCTGAGATGTAGTGAAAACTGAACATTAGAGGACATTATGATGGGGTTTGGGAAACTCGTACTGCTATTTTTCTGCCTTTTTTAACATTTTGTATCAAGCAACTAATTGATCAATTGAGAAAATAATCCTCAGTTGCAGCCCTATTAACGAGCCTGCGACACGTAAATAATGTCCTCTTGTAATGCTACATTAATTGTATGTAAAAGTGTGTTCAGTTTACTTTTAACAGAATAAGCAATGGAACTTCCCAATTTAATCAATCAAAGCTATTAAAACTAACATAAGTCCTAACTGTTTCTGTAGTTACCTCGGGCCTTGTCGGATGATTTATTAGTGTTGTGTGTTCGCCTTCAATTACATTAACTTCCAATGCATTGTAGCACAGTTAATGCACTAAAACTATGTGATATAATAAACTGTCATAATGTAAAAAGACAGCAAACATATTTCACCGGAATTAGATTCATCAATCCTAATTAAGACAGTTCGAGATTTCAGCCATAGTATCGAACAAAATAATTGCATTTAGCCGCAGGCACTCAGCCCTGCTTGCATGTAGCTCTCTTTTAACGGCGGCTCCTTCATTCTACAGCGGCTCTTTTGGCAGAAGACACGAGGACTTGAGCTCCTCGACCACCTCCTCCTCCATGACCACCACCACCTCCTCATCTGTTACCTCGCCCACAGGCCATCGCGGCCTGCTCTCCAGCCTGGGCTCCTCCTCCACTCGCACTGGCTCCACCAGTCTCACCAGCAGGTACAGGATTCACACCTGGTGCACAAAAATTAGTCTCCCAGATGGCCTCGTTTTCAGTAGTGTCTGTTTATTGTGTTTATTGAATCTGTCCTTTAAAAGTTACGATTACTTTGCTCAGCTAGATCCAGTGATGCATGCCAATAGGCCAATAGCTGTATCTGCATAACATGTTTTTATTTATTTTTTTAAGTATCACATTGGATAGAAAAAAATAAACATAAACTGTAGAATAAAATTTAAAAACCATTCCTCAAAATGTTTTTATGCTCGCCTGAGGGGGTTTTAGGCTTTTGTGAAGAGTTAAAGAGCATTTCATAGGCGATTGGACTTCAAAAAAATGTTGTGATGCAGAAAATATTCACCTCATGGATGAGCTGTTCTCCTTTATTCGTTTTCATCTCTGAACAGCCTTATAGCTGTTTAATACGAGCTGACATGAAGTAATAACTGATAGCAAGGGATGTCCATTATTGGCTTTTTTGCCGATAACCGATATGCCGATATTGTCCAACTGTCAATTTCCGATTCCGATATCAACCGATATCTCATCTCCTGTCATGGAATTAACACATCATGCCTAATTTTATTGTGATGCCCCACTGGATGCTTCTCAAATGCAAGAAAGCTGTTCAAATGTAAACCCTGTCTGTGCAAAATAAGAGAACTACGTCAACTTAAATTGTGGAAAAAATGCCTTTTTTTTCTTTATTTTGTCTCAAACAACAGTTCACACTCTCCCTCCCTCCCTCTATGAGTCTATTACAATGTGACAACTATACTGTACAATTTTGAAAATTGTTGGCAAAATCCAGACAATATTTTATTGGTTTTCATGATAGGAAAAAAAAACAATAACTATATTGACTGATATTACATTTTTATGCCAATATTGGACTGATAATATTGGTAGGTCGATGTTATCGGACATCCCTACTAATAGCAACTTGTCTGACCTGAAACAATTCTTGAAGGATTCTTGGAGATTTTTTCTACTCTGTTTAATACAGCCATGTGTAATGTAGCCTATAATGTCACTCTCTGACAGCACTACACAGTCTCGTTTATTTACTCCAAAACAGTTCATGGAAAAGAGCCTAATTATTTTTTTCAATTTCCTTCTCTTAAGTAAAGTTTTAAAGTGAAAAATGATATCATGCAACCCATCATGAAGTACTGGTAGTGTGTAATCTGTGTAAAATGATCGTCTCTTTAGCTAACCGTTTATTAATTCCGTAACAAAATCAAAACTTGATCATCTTGCAGGAAATAAAATGTACAGGAATTTGCCCTTGAAGTGCATCACTGTATGTGTGGATGTAGGAGAAATTCCGTATTTGACGTCTGATATGTCTACAACCACACAGTCCAGCGTTTCAGAAGCAGTTGAAATGGAATCTGTCCAGATAAGTTTCTCTGTAAAACATTGGTGTATAAACAGGTACTGGTCAGAGGAAAGTGCAGAGAGGGAAAAGGAGAAGGAGAAGGAGTCTGCTGCGGTCATCCCCACTATAAACACTGGCTCTACCACGACCACGACATCTACCACTACGACCAGCGCCATATCCACCACTACCACCACTACCACTGGCACTGTTACTGGCTCCGAAAGACGCAGGTAACACACCCACACAACGTAGAAATGAATGTCCTTTCATGACTAATCATGGAAATTTGTTACATATTCAGTTAGTTTTGCTCTGAAACATTTGCAAACACGCATAGTGCTGGAACATGAATTGTTAGGTCTCTAAAACTTTAAATCTGTCTTTTTGTTTGCTGATGCTGGCCTCTTAACGAATGGGAAATTGTCAGGTTATTATTACTGTCTTAGATATGATTTAAACAATATGATATTTTAGTGTGACTACATACAGTTTGTTGCTTTGTTTGTTGCTGTTTTGGATTTAATGTGAGCCTTTCCCCAAGTTGTGTTTTTATCTTGACACATTTTTTTTTAACTAACTGTATATATTTACTACACATTTCTAATTCATTTCTTAGCTGAAATAGGTTTAAAACTGCTTCAGAATATTTACTGTAAGCAATTCCGAGAAACATTACCGTGAACCTGAAAAGCCTCCTTCAGTTAAACAATAATCCGGATGCATTTCCTTCCTAGTTAGTGATCGTCGTCCTGCACAGACGCTGTGGGAAGAGAGTGAGAGTTTGTCTGTCTGTGAAAGAGGAAGCATGTGAGAGTTTTTTCGCAGAAACTATGTGTTTGCACGTGTGTGTTTGAGTGGGGTCGAGTGCATGTCTTCCTGTGGCGGTGCTGAAATAAGCCACCTGTCACACTGGGAGTGGGGAAGTGCTGTTTAAGAGCCCGGACTGCTCCAGCGACTTCTCCTTATAAGGAAGGTGGGCAGAAGCAGCACATTTTCCTCAAAGGCCAAGGCTCCATTCTGCACTGAATGAGTTCATACCCCTGTGTGGCCAACAGAGGTGTGCTCCAGGCTGACAGAACAGCTTACTTTTTCATTTCTCACAATGTGCTGCTTGTTGAGCCTAAAACAGAGATGGGAATCCGTTTGAAAGCTTTGTCTTGGAGGCAAAACAGACTTTATGTTTTTGTTTTCCAGGAATATTTGGCCTCTGACGTGTTCATTTCAGGAAAATGAAAGCAGCATTATCAGTCAATAACTGATTAATCATTAACTTGAATCAACTGCAGCAGAGTCTCTTCTTGGTACTGTCAGTATTTTTCAACTATGGACACGTGATTTTCCCATTAGATTGGTTCTACCAGCCACCCGGCACTCGGAACGTCCTAATAAAGCAAGGGTTGTCTTGGAAATGTGAGCGCTGGCCGCAATCCATTGATCGCAATACAAATCTCTGCTACGGTGGCCTGTTGTTAACTAAACCCCCACAGTGTTACGCCCACCAACATGACAGTCACCACCTCGTTACGTTGTTTCAGTATCGAAACGTAACGAAGAAGTAAGAGGCTCCAGCTAGCTGTGCAACCAGGACCTACAGCTGATGTACAATACATTTACTGACATGCGTGTCCTTCATCTTCTCATCAGTTGATATGTTTTAGATTAGTTAAACTTTATCAATAAATATTCAACTAATTGTTACTGCTTTTGCGCTGTAGCAACATCTGCTCGTTGTCATTAGCCACTTGGTTATAGAATGCTGTCCTGGTAAATTTGGGTTTGTGTTCTCCATAAGTACACTGGCTGGAAGTCATTAACAGGGTCAATATATAGTTGCAAGACTTTTTGTACCATAGTTGACATTTTTGTTGTTTTCAGGCCTAAAGTCAACATATAACCAAACACCACATGACATTTTACGGAAAGATTCTTCTCAATATTATATATCCAATTGAGTAAAAGTTATTTATAAAGATATTGTAGTGAACCTGTTGATGTGATAAATCCACTACTTTATATTAAATAACTCAGAAAGCCTTGGAGTCTTGCCAGTCTTTTCTTCAGGAGGAAATGACATCATGTGGAGCAGGTCATGTGATCTGGAATTAACACACTTCCTTGTTTTTGTAATGGGAACTTAGTTGAAAGTGATACAGTTTGTTATTTTCCATGGAAAATTTGATATATTGCCATGAAGAAATACCTGTCATGATTATCTTAATTTAATAAAAAACAATTTTGGAATCAGCTCATTTTATTATTATTATTATTTAGTTAATTAGAAGGAGGTTGTTCTTAAATTTGGAGGGTTATTTAGTTGACATTTTAGTGATATCATTTGCCTCCCCTACTCATTAAAAATGATCTTCTTGTCACTCTAACAGATGTACGTCTCTGTCACACAGTATTGAATTACAAATGGCTGTTTTTGAATCTCTTGTGAAACTGAAGCACAATTTTTTTCTACTCCAACTCTACGTGAAGCACTCAGAACAAAATGGAGGAAAATTAGCGGTCGAGCGTTTCCTCTATTAATATTATTCAAATTTAATGAGCTACTCGGGAAAAGAAGAGTGACGCGTGGAAACACCACTTGGGAAATTACCTGCCTCATTGTTCACTGGTACGGCAGCAATTAGAGAAAAACAAATGTCCAGAGTGGATTACGTCAGTTACATGCTTGACACTGAACACACCCAAAGTCAAGGAAAGAACCTGCTACACTTCAGACTGCCTGTGTTGTGCGAGCGAGTGTATCCTTTGTTTATTTTTCCAGCTAATCTGTAAATTATAGAGGCCATTTCCCCTTTGCGTAACCTTTAAGTTTCTACCGCGCATCCTGGAAAGAGGAAGCTATATCCTGACGGTTCAGCGACTCATAATGCATGAGAGTGTTTTTCCCGTTAATGTTAAGTGTTTGTTCACCTCTGTGTGTTTTCAGGTCATACCTGACGCCAGTGCGAGACGAGGAGTCGGAGTCTCAGAGGAAAGCTCGCTCCAGACAGGCTCGACAGTCGAGGAGGTCCACTCAGGTTAGCTAGAACTCAGATTACCTTCCATGTCTAACTAATAACTAACAAATGGTGGCCTGTAAGTGTCCCAGCTTTGCATTGTACTTTAATTGCCATAGAGTGTTAAAGTGAAAGTTGTCAGCATATTGCTCCAGACTTAGCTTCTTTGCATTTATGAACAGAAAACTGATCATTTTAGAAGCTGACAGACTTGAAGCTTTGTCTAATATGATCTACCTGTACTCTACCACTGGTTTTCAGACTCTATGATGCCAGAAATCAACCATCACACACCACAAATGCTCACGCACATCTTGAGCAACTAATAATAATACGATTGTAATTATCTTCGAGGTAATTGTGAGAGAAATGTCCCCTCCTGTTCCAGGGTGTGACTCTGACCGACCTGCAAGAGGCTGAGAAAACAATCGGCAGGAGTCGTCCCCCAAAGACCCGAGAGGAGGAGAAGGAGGAGAAAGAGAAGCAGGACAAGGAGAAACAAGAGGAGAAGAAGGAGGTGGAGGCGAAGGAAGATGACTACCGATCGAAATACCGCAGCTTTGAAGAGGTACATTCTCCTTTTTGTATTTACTTTCCTGAGTACGAGTCATTGGAACCTCACAGTAATCTGCACCTTGAATGTTTGGCTATGCCGTCCCTCTTACCTGTCTTGCTTCCTCTCTCCCTTCCAGCGTTATCGGCCTTCATCTTCCTCCTCCACCTCCGCCATATCCACACTTACCACGGCCTCCACCCCCTCCTACTCCAGCACCACGTTGTCCTCCAGTTCCAGCTCCCTCAACAGGCCTAACAGTCTGACGGGAATCACCTCCTCCTATAGCCGTTCCTCCAGAGATACAGAAAAAGGTCAGTGGGCGTTTAATATTAAAAACGCAAAGAGAAGTGCTATCATTTTTGTGTCAAATGTACTTATCCAACCTAAGCTCTTTGCAGTTGATAAAAGATGCCTTGATGTGGGACAGTTTGTCAAAATCCTGTTTCTCAGTGTTGCTGCCCGTCATCCTGTGCTAACGCCGCTAACAAGCCATCTTTGGCCGTCTTAACCGTCATTACACCGGGAGTGAAATAATTCCGATACAAAGCCGTACAGGCAGAACATGCAGACTGTTGGATTCCACCTGATACTGTTTCTCTCTGCACAGGTCTACATTCACACGGGCAAACTGCCACATGCTGATTAGGAGCATTGAGACAGAAAGGGATTGGGTTTCCTTTTAAATAAAGTGCCTTTTCTATTAACAAATAAATCCATGAAGCATCCCTGAGAAAAGAAGAAAGCAGCTTTAGTCTGTTCAGCTGAAGGAAACAGTGACTACATTGTTCTGTGACCAAAGCTTTCTTGTTTCCTCTCTGAACAGGAGCCAAGTCAGCTTGTCATGAGTGTGCCTTGTGCAGTCGAACCGTTCTTGGTTTGACCTGAAACTGTATTCTTTATAGGATTAGTCGGGCATTTGCACACTGTGGATGTAAACATAAAAAGACGATATAGAAAAGCAGATGCTATGTTTTCCCTTTCATCATAATGTCATTTCTGTACTTTCCACACGCTGACTGTGACTTTGACAAACATTTCACAGGATGGGAGACTAGCTACCACTATCAAGACATACATTATACTGTACTATACTATACTGTGCACCATGTTTATATTTACAGAGATACTTTATTAATCCCGAGCGAAATTCAAGTGTTGTAATACTTACTGTTAACCAAGTCAGCTTGATATCTGAAAAGACAGACATTGTAATGGTTTTTTTTTCTGCATTTTATATATATAACAGTGTGAAAAAATGCAGGAGTTTCCGTCACACAACCTGAATAAGAGTATTTGGAAAAATAATCATTTGTATGGATTTATAGGGAAGGGAATCTGCATTGGGCAAAATGTTTAGTTCTTTTTCTTAGAAAGCTGAAAAATGTCATTTCAACCTGAACCTTAGGGTGGAGCAATGACAGAAGCATCCAAAATAGTTCTGTGCTTTGGATGGCTTTCAGATTTGCTGAACTTTGTTGTGCTAATTTTAATGACAGTTCTGCAACAATTCTCTTGTGAACACTGAATATTTTTTATATAATTGATGTTGCATTTCTTTTTTGCCACGTTCCTGTCAACAAACTTTGTGTCTTGTCAATAAAGTTAAAGGGAAAAACCAAGTAGCGTATTTAATAAGGCTAAAATCAGAGTAAACTGTGTTCTTTTTGACAGATTTGTCTTGTAGATTAATCATAGGAAATGAGAAGTTTCCTTTTTATATCAAGCAGCAACAATGTTGCAGCGTGTTGGGTTTGAGTTCAGTGCTGAAACGATGTATTGTGCTGCCTGGAAATCATCCGCTCCAGGTGTAATCCACTCGCTGTTTTCTTCATTTGATATTCTTCTCGATGGACAGAAGCGGACAAAAAGGAGGAGGAGAAGGAGGGAGAGGACAAGTCTCAGCCTCGCTCCATACGGGATCGCAGGCGGCCCCGCGAGAAGAGACGCTCCACTGGGGTTTCCTTCTGGACTCAAGACGTAAGAGACGTTTGAACTGAAATATTCATTGCAGTCTTTGTGAGCTGCAGCAGTTCAGAACACGACGACTCCCAGTGCTCCTCTTTGATCCTTTGGACCCTCCTGTGTTTTTTTCCCCTCTAATTCCAGGGTGATGAAAACGACCCCGATCAGCAGTCGGACTCAGAGGAGGGCAGCACCAAGGGAGAGCCACAGGTAACACACCCAGAAAGTAGATAAAACCAACTTCAGTCAGCCCTCTGGCCCCGTGAACCAAATCAAACCCGTCCCGTTGCTTTTCTTGTACTTCCGTTTGATTTTTGCCCTTCTGCATTTATTCTCTATTCTGGTCCTTCCTCGTGTCTCTTCTCATTTAGTCGAGGCCAAAGAGGTCCGCTAGTCTTTGATATTCCCACTGTGTCCTGTACAGCTATGGTTTCCTCCCCTCCCACTGAACTCTTCTTCTCACTGTCTGCCGCCTTTGAATTTTTTGCTGCTCCCTCGTTTCCATCTTCCGGTGATTGTCCGGCCATAGATCAGTAGGTTTTCAAAACACGCATGTCCACAAAGGAAAGGAAGTCCGGGTCTTTGCGGTCAAAGCACACACACATGAATGAGATAGCAGCGAGTTTTTTCCTATTTGAAATTTGGATATGAGATTCGAAGAGGAATGAAAGCACCTTTGAACCTTCAGTGTTTGCATTCTGTGCTCGGTATGCTACAAATAACATGCAAGGGATAAATGATCAAGCCATAAATAAGCCTTGGAATCTAATTAAGTGCATTCATTCTTTCAAGCAAAGGGCAGAGAGGGCAGCATTGTGAAAATATCGCCGGCTCGGTGAAATTCTCGTTTGGAGGGGCGTGTCGCTTGCAGCATAGCAGAGAGCAGACGGTTGTTGTTTGTGTTCAGTCATGGAGGGAGACGAGGATGTGATGGAATCGCTGTTAGCCATCGCTTACATTAGGACAGTAAAAAGGGTGGAGCTGCAGCAGAGCACTGAAGAGGAAACAAGATATTATCTCTGCACGGAGATACAGACGCTCACAGAAAAACCTCTGGAGTCAGCTCCTTTCCATTTCAGCTATTTCCATCAGAAATGGCAAATTATTAAATGGAAAACTCTGTTGAACAGACTCTTGAAAAGTTGAGATTGTTTCCTGATTTGTGCATCAGAGGTTAACCCTCCTGTTGTCTTCATTTACGGGCACCAAAAAATATTGTCATTGTCTGAAAAAAATCCAAAAATTCAGCAACAAAATTCCCCAAATTTCTGAAAATTTGGAAAACCTTCAGGAAGAAAATTCCAATAATTCCTTAAAAGTTTACCTTAAAGTTTTATTTAAAAAATTCTTCAATTTTGGCAAGAAAATTCTTGTAAATGTTTTAAAAAAAAGTAAAAATCTTCCAAAAAAAATCTTAAAAATATGTAAAGTGCTTACATACATATTAGTAAAACATTCACAAAAAGATCAACCAAAATCCAGCGAAATTCGCTGGATTTTGGTTGATTTTTTTATGAATGTTCTTAAACATTTTTAACATTTCTTTTTTGCACCAAAAAATGTTCAAAGATTTCCTAAAAATGTTGAAAATGTGGACATCAGAAGTTTCACTGTGAAAATATTTGTTTCCCCACATTTTCAAACTTTAAACCGGGCTAGTTTTGACCCGCAGGACGACACAAGGGATAAATACAGAAATCTTAAAAGATCAAAAGGCTTTGTTATTCACAGAATATATCTAAATTTCTTCCATCTTCTCTCCAGTCGTGCATCAGGCAGTGCCAAGCTGTATATCTAATCATGTTTTTCCCTGGAAACACTCTCAGGACTTCTCCTCTCAGGCTGTAGCATTGTTGTGTCACCGCCTCAGGAAGGAGCTCGTCATTTTAAAATAGCTGGAAGACCCAACCCCTCCACCCCTGACCCCGCTATCTGATGGCTGGCTCCGTTCTGAGGGCTGCTGCTGCCGGCCCAGAGAGGCAGCGGGTCTCCCAAAGCGCTAGCTGTCAGCTGTTTAGGGATTACTGTGTATGTATTTGCATGAAGAGCAGTTTGTAGGAGGCTGACTGCATGGGAGTGAAGTTCAAGTGCTGAGACATACTGAGGAGGCTGTCGTCTCAAGTGAATAATTGATTTCATCCCGCTCTTCAGTTTGGTTTCTGTGTTTCTGTGAACATATTAGAAGTCATAAACTACTTTTTGATCTCCAGATGTTAACATCAGCCTTGTGTTTTGTTTCCTTACAGAGTGACAGATTGTCCAGGTATGTTGTGTTCCTCGTTGTCATTCGCATGTTGTGTCTGTGTGACTGAAACATTTGGTTCTAAACAAGTGTCTGTCATTGCTGTTGCAGGAATGAGAGCACTTCATCCTTAGATCGCAATGACGCTCTTTATAGCCGTAGCTATGGTGAGAGTCGAAGGCCATATTCAAGCCGACTGGATAGAGACGACACCACTGACTATAAGAAGGTATTTAGTATTTTTTAGAGTTCTCTAGGCCCGAAACAGCAAAAACGTCAACTATGCTACAAAAAGTCCCGCAATTATATATTAACCCACTTACAGTCCACAATTGCAGTTTCACCATGGACCTTCAACTTGCAGACTTGGAGTACGTTGGAACCCTGCATTGAAAGAGCCTTTTAAATGAATAAATAAAACCCAGTGTCAGTATCACACTTTACGGAGAGTCAGAGTCACCCAACCTTATTATACAGCTCACTGTAATGACTGTTGTAATTATCGCCAATCATAAATCTTAATGCAGATCAACTGAGGCCTCAAGTGTTGCTGCTGATGCATGAATGTACAAAATGTCACAATAATATGATTCATTTATAATAAATCATATTCAGGCCTCTGCTCACTTAAAGAGAAATCCCATCACGTCATTTAGAATGATCTGTTTAAAATCCATAATTATAGGTCTTGTTTTAAAGCAAAGGTTATACGGGGAATTTGGTAATACACATGGATCTAAATAACAAATCATAGCCTTTCTTTTGATGATTAAGTTCTATATACTGAACACAAGAGGGTTTAAACTGGGCCTCATTATGATCTGCCTGGTTCTCCCTCCAGCTCTACGAGCAGATCTTAGCTGAGAATGAGAAGTTGAAGGCCCAGTTACGTGACACGGACCTGGAGCTGGCAGACTTGAAGCTACAACTAGAGAAGGCCACACAGGTACGCCCAGCTCTAACCACTTCAGATGATCAGTAAAAATCCCCGTCAGAGTTTTCTGATCTGTTCCACTGCTCTCTGTTTTTCCTTTCCAGAGGCAGGAACGCTATGCTGACCGATCACAGCTTGAGATGGAGAAAAGGGTAATGACCCAATTAGTTTTCTAACCCACCCTTTTGTTCATTAACACCATGAACTTTACTGAAAATATATCTGTCTTCTCTCAACTGTCAGGATAAATATGGAATGAGAAGTATTTGTCAGTTATTTTTCGATTACATAAACGTCACAGTAACACTGCCAATGGGTTTATGTCTGAAGGTAACAAGCAGGCCCCAATATCATCTGGGTGGTGGTATGATCTTCCCCTAAGTTTCTGTTATCAGTGTCCTCTCTGCTGCTGGCTGTCGTGTCACACATGTAGCTGGGATTAAAGGGACGCCCTCCCTCCACTGCCACCCTCTCTTTCACTTGGTTTTGAACCTCAGAGGCAGCGTGTGGTCACCACTTTCTCCAGACTGCTTCATTTCTTGTTTTCTAGTGTGTGAAAGTGTGTCTTCTCTCCATTAGTTCAGGGAGATCGTAGGTTGTTGAACTGCTGTTTTTAAGAAACTGTGCATGTGTGTTTTCATGCTGCATTTAGTAACAACGCTGGCGTCTTCAGCTGCAGCTGTGTAGCCATGACATGACATCATAACCTGAGGATTTGTGAACTTCATCCACTACTTTCAAGCAACACATGAAATCACTATTCATTTGTCATTTGTCCTTTCAGCTTTTTATACAGTCCCTCCAGGATTTTGCGGACATTTTTGAGATTGTTGCAGCCCAAAATGCCTGAATTCGTGGCAGGTTTTCTAAAAAATTGCGACGTTTTAAATATATTTGTTGTGATGAAATTGCAGGGGACAGTGACAATTGCCTAAAAGTTACATTTTTCAACATTTTACTTGACAATATTTATTCCTAAACTAATTCTTTAACACGCTCCAACCCATTTACACTAAAGCTGGCACACCACGGTGGGAAATTAGCAGCAGCCGAATGCTGGTTTAACAGGAAGTATTTGGTAGATTTAAGGCACTAAATGATAATGTGCTAGTGAATGAATCATATTTGGACATATGTCAGTGGCTTATAAAGTTAATTTCACATCCTGACGTGACACGCTCACAGCTTATCACATCAGTTAATCTGTTTTTGAATAATTTTGCGGACAGACAGACAGACAAGCGTACGCCGATTGTCACAAAACTCCGTCAAGGAAGCAAAGCCTTGACGGAGTTTTGTGCTTGTAATAAGAAGTTCAAGGACCACAGGAAAGATTAAAATCCTAATATTCTTTCTATTTTTACAATTTCTGGCTGATTCTGGCTGAGTCTGTTTCTGAGTAATGTTGCTAACAGAGGAATGATTCACATATGCTGATCATCACATAAGTCCACCGCGATCCTTCACAGAATAGTTAATCTAACTTACCTCCATTCTTTCAGAGCTCCAACAGATCTGGATGCAACAGCTTCTGACACGGTGATTTGTCTGGTCTGTGGTCCGCTCGTTTCAGCCGTTCTAATATTTTTCGTGGTAGAAAAGTGTTTGTCAGTCGATGATTTTCATTTGTTTTCCCCCACAATGTTGCAAAACCGTTTACCTCAGCTTTGGTGAAGAACATCAGGGAATTGTTTTTTCCTGGTCTTTAGCAGTAATTTTTGTTGCTAAATGAGAGACGTTAGAATCGGACATGTCTGGATCTTCAAACCATAAACAAGGAAGTGAATTTGGTGACGTACGTGCGTTACGTTTGCGCTGGGGACTGCTGTGATTGGTGGAACTCGTGGGAGGCTGGCGAATATTGCAGAAAAGTTGCGGTGATTGGACAAATTTCACGGAGACTGGTTGAATTCGGGTGAATTTGTGCAGCCGTAACATCGCAAATTCCTGGAGGGACTGATTTATAATACAAGAATGTCCTTCTTTTGTTTCAAAAAGACATTCTGACCTCCCTGTCCATGAGTCATTTCATTAACTTACCATCCAGCACAACTCCTAAACATCTACATCCCCCATTTCTTGACTCATTCCTGCCTTTTTGGATGTAAATTACACATAGCTCACTGAATATGTAGGTCTGATCTGGCTGCTGCTTGCAGACGCCTCACAAAACATGCGTGTGTTGAGTTGTGTGCTGTCGCTACACCCTCACCATCCTTCACACCTCCCGTTCATTGCCGTGTGTAGAGCCTGCACTGAAGCGTGTTTCCTCCTGCTGGTATCTACGATGTGTGTGAGTTCAGAGTTAACCTGCTTTCTTCCACCCGACAGGAAAGAAGAGCTCTAGAAAGGAAGATTTCTGAGATGGAGGAGGAACTTAAGGTAACGTCACACACGCTCACACACATGCATGTGAGATATTTCAATTTCTACATAAATGTCACTTTTTTTTGTTTGGTTTAATAGGAGTCGGCTTAAATACCATGATGCTTAATTTATGTTATGAGTTTGGAACAACTTGGGTATGAAGCTTGTAGTTTTTCCTTTGTACTCAGTTAATTTCTGAGGTCTAAGAACATGGTGACATGACAGCAGCAGTGAGACCAGCAGAGAGGTCATAAACAAATCAACAGCTTGTTCTCAACAGCTGAACTGAAGGCCTCCTCTGTCTTTTAGCTGCCGTCTCAGATCTCTGCAAGGAGTGATGAGCTACAGCCACAAAAATTAGCCTTGAAATACTGCATGTTTCTAAGCAGCCACTAACAAAGGACAAAAAAAAGCCATTTTCTTTACTAAGAGCAAAACATTATATACTTGCATTAAAGCAAAACAGACTTAAATGTCATCAGTCTCAGACCTTGTTCACAGTAGGTAAAGGTACCAGAACCTGGTATATCAGCAGGCTATGGAGCAAAATGACTGAAGACCAGAGGATCAATAAGCTCTGATGTTATCAGTCCTACTGTCAGTATTGGAGATTTTAAGAAAATAGATTCACATTTGTTCTCTCTACATAAATTATCTCGCACATTTTATCTCACCGTATCCGTTTCAAATTCATCTCGGATGCATTTTTTGCCAAATCCAGAAGCGAGATCTCTTTAGGAAACTGTACTTCTGATTCATTTAACGTTATCTTCATTGAAAAAAATGCTTTCCTTTCAAAAATAAGGGCATTTCTAAAAGTTGCTCTAAATTAGTTAAGGTTGACCTACACTACCGTTCAAAAGTTTGGGGTCACCCAGACAATTCCATGTTTTCCATGAAGACTCACACTTTTATTCATGTGCTAACATAATTAGGGTTTTCTAATCATCAATGAGCCTTTCAACACCATTAGCTAACACAATGTAGCATTAGAACACAGGAGTGATGGTTGCTGGAAATGTTCCTCTGTATCCCTATGGAGATATTCCATTAAACATTTCCAGCTAGAATAATCATTTACCACATTAACAATGTCTAGATTGTATTTCTGATTCATTTAATGTTATCTTCATTGGAAAAAAGTGCTTTTGTTTCAAAAATGAGGACATTTGTAAGTGACACCAAACATTTGAACGGCAGTGCATGGGTTCGCTAATATCAGCCAGAAAAAAAACGCTCAGGGAAATTTAAAGATTACACACAGTTTGTCCAACAGAGCGACTCCAACTCCATTCTTTACAAAGCCCTCAGGTCTGCCTGCAGCACATGTAGCAGAGTAAGTATCACAGCGGTGCGGAGTCAAGCGGTGTCTTTATAGTACATAAAAATATGTATATCAAGAATATCAGCTGATTTATCAATATGTTTGACAACACTGTGTGATGTGAATGTATAAATGATGATAATATTATTTTAGTTTCCAGAAAAGCTGTTTTTCTGTATTTGTGCCAGTATTTTACTAGCGTCCACTTCTGTGTTGCTTCTGCTGTTCAGGTCAGCTGTTTTAGTCTAAGTTGACCGCTAACGTTTCAGTTTTGGTTTTGAGATGGACAATTACGTGCTCATTATTCTGGAAAATTGATTTGGGGAGAAGAGAGAGCACCAAAAATCCATTAAACTCTAGTCAGCACATGTTCTTCCTTCACTGTGATAACAAAGTGTGTTTATTTTTAGGCTGATCTTATCACTTTTCCATTCTGTCTACAAGCATCATGCTGAACCAGAAAGCTCGTAATCATTCCTTCGGTTTCCAAAGTCTGTCCCCATTTTCTAACAGTCTTCCTTTTCTGTTTTCCCTCTCTCCTTCTCTCGGCCTCCCCCTTTCCTTTCTGATTAATTTCTAATGTCCTGTCTTTCATTAATCCTTTTCTCTCCCTTGATTTGTCTCTTCGAACACTCGTTTTCCGTTATTTCCTCTCCTGCCACTCTCCCCTCCATCCTCTCTTTGTTTCTCTTTGTTCTTCCTCTGTTGTGGTTGTTGTCTCCCCTCCCTCCCTCCCCCACCCCTCCCTGCAGAACCTCCCCCAGGTAAAGCAGGTTCAGGCCCTGCGGCAGGTCAAGGAGCGGCTGCAGGCTGAGAACCGGGCCCTGGCCCGAGTGGTGGCAAAGCTCTCGCAGTCGGCCTGCAGCCAGCTGCCGAGCGTCGACCTCTAAGCCACGTCCGTCTGTCCACCACCATCTCCTCCTCTTCCTCCTCCTCTTCTTCCTCCTCACTGTGCCCCCCCCACTCCTTCCCAACCCCATTCTTCTCATGCTCCATTCGCGTTCTGCCCCGCACCCATAGACAGGCAGGTGTCCAGCCGCCCAGACATCACTTGGTTTTGTTAACTCCCCTCTCTGCCTCCCCAGAGCTTTTGGTTTTCAGATTGGGGAGGGTGTCTTTTATTTTTTATTTTTCTTACAACTGGACACTCCTTTTACAGTACACACCTCTCAGGTCCTTCCCACACCTTTCAACGAATACAAATTCAATCGTAAATATAGTTTAACCCTCCTGTTGTCCTCATTTACGGGCACCAAAAAATATTGTTTCCTTGTCTGAAAAAAATCCAAAATTCAGCAAAAAAATTCCCCAAATTTCTGAAAATTTGCAAAACCTTCAGGAAGAAAATTACAATAATTCCTTAAAAGTTTCCCTTAAAAGTTTTATTTAAAAAAAAAAAAAAAATCCTCCAGATTTGGCAAGAAAATTCTTGTAAATATTTTCAAAAAATGAGTAAAAATCTTCCAAAAAAGCCTAAAAATATCTAAAGTCATTACATATATATCAGTAAAACTTCTAATATTTTCTTTAAGAACATTCACATAAAAATCAACCAAAATCCAGCTGGATTTTGGTTGATTTTTATGTGAATGTTCTTAAGAAACATTTTTAACATTTTTTTCCACCAAAAAATGTTCAAAGATTTCTCAAAAATGTTGAAAATGTGGACATCAGAAGTTTCACTGTGAAAACATTTATTTTCCCACATTTTCAAACTTTAAAACGGGTCAGTTTTGACCCGCAGGACGACACGAGGGTTAAGAAACTAAGGTGAATGAGTCAGGTAAGTGTTTAAGGGTGACAGATTTCTACCTTTATTCAAACGTGAATTACAGGGGGTCCTCGATTTACGTCAGAGGGCCTAACCCTTTCATGCATGTATGAGTGATTTTACAAGAAGACAACAGAATATTGTAACAGACTGATATTGTTGTTGATGTTGAGGTTTCAGTGTTTATTGTTCAGTTCCAGATTTACCTAATGTCAGTGAACGTTCCATGTTTAGTTAGCTCACCTCTGATTGGCTGAGAGTCAGCAGTAGAGAGAGCTGGGAACGGCGGCTAATTCTGGAGCTAAGTTATGGGGTTTTTCTAGTTATTCTGGCGTTGGCTACGGTCCACAGTAGCCTGTATGAAGGTTCAATAAACCAGCAGAGAACCAGATAAAGTCTCACTCATTCATCACAGAGGGTCGCTACAATATGTTGACCTGTTTTTACAACTTGCCCCATGTTCATCGGTGTTTTTCCCTGTTCTGAGCGTTTTTTTCATGTCTAGTTTCACTTCCTTTTCTTTGAAGCACCGCCATCAGAAAAGTCTGACTTGCACTTAGGAGCCAATCATGGCTTCATTAGAAGGGCAAAAAGTTAGCGGATGAAGCACAATCCAAGGTGGTGTACAACTGGCGAATGTAAACAAAGTCATAACGACATATTCATCCGCTCCACTTGCCAACGAATTCCACGTAACGACGAAACGTCGTAAAGCAAGGACCCCCTGTATTAAGAAAAAAGTACTGTAAAGGAAAGTGTCCTCCTTGTAATTCTAGTTGTGATGCTTCCATCAGAGGGAGAGTTCAGTTGTTCCGTTTGGCTTGTTCTGGCATCTTTGCATGAAGTGGCTTCCCTGTGGCATCAACCTTCTTTGGCCCAAATCTTCCGAGTCTGAACCCTCCCGCCCCTCCCTCTGTACTTCCCAGATTTTGATTTAAACAGATGACATCAACAGATACTTAAGACGACTGCATGCACGGACGGGTTCATTTGGATCTTGGGTTTGCTCTGTTGCCTGATCAGTATAAAGAACATAATTTAACCCTGTTCTGTGGTGTAGCAGCAGTTGATTGTCATCTGTGATCAATGGAAGAAAGTTTGTGTTGAAGTGGACTGAAATCTCTTGGAGGTTCTCAGTGATGTGTGTTATTGAGAGAAACTGTTTTCCTCTGAAAGTCGCCATGACAACAGAGTACACAATAATATCTGTAGTCATCTGATGCAGGGGTGTCAAACTCATTTTAGTTCAGGTTCCACATTCAGCCCAATTTGATCTCAAGTGACCAGTAAAATCACAGCATAATAACCTAGAAATAACCACAACTCTAAATGTTTCTTGTTTTAGTGCAAAAAAAAGTACATTCTGAAAATGTTCAAATTTAAAGAATTATATATTATTATATTATATTTTTTACAAAACATTATGAACAACCTGAAAATTTTTAAGAAAAATAAATGCAATTTCAGCAACATTACGCCTCAGTTTATCATTTACACATTACAACTTACAGATCAGAGTGTCTACAAAGGAACACAACATTTAGTCATCTGAGACGGAATAATATAGTATTTTACTTTGTGATCAATATGTGAAAAGTCAGACAAAAAAAGACAAAAAACTACAAAAACAAAGCGACAAAAAAATGGACAAGCGAAAAAATGAGACAAAAAAATGACAGAAATAAGAAACAAAATGACTAAAAGGTAGACAAACCACACCAACGACAAATAAAGCTAAACACAAAATGACAAAAATAAGACAAAAGACACAAGCGAGACATAAAGGAAACACAAAACGACAAATAACAAACAAAATGACAAAAAAACAACAAAAACAAAACTAAATAAATTAACAATCTAGTATTTTACTTTATGATCAAAACAACTTGTCATGGTCTAGGAATTATTTAAAATTTATAGATTTACAGATTTACAATCTGCAGTTAATGTCTTCTCTGGAATTTTTACACTTTGAGGGCCGGATTGGACCCTCTGGAGGACCGCTTTTGGCCCGTGGGCTGCATGTTTGACACCCCTGATCTAATGGGTCAGTATATAATTGAGGGACTTTTGAAGTCCATGAGATATATCTTGCATAGATTTTTATGAAAAAATAAATGCTGTCCTTTATGTTCATTATAATCATATCTTTACAAATTCCAGACTTATTTATTAAGGAAACAATCACTTATTAATAAAAAAAAAAAAGACTGGATATCACTAAAATGTCAACTAAATAACCGTCCCAATTTAATAACAACCACTTTTTAATTAGCTAAATGATGACAGTATTTCTCTCGGCAATATATAAAATTTTATATGGAAATTAACTAATTATATCACTTTCAACTAAGTTCCCCATTACAACAACACCTCTCAAGGAAGTGTGTTAATTCCAGATCACATGACCTGCTCCACATGATGTCATTTCCTCCTGAAGAAAAGACTGGCCAGACTCCAAGGAGTTATTTAATATAAAGTAGTCAACAGGTTTACTACAATATCTTTATAAATAACTTGCAATTTAAATTTTACTCAACTGTATATATGATATTTAGAACAATCTTTGTGTAAAAATGCCATGTGGTGTTTGGTTATAGGCGGCCATGTTGATGTTAGGCCTGAAAACAGCAAAAAATGTCAACTATGATACAAAAAGTCCCACAATTATATATTGACCCAAGTTTGAAAATATTTATTTCTGTAATCCAGCAGATGTCATGAAGAAAATAAACCTCAAACCCTCAAATTTGCCAACATTTTAACTTCGGCATCCATAATTTAAGCGAAAGTGTGACTTTTTTTTTACCTCTGCTGTGTGTATTTTTCATTTTCCCGGCTGCCGGTGAAGCAGTCGATCAGATTGTGCATGGCTTTTCTCAGGATCTTTGGCCTGTTGTGTGCCCGCTTCCTCTCAAACTCAGAGCAAAGATGTGATTTAATTCCTCCAAAAAACAAAAAAAAAAAACGAGAGAGACCGTTAAACATGAGATGCCGTGTGACTCCCGAGATCTCTTACACAGGCTGCAATTAACAGTTTGCATTTAAAAAAAAAAAACAGGCCTGACTGGTTGAACGACATGTTGAGACTCGTCTAAACCTTTCCTCTCTTCTCTCTCCCTTTCCCTGTTTGCTTTTTTCTCTCCTTCCAGATGCTCCCAGACTTGAAAGCAGACAACCAGAGACTAAAGGACGAGAACGGAGCGCTCATTCGAGTCATTAGCAAGCTTTCCAAGTAGACCAGACCCCCCACCCCTCCCCGTCTCCTGCACCCCCTAGCAGTGACTAATGGAATTGCACATTTAGATATTAATTGCAACAGACATCAGAGACGAGACTCCTTTCTTTCTTTTTTCCTTCAACTCTTAATCTCCCTTTTTTTTTTTTTTTTGCTCCTCCACAACTGCAGCACCCCCCCATCTACGCATCCTCCCGATAGAAACCACCGAGTTTACAGAGCAAAATAAAAAAGGAAAACAAAGGGTCGCGTGACGAGCATGTAAAAGTGGGCAGGGAAGCCTGAAATACTATTTAACCAATAAGCCTTAGTTGTACATAAAGAGAAAAAAGGAAAAAAAACACTCGATCTCTTCTCTTCTCTCGGCTATCACTGGAGAACAGATATTATCCAACACCTGATTTTATTTGTGCCACAATCTTCTCTTATTTGATGTAATTTTTTTCTTTTTTTTTTTTGTTTCCTCTTCTCGTCGTGTGCCGTGCGGTTTCCTCCTCCACTCCTTTCCCAGTTTCGACCCTTTAAAACCTTTAAACGCCACTCCGACGCGCACGCACACTCGCCCATCCTCTAACGAATTTTTTAAAAACTTTTTTTTGTACCTCTGTGTGGAAAAATTCTCGCGGACCTGGTGGAATTTAAGCTTTCACTGTATGTGCAATATGCATTTCTTTTTTCTTTTTTTTTTAATGCTTTAATGACGAGTCCATCACAAGTAGGATTTTTCACTCTTCCACCGCTTCATTCGCTCACCCCTTCTCCTATTTTTTTTTTTTAAGTTTGTAGTGTAGTCAGTTTATACTCTGTATTTCTCACTTTGTTTTAGCAGGTACTGAGTGATGCTGTATATACCTGTATGTATTTGTTTGAGACCAGCACATGGCATGCGTTTATGGTTCCTGTCTGTTACTATTAAATTCCAGAGGACAAAAAGGTGTGTTTTAATTATTTTTTTCTCTTCATAGACATTGGATACAGTACAGTAGAGCCTCTCTCGTGCACGGGATGGCTGGCAGTGTTCAGTGCTTTTTTTTCCACATAATTGTGAGATTTAAAAAAAAAAAAAGAATAATCGCTTCACTACATTTCACTTTCATTGTATTCAGTATCTTGGAAGAGTGCTGTTAATTTTGTTTCCTTTTTTTTTTTTTTTTTAAAGCTGTAGTATTATAGCCGAGGTGTTGTCACTAAAAAAGAAGAAGAAAAAAAAGAGAATATCTTAGGTATTGCTAACCCAGTCCTTTCTACAAATGTCTACATGCACTGTCAACGCCATGTGAGGAGTCTTGATGTCAGGTTAAAGCAAAATCGCCACCGTCAAATATTCCATTCATCAGAAAACCACCATTTTATGCATTTCAGTGGCCTTTTAAGGATATTTTAGTAAAGAAGAAAAGTCACTGCAGATGGACTGACAACCATCTACTCTGGTTTTTTGTGTTTTTTTTTCTTTATTTTTTTTTTCCCGTCATCTTGTAAAATAGGTGTGTGGCTTAATACATGCAAGCTGTGCTGTGACTACCAACCACTGAAGAGTTCATTAAAAATAAAGTTGTACATTGTAAAGTTCCCACGTCTCTTCATTTCCCAGCTTTTTTGTTTGACACTTTGATGCACAACATGGGTCAAAAGTGACCCAAATCCAATGGAAAATGGGTTTCTCCTGACCCACACTGCCCATCAAAGGGTTAAATGGCCGTGAAACTGTTTCCACTTTTTGGGTTTTCATCATATAAATGTACTTTTGGGTTGGTGAATTATATAGTTTCGGTCTTCCCTTTGCATGGGAAGTGGATTTGTAAAACCAAAAATCAACCATAAATTGTTAAAAAGTGGAATTTCTTGGATTTTTTTTCCAAGTCCTTTATTGTTGCCAATATAAGGAAAGAAATAGTGACTCAGCATACTATAGATACTTTATTGCTTATGTTGTGGCGTTTTAACCCTTTGATGCACAGCATGGGTCAAAAGTGAACTGACCTCACCGTGTGGCAAAGGATAATGTCTTGTTGGAAATTCCAGTCATTGGAGGCAGGAAAGAGTTTCCCTGCTGATGGAAGAAGACTGTTTTTGGTAGAAAATGAATCTAACTCTGGACAGAAATAGATGCTATGACATTGCAGAAGCTTATCGAAACGATGGCACAGTGAAGATATTACTTGTTAAATGCTGTCCAATCAGGTTTTAATATATAATTACACATTATGCACTGAGTATTTACCTACAAATCAACTCCTGCCATTGCGCCTATAACCAGTTGTGCGTGTCAATATATGAAGTCTTTCCACTCCTTTCAGACTGAGCTGTTGCAGCTGCTACTCTCCATCATACCAGCAGATGGTGCACAGCTTTACAGACTGTCAGTCAGGTGCAGCTCACATCATTCACTGCAGTTAGGAGGAGGTTTGGTCCACGGATGCAGCTCTGATCAGAGACGAGCCAGTATTGAAGGCTACACTTTGAATAACTGAAACACAAAGCTCACATCCTGTCTGTCTTCTAAAGTTCTACATCATTAACAAACCCCCAAATGCCTCACTGTGGATTTAAAGTGCAGCCCAGTACACACAGCCATGACGAGTTGTAGTAAGCATTTGCTGCTTCTTTCCGCCACTGAACACTGATTTGTATGATTTAATAGATGAGCTACTTTCCCTGTCAGCCCTTGTTTCTGCATGTTGTGTCTGGGTGTGGCCTGATCTCACCGTCTCTGATGAAGAGCTCCAATCTTTAGATAAAGCTTTGGAGGATAAGCGGCCGTAATTGTGCAAAATCACGCAAAAGCGTCGTGCTTTTTTGTTTTTCCATTGCCTCAGCGTGCGGTTAACAAATCTCTGTGCCATGGACACGCTTCCTCAAGCAAGCAAAATGTCTCCACGAGGACTTTGGCAGGAGATAATTGGGAGAAAAAAGACGGATTCTTGGCCTAAAGAGTGACCCCATGTAATTATAGCAACAAATGGTTTGAATTAACGCTGCCTTTCCACCACGTTTGAATCCCTCAAAGGCTGAAAGGGCTTAAAGGAACCGGCGTGAGGCTTTTAGCGTCTGTAATTACAGCAGCATCAGTGTGTGCTTGGTGATCTTTGACCTGCATTCAAGTTCTGGGATTTGTTTATGTCGAGGTGTGACTAATGGGAATGACATTAGTCAGGAGGAAGACTCTAATTAGATACTGAGGGGAGGACACAACCTTCACTAAAATGCGAATATGCTCAAAATGTCCCATACACAAAATATATACGTTTAAAAAACATGCTGAAATAGTCATAACTGAACTGAGCCCATATTTTGCACATTTACAGGTTTGTTATTCTATTTTTGAGGACCACTAGAACATGTTTTGTTCTCATACTGTATGTTGCTGCAGGGACTCATCTCACTTTCTATGGGAGACATTTTGTTTTAGCGTAGAATGTTTATGAAGAAACACGGATGTAGCCAGCAAGTTTGTGGACTGCTGTTGTAGGGCCTCAGGTTTCAAATTTAGCCGCTGATATCTTTGTTTTTTGTGGATCACACCAAGAACTCAAGGACACTACACTCGTTTATCGTCTATTTCACTGTAAATGGGACCATAATTTGCTAAATGAACCTCATGCTGTATTGAAAAAGTCTTCAAAATTGGTGATTGAGTTCATAAATTCATCAGTTTAGCCAACTGTTTGATTTGTAGTAGCTAAACCAAGACGCATCCAGCCAATTGTGTTGTTGTACCAACATGACTGGCAGTGTTGAGAAACTATTTTAATGCTTTTTCAATGTAATTTTAATGCAAAGATGCCAAACTTTTAGGCTTTTATAAAATCAGATTTGACTGGTGAGTTTATACGTGAAGTTTTTATGCATCTGTGACCATTGAATTTACAATAAAAGCTCTTTTTCTGTTCATTTAGACATCAGCCTGGTCCCAACATAACCGCTGCTTCTTAGGGGGGTCACCAAGTTTCCAAGGGATGTAACTTGACTATAAAGACCTTGAGCTCACAAGATTTCTAAAATATGTCAACGATGGTAGCGCTTGAGTTCTAGAGGATGGAAAGGATTCATTATCTGGGACCATGAATGCTTGATTTTAACACTTTGATGCACAACATGGGTCAAAAGTTACCCAAATCCAGTGGAAAATGTGTATCTCCTGACCTACGCTGCGCATCAAAGGGTTAATAGTCAAACCTCTGTTATCAATACAAGCATAACAGTAATTCTGCTTGTTTCTTTTCAAAACAAATGCATATTTCACATTTTTGCTGAGTTTTCCATGTCTTGTATTTTTACCTTTAAAAGTCTGATTTTCTTACATTTCCATTTCTTTCTTGTGAATTAACTTGTGAAACCTGTTCGACGAATGAGTCACATCCATTTTATCGCTGCATGATGGAAAAAACCAGAAAGCCAGCAGCATTTAACACCCATGGATAGTCATTTAGGAATGACGTATTTTTTTTTTACGTTTTTGGCCATTTCAAACGTCTGCAACATGGCAGTATTCTTTCAGAAATTGTTAGAAAAAAGATACATAATTTGAAATAAATGGAATGAAACATTGGCGTGGCCTTGTAAGCATCATGGTCACAAGAAACATGATGAGTAATAAATCACAGCAGAGACCTGAAGAAATTCTCCTGATTGCTGGCTGCTCTCTTTGATTGCTTCCTGTAGCTCCACCGTGAGATGACGAAATGCGCTTTTCTCGGTTGGAAATCGTCCCATAAAGACGGAATGGGATCTGCTGTCACACACAGTCACTCGCACTCATCCCCTCTACTCGTTTTATTGCCACAACCGCCTAATCTTCCTCTCTCTTCCCTACTGTAGAGCGCAACAACCCAAACAGACCTCCCCCCACCCCCCAGTTCAATTTTTGAACTCAACCAACACTCACTAGACTTAGACACACTGGCTGAGCAAAAACCCCACTGCTCCGAGGACAACCGGCAGCAGGGTTTCTCTCCGATGACAAACAATGACAAATCGAGGAGTCTGGATGAAGTGACAGCTCAAGTCTGTCAGCGAAACAAAGACGAACACACTCAGATAGAAAAATGGGATTGGAGGCAGCGGCGGATTGCTGTGGAAGCAGCTAGAAAAGAGGATATAGAGACGTCTCCGACTCTGATGTGGTGTCAGGAAGCTGCATCTACATTAAACTAAATATCCTGCTCCGTCATGGGAACATTGAAGAGATTAGACAGGGAGAGTAGCGTGTTGTTAGTCAAATGATAGAAAGTTAATGAGCTATTTCACTTGTTGAATCCATTTAATGAGATGAAACTAGCAGCCAGAGTTCTTATTGTTGGCACAGATTCAAATACATTTCCAGTAAATGCTGGTCTCCGATCCTGTCTGTAATTGTCATAAACAGGATTTAACGGCACAGCTAATGCAAGGAGGGTGTCCAATTTGGGGCACTCAGTCTCTGATTTGTTAGTAAATGACATATTTCATCAAACCGCGACCTTCAGCATCTTCAGGATGGTTTGCAACCAAGTGTGAAGCAGCCGGGATGAGAGTCAGCACCTCCAAGTCTGAGGTCATGGTTGGAAACTGGTGGATCTACTCCCTCTGGGGTGAGTTGCTGCCCTCAGCGAAGGGATTTAACTAACATGAAATCTTGTTCATGAGTGATGGGAAAATGGAGCGTGAGATGAAGAGGTGGATTGGTACGGCATCAGCAGTAATGAAGGCGTTAGAGGGTAAAGCTCTTGATTTATCAGTCAGACTACATTTCAACCTTCACCAAAGGTCATGAGTTCGGGGTAGTGACCAAAGGAACGAGATCGCAAGTACAAGCAGCCAAATAACTTTCTTCTGTGTGTTTGGGTAGAGTAGAGTCAGTGCTCCTTCATGTCTTCATATCTGTTTGGGCCTCCTAGGAACCGTCCTTTAGAGTTTTTCCAGGATCATTCAACTAGGATGAGGACTTGGGGTTGACACAGAATCCACTGTAGGGATTGCATATCTCATCTGGCCTTGGAACACTTTGGAATTCCTTAGAAGGAGCTGGAAAATGTTAGTGAGCAGAAGGACATCTGGAATATCCTGCTTAAGCTGATGCTACCACAACCCAACCCTGGGTAAGTGGATGAGGATGGATGGATGGATGGATGCAGCTACTATTCATTCAGAATGTAAAGTATTTTAACCATTATTCACTCAAAATGAGCAACTTGGGGATGTTAGCTTGGAATCTGGGGACTTACAAAGGGCCTTCATCAATAGTTTTTGATTTCATATGAACTAAACAATTACTACATTATGCAATAATTACCCTCCTGTTTGAAAATTTGACTTCTAACTGCAACACAAACTGAGAAAAGCTGACCTTTTGTATGAGTTTAGATGCCAAAAATGTTTTGAAAAATCTGATAAGGCGATGGAAACAGAAGCAGATGATTAAAACACATTAATATTGGACTGATTACCCCATTACCAACTAGGTTCTATTTTGTGTAGCTCATTTTTTCAGTTGAGAAACTCAGATTCTTCTGCCAAAGAAAACAGAAGAATTGGACAGTATTTATATGCAATGTTCCCTGTAATTTTTCCTGAGTCTGAGCAAACACACAAACTCCCTGAGCGTCCCTTGGACCACTGTGAGCAACATCAGACGTGTGCACTGTGGTCACACCAGCATCACATCCATTCAAGTTACATGGTTCATTAAAAGAATCAAATTACAGCATTTACATTTCTGTTAAAACACTTTGTCAACAGGAGCCAGTTGAAGGCTGCAGTGATTTTAGTGACACTACAATGTATCAGAGTGAAGTTATTGAATATTTGTCTCTCTTTACTGTTGCAGCGGTTTTGCAAATTGCAGACGGACCTTGTTCACTCCATAGACACCAATGTTATTCCTGTAGCTTGAAAGACAGCTACTTTTGATAAAACTGGGCTTGTAGCACATTGTCTGCCTTGCAACAATGGGAAAGAGGGACCGTTTATGTTTTGACAACCTATATCTAACGAGTTATTGATGCTGGAAGTCCCAATCTGTGAATATCTTTCCAACTTTACTGAACTTGGGGCCACTACCACCTAAGGAGTGATATATTTAATTTAGAAAAAAGCATTTAGCCATACTTAAAGCTTTAAATGCTTTATTAACATGTAACTAAAAATTTTGTATTGTTTTATTATCACAGGTTCTGTCTGAAAAGAGGTGGCATCATTTTAAACAGTGAAATCAAACTAATAAAATGTAATGACCAACCAGTGAGCAATACTGGATTCTGAAAAAACATAAACAACTTTTTTAAAAATCTAAATCTTAACACAGTTAATGTATTAACTTATTTCTGTGTGTCTGCATGTATTTATTGATTTATTTAGTACTGTTAACATATCAGAGTTCTGAGTGAATTTTTCTTAACATAAACAAAGGCCATTTATTGATTACATATAGGCTGTTAAATGTTTATTAAAAACTAAAAAGCATTTTAAAAAAACAACTTAGGCATTTATTGAGTCACTAAAATACTGTAGAGTACAGACCACATCAGCATGATTATAAGCATCCTCTGGTAAATTAACAACCAGATACTGATGTCTCTCACCATATGGACTTCAGGAGATGACTGGGGGATGATAAACTGTGACCTACTGGTTGGGTTCTCTCTGTTCTCATGTTTCTTACATGTTTGTCCCCTGACAGATGGGTCCTAATGTTTTTTGAGCAACACACCATACTATGACATTTTTACAATGATGGTTCTACTATGGAACCAGTTTGACATGTTCAGGCGTTCTTTGTGTGAAAACTCAGAGATTTCAGGTATCAGAAGGTGGTTTTCAACTTTCTTTGTTAACTTTCTGCTTCAACTTTAAACTAAATTTCCTTCACTAACCCAGCCCTCTGGACTTCCAGGAGGCTGTGTTCCTATTGGCTGTCCAGGTGGCTGCTTGGTGTTATCAGGAACACCTGAGCAGCTCAGTGTCTTCCTGCTTTGTTTAGCTGCAGACAAACATTTCCTCTGCTTCTGTTCACCATTGAACCGGGTTTGGCTCCGTTGCTTTATTTTGTTCTTTAGGCGTTGGCTTGCAGCTTCCAGCAGTAAAATCGTCTTTAATGTGTTTCTTGGTGTGTTTCAGGGCTTTGTATTGGATAGTTGTCTTGGTAAATGAGGTTCTTTAGCCACAGTTAGCACATGGTGCTAATGTGTGCAGTGATTAGTGGATTTGGTACAGCTGAGTTGTGTCTTTGTCTTGGCTGTAGTGAGTCTTGAGAGGTTTTTGGTCAGACACATTCTGTATTCTTTTTGTGAACCAGCGTTGGTTGTCCAGAAGGTAAGAGTTCCTGTCCTGATTCTCTGTTCTCAGAGGTTCTCTGGTAGGCTGCAGGAGACTTTAGTGTTTAGGTTGTGCTAGTTTGGTTTTTGTACGGTTTCATTTGGACGACTATCTTGAGGCCCCTCCATGTGGTTTAGTGAGGTTTTCTGGAACAGTTCTACAAAGCAACCTGCAGCAGAAGAGACTTTGAGAGTTTTTAGGAAGTTCTGGAGACCAGACTTTAGAGCAGCAGAAACATTTGTCAGTAGTTTGAGCAGGAGAAGGTGAGCTTCAGAGTAGAAATGAGACGGAAACCTTCTTGACCCGTGTGGTGAGGTCCTGTACCAAGAGTTGGAGCAGGTTGTGAAGAGTCTGTAGTTCTTTGGTCTGAAAGCACAAGAAGAGTCGACTCATTAAAGGAGAACGCAGGAGATATTGTTGGTTCTTCTGTCGCTCTGCAGTTTCCTTAGACTGAATATCAAGTTTATGTTTTAAATGACTTACCATGTGAGCCCAAGAAGACTTCAATAAACTCCCTCCATCCCCTGGAAACAACATATTTTATTACGATGTTAAATCATTTTTTTTGTTTGTTTTTGAGTTTTAATCACAGTTTAAGCATAGTTTTTTCTCTTTGCTTGTTTAGTTTTGTAATCTGTGTGAAAGGTGCTAAACAAATAAAGTTGAATTGATAAACTGAATAATTGACTAACTCCTGATTGTGACAACAGAAGTATTTTCATTGTGATATAAGGGTTTGTTTCACTTTTAAGGTTGGGGTTAAAATCTTGACAGAAAAAAAGATTAAAGAAATAAACTACAGTAAAAAAGCAATTAAATCAAAGGGAAAAAAAACATTAATATAATAAAACTTTAAAAAAAATTAAACATTAAATACAATTAAATTATATTAGACAAAATATTTAATTAGATAATTAAACAGAAGATACAAAGCATGTAATTATGAAATTAAAAAATTTTAAACAAAAAATTTAAAACAAAAATATTAAACATTAAAGATGAAATATTTTAGATAATTAAACATTTAAAAAATACAATTAAACAAGAATATTACACATTTAGAAAAATACTAAACATTTAATTAGATTATTAAACCTTCAAAAGTCAAAACATTTAATTTAGAAATTAAATGTTTAATTAGAAAATTAAATCTTAAAGACAATAAAACTTTGAATAGGAATTAAACAGAAAATACAATGCAGCATTAAAAAAGAAAATTAAACATTAAAAGGTGGTAAAACATTTAAAAAGAAAAACCTTAAAGATTTAATCAAAAAATTAAACATTGGGAAAGAAAAGGAAATTTTTCAAACAAGCCGATAAAACATTTGAAAAAAACAACAATTAAACATTAAAAAGACAAAACATTTCGAAATCAGATCAGACATTAGAACAGAATAAAAGGTGAGCAAAGAGCAAAACTAAACATTTAAGAAGAATCAAACTAAAGATAAAACCTTTGAAAGGGCACCAGTTAAAGTTTAGAAGATCAAATTAAACAGAAGAAACAATAAAATGATCAAAAGACCAAACACAGATAAAGGCCTTAAAGTGTTTTCTAGTCTGAAATGAAAACATCAAGTTGTTTCTTCAAACATTTCCTCTTTCTATGTTCTTGGTTTGATTGTGGACAGATTTACTAAGAACTCATTTCAGAAAACTGCTTTCCAGATAAAGTCTACTAGTAGTTGAAGGCATCGATCAAACTAATGTTACCTTCTGATCTCCACAAACTATACTGTTCAGTGAAGAGAATCAACGTTTGTTCAGGATTTCTAAAAAACCCACAGGTGGAGGTCTGAGAAGAACTCAGATGGATGGTCTAAATGTGAAATCAAGACTCATGGTCACAAGTTTTAAGGCTTCTGTTAACTAGAAAGTTCAAAGTAACAGAGACGTACTGAGAAACTTTTAAGATTTCAGTCCTCAGACTGTCTAAAGGTTCAAACGAACAGAGAAGTACTGAGAAACTTTTAAGATTTCAGCCCTCAGACTGTCTAAAGGTTCAAATGAACAGAGAACTACTCAGGAACTTAGAAGATATCAGTCCTTGGACTGTCTGAAGGTTCAATCTAACAGAGAACTACTGTGGGACTTAGAAAATTTCAGCCCTCAGACTGTGTGAAAGCTCAGGTCCTGAGGATTTGGGAGGTGTGGAGGCTTTGGAAAGTCTTGGAACTGAGGGTTACACCCTCCAGCACAAAGGCTGAAGTCCCACCTCCTGAGAAAAACGGTCGAGTCGAGACTCGAGTTAAAAAAAAACTAGAAAAAAATAGATGATAAATGCGCAAAAAAAACTAAAATTAGTATCTGAGCGAGTAGCTCAGGAGGATAAGAGGATAGACTACAGATTGGAAGGTCGCCGGTTCAAGACCGGCCAGCGGCAGTTTTCTTTCTTTGTCTTTGTCAGAATTTTGAGAAAATTTAAGAAGTGTCTGGTCTTGAACCCGGACCTGCAGCTCCATAGGCAAATCCTTAACTCACTGAGCTACAGATCATATAAAAAGAAATAAATTCGTCGTCCCTTTGTCCTCGTAGTTTCCGAAGTGACCACATGGGTGGAGCTGAGGCGGAGTCTGGGTGGAGTCTGGGCGGAGAGTAGGCGGGGAGGTGGGTGGCAGCCTCCCCCCTCTACTCCCCCGCCTCCCCCCACACCCCACCACACCTTCCCCCGCCCGACGAGTTCTTCGAGTCTCCACGAGTTCTTCGAGTCTCCACAGGTTTTCCCGAGTTTCTGGAGTTTCCACCAGGTCGGAGGCAGGACAACTTGTCATGAAGAGGTGTTGAAGTCGGCCAGGATGGACTGACTTTTTACAGCGACTAGAAGGAAGACGACTAGAAGAGCAGGTCTTTAACCACCATCCATAAAATCCATGGAGTCGCTCCAGAGAAATGAAAGAAGGTCAAATTTTATCAACCTCCATCCAGATGTTCAACTCGATATCTTTACTTTGAGATTTTTAGCACCACAAACCTTTAGTATCACACTTTATTATCCTTTATTAGGACTTTCATGGAATCCACCAGCAGATTTAGTTTTTGTTGAGAAACTTTATTCTTGTCCTCGTGGGACTGTAGTATTTAAAACTGTTCCTTCTATTTGACCTCATGTTTATTAGTTTTAGTGGAGAAAGTTTCAATTGTCAATTAGTCTCTTAAAAACTAAATAATAAATTGGATTAGTCAAGATGTTTAAATTTCTTATTTTGTCATATTTTAAATATAGCATCTTGAGACAATTTGACCTGTAATTGGCATTATATAAATAAAATTGAATTAAAATTGCATGTATCTTGTAATGTTGGAGTAATTCAGCCATATATGTTAGAAAACACATTTTCTTCGTCCATTAATCTGTCATTTTCTCCAGTAATTCAGTTCTTGTTTTGGTTTATAAAATGTCAAGCCCAAATATATTCAGTTTACGGTCATAAAAACCAAAAAGATTTACATTCATGATGCAGGAATCAGGCAGTTTTTCACTTTTTATCTTAGTTTAGTCAGAAAGATAGTTGATAATGTGTGAATTGTTGCAGCTTGTGAGCCGTAGAAGGTTTTAATCTTTGGGGCCGAGTGTCAAAAACATTTAGAAACCAACATCAACAAAACACTTAACAAAGATTTGAACATCACTAAAGGGAAATCCAACTTTTGCATGACAATGTCTAATTAAAGGACATTTATTTCCAACATAAATGTGTGATATTCATCCTCTGGAGCTTTCTCTTCACATCGTCTTCCACCTGGACTGCTTTGGTCGGGAGCATGTGCAACAAACATTTGAAAAACTGCACTTTAACATCAATGAATGACACTGAAGTTTAATCTCTACATAAATGAGACTGAGTCTGGATGTGCTGCTCTGTCATTAACTCCTAAGTTTAGGGAAAGTTCAAACAAAAGAGGACAGTTCAGATCAGACTTGAGAATGAGCTTATTTTGAACAAACATCTCAGACTTTCTGAGCTTCAGCACCTATAGCAAGATATTTTAACAACAAGCAACTCAAGAGATCCAGAAGTTGGAGAGAGTTAGCTTTAGCTGAGCCAAAGAACATGTGGGACACTAACCTAGCAAACATTTCTGACTTTTCTCTGTGAATTCTGAGAAATAATTTCCTATTTAATGACAGAGCTACACATCTTAACTCAGTCTCATTAAAACAGACTCTAATTCAGTGTCATCCATCCATATTAAAGTGCAGTTACCCAAAATGTTTGTTGCATGAGCTCCAACAAAACCTGTCCAGGTAGAAGGCCACTTTGACAAACAGGAAGTGGAAGATTCCAAGCAGATTTATAGAAGGGGGAACCGGACTGTACTAAGTGTCATCAAGTATAGAGGGGTGTTTTGTGGGTTTTTAAGGCTGATAATGATTATTAGTGAGACATTTGGAGTAGATATTCATTTGCAGTAAATGAAAGTATTTAAAATCTTGAGTTAAACTTAGAAGAACACAAACTCTAACAGAAAACTTTGTTGATACGTTTTTGTTTTGTTTACAGATGTTAAGTTAAAGGGGTTTTATTTGTGACGTATAACCAATCAAATCACTCCAGAAGACAGAGCGACCACAGGTAGATAAAGGTTCAGAGCCAAAGTAGCACCATTTTTAAATGTATTTATTACCCTAAATCAGTAAAAAATAAAATATTGATAATCAGTAAATCAGTCAGCCCACAATTACTACAATTCCACAATGTATGTCTCTTTGCTTTGACTTGTTATTTGTACAATATACGATTGATATGATGGCATTTTTTCATACCAAAGGCTGTACTATGATGTTTTCTAAGAGGGGCTTTCGACCAAAGAGCACCAGGTGCTAGGTTAGTTCAAAGTTGAGAGCCAGTGCTGTTTTGGTTCAAATCTCGTGCCGCCCCAGAACCGGTTTGTGTTTCCATTCGGAAGGAGCAAAGTTGGAGCTGCGTCATTGCGCCACCACAAAACGTGTGTACGTCACTGCGTACGTAGCCGTTCAACAGCGTTCATGCCGTACGGAAGCCCACACAACAACAATGGAGGACTTCATTGGAGTGGTGTTCATGGCTTTGCGAGTGTGCCTTGCCATCGTTGAACAGCAAAACCTTCTGTTAGGGGTTACCCATCGGCGTAGCCGTTCCAATGCCCGGCGATCTCGTTTGAGAAGAAAGGTAATTATCAAAGACGTTTGGATACTTAACAGTAAACGTGTTAGCATTAGCTTAGCTACTTAGCTTCGACTACGCTTGCATTGATTACTTAGCAGTTAAACAGGCGCAATAAGTTGATGATCATATCTATGTTTATCTTTTTAGATGTTTTTAGATGTCACCCCGCCCCCTGCCCGTGACATGCTCGGCTCTCAACTCTGGCCAACTCTGGCCCAGCAACGAGTTGGTGCCCTAAACAGCCCCAGTTTTTGGAGGCTGGAGCTGCAGCTCCGGTGGTGGAAAGACAAAAAACCGGCGCCAAGTCGGGCACCAGCTCCAACTCCGAACGCTCCACCCCGGTCGAAAGCCCCTGTAAGAGACATACGATGCTTGTTCTGGCCCTGCGCTGCTGCACTCCTCCTCAGTTGTTTTCTAGATTGTACTCAGCTGCATACCTTCGTCCACCCGGCCTCCGTTGACTCGTCCCCCCTGCCGTCTCTGGAGCTGAAGCTGGATTGGAACAGACCAAAGTACAGTCCAATCACGATGCCAGCTGCCTCTCAAAAGGCTCCTTCATCTGGCAGGTGGCGGACCTTCTTCTGAGGGGAAGCTGAGCTGGCCCGGCAGAACTTTGGAGATGTGCTCCAGTGGTTGGTGGATGTGTGGGGAGATAGAGAGGGACCTTTGAATTGTTCACAAAGGAAAACAGGGAACCCATTGGTACTTTTAGTTTAGGGTGCTACTGCGGTGTGTTTTTGGGTTTTAAGAGGTGAACAGGAAGAGTTTTTTTTGTATTGATTATCTTTTACTTTGTTCCTGGTTGGAATGCCCATCAATGTCAACGTGAAGTTCACTTTTAGTTCTGTTGATTTATTTTTATTTTACTATCACCCATTTGCTTTTCACCCCCTCACATGTTGTGTTGTTGTAAACTTACTCTTTCAAATAAATACTCATCTAACCGTCTGGATGAATTTTGGAGCAAAAAAAATGCCATTTTTCAAACATGTTGTAAAAACGCGCCAAATCGTGAAATAATGTAAAGGAGGGCGTGAAAAACACTCCAGAAAGGTTTTCTGTGGAAAAAAAACCATCATGAATTTTGGCGCCAAAAAAACGCCTTACTATACTATGTCGAAAAAAAACGCCATTTTTCAAACATGTTGTAAAAACGCGCCAAATCGTGAAATGATGTAAAGGAGGGCGTGAAAAACACTCCAGAAAGGTTTTCTGTGGAAAAAAAACCATCATGAATTTTGGCGCCAAAAAAACGCCTTACTATACTATGTCGAAAAAAACCACCATTTTTCAAACATGTTGTAAAAACGCGCCAAATGATGAAATGATGTAAAGGAGGGCGTGAAAAACACTCCAGAAAGGTTTTCTGTGGAAAAAAAACCATCATGAATTTTGGCGCCAAAAAAACGCCTTACTATACTATGTCGAAAAAAAACGCCATTTTTCAAACATGTTGTAAAAACGCGCCAAATCGTGAAATGATGTGAAGGAGGGCGTGAAAAACACTCCAGAAAGGTTTTCTGTGGAAAAAAAACCATCATGAATTTTGGCGCCAAAAAAACACCTTACTATACTATGTCGAAAAAAAACGCCATTTTTCAAACATGTTGTAAAAACGCGCCAAATCGTGAAATGATGTAAAGGAGGGCGTGAAAAACACTCCAGAAAGGTTTTCTGTGGAAAAAAAACCATCATGAATTTTGGCGCCAAAAAAACGCCTTACTATACTATGTCGAAAAAAAACGCCATTTTTCAAACATGTTGTAAAAACGCGCCAAATCGTGAAATGATGTAAAGGAGGGCGTGAAAAACACTCCAGAAAGGTTTTCTGTGGAAAAAAAACCATCATGAATTTTGGCGCCAAAAAAACGCCTTACTATACTATGTCGAAAAAAAACGCCATTTTTCAAACATGTAAAAACGCGCCAAATGATGAAATGATGTAAAGGAGGGCGTGAAAAACACTCCAGAAAGGTTTTCTGTGGAAAAAAAACCATCATGAATTTTGGCGCCAAAAAAACGCCTTACTATACTATGTCGAAAAAAAACGCCATTTTTCAAACATGTTGTAAAAACGCGCCAAATCGTGAAATGATGTAAAGGAGGGCGTGAAAAACACTCCAGAAAGGTTTTCTGTGGAAAAAAAACCATCATGAATTTTGGCGCCAAAAAAACGCCTTACTATACTATGTCGAAAAAAAACGCCATTTTTCAAACATGTTGTAAAAACGCGCCAAATGATGAAATGATGTAAAGGAGGGCGTGAAAAACACTCCAGAAAGGTTTTCTGTGGAAAAAAAACCATCATGAATTTTGGCGCCAAAAAAACGCCTTACTATACTATGTCGAAAAAAAACGCCATTTTTCAAACATGTTGTAAAAACGCGCCAAATGATGAAATGATGTAAAGGAGGGCGTGAAAAACACTCCAGAAAGGTTTTCTGTGGAAAAAAAACCATCATGAATTTTGGCGCCAAAAAAACGCCTTACTATACTATGTCGAAAAAAAACGCCATTTTTCAAACATGTTGTAAAAACGCGCCAAATGATGAAATGATGTAAAGGAGGGCGTGAAAAACACTCCAGAAAGGTTTTCTGTGGAAAAAAAACCATCATGAATTTTGGCGCCAAAAAAACGCCTTACTATACTATGTCGAAAAAAAACGCCATTTTTCAAACATGTTGTAAAAACGCGCCAAATGATGAAATGATGTAAAGGAGGGCGTGAAAAACACTCCAGAAAGGTTTTCTGTGGAAAAAAAACCATCATGAATTTTGGCGCCAAAAAAACGCCTTACTATACTATGTCGAAAAAAAACGCCATTTTTCAAACATGTTGTAAAAACGCGCCAAATGATGAAATGATGTAAAGGAGGGCGTGAAAAACACTCCAGAAAGGTTTTCTGTGGAAAAAAAACCATCATGAATTTTGGCGCCAAAAAAACGCCTTACTATACTATGTCGAAAAAAAACGCCATTTTTCAAACATGTTGTAAAAACGCGCCAAATCGATGAAATGATGTAAAGGAGGGCGTGAAAAACACTCCAGAAAGGTTTTCTGTGGAAAAAAAACCATCATGAATTTTGGCGCCAAAAAAACGCCTTACTATACTATGTCGAAAAAAAACGCCATTTTTCAAACATGTTGTAAAAACGCGCCAAATGATGAAATGATGTAAAGGAGGGCGTGAAAAACACTCCAGAAAGGTTTTCTGTGGAAAAAAAACCATCATGAATTTTGGCGCCAAAAAAACGCCTTACTATACTATGTCGAAAAAAAACGCCATTTTTCAAACATGTTGTAAAAACGCGCCAAATCGATGAAATGATGTAAAGGAGGGCGTGAAAAACACTCCAGAAAGGTTTTCTGTGGAAAAAAAACCATCATGAATTTTGGCGCCAAAAAAACGCCTTACTATACTATGTCGAAAAAAAACGCCATTTTTCAAACATGTTGTAAAAACGCGCCAAATGATGAAATGATGTAAAGGAGGGCGTGAAAAACACTCCAGAAAGGTTTTCTGTGGAAAAAAAACCATCATGAATTTTGGCGCCAAAAAAACGCCTTACTATACTATGTCGAAAAAAAACGCCATTTTTCAAACATGTTGTAAAAACGCGCCAAATGATGAAATGATGTAAAGGAGGGCGTGAAAAACACTCCAGAAAGGTTTTCTGTGGAAAAAAAACCATCATGAATTTTGGCGCCAAAAAAACGCCTTACTATACTATGTCGAAAAAAAACGCCATTTTTCAAACATGTTGTAAAAACGCGCCAAATGATGAAATGATGTAAAGGAGGGCGTGAAAAACACTCCAGAAAGGTTTTCTGTGGAAAAAAAACCATCATGAATTTTGGCGCCAAAAAAACGCCTTACTATACTATGTCGAAAAAAAACGCCATTTTTCAAACATGTTGTAAAAACGCGCCAAATGATGAAATGATGTAAAGGAGGGCGTGAAAAACACTCCAGAAAGGTTTTCTGTGGAAAAAAAACCATCATGAATTTTGGCGCCAAAAAAACGCCTTACTATACTATGTCGAAAAAAAACGCCATTTTTCAAACATGTTGTAAAAACGCGCCAAATGATGAAATGATGTAAAGGAGGGCGTGAAAAACACTCCAGAAAGGTTTTCTGTGGAAAAAAAACCATCATGAATTTTGGCGCCAAAAAAACGCCTTACTATACTATGTCGAAAAAAAACGCCATTTTTCAAACATGTTGTAAAAACGCGCCAAATCGATGAAATGATGTAAAGGAGGGCGTGAAAAACACTCCAGAAAGGTTTTCTGTGGAAAAAAAAACCATCATGAATTTTGGCGCCAAAAAAACGCCTTACTATACTATGTCGAAAAAAAACGCCATTTTTCAAACATGTTGTAAAAACGCGCCAAATGATGAAATGATGTAAAGGAGGGCGTGAAAAACACTCCAGAAAGGTTTTCTGTGGAAAAAAAACCATCATGAATTTTGGCGCCAAAAAAACGCCTTACTATACTATGTCGAAAAAAAACGCCATTTTTCAAACATGTTGTAAAAACGCGCCAAATGATGAAATGATGTAAAGGAGGGCGTGAAAAACACTCCAGAAAGGTTTTCTGTGGAAAAAAAACCATCATGAATTTTGGCGCCAAAAAAACGCCTTACTATACTATGTCGAAAAAAAACGCCATTTTTCAAACATGTAAAAACGCGCCAAATGATGAAATGATGTAAAGGAGGGCGTGAAAAACACTCCAGAAAGGTTTTCTGTGGAAAAAAAACCATCATGAATTTTGGCGCCAAAAAAACGCCTTACTATACTATGTCGAAAAAAAACGCCATTTTTCAAACATGTTGTAAAAACGCGCCAAATGATGAAATGATGTAAAGGAGGGCGTGAAAAACACTCCAGAAAGGTTTTCTGTGGAAAAAAAACCATCATGAATTTTGGCGCCAAAAAAACGCCTTACTATACTATGTCGAAAAAAAACGCCATTTTTCAAACATGTTGTAAAAACGCGCCAAATGATGAAATGATGTAAAGGAGGGCGTGAAAAACACTCCAGAAAGGTTTTCTGTGGAAAAAAAACCATCATGAATTTTGGCGCCAAAAAAACGCCTTACTATACTATGTCGAAAAAAAACGCCATTTTTCAAACATGTTGTAAAAACGCGCCAAATGATGAAATGATGTAAAGGAGGGCGTGAAAAACACTCCAGAAAGGTTTTCTGTGGAAAAAAAACCATCATGAATTTTGGCGCCAAAAAAACGCCTTACTATACTATGTCGAAAAAAAACGCCATTTTTCAAACATGTTGTAAAAACGCGCCAAATGATGAAATGATGTAAAGGAGGGCGTGAAAAACACTCCAGAAAGGTTTTCTGTGGAAAAAAAACCATCATGAATTTTGGCGCCAAAAAAACGCCTTACTATACTATGTCGAAAAAAAACGCCATTTTTCAAACATGTTGTAAAAACGCGCCAAATCGATGAAATGATGTAAAGGAGGGCGTGAAAAACACTCCAGAAAGGTTTTCTGTGGAAAAAAAACCATCATGAATTTTGGCGCCAAAAAAACGCCTTACTATACTATGTCGAAAAAAAACGCCATTTTTCAAACATGTTGTAAAAACGCGCCAAATGATGAAATGATGTAAAGGAGGGCGTGAAAAACACTCCAGAAAGGTTTTCTGTGGAAAAAAAACCATCATGAATTTTGGCGCCAAAAAAACGCCTTACTATACTATGTCGAAAAAAACGCCATTTTTCAAACATGTTGTAAAAACGCGCCAAATGATGAAATGATGTAAAGGAGGGCGTGAAAAACACTCCAGAAAGGTTTTCTGTGGAAAAAAAACCATCATGAATTTTGGCGCCAAAAAAACGCCTTACTATACTATGTCGAAAAAAAACGCCATTTTTCAAACATGTTGTAAAAACGCGCCAAATGATGAAATGATGTAAAGGAGGGCGTGAAAAACACTCCAGAAAGGTTTTCTGTGGAAAAAAAACCATCATGAATTTTGGCGCCAAAAAAACGCCTTACTATACTATGTCGAAAAAAAACGCCATTTTTCAAACATGTTGTAAAAACGCGCCAAATGATGAAATGATGTAAAGGAGGGCGTGAAAAACACTCCAGAAAGGTTTTCTGTGGAAAAAAAACCATCATGAATTTTGGCGCCAAAAAAACGCCTTACTATACTATGTCGAAAAAAAACGCCATTTTTCAAACATGTTGTAAAAACGCGCCAAATGATGAAATGATGTAAAGGAGGGCGTGAAAAACACTCCAGAAAGGTTTTCTGTGGAAAAAAAACCATCATGAATTTTGGCGCCAAAAAAACGCCTTACTATACTATGTCGAAAAAAAACGCCATTTTTCAAACATGTTGTAAAAACGCGCCAAATGATGAAATGATGTAAAGGAGGGCGTGAAAAACACTCCAGAAAGGTTTTCTGTGGAAAAAAAACCATCATGAATTTTGGCGCCAAAAAAACGCCTTACTATACTATGTCGAAAAAAAACGCCATTTTTCAAACATGTTGTAAAAACGCGCCAAATGATGAAATGATGTAAAGGAGGGCGTGAAAAACACTCCAGAAAGGTTTTCTGTGGAAAAAAAACCATCATGAATTTTGGCGCCAAAAAAACGCCTTACTATACTATGTCGAAAAAAAACGCCATTTTTCAAACATGTTGTAAAAACGCGCCAAATGATGAAATGATGTAAAGGAGGGCGTGAAAAACACTCCAGAAAGGTTTTCTGTGGAAAAAAAACCATCATGAATTTTGGCGCCAAAAAAACGCCTTACTATACTATGTCGAAAAAAAACGCCATTTTTCAAACATGTTGTAAAAACGCGCCAAATGATGAAATGATGTAAAGGAGGGCGTGAAAAACACTCCAGAAAGGTTTTCTGTGGAAAAAAAACCATCATGAATTTTGGCGCCAAAAAAACGCCTTACTATACTATGTCGAAAAAAAACGCCATTTTTCAAACATGTTGTAAAAACGCGCCAAATGATGAAATGATGTAAAGGAGGGCGTGAAAAACACTCCAGAAAGGTTTTCTGTGGAAAAAAAACCATCATGAATTTTGGCGCCAAAAAAACGCCTTACTATACTATGTCGAAAAAAAACGCCATTTTTCAAACATGTTGTAAAAACGCGCCAAATGATGAAATGATGTAAAGGAGGGCGTGAAAAACACTCCAGAAAGGTTTTCTGTGGAAAAAAAACCATCATGAATTTTGGCGCCAAAAAAACGCCTTACTATACTATGTCGAAAAAAAACGCCATTTTTCAAACATGTTGTAAAAACGCGCCAAATGATGAAATGATGTAAAGGAGGGCGTGAAAAACACTCCAGAAAGGTTTTCTGTGGAAAAAAAACCATCATGAATTTTGGCGCCAAAAAAACGCCTTACTATACTATGTCGAAAAAAAACGCCATTTTTCAAACATGTTGTAAAAACGCGCCAAATGATGAAATGATGTAAAGGAGGGCGTGAAAAACACTCCAGAAAGGTTTTCTGTGGAAAAAAAACCATCATGAATTTTGGCGCCAAAAAAACGCCTTACTATACTATGTCGAAAAAAAACGCCATTTTTCAAACATGTTGTAAAAACGCGCCAAATGATGAAATGATGTAAAGGAGGGCGTGAAAAACACTCCAGAAAGGTTTTCTGTGGAAAAAAAACCATCATGAATTTTGGCGCCAAAAAAACGCCTTACTATACTATGTCGAAAAAAAACGCCATTTTTCAAACATGTTGTAAAAACGCGCCAAATGATGAAATGATGTAAAGGAGGGCGTGAAAAACACTCCAGAAAGGTTTTCTGTGGAAAAAAAACCATCATGAATTTTGGCGCCAAAAAAACGCCTTACTATACTATGTCGAAAAAAAACGCCATTTTTCAAACATGTTGTAAAAACGCGCCAAATCGATGAAATGATGTAAAGGAGGGCGTGAAAAACACTCCAGAAAGGTTTTCTGTGGAAAAAAAACCATCATGAATTTTGGCGCCAAAAAAACGCCTTACTATACTATGTCGAAAAAAAACGCCATTTTTCAAACATGTTGTAAAAACGCGCCAAATGATGAAATGATGTAAAGGAGGGCGTGAAAAACACTCCAGAAAGGTTTTCTGTGGAAAAAAAACCATCATGAATTTTGGCGCCAAAAAAACGCCTTACTATACTATGTCGAAAAAAAACGCCATTTTTCAAACATGTTGTAAAAACGCGCCAAATGATGAAATGATGTAAAGGAGGGCGTGAAAAACACTCCAGAAAGGTTTTCTGTGGAAAAAAAACCATCATGAATTTTGGCGCCAAAAAAACGCCTTACTATACTATGTCGAAAAAAAACGCCATATTTCAAACATGTTGTAAAAACGCGCCAAATGATGAAATGATGTAAAGGAGGGCGTGAAAAACACTCCAGAAAGGTTTTCTGTGGAAAAAAAACCATCATGAATTTTGGCGCCAAAAAAACGCCTTACTATACTATGTCGAAAAAAAACGCCATTTTTCAAACATGTTGTAAAAACGCGCCAAATGATGAAATGATGTAAAGGAGGGCGTGAAAAACACTCCAGAAAGGTTTTCTGTGGAAAAAAAACCATCATGAATTTTGGCGCCAAAAAAACGCCTTACTATACTATGTCGAAAAAAAACGCCATTTTTCAAACATGTTGTAAAAACGCGCCAAATGATGAAATGATGTAAAGGAGGGCGTGAAAAACACTCCAGAAAGGTTTTCTGTGGAAAAAAAACCATCATGAATTTTGGCGCCAAAAAAACGCCTTACTATACTATGTCGAAAAAAAACGCCATTTTTCAAACATGTTGTAAAAACGCGCCAAATGATGAAATGATGTAAAGGAGGGCGTGAAAAACACTCCAGAAAGGTTTTCTGTGGAAAAAAAACCATCATGAATTTTGGCGCCAAAAAAACGCCTTACTATACTATGTCGAAAAAAAACGCCATTTTTCAAACATGTTGTAAAAACGCGCCAAATGATGAAATGATGTAAAGGAGGGCGTGAAAAACACTCCAGAAAGGTTTTCTGTGGAAAAAAAACCATCATGAATTTTGGCGCCAAAAAAACGCCTTACTATACTATGTCGAAAAAAAACGCCATTTTTCAAACATGTTGTAAAAACGCGCCAAATCGTGAAATGATGTAAAGGAGGGCGTGAAAAACACTCCAGAAAGGTTTTCTGTGGAAAAAAAACCATCATGAATTTTGGCGCCAAAAAAACGCCTTACTATACTATGTCGAAAAAAAACGCCATTTTTCAAACATGTAAAAACGCGCCAAATGATGAAATGATGTAAAGGAGGGCGTGAAAAACACTCCAGAAAGGTTTTCTGTGGAAAAAAAACCATCATGAATTTTGGCGCCAAAAAAACGCCTTACTATACTATGTCGAAAAAAAACGCCATTTTTCAAACATGTTGTAAAAACGCGCCAAATGATGAAATGATGTAAAGGAGGGTGTGAAAAACACTCCAGAAAGGTTTTCTGTGGAAAAAAAACCATCATGAATTTTGGCGCCAAAAAAACGCCTTACTATACTATGTCGAAAAAAACGCCATATTTCAAACATGTTGTAAAAACGCGCCAAATGATGAAATGATGTAAAGGAGGGCGTGAAAAACACTCCAGAAAGGTTTTCTGTGGAAAAAAAACCATCATGAATTTTGGCGCCAAAAAAACGCCTTACTATACTATGTCGAAAAAAAACGCCATTTTTCAAACATGTTGTAAAAACGCGCCAAATGATGAAATGATGTAAAGGAGGGCGTGAAAAACACTCCAGAAAGGTTTTCTGTGGAAAAAAAACCATCATGAATTTTGGCGCCAAAAAAACGCCTTACTATACTATGTCGAAAAAAAACGCCATTTTTCAAACATGTTGTAAAAACGCGCCAAATGATGAAATGATGTAAAGGAGGGCGTGAAAAACACTCCAGAAAGGTTTTCTGTGGAAAAAAAACCATCATGAATTTTGGCGCCAAAAAAACGCCTTACTATACTATGTCGAAAAAAAACGCCATTTTTCAAACATGTTGTAAAAACGCGCCAAATCGATGAAATGATGTAAAGGAGGGCGTGAAAAACACTCCAGAAAGGTTTTCTGTGGAAAAAAAACCATCATGAATTTTGGCGCCAAAAAAACGCCTTACTATACTATGTCGAAAAAAAACGCCATTTTTCAAACATGTTGTAAAAACGCGCCAAATCGTGAAATGATGTAAAGGAGGGCGTGAAAAACACTCCAGAAAGGTTTTCTGTGGAAAAAAAACCATCATGAATTTTGGCGCCAAAAAAACGCCTTACTATACTATGTCGAAAAAAAACGCCATTTTTCAAACATGTTGTAAAAACGCGCCAAATGATGAAATGATGTAAAGGAGGGCGTGAAAAACACTCCAGAAAGGTTTTCTGTGGAAAAAAAACCATCATGAATTTTGGCGCCAAAAAAACGCCTTACTATACTATGTCGAAAAAAAACGCCATTTTTCAAACATGTTGTAAAAACGCGCCAAATCGTGAAATGATGTAAAGGAGGGCGTGAAAAACACTCCAGAAAGGTTTTCTGTGGAAAAAAAACCATCATGAATTTTGGCGCCAAAAAAACGCCTTACTATACTATGTCGAAAAAAAACGCCATTTTTCAAACATGTTGTAAAAACGCGCCAAATGATGAAATGATGTAAAGGAGGGCGTGAAAAACACTCCAGAAAGGTTTTCTGTGGAAAAAAAACCATCATGAATTTTGGCGCCAAAAAAACGCCTTACTATACTATGTCGAAAAAAACGCCATTTTTCAAACATGTTGTAAAAACGCGCCAAATGATGAAATGATGTAAAGGAGGGCGTGAAAAACACTCCAGAAAGGTTTTCTGTGGAAAAAAAACCATCATGAATTTTGGCGCCAAAAAAACGCCTTACTATACTATGTCGAAAAAAAACGCCATTTTTCAAACATGTTGTAAAAACGCGCCAAATGATGAAATGATGTAAAGGAGGGCGTGAAAAACACTCCAGAAAGGTTTTCTGTGGAAAAAAAACCATCATGAATTTTGGCGCCAAAAAAACGCCTTACTATACTATGTCGAAAAAAAACGCCATTTTTCAAACATGTTGTAAAAACGCGCCAAATGATGAAATGATGTAAAGGAGGGCGTGAAAAACACTCCAGAAAGGTTTTCTGTGGAAAAAAAACCATCATGAATTTTGGCGCCAAAAAAACGCCTTACTATACTATGTCGAAAAAAAACGCCATTTTTCAAACATGTTGTAAAAACGCGCCAAATGATGAAATGATGTAAAGGAGGGCGTGAAAAACACTCCAGAAAGGTTTTCTGTGGAAAAAAAACCATCATGAATTTTGGCGCCAAAAAAACGCCTTACTATACTATGTCGAAAAAAAACGCCATTTTTCAAACATGTTGTAAAAACGCGCCAAATGATGAAATGATGTAAAGGAGGGCGTGAAAAACACTCCAGAAAGGTTTTCTGTGGAAAAAAAACCATCATGAATTTTGGCGCCAAAAAAACGCCTTACTATACTATGTCGAAAAAAAACGCCATTTTTCAAACATGTTGTAAAAACGCGCCAAATCGAGAAATGATGTAAAGGAGGGCGTGAAAAACACTCCAGAAAGGTTTTCTGTGGAAAAAAAACCATCATGAATTTTGGCGCCAAAAAAACGCCTTACTATACTATGTCGAAAAAAAACGCCATTTTTCAAACATGTTGTAAAAACGCGCCAAATGATGAAATGATGTAAAGGAGGGCGTGAAAAACACTCCAGAAAGGTTTTCTGTGGAAAAAAAACCATCATGAATTTTGGCGCCAAAAAAACGCCTTACTATACTATGTCGAAAAAAAACGCCATTTTTCAAACATGTTGTAAAAACGCGCCAAATGATGAAATGATGTAAAGGAGGGCGTGAAAAACACTCCAGAAAGGTTTTCTGTGGAAAAAAAACCATCATGAATTTTGGCGCCAAAAAAACGCCTTACTATACTATGTCGAAAAAAAACGCCATTTTTCAAACATGTTGTAAAAACGCGCCAAATGATGAAATGATGTAAAGGAGGGCGTGAAAAACACTCCAGAAAGGTTTTCTGTGGAAAAAAAACCATCATGAATTTTGGCGCCAAAAAAACGCCTTACTATACTATGTCGAAAAAAAACGCCATTTTTCAAACATGTTGTAAAAACGCGCCAAATGATGAAATGATGTAAAGGAGGGCGTGAAAAACACTCCAGAAAGGTTTTCTGTGGAAAAAAAACCATCATGAATTTTGGCGCCAAAAAAACGCCTTACTATACTATGTCGAAAAAAAACGCCATTTTTCAAACATGTTGTAAAAACGCGCCAAATGATGAAATGATGTAAAGGAGGGCGTGAAAAACACTCCAGAAAGGTTTTCTGTGGAAAAAAAACCATCATGAATTTTGGCGCCAAAAAAACGCCTTACTATACTATGTCGAAAAAAAACGCCATTTTTCAAACATGTTGTAAAAACGCGCCAAATGATGAAATGATGTAAAGGAGGGCGTGAAAAACACTCCAGAAAGGTTTTCTGTGGAAAAAAAACCATCATGAATTTTGGCGCCAAAAAAACGCCTTACTATACTATGTCGAAAAAAAACGCCATTTTTCAAACATGTTGTAAAAACGCGCCAAATGATGAAATGATGTAAAGGAGGGCGTGAAAAACACTCCAGAAAGGTTTTCTGTGGAAAAAAAACCATCATGAATTTTGGCGCCAAAAAAACGCCTTACTATACTATGTCGAAAAAAAACGCCATTTTTCAAACATGTTGTAAAAACGCGCCAAATGATGAAATGATGTAAAGGAGGGCGTGAAAAACACTCCAGAAAGGTTTTCTGTGGAAAAAAAACCATCATGAATTTTGGCGCCAAAAAAACGCCTTACTATACTATGTCGAAAAAAAACGCCATTTTTCAAACATGTTGTAAAAACGCGCCAAATGATGAAATGATGTAAAGGAGGGCGTGAAAAACACTCCAGAAAGGTTTTCTGTGGAAAAAAAACCATCATGAATTTTGGCGCCAAAAAAACGCCTTACTATACTATGTCGAAAAAAAACGCCATTTTTCAAACATGTTGTAAAAACGCGCCAAATGATGAAATGATGTAAAGGAGGGCGTGAAAAACACTCCAGAAAGGTTTTCTGTGGAAAAAAAACCATCATGAATTTTGGCGCCAAAAAAACGCCTTACTATACTATGTCGAAAAAAAACGCCATTTTTCAAACATGTTGTAAAAACGCGCCAAATGATGAAATGATGTAAAGGAGGGCGTGAAAAACACTCCAGAAAGGTTTTCTGTGGAAAAAAAACCATCATGAATTTTGGCGCCAAAAAAACGCCTTACTATACTATGTCGAAAAAAAACGCCATTTTTCAAACATGTTGTAAAAACGCGCCAAATGATGAAATGATGTAAAGGAGGGCGTGAAAAACACTCCAGAAAGGTTTTCTGTGGAAAAAAAACCATCATGAATTTTGGCGCCAAAAAAACGCCTTACTATACTATGTCGAAAAAAAACGCCATTTTTCAAACATGTTGTAAAAACGCGCCAAATGATGAAATGATGTAAAGGAGGGCGTGAAAAACACTCCAGAAAGGTTTTCTGTGGAAAAAAAACCATCATGAATTTTGGCGCCAAAAAAACGCCTTACTATACTATGTCGAAAAAAAACGCCATTTTTCAAACATGTTGTAAAAACGCGCCAAATGATGAAATGATGTAAAGGAGGGCGTGAAAAACACTCCAGAAAGGTTTTCTGTGGAAAAAAAACCATCATGAATTTTGGCGCCAAAAAAACGCCTTACTATACTATGTCGAAAAAAAACGCCATTTTTCAAACATGTTGTAAAAACGCGCCAAATGATGAAATGATGTAAAGGAGGGCGTGAAAAACACTCCAGAAAGGTTTTCTGTGGAAAAAAAACCATCATGAATTTTGGCGCCAAAAAAACGCCTTACTATACTATGTCGAAAAAAAACGCCATTTTTCAAACATGTTGTAAAAACGCGCCAAATGATGAAATGATGTAAAGGAGGGCGTGAAAAACACTCCAGAAAGGTTTTCTGTGGAAAAAAAACCATCATGAATTTTGGCGCCAAAAAAACGCCTTACTATACTATGTCGAAAAAAAACGCCATTTTTCAAACATGTTGTAAAAACGCGCCAAATGATGAAATGATGTAAAGGAGGGCGTGAAAAACACTCCAGAAAGGTTTTCTGTGGAAAAAAAACCATCATGAATTTTGGCGCCAAAAAAACGCCTTACTATACTATGTCGAAAAAAAACGCCATTTTTCAAACATGTTGTAAAAACGCGCCAAATGATGAAATGATGTAAAGGAGGGCGTGAAAAACACTCCAGAAAGGTTTTCTGTGGAAAAAAAACCATCATGAATTTTGGCGCCAAAAAAACGCCTTACTATACTATGTCGAAAAAAAACGCCATTTTTCAAACATGTTGTAAAAACGCGCCAAATGATGAAATGATGTAAAGGAGGGCGTGAAAAACACTCCAGAAAGGTTTTCTGTGGAAAAAAAACCATCATGAATTTTGGCGCCAAAAAAACGCCTTACTATACTATGTCGAAAAAAAACGCCATTTTTCAAACATGTTGTAAAAACGCGCCAAATGATGAAATGATGTAAAGGAGGGCGTGAAAAACACTCCAGAAAGGTTTTCTGTGGAAAAAAAACCATCATGAATTTTGGCGCCAAAAAAACGCCTTACTATACTATGTCGAAAAAAAACGCCATTTTTCAAACATGTTGTAAAAACGCGCCAAATGATGAAATGATGTAAAGGAGGGCGTGAAAAACACTCCAGAAAGGTTTTCTGTGGAAAAAAAACCATCATGAATTTTGGCGCCAAAAAAACGCCTTACTATACTATGTCGAAAAAAAACGCCATTTTTCAAACATGTTGTAAAAACGCGCCAAATGATGAAATGATGTAAAGGAGGGCGTGAAAAACACTCCAGAAAGGTTTTCTGTGGAAAAAAAACCATCATGAATTTTGGCGCCAAAAAAACGCCTTACTATACTATGTCGAAAAAAAACGCCATTTTTCAAACATGTTGTAAAAACGCGCCAAATGATGAAATGATGTAAAGGAGGGCGTGAAAAACACTCCAGAAAGGTTTTCTGTGGAAAAAAAACCATCATGAATTTTGGCGCCAAAAAAACGCCTTACTATACTATGTCGAAAAAAAACGCCATTTTTCAAACATGTTGTAAAAACGCGCCAAATGATGAAATGATGTAAAGGAGGGCGTGAAAAACACTCCAGAAAGGTTTTCTGTGAAAAAAAACCATCATGAATTTTGGCGCCAAAAAAACGCCTTACTATACTATGTCGAAAAAAAACGCCATTTTTCAAACATGTTGTAAAAACGCGCCAAATCGATGAAATGATGTAAAGGAGGGCGTGAAAAACACTCCAGAAAGGTTTTCTGTGGAAAAAAAACCATCATGAATTTTGGCGCCAAAAAAACGCCTTACTATACTATGTCGAAAAAAAACGCCATTTTTCAAACATGTTGTAAAAACGCGCCAAATGATGAAATGATGTAAAGGAGGGCGTGAAAAACACTCCAGAAAGGTTTTCTGTGGAAAAAAAAACCATCATGAATTTTGGCGCCAAAAAAACGCCTTACTATACTATGTCGAAAAAAAACGCCATTTTTCAAACATGTTGTAAAAACGCGCCAAATGATGAAATGATGTAAAGGAGGGCGTGAAAAACACTCCAGAAAGGTTTTCTGTGGAAAAAAAACCATCATGAATTTTGGCGCCAAAAAAACGCCTTACTATACTATGTCGAAAAAAAACGCCATTTTTCAAACATGTTGTAAAAACGCGCCAAATGATGAAATGATGTAAAGGAGGGCGTGAAAAACACTCCAGAAAGGTTTTCTGTGGAAAAAAAACCATCATGAATTTTGGCGCCAAAAAAACGCCTTACTATACTATGTCGAAAAAAAACGCCATTTTTCAAACATGTTGTAAAAACGCGCCAAATGATGAAATGATGTAAAGGAGGGCGTGAAAAACACTCCAGAAAGGTTTTCTGTGGAAAAAAAACCATCATGAATTTTGGCGCCAAAAAAACGCCTTACTATACTATGTCGAAAAAAAACGCCATTTTTCAAACATGTTGTAAAAACGCGCCAAATGATGAAATGATGTAAAGGAGGGCGTGAAAAACACTCCAGAAAGGTTTTCTGTGGAAAAAAAACCATCATGAATTTTGGCGCCAAAAAAACGCCTTACTATACTATGTCGAAAAAAAACGCCATTTTTCAAACATGTTGTAAAAACGCGCCAAATCGATGAAATGATGTAAAGGAGGGCGTGAAAAACACTCCAGAAAGGTTTTCTGTGGAAAAAAAACCATCATGAATTTTGGCGCCAAAAAAACGCCTTACTATACTATGTCGAAAAAAAACGCCATTTTTCAAACATGTTGTAAAAACGCGCCAAATGATGAAATGATGTAAAGGAGGGCGTGAAAAACACTCCAGAAAGGTTTTCTGTGGAAAAAAAAACCATCATGAATTTTGGCGCCAAAAAAACGCCTTACTATACTATGTCGAAAAAAAACGCCATTTTTCAAACATGTTGTAAAAACGCGCCAAATGATGAAATGATGTAAAGGAGGGCGTGAAAAACACTCCAGAAAGGTTTTCTGTGGAAAAAAAACCATCATGAATTTTGGCGCCAAAAAAACGCCTTACTATACTATGTCGAAAAAAAACGCCATTTTTCAAACATGTTGTAAAAACGCGCCAAATGATGAAATGATGTAAAGGAGGGCGTGAAAAACACTCCAGAAAGGTTTTCTGTGGAAAAAAAACCATCATGAATTTTGGCGCCAAAAAAACGCCTTACTATACTATGTCGAAAAAAAACGCCATTTTTCAAACATGTTGTAAAAACGCGCCATATGATGAAATGATGTAAAGGAGGGCGTGAAAAACACTCCAGAAAGGTTTTCTGTGAAAAAAAACCATCATGAATTTTGGCGCCAAAAAAACGCCTTACTATACTATGTCGAAAAAAAACGCCATTTTTCAAACATGTTGTAAAAACGCGCCAAATGATGAAATGATGTAAAGGAGGGCGTGAAAAACACTCCAGAAAGGTTTTCTGTGGAAAAAAAACCATCATGAATTTTGGCGCCAAAAAAACGCCTTACTATACTATGTCGAAAAAAAACGCCATTTTTCAAACATGTTGTAAAAACGCGCCAAATGATGAAATGATGTAAAGGAGGGCGTGAAAAACACTCCAGAAAGGTTTTCTGTGGAAAAAAAAACCATCATGAATTTTGGCGCCAAAAAAACGCCTTACTATACTATGTCGAAAAAAAACGCCATTTTTCAAACATGTTGTAAAAACGCGCCAAATGATGAAATGATGTAAAGGAGGGCGTGAAAAACACTCCAGAAAGGTTTTCTGTGGAAAAAAAACCATCATGAATTTTGGCGCCAAAAAAACGCCTTACTATACTATGTCGAAAAAAAACGCCATTTTTCAAACATGTTGTAAAAACGCGCCAAATGATGAAATGATGTAAAGGAGGGCGTGAAAAACACTCCAGAAAGGTTTTCTGTGGAAAAAAAACCATCATGAATTTTGGCGCCAAAAAAACGCCTTACTATACTATGTCGAAAAAAAACGCCATTTTTCAAACATGTTGTAAAAACGCGCCAAATGATGAAATGATGTAAAGGAGGGCGTGAAAAACACTCCAGAAAGGTTTTCTGTGGAAAAAAAACCATCATGAATTTTGGCGCCAAAAAAACGCCTTACTATACTATGTCGAAAAAAAACGCCATTTTTCAAACATGTTGTAAAAACGCGCCAAATGATGAAATGATGTAAAGGAGGGCGTGAAAAACACTCCAGAAAGGTTTTCTGTGGAAAAAAAACCATCATGAATTTTGGCGCCAAAAAAACGCCTTACTATACTATGTCGAAAAAAAACGCCATTTTCAAACATGTTGTAAAAACGCGCCATATGATGAAATGATGTAAAGGAGGGCGTGAAAAACACTCCAGAAAGGTTTTCTGTGGAAAAAAAACCATCATGAATTTTGGCGCCAAAAAAACGCCTTACTATACTATGTCGAAAAAAAACGCCATTTTTCAAACATGTTGTAAAAACGCGCCAAATGATGAAATGATGTAAAGGAGGGCGTGAAAAACACTCCAGAAAGGTTTTCTGTGGAAAAAAAACCATCATGAATTTTGGCGCCAAAAAAACGCCTTACTATACTATGTCGAAAAAAAACGCCATTTTTCAAACATGTTGTAAAAACGCGCCAAATGATGAAATGATGTAAAGGAGGGCGTGAAAAACACTCCAGAAAGGTTTTCTGTGGAAAAAAAACCATCATGAATTTTGGCGCCAAAAAAACGCCTTACTATACTATGTCGAAAAAAACGCCATTTTTCAAACATGTTGTAAAAACGCGCCAAATGATGAAATGATGTAAAGGAGGGCGTGAAAAACACTCCAGAAAGGTTTTCTGTGGAAAAAAAACCATCATGAATTTTGGCGCCAAAAAAACGCCTTACTATACTATGTCGAAAAAAAACGCCATTTTTCAAACATGTTGTAAAAACGCGCCAAATGATGAAATGATGTAAAGGAGGGCGTGAAAAACACTCCAGAAAGGTTTTCTGTGGAAAAAAAACCATCATGAATTTTGGCGCCAAAAAAACGCCTTACTATACTATGTCGAAAAAAAACGCCATTTTTCAAACATGTTGTAAAAACGCGCCAAATGATGAAATGATGTAAAGGAGGGCGTGAAAAACACTCCAGAAAGGTTTTCTGTGGAAAAAAAACCATCATGAATTTTGGCGCCAAAAAAACGCCTTACTATACTATGTCGAAAAAAAACGCCATTTTTCAAACATGTTGTAAAAACGCGCCAAATGATGAAATGATGTAAAGGAGGGCGTGAAAAACACTCCAGAAAGGTTTTCTGTGGAAAAAAAACCATCATGAATTTTGGCGCCAAAAAAACGCCTTACTATACTATGTCGAAAAAAAACGCCATTTTTCAAACATGTTGTAAAAACGCGCCAAATGATGAAATGATGTAAAGGAGGGCGTGAAAAACACTCCAGAAAGGTTTTCTGTGGAAAAAAAACCATCATGAATTTTGGCGCCAAAAAAACGCCTTACTATACTATGTCGAAAAAAAACGCCATTTTTCAAACATGTTGTAAAAACGCGCCAAATGATGAAATGATGTAAAGGAGGGCGTGAAAAACACTCCAGAAAGGTTTTCTGTGGAAAAAAAAACCATCATGAATTTTGGCGCCAAAAAAACGCCTTACTATACTATGTCGAAAAAAAACGCCATTTTTCAAACATGTTGTAAAAACGCGCCAAATGATGAAATGATGTAAAGGAGGGCGTGAAAAACACTCCAGAAAGGTTTTCTGTGGAAAAAAAACCATCATGAATTTTGGCGCCAAAAAAACGCCTTACTATACTATGTCGAAAAAAAACGCCATTTTTCAAACATGTTGTAAAAACGCGCCAAATGATGAAATGATGTAAAGGAGGGCGTGAAAAACACTCCAGAAAGGTTTTCTGTGGAAAAAAAACCATCATGAATTTTGGCGCCAAAAAAACGCCTTACTATACTATGTCGAAAAAAAACGCCATTTTTCAAACATGTTGTAAAAACGCGCCAAATCGTGAAATGATGTAAAGGAGGGCGTGAAAAACACTCCAGAAAGGTTTTCTGTGGAAAAAAAACCATCATGAATTTTGGCGCCAAAAAAACGCCTTACTATACTATGTCGAAAAAAAACGCCATTTTTCAAACATGTTGTAAAAACGCGCCAAATGATGAAATGATGTAAAGGAGGGCGTGAAAAACACTCCAGAAAGGTTTTCTGTGGAAAAAAAACCATCATGAATTTTGGCGCCAAAAAAACGCCTTACTATACTATGTCGAAAAAAAACGCCATTTTTCAAACATGTTGTAAAAACACGCCAAATGATGAAATGATGTAAAGGAGGGTGTGAAAAACACTCCAGAAAGGTTTTCTGTGGAAAAAAAACCATCATGAATTTTGGCGCCAAAAAAACGCCTTACTATACTATGTCGAAAAAAAACGCCATTTTTCAAACATGTTGTAAAAACGCGCCAAATGATGAAATGATGTAAAGGAGGGCGTGAAAAACACTCCAGAAAGGTTTTCTGTGGAAAAAAAACCATCATGAATTTTGGCGCCAAAAAAAACGCCTTACTATACTATGTCGAAAAAAAACGCCATTTTTCAAACATGTTGTAAAAACGCGCCAAATGATGAAATGATGTAAAGGAGGGCGTGAAAAACACTCCAGAAAGGTTTTCTGTGGAAAAAAAACCATCATGAATTTTGGCGCCAAAAAAACGCCTTACTATACTATGTCGAAAAAAAACGCCATTTTTCAAACATGTTGTAAAAACGCGCCAAATGATGAAATGATGTAAAGGAGGGCGTGAAAAACACTCCAGAAAGGTTTTCTGTGGAAAAAAAACCATCATGAATTTTGGCGCCAAAAAAACGCCTTACTATACTATGTCGAAAAAAAACGCCATTTTTCAAACATGTTGTAAAAACGCGCCAAATGATGAAATGATGTAAAGGAGGGTGTGAAAAACACTCCAGAAAGGTTTTCTGTGGAAAAAAAACCATCATGAATTTTGGCGCCAAAAAAACGCCTTACTATACTATGTCGAAAAAAAATGCCATTTTTCAAACATGTTGTAAAAACGCGCCATATGATGAAATAATGTAAAGGAGGGCGTGAAAAACACTCCAGAAAGGTTTTCTGTGAAAAAAAATCATCATGAATTTTGGCGCCAAAAAAACGCCTTACTATACTATGTCGAAAAAAAATGCCATTTTTCAAACATGTTGTAAAAACGTGCCAAATGATGAAATGATGTAAAGGAGGGCGTGAAAAACACTCCAGAAAGGTTTTCTGTTGAAAAAAAAATCATCATGAATTTTGGCGCAAAAAAAAACGCCTTACTATACTATGTCGAAAAAAAATGCCATTTTTCAAACATGTTGTAAAAACGTGCCATATGATGAAATAATGTAAAGGAGGGCGTGAAAAACACTCCAGAAAGGTTTTCTTTGGAAAAAAAACCATCATGAATTTTGGCGCACAAAAAAAACGCCTTACTATACTATGTCGAAAAAAAATGCCATTTTGAAGGAGCACAACCATTTGCAAAATTAAAAAAATTAAGAAGTTGGCCTTTCACGACCCTGTAAAATATACACACCCACAAGAAATGTCCTTGCAGAATATGTACCCAAACCTAAGAAAACATTTCCTTGTATTATATAGATCCTCCATTAAATGCACATTTATTTTGTTGTCAGTTAAAAAGATGAAAACTCACCATACACCATGAGACGAAGCGGAGAGCTTGAGATGCTTTTGACAGTCCTGTCCTGGAGATGGCCCTTACACTCATACAGTCCGTTATGTTTACCCGATACAGCAGAGTTGATGGAAAGAGTTGCTCTATCCGAGTCAAAAAGCACCGTATTGTCAGCCTGGACCTCCAACTTATCTTTGTACCACGTATAGGTCCAGCCTGAGCCACTTTGCATCCCACATGTCAACTTCACACTCTCAGTGGGGAACACATCCAGCCACTGGGTTACATTCTTCAAAGATGGAACAGGGATTTCTTTAAAAAAAAAAAAAAAAAAAAAAAAAGACACATTTTACATCTCCTGTTTTGCAGAGCTAAAACTAACAGGGATTTTCATTGTTTGGTCTATAAAGTAAGATGAGCGACTTTTCGTTCTGTGAACTTTGGGAACAAGTTCAGTTATTTCACTTTGTTAGTCATTAGGGATATCACTTCTTTTAGCTAAGACCTCCACTTTTACACAAACATACATACACTGCCCACTTGTGAAGCATCCCTTTGTTCTTCATGCTACTCCACAACATCCTGTTCCAACAGAAAATGCTTAAAATAATGGAAGTATGAAGCTTTCTAGATGCTTTCAGGATGCTCTTTCACTGAATTTTGAAAGTCTTTTTTTTATGGCAGCATGACAACACAAAAAGACAACTTCTCTTAAAAGACTGTACAAACTTAGAACAAACACAACAACAACACTACTTCTTTTTACATACCAAGAACATCTTGTTGCGTTTTCTGACTAGGTTTTGTTTCTGTTGTGTCACCTCTGATGCCCTTGCAAGAATAACGCCGTTTGTCAGAAAGACCAAGAAAGATGCTGATGGTTTCGCTAGTGTCAGGCAGCTCATTTTCATCCTCGTACCACTGATACGTCCAGCCAGAGGACACAGTAACTTAGCAACTGAAGTTAACCGTTTCTCCGACATACATTGGGTTGAAACCGTCCTTGCTCAGCGTTGCTGTCGGTACATCATCTGAAACAGACAAGCAGTTCACACCGTATTATATCTACACCATACTTTAAAGTTTGTGATGTAGCCATATTATGAGACACACCTGTACAAAATCCTGTAATGAAATACAACTACTTTGCCCGAAACTATACGTTTATGATGCAAATAATGTTGCAGTTGGATTACATTAGATTTAGATGTGTTTTTAACATTGTGCTACCTTCATTTATGTAAATATAGAAAATGAAAAACACTTCTTAGTATATTGTGCCCAGTACACCACCAACTTATAAACACATATTTGAATTTACACATTTTTGACATAGTCAACACAGCCTATACCATCATAACCACTCAGACTATGTATAATTATATGAAAATTGGCATATTGAAATGAAGACATAATGACTGTGTTTTGAAAAAAAGTTTAACGGTGTGGAGCAATGAGAAGATTGACAACATGCTCATGTTTTTCTTTGCTGTAAATATGAAGCTACCCAGCAGTCGGTTAGCTCAGAACAATGTCCAGAAAGAGCCTTTCTGGCTCCTCCCAAGAGCGACACCCATCTCCAACCCACAACTCTGCCATGGCAAGACCTTTGTGCAGTTCTAAGCTGACAGACTGTTGAGTTGGTGTAAAGATATGAGAGTTGTATTAATCTTCATCATATTTAACTTTAAAAAGAGACGTATAACCTTCAAATGTTAAAATAACTTCTTTAAACTTGCAATAACTAATTGTATTTTGGACAGCTGAGGGCAGCAAACACCAGCTGTGAGCACATCAATAGCATATTAACTTTAAATGTTGAAATGGACCCCATAGAGGATAAAGCAGTGTATAGATAATGGATGGATGGATGGATGGATGTTGAAATGGCGAGTCCTCGGCAATCATTTACTCATTTACCTATCCAATAGTTATGAAGCACGATGGTCAATCATGTAGAGTTCTGCTTCTCGTCCTCTTGGAGCTTCACTTCATTTCTGTACCATATGGACATCCAGTCAGAGCTGCTGACTTCACAGCTGAACTCCACCATGTCACCTTCAAACACATCTGACCAGGTACTGAGCAGCTTCAGAGTTGGTGTAGGTGGAGTCTGAAAACAGGTCAAAGTGCCAGGTATGTATCCAAAAAATGCATACATGCTGGTGTAGATGTGTGTGAATGAAGTGACTGTACTGTAGCGTGGCCTAGCTGGTGTAAGGGTACGTAGATTTCCTCACCAGAGACACGAAGATGTGTGGGTTCACTGTCCTCTGCGTAGAATCGGTCTTTTCCCCTCTTGGCTTTGCAGTGGTACTGTCCATTGTCAGAATGAGCCACAGGCTCTATTGTATACATATTGCGGTCAGCTGCAGGAATTTCTGTTCCATTATGGTACCACAGATATTCCCATCCAACGGACATGTCCACCAAGCACGCGAAGGTGATAGATTCTCCGGGGAACATCTCCTGATAGTTTGAACTTCGGCTCAGCTTGGGCCGGTTTGATATTCAGAAAGAAAAAAAAGTTAACATTTTAGTTATTCGATCTACCCTCTATAGAAGTACTGCAAAAAATATATGTAATCCAATGTAACAAAACTTCCCATGAACTTTGAGTTCGAGTGAGTTACTACTTTGAGTCATGACACTTTTTGTTTTGTGCTGACCTTTACAGGTATATTTTCCTGAATTTGTTGCTGCAGTGATTGTAAGCACCGATCCATCTCCAGGGAAAGAGAAATTTGCATCTGCATCTATTTTGTCTCCATTTCTGTACCAGGTGAAGGTCCAGTCAGAGCTGCCGCTAATAGTCCAACTAAACTTCACTTTCTCAGAAGGGAAGATTTCCAACCAGCCTGAAGTTTGCTGCAGAACTGGTACAGGAGGCACTGGAAATGCATTTAAAGAGTAAAAGAATCCAGTTGATGTGTGACACAAGAAAAACACTTGACTTCTGCTCATTCAAAACACATACTTGCAAATTCCACACTGAAATATAATTGATGTATACATTTAATAAGAAGGCTCTACTTTTGCTGTTTTACAGGAATGCAACTGTAGTAATGAAGTTGTGTGGATATGAACCAGACAGTGAAAAGTAAAATAACAACTTAATAGCTAGAATTTTTCTTAAAAGTTCACGATGATTTCACAGGTCACATTTGTTGAATCGCAGCTTAAACGCCCTTATTTCTCTCCTAACATAATGCGAATACTCAAAAGGGTTGCTATTAAAAATGTGCACAAGGGAAAAAAGCATCACCTGTGCTCTTTGAAATACTGACATCTATTCACATGAAACCTGTAAAATTGAACCCTTTAAATTTTGAAAGATGCTACACGATCAATCCCACTTTAGATTTCTACGTAGAGCAAAAAGATCAGAGCTTCAAATCTCACCATAGGCAGTTGTGATCACTTCCTGCAGAGCAGTGGCAGCTGTGGGAATGAAGGTGGCTGTTGGATGAGTGGAGAGATGGAGGGAACAAAGTTTAGATCATAACTGCAGACAAAAACAGTGATGATAATAAACAAAGAGAAATGAAATTAGAACTTTCTTTTGTACATTTCTGCATTTTATAGATGAAATAATCATCAGTGGAAGCTCTAAATGAATGACCAATTCTAAAACACTGTGTTGTATTTAAACCTAATTGAATGAAGAAAAAATGTAATGGCACCATATTTGAAATAGCTGAGGAAAGAATGCACGAGAGTGTCATAATCGGTGAAAGACAAAAAAAAAAAAACAGGAACACCTGAAACTACGTTCTTAGACATTTCCTCAAATGAAACACCTCTAAGAAATTCAAGATAAAACAACATATTGCAGGACTGCACAGCATATTGTCACGTGTTCTTTTATCCAGTACATAAGAACATGGACTTCACATACTTGTGGTTTGTACAGTAAAGCGTGACCAGTAAGGTTGGTATTACAGAATACTGAGAAGAACTTGTGCTTGTGGGTGACTAATTGTAGGAACTGCCAGCATGACAACAAAATACTTCCTCATGTTAACTTTATCCATGTTCTGCTTCCTAAACATTGCTTTGTTGTGACTCTGACTTTTGAAAGAAAATCTAATGATAAATATGAACTGAATAAAGTAGTTTGCAATCACAGCAGTCAACTGGACACTGAACGTGGCCTTTGCAGTCTAGGAAATATTGTTGTTTTCAATAAAGAAAAAATGCACTAAACTAGCTTCAAATGTTCAATTCTGTGGAGTTTGCTCAAATACAAAATGCCTTTTCAGTGTGTCAGATTTTTTTCCTACCATCCGGAACATCCTGAGCAGCACAAACAGCAGTCAAATCTGTTAAATCAAACAGTGACAAATGATAAGTAGGAATACAATTTGAATGTATGTGAAAATACTGTAAATATAAATCACAAAAATGAATGCAAATGGTTAAAAACTTACATGTGACAATGAAGACCTTGAAAAGCCACATTTTCCATCGAACCTTACATGTAGAGTCTGTGTTGCCGAGTTGAGTCCTATCTGTCGTGTTGTTTAATTGAACAAAATAACGTGGGACAGCTGTGTGGCGTCAACATGAGGCTTTTACTGAGCAGCTGGAGCAGGCCGACAACAAACTGATGTTATAGTGTTGGCTATGTCACACGTTAGGTGCAATGGTGAATGGATGTCCCTTTATGAAGCATTTTGTAGCTTAATCTACAATAAAAGTTATATATGAGTCAGGTATGTTACAGGGCTGCAAAACCAGGACCTCCACAATTATTGATGGGGCTGAGGTCAAGGTCCTGGAGAGCAATAAGGTGGAAGAACTAGGCTGTGGTGAAGAAGGATGTCTACAGGAGCCATGCTTCCTTCTGGAAGGCTTCCCAGACCCTGACTATTGGGGATCTTGTGGAGCAGGTTCAGGCAAGAAACTGCTGTGTAGAAAGCCGACTACAATGGAGCAATCTAGGAAATTGCCAGTGTTGCTTTAGGGCTTGTTCTAGGGGTTCAGGCATATGGGTTTTGTAAAGTGTCTTGAGACAGTTTGAATTGTAATTGGCACTATATAAAGAAAATGGCAAAGTGAAGTGAACTTGCTGACATGGGGATAGGCCCTGGGGCAGATTTAGAGAAATGTCAAAGATATCAATGGAGTGGCAAAGGAGTGTGTGTGTGTGTATATATATATTTGTATTTATTAATCATTCATTGTATTTTAGCTCAAGAACAACTTTGCTGTGGTACAATTAAAAGATTGAATATAAAAAAATGTGATCAAGCAGACAAATACTGCCTAAGTAACTGTTATATGAGTACATGTTATTTGTCAGAAAACTCAAAATATGAGTTGTTCTTATTAGCTGTCAATCACAATATGTGATTTGATATGTCCAGCAAACAGTGAAAAACATTTAAGGTGAAATGAAGTTCATGTTAAACACTTTGAAGGAAGCAAATGTCAGATATGTTAAAAATGTTTGCCAAGTTTAGTAACAAATGAGAGTGAGGATGGACATGTCTTCTGCTGCTTGGCTACAGAAGAGAAGGGGAAAATCAAGGGCCACACTCACTGGAAATCATGAGTCATGTCATCAGCAAACTCTTCATGTCAATTTAGACCTTATCAGTATTTAATACATAGTGCACTTATATTATTGTGTGATGTAAGCTAGTGTCTTACTTTACATTTTGTCAGTCACACTGAAGTCTGAGTAGCATCTTTAGGCCCTGCATAATAAAACCATACATTCTATATTGTTTGGCTTAATAGGTTTTTGTTTATGCAATCAATGGTATTATGAATTTAATAAGCAATGAAGCATTTCAATGTTACAGGAGTATGCATACAGCTTTGTCATATTTCTTTAGTTTACCACTGAGTTTCCATTGAAGAATGAGTTGAGTTGAGTTGAGTTGAGTTGAGTTGAGTTGAGTTGAGTTGAGTTGAGTTGAGTTGAGTTGAGTTGAGTTGAGTTGAGTTGAGTTGAGTTGAGTTGAGTTGAGTTGAGTTGAGTTGAGTTGAGTTGAGTTGAGTTGAGTTGAGTTGAGTTGAGTTGAGTTGAGTTGAGTTGAGTTGAGTTGAGTTGAGTTGAGTTGAGTTGAGTTGAGTTGAGTTGAGTTGAGTTGAGTTGAGTTGAGTTGAGTTGAGTTGAGTTGAGTTGAGTTGAGTTGAGTTGAGTTGAGTTGAGTTGAGTTGAGTTGAGTTGAGTTGAGTTGAGTTGAGTTGAGTTGAGTAGAGTTGAGTTGAGTTGAGTTGAGTTGAGTTGAGTTGAGTTGAGTTGAGTTGAGTTGAGTTGAGTTGAGTTGAGTTGAGTTGAGTTGAGTTGAGTTGAGTTGAGTTGAGTTGAGTTGAGTTGAGTTGAGTTGAGTTGAGTTGAGTTGAGTTGAGTTGAGTTGAGTTGAGTTGAGTTGAGTTGAGTTGAGTTGAGTTGAGTTGAGTTGAGTTGAGTTGAGTTGAGTTGAGTTGAGTTGAGTTGAGTTGAGTTGAGTTGAGTTGAGTTGAGTTGAGTTGAGTTGAGTTGAGTTGAGTTGAGTTGAGTTGAGTTGAGTTGAGTTGAGTTGAGTTGAGTTGAGTTGAGTTGAGTTGAGTTGAGTTGAGTTGAGTGAGTTGAGTTGAGTTGAGTTGAGTTGAGTTGAGTTGAGTTGAGTTGAGTTGAGTTGAGTTGAGTTGAGTGAGTTGAGTTGAGTTGAGTGAGTTGAGTTGAGTTGAGTTGAGTTGAGTTGAGTTGAGTTGAGTTGAGTTGAGTTGAGTTGAGTGAGTTGAGTTGAGTTGAGTTGAGTTGAGTTGAGTTGAGTTGAGTTGAGTTGAGTTGAGTTGAGTTGAGTTGAGTTGAGTTGAGTTGAGTTGAGTTGAGTTGAGTTGAGTTGAGTTGAGTTGAGTTGAGTTGAGTTGAGTTGAGTTGAGTTGAGTTGAGTTGAGTTGAGTTGAGTTGAGTTGAGTTGAGTTGAGTTGAGTTGAGTTGAGTTGAGTTGAGTTGAGTTGAGTTGAGTTGAGTTGAGTTGAGTTGAGTTGAGTTGAGTTGAGTTGAGTTGAGTTGAGTTGAGTTGAGTTGAGTTGAGTTGAGTTGAGTTGAGTTGAGTGAGTTGAGTTGAGTTGAGTTGAGTTGAGTTGAGTTGAGTTGAGTTGAGTTGAGTTGAGTTGAGTTGAGTTGAGTTGAGTTGGTGAGTTGAGTTGAGTTGAGTGAGTTGAGTTGAGTTGAGTTGAGTTGAGTTGAGTTGAGTTGAGTTGAGTTGAGTTGAGTTGAGTTGAGTTGAGTTGAGTTGAGTTGAGTTGAGTTGAGTTGAGTTGAGTTGAGTTGAGTTGAGTTGAGTTGAGTTGAGTTGAGTTGAGTTGAGTTGAGTTGAGTTGAGTTGAGTTGAGTTGAGTTGAGTTGAGTTGAGTGAGTTGAGTTGAGTTGAGTTGAGTTGAGTTGAGTTGAGTTGAGTTGAGTTGAGTTGAGTTGAGTTGAGTTGAGTTGAGTTGAGTTGAGTTGAGTTGAGTTGAGTTGAGTTGAGTTGAGTTGAGTTGAGTTGAGTTGAGTTGAGTTGAGTTGAGTTGAGTTGAGTTGAGTTGAGATAAATAAAAAGAAATAAGAAAGAAAATAAAAAAGAAATAAAAATGAAAAGAAATAAAAATAAAGAAATAAAAGAAAAAAAGAGAAAGAAAAGAAAGAAGCTAACAGAAGCAAAGTAAAAGAACCTAGGAGAAGCAAAGAGAAGAAGCAGAGTTGAGTAGAGCTGCCTGTAACAATAGGAAAGAATCAAGTTGCAGCCACTGACGTTCTTCCTGCAACAATAGGAAAGAATCAAGTTGCAGCCACTGACGTTCTTCCTGCAACAATAACAGAGCATCAAGTTGCAGCCACTGATGTTCTTCCTGTAACAAGAACAGAGCATCAAGTTGCAGCCACTGGCTTCTTCCTGTAACAAGAACAGAGCATCAAGTTGCAGCGCAGCCTTCCTTCCTGTAACAAAAACAGAGCATCAAGTTGCAGCCACTGGCTTCTTCCTGTAACAAGAACAGAGCATCAAGTTGCAGCGCAGCCTTCCTTCCTGTAACAAAAACAGAGCATCAAGTTGCAGCCACTGGCTTCTTCCTGTAACAAGAACAGAGCATCAAGTTGCAGCGCAGCCTTCCTTCCTGTAACAAAAACAGAGCATCAAGTTGCAGCCACTGGCTTCTTCCTGTAACAAGAACAGAGCATCAAGTTGCAGCGCAGCCTTCCTTCCTGTAACAAAAACAGAGCATCAAGTTGCAGCACAGCCTTCCTTCCTGTAACAAGAACAGAGCATCAAGTTGCAGCACAGCCTTCCTTCCTGTAACAAAAACAGAGCATCAACTTGCAGTGCAGCCTTCCTGTAACAATAACAGAGCATCGACTTGCAGCACAGCCTTCCTTCCTGTAACAATAACAGAGCATCAACTTGCAGCACAGCCTTCCTTCCTGTAACAATAACAGAGCATCAACTTGCAGCACAGCCTTCCTTCCTGTAACAATAACAGAGCATCAACTTGCAGTGACAGACATTCTTCCTGTAACAATAGCAGAGCATCAACTTGCAGTGACAGACGTTCTTCCTGTAACAATAACAGAGCATCAACTTGCAGTGACAGACATTCTTCCTGTAACAATAACAGAGCATCAACTTGCAGTGACAGACGTTCTTCCTGCAACAATAGTTCACAATCCAAACAATTTTTCAATAGATAAAGGTTTTTATTGACAACAAACTTGTACAAAACATAAAAAAAGAATCAATTCTTGCAATTTCTCACAATAATCTATAAATAGAAAAGGCAATCGATGCAGTCAAATGGAGTCGAGTCGAAACCAGAATGTGGCAACAATGACAAAACTCCTTGTGCAACATCCTCCAGAAAGGTCCATGGTCACCTTTGAAACATTTATCAGCAGGTCAGTTAAAAATCCAGCCAGTCATGCTTAAGCAGGTGGTGTATTTTACCCAGACTACACTTTTATCAGTATTTATTTTTCCCATCTTGATAGAATCTAAAAGCACAGACATCAGCACAAATGATGGTCTAGACTAAACAGTGTGTACTTTCATTTCTTACCCATTTTCAAATTGTCTTTGAAGGTTGTTGTTGTGTCTTCATGGCGGAATGATTTCCACCTTCGTGGAAGCTGAAGGTTTCTGCTTGAATATTTCTGATCTTCATCAGGTGTATTTGTTACCCGGTAACGCTTTGTAGCAGATGGTCTGGGCGAGGAAAACATCAAAAAAATGTGTTAAAGTATAGAAAGCCACACACTAGTGCATATATATATATGAAGCTACAAAATTCAACAAACACTAAACAACAGAGGGGAAATTTAAGAAAACCATAAAAGAATAACCTAAACTAATCCATCAAAACTGGATACTTACAACAAGAAACTCAGCTGAAGGGGTAGGTAGGAAACCCAAACAGGAACTGGCAGGGGTACAAGGACAGAGTCGTGTCCAAGAAGCTCTGGTGGTCGTGAGTTGACGCAGGATGTGCGACTCCATGGTGGAGCAGGGAGTGAATGACAGAGCTGGCTTATATGCTGGGAGGTGGAATTGCAAACAGGTGACTGGTGTGAGCCGATTACGGCAGCTGATTCTCATTGCTGCAATCAGACTGCAGGCAGGTGGAACAGTCAGGGAGGAAGGTCTGAAAGCAGACAAGCAAAATCTAATTAGGAAAACAGACAAGACTACAAAATTCAACAAAAACTCTAAACAACAGAGGGGAACTTTAAGAAAACCATAAATGAATAACCTAAACTAATCCATCAAAACTGGATACTTACGAGAAGAAACTCAGCTGAAGGGGTAGGTAGGAAACCCAAACAGGAACTGGCAGGGGTACAAGGACAGAGTCTTGTCCAAGAAGCTCTGGTGGTCGTGAGTTGACGCAGGATGTGCGACTCCATGGTGGAGCAGGGAGTGAATGACAGAGCTGGCTTATATGCTGGGAGGTGGAATTGCAAACAGGTGACTGGTGTGAGCCGATTACGGCAGCTGATTCTCATTGCTGCAATCAGACTGCAGGCAGGTGGAACACTCAGGGAGGAAGGTCTGAAAGCAGACAAGCAAAATCTAATTAGGAAAACAGACAAGACTACAAAATTCAACAAAGACTCTAAACTAACAACAGAGGGGAAATTTAAGAAAACCATAAATGAATAACCTAAACTAATCCATCAAAACTGGATACTTACAACAAGAAACTCAGCTGAAGGGGTAGGTAGGAAACCCAAACAGGAACTGGCAGGGGTACAAAGGCAGAGTCGTGTCCAAGAAGCTCTGGTGGTCATGAGCTGATGCAGGATGTGCGAGCCCATGGTGGAGCAGGGAGTGAATGACAGAGCTAGCTTATATGCTGGGAGGTGGAATTGCAAACAGGTGACTGTTGTGAGCCCATTACGGCAGCTGATTCTCATTGCTGCAATCAGACTGCAGGCAGGTGGAACAGTCAGGGAGGAAGATCTGAAAGCAGACAAGCAAAATCTAATTAGGAAAACAGACAAGACTACAAAATTCAACAAAAACTCTAAACAACAGAGGGGAACTTTAAGAAAACCATAAATGAATACCCTAAACTAATCCATCAAAACTGGATACTTACAACAAGAAACTCAGCTGAAGGGGTAGGTAGGAAACCCAAACAGGAACTGGCAGCGGTACAAGGACAGAGTCGTGTCCAAGAAGCTCTGGTGGTCGTGAGCTGATGCAGGATGTGCGAGCCCATGGTGGAGCAGGGAGTGAATGACAGAGCTGGCTTATATGCTGGGAGGTGGAATTGCAAACAGGTGACTGGTGTGAGCCGATTACGGCAGCTGATTCTCATTGCTGCAATCAGACTGCAGGCAGGTGGAAGATTCAGGAAGCAGAGAGACACAGTAGAAAGTTTTAATTACAGATTAAAGTGTGGCTAAATGCAAAAAAAGAAAAATAAACAGCAGGAGAAAAAAGGTGAAACACTTAAGGAGTCATTTACTATGAAAGTCTAAAAACAACAGACTTAAAGCTTTATTAAAGAGGATGATAAAACAAGGCTGAGTATTGAAAGATTTGATTTCACAGATTCAACTCTATAATCAGTCCCATCAGTTCTCAAATCTCTGAAAATGTGGTTTCTTACTCATTTCATTAACAAAACAGAATGAATTAAAGCTGCAAGCAGCATTGGACGGGTCCTCGCATCCTTGCCGGTCAGCGATTCCACGCACGTCCTGGAATTGGCTTATTTCCATCTTTGGAATGACGCTTTTCTTCTGCTTTAAGAGCATAGCAAAAGTTTGAGAGCTGAAGGCCTGGAAAAGCGTGCAATTTATTCCATCAGCCAGATGTATGTGTTTATAAAAGTCACCGTGCACCTTCAAGGTCCCGACTTACATCAACAGCACATTGTCACTCATTTCTAGCTTCAATAGCCCTTTGATAATTGCACAGTTGGAGTGCAACATTCGAGCGTTTGTCAGCGATTGAGTCTCCCACACAGATCCCACAGACTCCCTCAGACGCCGGATGACTCACCGACCGGCTCTGATCAGGGCAGGACTTCCTTGTTCGTGTCTACGAGGCAACATGCTGATGTACGGTACGAGCTGAAGGGCAGGCTGAGGGTCATAGAAGAAGACTGCCGACTTTATTTCTTTCACATTGTGATGCTGCGTTTGACGAGAATTGTGATTAGTAAGAGAGTGTTGAAATCTCCACCTGTCCATATGTGTGTCCATCCTATTCTAGTGAACATGATGTTTCTTCAGGTTTGGCACAAACATTCACTTAGATTCAAATATGAACTTGCAGGTCAAAGGTCACCTTGCAAATCATATCATTTGCCCATAACTCAAGAACTCATACTCTAATTATGACCAAATTTCACACTAATGTCCAACAAGATAATACAAAATTTGACTTAATCTATAATATTAATACATTTTTTGATGATATTTTATACTATTAAACCAAATCTACAAAATATCAAATACACATAGTGAAGTAAAAATTGCAATATTCACCTCTGAACTGTAGTGGAGGAGAAGTAAAAGTGGCAGAAAATGGAAATCGTTAAGTGAAATACAAGTACCGGTGCCTCAAAGTATACTTAAGTATAGTACATGTACTTATAATAAATACTTTCCCTCACTGTAAGTAGCAGGCTTAAGACATGTGACATGATAATATTAATAATAAATAGAATATGTAGTGTTTGTTTTGCACTAAGGAGCTTCTGTGTGAACGTCTAGTCGGCTTCAGTCATTTTGCCAGTTTTGAAAAACACTCCACAAACACATTGCAGCTCAAATAACATTAAATTAAGGATAATCAGAGGAGTTTTCTCCGAAGACTCGAGGCACATTTGCAGTTTTACGAGGGAGTCGCAAATGGCACATTTTGAAGCTCAAGGACAAACTTTCAGTCTCAACTATGAGCTCATCTGATCAGACAAAAAGCTGATTAAAACACGGTGAATTAGCTTTTCATCTCAGCCTGATAGTTTAAAACAAATGGCAGCCATTTCAAACCCCTTCTGGAGCTTCTCTCGTACGATTAATTTAACAATCTGTGAGTCGTGCTGATGCAAAGCTCCATTGTCATAAGTCTACACGGCGTTCCAGGGATGTTCAGTTGGAGCGTTTTCGCCCCACGCTGTGATTTAAACCTGCTATAGGAGCTTACTGTCACAAAGCTAATTTCATGCCACAATAATAGCGCCATAACTTCAGCATGCTGAAGGGTGTGAGTCTCCTGCTGTTAGATTTGTGTGCATCTGGACGGCACGGTGGCCGAGAGGTGCAAACCAAATTTACATAATGCAAAACACTTTTACAACCTCTAAAACAAATTTACAAGCGATAAAACACTTTTACAAGTCCAAAAACACTTTTACAAATCCAAAATCCAAATTTACATAATGCAAAACACTTTTACAACCTCCGAGACAAATTTACAAACGACAAAACACTTTTACATGTCCAAAAACACTTTTACAAATCCGAAAACACTTTTACAAGTCCGAAAACACTTTTACAAATCCGAATGTAACCGGAAAGGGAATGTCCCAACTCCGGGGTATAACCGGAAGTGACGACGAGGAGCGGCTAATGCAACTTTTCGTTGTTGTTAATGGTGAACCAAGCGAGCGGGTGATTGTTGCATCGTGGCCCAAATAACTTTGCACAACATCTCAAGTTTAGTTCAGTTGTTTTTACTGAAGCTCGTGCACAACCACCAAGCACATATCGTTTAGGTACCGCTTCTTCTGTGGTTCTCTCACAACAGTAACATTCAGTAGGTAACATTACGCTCGTGCGCCCTCTACTGGAGAAACCGTATAACAACAATATAACATTGTAATGATTACTGTCCACAGTATACTTGTACATTTAACAAGCCTTGGTATAACATTTAAAACAATAATATTAAATCTCAGTATACCACAGTGATGTTTTGCCCGTTTTGTTGGTAACATATGAACCGATTGACGCGGTTTTGGTTTTCGTGTGGTCGGTCTTCAGAGTGTTTAAATGTCGCAGATCAGACCGACAGAGTGCATTCGCCGCTCCTCGTCGTCACTTCCGGTTATACCCCGGAGTTGGGACATTCCCTTTCCGGTTACATTCGGATTTGTAAAAGTGTTTTCGGACTTGTAAAAGTGTTTTCGGATTTGTAAAAGTGTTTTTGGACATGTAAAAGTGTTTTGTCGTTTGTAAATTTGTCTCGGAGGTTGTAAAAGTGTTTTGCATTATGTAAATTTGGATTTTGGATTTGTAAAAGTGTTTTTGGACTTGTAAAAGTGTTTTATCGCTTGTAAATTTGTTTTAGAGGTTGTAAAAGTGTTTTGCATTATGTAAATTTGGTTTGCACCTCTCAGCCACCGTAGGATGGCTCCCAAGGGTGCTCTGACCTCCGGGGTAGTTTATCACTGATATTTAGACGTATTTAAGAAGAAGCCATCCACATGTTAACAGACCAAAGGGGCCGTAAAGATCTAAAAGCGTCACACCCGTCCACATCCCACCGGTGAGTGGGAGGTCAGGCATCCAGCCATTATCTCTCCATGTGCCAACGCTGTTCCAGATAATGAGAAAACCCGGGTGGAGTGAAGGGAGTGAGGCGCCTTTTTCCTAAAAATAAACCCCTGATCTCTGGACTCAGGTCACCCTGCTGCATATTTTGCATATTTCTGTCTGCTTTTGAGGAGGAAAAAAAAGAACAAGGGTGCACAAAGGTTGTCGCTGAGCGTTTCCTTCCATGCCAACACAAATGCTGCTGTGGTGCTTTTTAACTAAATCCCATTTAACATTCCAGTAATGCATTTCTAAACTAACTCCAACCGCAAAGATTCTTTTTTAATCCTCCTGTTGTCCTGCGGGTCAAAATTGACCCGTTTTAAAGTTTGAAAATGTGGGAAAAAAATATATTTTGACAGCGAAACTTCTGTTGTCCACATTTTCAACATTTTTGGTGGGAAAAAAAATGTTAAAAATGTTTCTTATGAACATTCACAAAAAAATCATCCAAAATCCAGCGAAGTTCGCTGGATTTTGGATGATTTCTTTGTGAATGTTCTTAAAGAAAATATTAGAAGTTTTACTGATATATATGCAATCATTTTAGATATTTTTAGGATTTTTTTGGAAGGTTTTTGAAAATATTTACAAGAATTTTTTTTCCTAAAACTTTTAAGGGAAACTTTTAAGCAATTATTGTAATTTTCTTCCTGAAGGTTTGCTGATTTTTGGGATTCTTTTCAGACAAGGAAACAATATTTTTTGGTGCTCGTAAATGAGGACAACAGGAGGATTAATGAATGGCCATATCACATGTTTCTAAATGTGAGAATAGTCAGGCTGTAAAACGCAGCTAACCTGAATTTTATATTAAGCGTAACACTGTGTAATGGCTGCTCTTGCCTTCACACATTTTCATTTATTTGACAGTAATGTTTCAGTCAGAAGCTATTAGGTGGGTAATTCTGCCTGCGCTGAGCTCACTCCCCCGTGAAATTGTTTATCCAGTAAGTAAGTTCAAGAAATGATTCTCCCAAGCTTCCCAGATGTTGAGTTTGCGCACAGATGTTTAGCGGGGCAGGAGTGATTCCATTAGCCGCCGCCACACATCAGTCTTGCACACGAGGGAGAGACGAGGGAATCATGGTTTTAATGATGTCAGTCAATCAGAGGGTTGATGGTTATGGGGTGAACTTAACATCTATTCTGATGTAATCAAGTCACCGGTAAAGTTTTCTTTCACCTTCAACTCCTTCATTTGTAAACAAATAGTTTGCTCTCTTGCGTCTTAATTTAAGACAGTGAACCAAGAAAACTGATTCACAGGTGTGTTTTTGCTCTTTTTTGTCAAATATGTCAAATAAACTGGACATGATGCATTAATGAGCTTTAGAGGGGCCAGTTTTGGTACCTTTTGAGAGAACTACGTTGGCTTGGTCCCTCTGTTTATGGTCATTATGCTAAACTAAGCTAACTAGGAAGTGCTGATTGTGGCTACATATTAAGCATATACAGTCATGGAAAAAAATATTTGACCACTCTTGTTTTCTTCAATTCCTTGTTCATTTTAATGCCTGGTACCACTAAAGGTACATTTGTTTGAACAAATATAATGGAAATAACAAAAATAGCTCAAGAGTTTCATTTCAGAGCTGATATCAGATATTTTCCATGGTTTTCTTGATAATAACCAAAATCTCTTCAGTTCTTCCATCCATATCTATGGCATTGTTCTGCCAAAAACAGCTTTTAGGATTCCATGTTTTCTTTTCTGTCTGTTTTAGTCCCATGATCCACACAGGAGTTAGTCCTGATTCATAACCATTGTTTTTGATGACTGCAGCCATGCATCTTGGCTGCTCTCCACCAGCTTCTGACATTGTTCTGCTGTCACAGCAGCCCATTCCTGTTGCACTAATTCTAACTAATTTGCTTTGTTTTTGGGCTTGTGGTTCTCCATTTAGCGTTTGATGATTTTCCACAGGTTTTCAGTTGGATTTAGATCTGGTGATTGAGCAGCCAAGGCATGGTTCCAATGTTCTGGTTCTCCATCCAGGCTTTAACTGACCTTGTGTTGTTGAAAAATCCAGTCATTGGAGGCAGGAAAGAGTTTTCCAGCTGATGGAAGAAGACTGTTTTCAAGAGTAGTCCTGTACATGACCTGGTTCATTCACCCTGTTCCACCCAGACTGAAACTACCCCAGATGGTCACTGATCCACCCCCATGTTTTACTGTAGGGGCAGACAGTCTGGTTTGTAGTTTCTCCAGGCTTCCTCCTAACCAGTAAGTTGGCTGGATGGACATCAACTGAAAACTGGATTCATCCCTGAAGTGAACCTTAGTCCAATCATCAACAGTCCAATCCTTGTGATCCCAGCAAAGAGTAACCAGGCTTTCCTCTGCCTTTCCTTGATGAAGGGCTTCTTCCTGCTCTGTGTGGCTTCAGACCAGCTTCAAGAAGTCGCTTTCCAACTGTCCTTGCTCAACAAGTCCCATTTCTCCACAGTGTCCACTCATTTTTAAGGTCCCTGGAGGTCTGAGGATGATTCCTGACAGGAACAGATGAGTGACGGTCATCTGGTGGGTAGAAAGACGTTTCCTGACCAGCTAGCAGTTTGGTAGAATCATGTTGGTCTTGTTTTTTCTTGGTGTAATGATATATAAAGGATGGATGGATGGATGGATTCTTTAAAGTTGCTTTTTGCCTGTTTTGCCTTTATTATTGGGTTATGGTTAATATCTAAGTAAAAATCAAGCCATGGCCACAACCGTAAAGCCTTGGTTTTTATACATAGTGTTGATTATTTCATCAGAGAATGGATGCTGTGTGTTGTGGAAATCAAAAACCTCTTTTCTCATCACAGTGAGCAGCAACCTGGTGTTTTCTCAGGTTCCATTTTTTTACCCTTAAGGTGAGCCACTACAGATGAGTAGGGTAACATTTTTAGCTATGAAACCTTCCCAGTTATTACACTTTTTCAGATATTTAATGCCTAAATATTCAATTGAAGTGATAGATACAGATAGAGAGATATACAGACAGACAGACAGACAGACAGACAGACAGCCAGATAGATAGATAGACAGATAGATAATATTGCCATAATTTGCACAAATTTCTAGAACATTGGATATTTTCTTGGATATCTCTTTATATCACTCTGTAAATCATAAAATACTGTGGGCAGCCAGATGAAAAGGGAAAAAAAAAAATCAATTTTCCAAATCAATTTTCACCATGGTTTTAGGAATGAAATGTTTTACAAAGCAGGCTGCTACTGATAAATAACACCTTCAGCAAAAACCTTCAGAATATGAAGAGGACTGGACACTTTATTGTATCTCAGTTGTACTAAACTAATTCTTGGATCTTTTTTGAAACCTACAAATGCAAAAAAGACTATCTTTTGGAGGAGCAAAAACTCTGAATAGGCCGCGGTGTCTCACCTTCAGTGAAAAGTCATTACCTCGCAATGATAATGACCAAAATTTAATGCAGCAGCATCCAACTGTGAAACCTCGTGGGATCATCGTAATTAACTTTTAGAGTGTTTTAAGTTATGGAAATAAACAAAGAAGGGAATATGTTAAAATATGCTCATTAGCTCTAAGATAAAGGATATGAAAATGTGAGCTAATGCTTCGCTGAGGAGCATTTTGTGAAGGCTGGAGGGTTTAGTTTTGGTTCACTTTGTCCACCTTGTTTGCTGTGGATTTGAAGTGCTCAGCTGCCCTCCTGCTATGGTTTAATTCTCCTCCATGTTCAGGACTGTGAGTCAGCAGAGCTCTGCACTCAGCTGCAGACAGGAAGGACGCTCGACAAAGGAACAACAGATTTTTAGGTGACACACTTCCTACGCAATACAACAGAAATGCAACAGGACTCCACGTTCCCAGTATGTGAATTTGCAGTTTGAGTTACTCTGGAACGAGGACTGAAGATGAGTTCACACATCATTTTGCTGCATAATGAAGCCGCTAAACAGTCTTTATGTTCTCTCTTTTGTTCCACAGATCCTGCCCCCTGTCCAGCTCACAGGTTTGTCCGTTATCCCGTCTGTGGCCTCCCAGTACCGTCCCAGTGCCATCTGTTGATGATGATGATGGTGTGATGGTGGGTAACTGACCAGGTCACCGTGGCAACCTCCTTATATCAGGCTCCCTGTTACTGATTGAAATCCACAAGTCTGCTCTATTAATATTAGATTTTTTTCCCAATAAAAGCTAGAAAACAATAAATTAGTTGCATTTGCGTAAGTCAGCTCAGTAGAGGAATCCCCTCAACAAGAGGTGTTATTGTTCACAGTTTTACCATATAAACACTGCGCCCTCTAAGCTGCGCGTGTGCGCAATTGCGCACTGCTGACACGGTCTCCACGCACAGAAAATCTGCGCTGTGCACAAAAAAAAAATCCAACCTAAATTGTAAATAAAATAAACACGTAACAATTAATTCTGTGCTATTTTTCATTGTGAGTCAGTGAGTGACCGGTGACTGGCTGCTGCAGCCAATGATGCGATTCACATACGTATTTACCATAGACTGTATATAATGGTATTTACGCAGCTAATCAACGTCAGGCGTCCTTATGTGCAGCCACCGTTGTTGTCATAGATATGAATGAGTAGATAGGACACGCCCCCTTTGAGCTGCGGCTACAGCGAGGCTAAGCTAGTGGGGGCAAAGTTTCAGTGCATTCCGTTGATGTAGACGGCGTGAAAACGTAAACAACAAGTATGCCGGATCACTGTGCTGCATACAATTACACACTGCGTTGTACGACTGAGACAAGGAAACTTGGAATGACTTTTCATCGGTAAGAATAGTTTTTGGCTCTTTTTTCATTATGAAATCTTGTTGAGAGCTTCCAGTCTGTGAGAGCTAACTAGTTAGCCACTAGCAAAACGCTAAGGCGAGCTAGCAGCTTGACAAGCAAATACCAGACGATTAATAGTAGCTGTAGTATAGTTGTACAAGCAGTAGTAGTAATACTAAAAGTACAAGCAGCAGTAGTAATATAAACAGCTGTTAGAATCGTAGAAGTAGTATCAGCATTTGCAATAGTATTACAAGTTGTAGTAGCAGTGCCAGTATCAGCAGCAGTAGTAAGTAGTCACATTGCTATTACTACCACCAATACTACCAATAGTAGTGATAAAGCCTAACTCATGTATATCCAGATTACCATCTATGTTCTTCTTCCAAACCCATTTTATGATTGGGATTACAGGCAGTTATTTAGGACTGCTCTCAAATAATTGAAATGTTACTAAATAAGGTTATACTTATCAAATTAAATAGCTCTGGTCTCCAGTATATTGGCGAATTCGGTTCTTTGTACTTAATTTATTAGCATGATTTCTTTTTAATATGTTGTGTACAGACTTAATTACTTCTCTGTCTACTTTTCTTACTCCATGTAGGTTTCCCAGAGACTATGGGTTGAGGAGGAAGTGGAAGTTTGTCGGCTTAGACCTGGTGTCATTCCATCAGTGTTAAACTTCCCGGCTCATCTTGGAAGAGTACGTGCCAGACAGACCACAACCAAGCAGCCTTGAGATCTTAGACAGCGTCTCCCTCAGGTGGGTGTCCACGGTGTTCATGGTCAGGTCTGTGGTAATCCTGTCAAAAAACAAAACAGAAAAAAGTCTAGATTATAAATCAACATGTAACCAAAGCACTCTGTGTATAACGCCATAGTATTGGATGTAGTTCAGAAAACGTCAAAGCATAGTATGCTTTACTCAAGAATAACATAGTATGGCCTGTAGTTCATAGTACAGCATGTTGGCAAGAAAAAAAAAACAAAACATAGATTATTATGTGGTTCAAAAAGTGCAAAATGATAGGATGTTGCCTAAAATTGTCATGTATGATGTGTGGTTCAAAAAATGTCATAGTGCAGTATATTGTCAAAATAGTATGTAATTCAAGAAAGCATCAGAGTATAATATGTCATCTAAAAAATGCCATAGAATAATTTCATTGCACAAGTAAAAGTATAGTAACTTTTAAAACTGTTCGAATTCTTATGTTGCTAAAAAAAACAAAAAAACTAAAACAAAAAAAGTCACAGTAGTATGTCAATTAAAAAAGCCTATAGTATAGCGTGTCGCCCAACAAGCATCATAGTATAGCATGTCGCTCTAAAAACGTCACAGTATAGCCTTTAGTCCACAGCTGTCAGTAGGTGAGGAGCAACACAAAAACAGTCCAAATGCTGGTTTCCAGAGGGTTAGATGAGAATTTATTTGAAAGAGTAAGTTTACAACAACACAACATGTGAGGGGGTTAAAAACAAATGGGTGTTAGTAAAATAAAAATAAATCAACAGAACTAAAAGTGAACTTCACGTTGACATTGATGGGCATTCCAACCAGGAGCAAAGTAAAAGATAATCAATACGAAAAAAAAATATTCCTGTCCACCTCTTAAAACCCAAAAACACACCGCAGTAGCACCCTAAACTAAAAGTACCAATGGGTTCCCTGTTTTCCTTTGGGAACAATTCAAAGGTCCCTCTCTATCTCCATACATCCACCAACCACTGGAACACATCTCCAAAGTTCTGCCGGGCCAGCTCAGCTTCCCCTCAGAAGAAGTGGCGCCACCTGCTAGATGAAGGAGCCTTTTGAGAGGCAGCTGGCATCGTGATTGGACTGTACTTTGGTCTGATCCAGTCCAGCTTCAGCTCCAGAGACGGCAGGCGGGACGAGTCAACGGAGGCCGGGTGGACGAAGGCATGCAGCTGAGTACAATCCAGAAAACAACAGAGGAGGAGTGCAGCAGCCCAGAGCCAGAACAACCAGAGTAGCATGGTATGTATCTTAGAAAACATCATAGTAGAGCCTTTGGTATGAAAAAACGGCATCATATACATCGTATATTGTACAAATAACAAGTCAAAGGAAAGAGACATACATTGTAGAATTGTAGTAATTGTGGGCTGACTGATTTACTGATTATCAGTATTTTATTTTTGACTGATTTACGGTAATAAATACATTTAAAAATGGCGCTAGTTTGGCTCTGAACCTTGATCTACCTGTGGTCGCTCTGTCTTCTGGAGTGATCTGATTGGTTATACGGAATGAATAAAACTCCTTCAACTTAACATCTGTAAACAAAACAAAAACGTATCAACAAAGTTTTCTGTTAGTTTGCATTCTTCTAAGTTCAACTCCAAGATTTTCAAGACTTTCATTTACTGCAAATGAATATCTACTCCAAATGTCTCACTAATAATCATTATCAGCCTTAAAAACCCACAAAACACCCCTCTATACTGGACCACACTTAGTACAGTCTGGTTCCCCCTTCTATAAATCTGCTTGGAATCTTCCACTTCCTGTTTGTCAAAGTGTCCTTCTACCTGGACAGGTTTTGTTGGAGCTCATGCAACAAACATTTTGGATAACTGCACTTTAATATGGATGGATGACACTGAATTAGAGTCTGTTTTAATGAGATTGAGTTCAGATGTGTAGCTCTGCCATTAAATAGGAAATTATTTCCCAGAATTCACAGAGAAAAGTCTGAAATGTTTGCTAGGTTAGCGTCCCACATGTTCTTTGGCTCAGCTAAAGCTAACTCTCTCCAACTTCTGGATCTCTTGAGTTGGTTGTTGTTAAAATATCTTGCTAGAGGTGCTGAAGCTCAGAAAGTCTGAGATGTTTGTTCAAAATAAGCTCATTCTCAAGTCTTATCTGAACTGTCCTCTTTTGTTTGAACTTTCCCTAAACTTAGGAGTTAATGACAGAGCAGCACATCCAGACTCAGTCTCATTTATGTAGAGATTAAACTTCAGTGTCATTCATTGATGTTAAAGTGCAGTTTTTCAAATGTTTGTTGCACATGCTCCCGACCAAACCAGTCCAGGTGGAAGACGATGTGAAGAGAAAGCTCCAGAGGATGAATATCGCACATTTACGTTGGAAATAAATGTCCTTTAATTAGACATTGTCATGCAAAAGTTGGATTTCCCTTTAATGATGTTTTGTTCAGCTTATTAAAACTCATCTTGGTCAAACACACATACAGCTCTCAGGCTTTTCTGCCTATTTCTTGCATTGTTTTAATTCCTGATTCCATTTGAATATAAAGATAAGAGCACGATCTCTAGGTTTAAACTAATCTACACCGATGTCCAGGCAGTAGTCTGTGTTTTTTGGCCATGCATTCAATATGATTCTGTGGATTAAAATGTTGCTCTTTAAGTCGCTCCATTTTGGTCTTGTCTGAAATCCCATTGGATAGATTGTCCAGTGAAATTTTGTAAAAGCATTTATGGTTCCCAGAGGATGATTCCAAAAAACTGTAGTGATTCTTCGTGCCAACAGTAGTTTGGAAAATTGGCGTCTGAATGAAATAAGCTTGGGTAAACCTAAGCTTCCATGTAGCTCCATTATCAAAGCAAAATGTGAATTTCTCAAATACTTATATGTTAAGAACTTTGAGTGTTTTGACAAAAATATGGCAAATTATGAGGACAAAAATATTTAAATCTGAATACAAACTGGCACTGTATTGAACCATCAAAAACAAATGTAGAAAATCTATGATCTGTCATTTCTGGCCCACGCTAACAACCATGAGAAATGTCAGGGTAAGCTTGTGATCATGCTGATGTTAGTATGTACAGTAGTGAAAAAAAGCTTACATACACTTGTAAAGACCGTGCATATTGTGGCAATCTTGAATTTTCAGTGACTGCCATAGCTCTTAATTTTCTATGCTGGAATGAACGAAACACGTGTCTTTGTCCCAAAAAACATTCATGCATGTTGGTTCTTGTGGATGATTATCTCCACATTCTTCAGGAAAACCTCAAATCATCAGCCAGAAGGATCTTGGATGGAGTTAAGTGTTCCAACAAGACAATGACCAAAAACATGGTAAAGGAATGGTTAAATCAGGCAAGAATTAAGGTTTTAGACTGGTTTTAACTCCTGACTTTAACCCCATTGAGAACCTGTGGACTGTGCTGAAGAAACAAGTCTGTGTGAGTCAACAAATTTAGTCGAACTGCACCGATTCTGTCAAGATGGGTGGTCAAGGACACAGCCACAAACTTGGAGATGGCTACTGAAAGCGTCTAGTTGAGGTGAAAATGACCAAGGGATGTTTAACCAAATATTACCATTGCTGTTTGCACATTCTTTTTGAAGCAGTGGATTTTGTCATATTTCCAAAGTGCCTGTCATAAATCTATGAAAAAACAACATGCATGATTGTTTTTTGTGACAGAGTGTGTTTTAATGATTCCATGACAATAAATTCAGAGTTACGGGAGTCACTGGAAACTCAGGACCACCATGACATACATGTTCTTTGCAAGTCTATGTAAATCTTTGTTCACAAAGGTAGTTTGTATTCATGGTGCAATGCAATGCATAGCCCTGAGAGCTATGAGTGTTGCTGAAGAAGAACTGGTATCTGTCTGTACATATACAGCGAGACTTAATGAAGAGTGTCTGCAGTGGGTGGGCGGATGACTTCCACCAAAGATGGGCAGAGTCGTGAAAACTCAGCAGTGTAGGCCGGTGGGGTGGTGATAAACGGCAGCTCTGAAGTTACTGAGATGGCAATCATGCAGATGAAGTAGCTAAAAAGGAGGAGAATGGAGCTGCTGTTTGAACAGATTGGTGGTCAGAAGCAGTGTGAATATGTTTTTAAATCCAGGAAAAGGGGTAAAAAAAAACAAACTTCTGCATTTTTATCATCAACTTTGAATAGAACGTCTGATGAGTATTCAGTAATGTATTCTTCATCTATTTAATAGATGTATTTTTGTATATTTTAATATAATGTATTTTCCGTTCACTGTGGAAGAATGACTGAGCTGAGCCAGAAAACAGTCCTTGAAGGAGGGCTGAAAAACAAAAGCAAGAAATTCTCTTGAAATGGAATTGCAGACGGAATGACCTGCTTAGCCTGCTGGAACTGGTTATGTGGAGGGAAATAAATGAACGGATGGATGAATGTGTCAGCATTGAAGAACGGTCTGTGTGCACCTATTGCTATTCTGCTGTGGGTGGAAATACGTCCCGGTTTCTTTGTATGTCTTTACCCCAGTCAGTCAAAATCATATTAGGCATGCAGCAATGGTGTCCCTGCAAAATCAGCTCTGAGGGAATTTGTTTTGGTGGAACATTTGTGCATATAGAAGTGAGCACCTTCATTAAAATGGCTAATTCACTGAAAGAACCAAGCGGACCTGCCTGCCATTTTCAGCACGGTGACTAGCACTGTGAGTGTTGCTTTTTCCAAAGTAAATGGGAAAACAGTAACGCTTGAATAGCAAAAGGGGAAAAGAATATTACATGAAATGCTGCTGGAAATGGCAGGCACCTACCTGCAACAGCACATTTGGTGAGTCAGACTAAAAATGTGTTAAGAACATGTCCAATGTTCAGGATTCTTTTTTTTTTTTTTAAAGGCTTTTTGCTGTCTAAAACGGGGAGGAAGTAGCTCAAGGGACATTCAGATTTGTTAATGAAGAGTTATTGGAGTCTTAATTAGGGTCCGAGCACCAACGGTGCGAAGACCCTATTGGAATTCAAGGAATTATTAGGATCCGAGCACCAACGGTGCGAAGACCCTATTGAAATGCAAGGAATTATTATTATTATTATTATTATTATTATTATTATTATTATTATTATTATTATTATTATTATTATTATTAGGGTCCGAGCACCAACGGGGCGAAGACCCTATTGGAAATTTGAGGTCTCTCGGACTTATCCCCGATGAGTTATTAATTTTAAAAAATTTACAGCTAATTCAAGATGGCTGACTTCCTGTTGGGGTGAGGGTGTGGCCATGATTGACTTTTTTGGGTTTCCTGATGTGCTGAATAGGGATACAATATTTTGTAGCTGTAGATGAAACGTCGTGCAAGTTGGCCTAATGACCAAATGTTCAATTTTCCAGGGGGCGCTATGGAGCCATTTTGCCACACACATGCGCAACTCCCATAAAATATAAAATTTTTCGCCAGTCCTGATGAGCATGCCAAGTTTGACGCGTTTTGGGGTATGATAAGGCCGCCAAAAAGGCAATTCAAAAGTCAGGAAAAGAAATAATAATAATAATAATAATAATAATAATAATAATAATAATAATAATAATAATAATAATAATAATAATAATAATAATAATAATAATAATAATAATAGGGCTGCACAGTAGCATAGTGGTTAGCACTTTCGCCTTACAGCGAGAAGATCCCTGGTTCGCGTCCCGGCTTTCCCGGGATCTTTCTGCATGGAACCATAACGTGGGACATATTCGTCATTATCTTCATGGGAATATCTAAAAAAGATCGTAAGATATCATATTATAGATATTATATGTACATTTAGGACAATAATCCCCCCAATAAAAACCTAAAAAAATGCCAAAAGACTCAATGACGACAATATTAAATGAGGAGAATTAACAGACTAAATAACGACAATATTAAATGAGGAGAATTAACCCCAGATCTTCACTGCACTACATTCCATATAGAATTTTGTGTTTTTCTTTGTACAAATAGACATTTCCACTTTAAATTGATGCAGAAAAGCTACAAATTGCTCCATAAAAAATCACCAGAATGCAGGAAATGAAGTGTTGAACAACCCACTTTATGTTCAAAGGAAACCCCGCCCCTCGACATCACCATAAACCACCTGCTGAAAGCCCCTGTGGGGAAATTAAAGGACCATTACAGCAACTCTATGCTCGGGGAGGGCTCGGTTTGAGCTTCGGCTCCAGTCGGAAGCGTTCGTATATATTCGGCCTCACCCGGTGTACCAGAGGGCAGAGCAGCAGCGCCGAGCAGAGCCATTCATCTGAGCGGACCGCGAGCACACCTGGTCGCACCGAGCAGAGAAGTTCGGCGACTGAAACGGCTCCAAGCAGGTGAGTTTCTACCGGAATTTACAACTTTACTGCTCCCTCGTCAACTTTTCCTCACTTTTAAGTTTGTTTTATCGGAGGAAAACTTCTATTTCTTGATAAACCGACAGTATAAGCGTTTAAGCTAGCAAGAAACTAACTTTTAAAAAGTCGCGCGACGTTAAAAAACAACAACACAGCTTTTAGGTTTGAAAATGAGCCATAAAAGTTTACCGTGAAGCTGATTTTATTTTTCCTTCTACCTGTCAGCAGCTCCCGGGTTAATCACTTGAGGAATGTGGTGCCATTAGGTCGGTAGCCGAGAGCTGAAAATTCACATTAGCGTCAACTTTAAGGCAATTTCCACGAGCGAGAAGAAGGGATCATGGCAACGGGTGGATTTAAATCAAACGCCACGACGGACTTTTTGGAGGAGTGGAAGGCAAAGCGGGAGAAAATGAGAGCTAAAATGCTGGGGGACATTGCCGCAGCCACTGGTGCTCCCTTGGGTGCCACAAACGCAAACAGCAGCAGCCGCCACGCCGCTCCTCCGGGCACCGAGTTCACCAACAACGGCAACCCGGAGCGAGGCGCCCCCGCCGGGAACTGCCACCCCTCCTCCTACTCGGTGGCTCGGTCCTCCTCCGGCTCGGCTCTGAAGAGACCCGAGGAGGAAACGCACCACCCCGCGGCGCCCACGGCCACCCCGGGGGGCAACCTGAAGAAGGCCCCGCCTCAGACGGAGAAGGCTCAGTCGCCGGACTCCAGCCCCATGGCCTGCAACGACAGCGACAAGGAGAGTCCATCACCCAGCAAGGGCAAGGAGAAGAAGAGCAGCGGCCCCAGCGCCAGGAAGGGCAAAGGGCAGATCGAGAAGAGGAAGCTGAGGGAGAAGAGGAGATCGACAGGTGTTGTCAGCATACCGTCCAATGAGGTGAGTCGGTCCTGCTCGGGTTCAGTGTCATGTTTGGACAGTTCTAGTGGTTCCCCCGCAGGTAAAGCATGTTTTTTCCCCTGGCTGACATGTCCACAGGGAGGTCAGAGGTCACAGGGTTGTTTATGCTGATCAGGGTGTGAGTCATCCTTGCTGACACAAAGTAGGAGAATATGGAGTCCCATGTTGGGATGGAGGAGGGTGTCATAACTTTAAGGCCCTTTTTTTTGTCTTTTCAGAACAACTTGCACTGGATTTTTAAGGTTGAGATTTACCTGATGTTTAGAAATTAAAGAAAATTACATTTATTAGCAACTGTTTGTGTTCTTTTAACATAACACAGAATAGAAATATGCTTTCTGGATCGATTAATATTCCGAGGGCAACCAATGTCGAGATTATCGACTGTGAGACATGTTTAAGTGCTTGTTTTGTCTGACCCCAAATACGCCTTTTGTTAAAATAACAATTAGTCATGGCCATAACACCCCTCTGGCTAATGTGCACTCACGCCAAGTTAAGTAAATAAAGTAGCAAAAGCCCCCTCTTTTATCCTGTTTCCAAACTGTTATCCAGCCTGCTATTAAAAATCAAGTTTTCACAGAGGCAAGTCAAGGCAAGTTTATTTGTAGAGCATGTTTCAAGTGGGTAGGGTCAAATAAATACTAAAGTTCTAAAGATAAAGTGTAAACTAAAAGTACAGACAAGCTTAAACTAGAATTTTTTTTGAGGTCAGGTCAAGCGATATCATTGATCGGGGTCAAATTAAGATTGTTATTATTGCATTTTTGTGGTAAATGTAGAAATGGATGGATGTAAACTGAAAGGGTTTGTTTGTGTTCTTACAATAAGACTTTTATGTCTCGCAGCTTTATCTTTGTCTGTTTTCAACATCGTGTTGGAAAAGTGTTCTCACCGAAACATATTACTGCTGGGCTTCGGTGTTTGCTGTAATTCCATGAATAATTTACCTCAAAAGAACAGAAAAGAACGGCACTTGTTTTCCACAAGTCTCCAAATTCCTCCCATACATGTGTCTTGTTTAATCGGCCCCTCTGCAGCGAAAAGAAATGAAAGCAGCTCTCAGATGGTGGGAGGGAGGGAAGAGGGAGGGAGAGGGAGTCGTGGGCTGGAAGCCGGCGTTGTATGTTCATTGTTATTAAATTTAAATCATGTCACACTCCAACCTGATTCCTGTGGTCCAGACACATGCAGGAACTCTGATATGAAGCTGTGCCAGGCAACACTGTGAGCCAACGCCATGTGGGATTATATACACTCACACACACTCTTTCAAAGCTGTTAATTTATATCAGAATGGTGGGAGTACATGTTTCTTTTTTCATTAAGGTGACGATGATGTGATGCCTTTAGAAGTGCTCCATAACCACCCTGTTTCCTGTATCCCCTTCTCTGCCTTATTTGATAGCCACGCAGAACTTTGTGCCCTCAGGGCAGCACAACTTGGAGTTTGACCAGTCCGTCGGTTGGCGCTCCACATCCTGTTATTAAGCTCTCAGCAGTGCCGAGCAAAGCCGTTTGAAAACTGGTCACAAGCCAGGCTGTAATGCTGGGCTTCAGCACCCTGGTCTGTGCCAGGTATGTGATCGAGCCCATAGGCAACTGATTATGTAGTAAAGTGGGTGAACAGACTATGATGGGGAGAGGTGGGAGGTAATCTAATGAGGTGGTGAGCTGATTTGTGTGAGTGAAGCTGAAAAGAAAGAACCGCAAGTCTCTGATCCTAACTGAAGTCTGAGTACAGTTTGTAGAAGTGACCCCTAGTCAGCACCTTGTCTGTGTGATGTATTAAGTACAGACTGGTGACAAGTTAAAGGAAAAACTTGAACCTTTGATCCTGCACAGAGCGAATCAGGTGTCTCTGTGATGCTGTGGGGGTCATTTGGATTTGGTTCCACTTGTCACCTTAAGCTTGTTTTATGCTTGATGCGTCTGCGAGGTCCGTGCGGACGAATTACGTCATTTTAACAGCCACGCCCCCTCACACGGCCCTTCTCAAGCGGAAAATTTCCATGTCATGCACCTCCAAATTTTTCTAACAATGCGGATTGAGACACACGGAAAAACTGGCAGAAGAACAGGAGCTCCTAGCAGCAGAGATCACCGTGGTAACCGGGTTATGAACAGTTAATGGCATGAAATTAAAACTAACTGCTGAAATGCAACTATTCAGTAAAACGCCATGCTGTAAGTGGCGTAAACGATGGCAAACTTCTTCTGCTCTAGTTTATTACTGTTTGACGTGTGTTTGCGATACACTGCCCCCTGCAGTTTGGGAGCAGACGCCGCGTGGAGTATAAAGCCACACACGTTCTCTCAAGTGGATTTCCAAGCGTCTCATTTCCGCTTATCACATTCGTGTGGAAAGCATAACCCAGCCTTCAGACGGAGGGTTCACTATAAATGAATACAAAGCTGATATGAGTGATTACTGCTCTCCTATGGTGAAACATTTCCATCCTAATGGGAGTGGTCTCTTCCAGGATGACGATGCCCCCGTCCTTAGAGCACCAGGGGTCACTAGCTATGGCCTTACCTGATCTCAACACAAATTAACATCTATAAGAGATTTTGGATTGATGTTTCCAAATGAAGCAATATCTTTTGGAAGGATGGTTTTCATTCTTCTAGTGGAGATGCACAGACGTGGAGAGTCAATGCTGGAAGAGCTGTTCTAGTCGCATGTGTGGGCCAACACCTTACTGAGACACTATGCATGTTAGTTTTTTCTTTAATTTGTCACCAGTCTCTGTGTTGCCCATTACTATTGGCATCCATATGTGTTTTTTCCTGTAAATATTTGAGAACTCTGGATTAAACCTTTACTGAGGTTTGAGAACCCTAGGCAGATGGGTAGATAGCTGATCATTCTCTGTATGCAGATATCTGTTACGTTGGACTGCTACGTTGATCTAATTCACAAAATGCTGCGTGTTTTGTGCATATCTCATAGTAGCTAGGTAAATAACGATATAGGAAGATGACATCTTTATAGTTACTCTTGCCAAAAACACTCAGTTTTCATCAGGAATAGTCCATGTTTGGCACAACACTGAACCCGTTTGAACTGCTGGATAAACTGCAGATCTGGATGATGAATGACTCGCTGTCTAGAACCAGACTGAATTACACCAGACCATCAAAATAGTTTTTAAATTTTTTTATTTTTTTCTCTTCAATAGAGTATTGTTATCACTGTGAGCAAACTAACCAAGACTTCAGGAAGTTATCAGACAAGAAGCCAACGAGGATATAAACGCTATTACAAACAACACGTGGTTTTTAACACTTCCTCCTTGTTGTCTCCTCACAGAGCCAGGCTACCAGACTGTGGTGTAACTATGTAAATTATTCCAGAGGCCATATATAATCCTCTGTGGTTTCATTTGGCCGCTGCATCAGTCATGCAAATTCCTAAATGGACATAATTGTTCACATCTATAATACTGAAAAGTATGTCGGAGGAATGTATGGTATTTTACATCCCCTTTACAGTTTTTTTTTTTTGGCTGCTGTGTGTAGTTATGTAACATAGTTTATGTAGTACTTTTTTTCTTTTGCTCCATAACTAAAACTTGAGAACAGAGACGAGCAGCTTTACAGTGTGCAACTAATAATTATTTTCATGATTGATTAGAAGAAATTAAGCAAAAAACTGGTGGAAAATTCCATCACAGCTGCTCACAGCCGCAAGGTGATGTCTTCAAATTGCTGTTTTTTTTTTCTGACCAGCATTCCAAAACCTCAAAACCGTGAAGCAGCTTGGAGGTGACGGGGCCCATGGGCATAAGATGCGTTAAAGGCCCCTCCTATAATTAAACCCTAGCGTCTTGAAGGTGTCTAGATAGAGTCATTGTGAAAACTTCAAAGTAAAGGACCTTTAACAAGACAGTTTATTATTCACATCATCACACGGTGACTCTGGCTTTTCTCCTAAAAAAATAACGAAAGATATTTACTTAGCAATGATGGGGACCCTTTAAAATTGCAAACACTCACAGTTAAAGAGCTCAAACCAAAAAGTTTTCACAATAATTGACTACGAAATTATGATAAATTGATTACCAAAATTGCTGTATTCTTCTGTTAATTGAACACTTTATTAGTAACCCAAGCAATAATTTCTACACATTTTACCCACAGAGAAAATGCTGTGCTACGAAAAGCATTTTATTGAGCCAGTGTGATTTTTATCCTACCTGCTATTCCTGACACATTTGATCTTTAAATGATGATGTGTTGAGATTCTTTGTTTTGGCAATACATCCGTTTCTAGCTCAAGTTTTCTAATCTGACTTTAACAAAGGAAGTTTTATCGCATGGTCTCGGATCCTGCAAGCCTTTAAAATCAAACACAAAAACTGATCATGCAGCAAATATATATTCCTTTTGTTAAATGTTTTTCCTTTCTCCTCCTGTTGCATGCAAGAAGGACCAAACTATGCAAATGAAGACTCACTCACACAAGCTTCCTTTGTGATGTGAATATGGGTGGACAGGTGTGAATAGAGATGCCTGGGATTATCTCCCCACTCGTTCTGTGCAGCATAATAGCTGTTGAGCGGGATTTCAGAGCATCTAGGGAACCCAATCTTCTGCCCGTTGAGGCTATAATGGCCCGATAAAGGCTTCCCGGTTTGCTAGAGAAAAGACACTTCTGCACTGCATCAATCGAAACCACCTCCTGCAATCCAGCAAGGTGTCTCCTTTCTCCCACCCCGCCCGCTACCTCGGACCGGAGGGCATTGTTGTTGACCTCTGACCTGCTCACGACACGCTTATGCAACACAGGAATGTGGAAAACGAGGGAATGTGTGTTCAGTGCTGAATTCTCTCACATGAAAATGTTTTGGGTTGTGATGTAAGCGTGTTTCCCGTTCGGTCACGCCGCATGCGGTTTCACGGTGATTCATGTCGCTCATTGTGCTGCTGCCTTTTATAAAGTCTGTGAGTTATGAGGCTGTGGTCAGACGCTCCAGACGGGGAGTGTGAACTTCGTTTCATGTACATGGCTGAATCTATCCCGCAGAGGTTGCTGCTGTCGGGGAGTGTGGAGTTCGCCAGCAGCTCACAGCTATTTGTCTGCAGCTTCACTCGAAAGGCCAACAGGTTCAACATGCAATACCGTGCTGAGTGCTCAGGGAGTTAACACCCTGATGATAGGAGTATATGGAAGACAAGAGGGGGCTTTGTTTAGACTGATCTTTGGTGGAACCTGAGGGTTGTTCATATACTTTATGTTTCATAGAAGCATATCTTAATCTCTTGAACTCTGCTGTCTTAGGCTGAGTTGTACAAAAAAAGGGGTAGCAGTTCAGTATATACCTTGGTTTTGGTACATACAGCCAAGAAAACAGAAAAAATGCGGCATTTATTTGGAAAAGCCACAACATTTTAACAGTGTTTAATTTGTAAGTCATTGAAATGCTGTCATATTATCAGCAAGTTCGTGAAATAGATAAATGTCAGTATGATCATGCAAACAAGATGAATTTTGCAGAGAAGGCGCTTGCTTTGCAATGTCCCAATTTGAAGGGATTTTTGCAGCCACGAGTCTTAAGTTTTATTGCTTAACAATTTGTAAAAATGATATACAGCAGCTTCAGTTGAAAGCTGAAACAAGCAGATGCAGAATGTGTTAAGAATCAACATTACACTTGCATTTCATATGAAGTTGCAGTTTATTTTTCTTTTGTTACTATAAATCTTCAAAAACTATCTTCAGAGCAGTTTGTCTCATGTCATCACATCAGTTTTTTTTTTTTTGCCTCATTTACCATCAGCTTTTTCATTTGTTCTCTTCAAACTGGGCCGCGCTGGCATTAATCAGCAAATGCCTTAAATGCGAACAACCCTGCCTCGTTTGTTCCCCAATTCGTTTCTGCTCCATTTTATTCTGTGGTGAAGTTCAGTGAAGGGCGAAGTTGTATATTTGGACGAGGGCCGTGCTGAGAGCAGAGTTTAGTTCCTTAAAATCCAGTTTTACGCCAGTGCAGTTGCAGAGAGTGCATTGTTGGAGGCTGGTGTACTGAAATGGATGAAGATGCATGTGTTTTTTGCGTCAGTACAGTGATGATTGTGGTGATAATTGATTAATCTGCTTATTTTTTTTCGCCTGTAAAACTGTGAAAATACTATCACATCTTCCTTGAGCAGGAGGTATGGCCATTAAATATCTTGCTTTACTATAATGTAGTCTATTTGTGAGTGGTAAAGTTCATGTCACTTCACCCTTGCTGCTGCTTTATTGACTGTGGCTGTAATTTTACTCAGATTACCACCATATTTATCTTTCTGCCTCCTCAGGCCTCCTGGATATTTTCAGTCAGTAGTGTGAGAATCAATGGCACTTTCACAGTTTTAATAGCTTTTCTTTTCAAGCTTTTGTTCAACACGAAAAGTTGGACCTAGTTTGAAGCTGCAATAAACTGACAGTAGAAATTACAGCCTTCAGTAGGTTGCTTATTAAAAACTCTCCATTCACAGCTGTACAAAAGAATGCAAGAATGTACATTTGCATGGGGTGAAGTGTATTTTGCTCGCTGTTAAAACCTTCTCCAAACAAGGTCACATCATCACAGTAAATACCTCAGGGATTTTATCATAGGCTTAGGTAAGCAAGGAGCTATTTAGGCTGGGTGTTTTGTTTCCTTCTTTTCACTTGTTGGTTGAACAACAGGAATGCTAAACTCTTTAATTAAAACACGTGTTTCTCAAAGTGAAGTTTCCCAAGCCAGAAGCACCAGTTCCCACTAAGAACATTTTGTTTGGTTGACTTACTGGAATGAACTCTGGATTGTTTATGAGGGCCACTGTCACTGGAAATCTTTCAAAGGAGTGACTGATTAAAAAAACAAAAAACGTCCCAGCAGAGCTGCTGTGTGAAATTTTAAGGGAATTCCAAAAGAGGAGGAGGGGGAAAGGAAAGAAAGAGGAAGTGCTGCTTGTCTGCTTCTGCGATGAAGTCTTTACCAGCTCAGGCCCTTTCCATACAGGCACCTGGGGGTCTCTCAGCACCTCATAAAACATACAACGGCCTGGTAATGGTCTGTGGCACGTGGTTTAGTTCTGTTTGGACGACTGTTACACAAACGCTTGTTCCCATTAGAATGACCCCTGACCAGGTGAGCACCCACAATGCTGTCAGATGGCATCCGATCACCAGTTCAGAGCTACAGAGGCTGTGAGAGCGAAAAATCCGAGTGTAACCTTGAGAAAGTGTGATGTTGTTTAGTAGCTGGTGTCAAACCTTTGTACCTTTTAGACATTTTTATTTGGGCTAAGTTATGTGTAAGTGCCATTATGGTTGGATAAAATGTAATATTTGAAGAGTTTGGTTTCTTTTGTGAATTGACCAAAAGGATTTTGCAGAGAAACATGTTTACGTTCCTCCAAGTAGGGTAATGTAATACATCATGAGACTATATGTATTTGTGAGCCGTTAAAGAGACAGCAGTACACTTCATTATCTTTCGATGTATCGAGTCACAGGGCTTCCTGCATGAATATTTTTGTATTTTCACCTCAAACTTCTTTTACAAGTGTTGCAATTGAGATTTACCAAACTCTCAAGTGCACAAACTTGTTGTAAATTGCCTGTTTCAGCCTGATCAGTGCCACCTGCTCGTGAGCATTTCTAAGATTTCTTCATTAACATAATTAGCTCTGCAAAAATCATCCTTTACGGCTGTTTGTTCCACTCCATTTATGGGTAGTTTAACACAGTTAAACTTTTTTTTCCCTTCTTTTCCAATTCAGCTGACAAACACATGAGCAAGTCTGGCAGGTCAAAAGTCATACTAGGATTAAAGCATGTATTTTGTTTCATAAATGCTTCTACTAATTCACATCAGAACTACTTTGACTGAATACATGCAGACTGCGTGGACAATAAGTAACTGAAGAAGGAATGTTTAGAAGAGAGAGAGGTGCAGGCTTGTGTTAAAACGGTGACAAAAAGATGCCTCTGAAGTTTTTGACAATCACAGGCATTGATGATCTTTGTCTGTCTTGTTCCGTTAGTAACCTTTTTTGTTTAGATATTCAAAGGCTGATCTCTTGATTTGACATTTACTGTTAGACTTTTGCCATCATTTGCACACCAGGTTCAAAGTATCTTTCATCTAGGTCACTGCTCTTTAGTTATGTCTGTTCAGGACCTTTATGGAGCAGATTGTAGATTATTACCGAAGAACAACATGCCCCCCACACAGCGAGCACAGGAATGCACAGTCATGCAACATCTGCCCTGCCCCTGAATACTGACGTCTCATGCACACATTTCATGAATAAGTGAGACTTCGTGTTCGCCTGCAGGCAGACTTTCCACTCCCCTCACTTAAAGTTAAGAGCTCAACGAACTCTACCACGAAACTCTTGGTTGAGGGTAACATGGCCAACCTCTGACACTAAGCTGTTTGTAAAGTTGGTTTTCTGACACGGAAGCATCTCGATTTTGCTTGTGACATTACTCACCTCGCTGCTACTGCTTGAGTGACACAATTGCTGTGTTTCTGGCTAATCTTTAACAGGCTCTCCAGGACTCAGAGGCTTGGTTTCACTGAGCTGCTCTTGTATTGGTGTCAGGCTGAAATTATAAATAGGGCGCTAAATAGAGCAGAAAATGATTGATCCTGTGATATTTGCATTTGTCAAACATTGTGAAGACTTTGCTCAAAAAGTGGGTTAAATCGAGTGCTCAGCATAACCCTCGTAAATGTCTGACCGAATGCTCTCGGACTGTTTTCTTTGCAGACACAAAACAATGCCAGAGTGAATAGCCATGTCCTAATCTGACCCTTAGTTGAGGCAATTGTTTTGCCCCGAAAGTTCAACTCAGCCTGTCTTCATTGTGTAATTTTACACTTTCTCTCTTTAAGTTTGTATACACATTTTTCAGAGTCTCTGTCATAATTTCCTTTCCTTTTATTTTCTTCATTACCAGCATTTACTCTGACAACGTAAACACAGTCCCGTGTGTGTTGTGGTAACCGACATGCAGTTTAGAGAAATGTTCGGCTCGGGATTTTAATCCTAATAGTTCATGGAGGCATGCAGAGATAAGCGATAATCAGTTTCATGCTTTGGCTTTTTGGAAATAAGACTCTCCCCGTCGTGTAGTTGTTGAGGATCGTTCTGTACTTTGCTGTCGGGCATCGTGCCGTTTTGACGACATACAGACACACATGACACTCGCACAGCAGGGGTTGTTAAGTAATGAAGTCGTGGATTAGACGAATGGGTGTTGTGATTTTGTGCTACTGCAACATGTAACCTATTTGTTGGACATTCCTGTGTGTTTGCTGACAACTTTGGGGAATTTGTGAGCCAGCCCTAATCAGGCCACTCTGCATGATTAGGCATTTGGGAGCTTGTCTGTTTGTATTCATTACAGTAGTTACTTAGAGAGTAGTTTCCCTTTTCCCACTGTGTTCTATTTTAGAGTGTGGTTCTCATTTGGTATGCCTGTTTCTCAGTCCTCTGAAGGCTGTTGTCTCTGATCAGCATTGGTGGGAGAATGCACCAGGTGTCAGTGTGGCTGGGAATTTAGGTGTGTAGATGGTTTCAAAACAACTACATGAACCACAGACATTTAATAAAAACAAAGAAACACATATATCACCTAATGTCCATCATGTGTCAACACACTTCCTGCAAGTGCAGCATCTTCATTGACAACATTGTTGGATTTTGAGAAAAGTTTGTTCAAATCCAGATTAGGGCCTCACCAGTACTGGATTTTTGGGGCTGATGCCAACACTGATTTTAAGGGAGTGAAAAATTTGAATGTTGGTATTATTTATATACACTCCCAGTCAAAGTCTGGACACACCTTCTAATTCAATGCTTTTTATTTATTTGTATTATTTTGTGCATTGTAGATTAATACTGAAGATTAGCTCTTTTTTGTTTACAACACAATTCCATATGTATTCTTTTATGGTTTTGGTGTGTTCAGTATTAATCTACAAAGCTTAAAACAATTAATTAAAAACCACTGAAAGAGAAGGCGTGTCCAGACTTTTGACTGGCAGTGTATATAGGTAAGGGTTAGGGTTAACCCATATACAAGAAGGTCCTCGGTTTACGACGTCCTCGATTTACGTCGTTTTACCGCTGGTTTTACCAGAACTGGTTCAGTGAGCGGAGCGGATACATACTTCGCCATGCGTCACTACAAGACGGCTTTGTTTACATTTGCCACCACATTGGATTATGCTACAACTTCAATATGGCTCCCAGGCGCAAGTCAGACTTCCCGTTTACATTTTCGCTGGTATTTTCCTACCGCATTGTGTTTCGTTGTGAGCTAATGACTATTCTTGCTTATGTAGTTGTACAAACATGTAAACTGATTGATATTGTGATGCACGTAATGACTTTATTTACATTTTCACCGCAGTTCCGACTTGCGGTGAAAATCGACTTGCGTCACACTGATTTACCACGGACACTCAACTTGATCCTCAGCTGTGATACGTACTCTGCTACATGTGCTGCAGACAATGGCAGCTCTGGTAGAAAAGCTGTGTGATGACAACGAATGTGTTCTTTGGCATACGAACTGTTATCAGCTTTACTATTAAGTGTCCACGTTTGAAGCGACAAACTATCAAAGAATCTAACTGAACGCTAACATCCCCAAGATTCCCACGTTATCTGGATTTTTTTGGGTTTAACTGGAGAACCAGATGAATTTTTAACCTTCGTAGTGACCTTTTAATGTCAGAAATGTTGTTAAAAAAAAAAACAGTAGAATTTCCATCAGGCATGTTTTCAAAAGAAACCAATACCATTAGGCATCGTGCCAGAAAATCTGACCAATTGAGCCTCAAATGCTTCTTGACATTGCAAACCTAAAGCATAGTTTGATCAAAATGAAACTAGTTCTGTTTGAAATTCAACCTGAGATTCCACATTTGATGGAGCCACATTCCCGCCCTGCTCACTCTGCCGTTTTATTGCACGAGAGACAATAAGCCTCAGTTATGTTTGTATGAGTGAATGCACACCAACAAACTGATTTTGTCTGCAGTCTAACAGGTTTCACGCACTGCCTCTGTGTTATGTCACCATGGCACTCGTTGAAACTGTTCTCTCGTGATAAACAGCGTCGTTATCAGATGAGCCGGTTTTACACGTGCAACCTAACCTGCGCTGGAGGAGTGATGAACAAACATAATTACCTCCTTTTACAGTTAAGAGGGAAAGTGAAAGACGGAGGAATGTTGGCTGAATTGGCTGATGTTTTTGACTCTCTCCAGTGTTTTGTTTGACGAGTTTATTTCTCGTTTCTTACCATGCAGAGGACAAACCTAATTTTCACAAACATAAACAGAACTCCAGAAACCTCACATTTTAATATTGAAATTCAGTGGTGCTCTTGGCACATTAGTTGCCCTGAATGAAAACAAATAGGATTTATTCGAACAAGACATATAAGGATTTATATGGTAATTGAGGCAGAAGTGAAAATATTTTCAACACCAGTGGATTGATTTAATTTTCTACTTTAGACTCTTGAGTATTACATAGATACAGAGGATTTTCCCCTCATAGCTGTTTGGAAAAAAAATTGCATATAGGCCACAGAAAGTCGCACTTTAAAAGGACACAGTATTGAAAACACAGCTCAGTTGAGGAATGCAGTTGAACCCTTGAAATTGAATAAATATGTGGCTCTAAACTGCCAAACGCATGAAGCCTTGATCTTTAAGCCTTCCTTCCCAACAAAGAAGCCTGAAACCTGCTTCAGTCGAGAGAACGGCCTTCCAGCTAGCATGCTCCTGCCTTGAAACTCGAGTGCCTTTGTATTTGTGCATGTACTGTTGTATGTGTGTGTATTCAGTCGTGTTTACCAAGGCAGTGTGCCACTTTGACACACAACACACTCAACGGGGAGTGATCTTATGCTGTGCCACCCACTAAATACCCTGGTTTCTCATTCTAGCTCTCCTGCTGATTTGGAAAAATTGCTTTTCACGGTGTGTTTGAGGCTCTGTGTGGTACATATACATTCATTTTCTCTCCTGATACCAGTTTTCCAATAATCAGTACAACTGTGTATATAGCCCTCAAAAAGATAAGCTTGCAACAGTCATTTAAAAGTGATATGCCTTTGTCTTTTTACCACAACTTTGCCACTGTGCCTGAAATAGACAGCTCTGCTAACATCAGAACACATCATTACGAATAAAACCTGTTTCAGCACATCACATGAATGCTGGATCAGATTTAGATCTGGGGAATTTGAAGGAATTATGTCGGGTTCCTTGAGCTATTCTAAGCAGTTTTTGTGGTGTGGCGGGGGGCATTTCCTTGCGATAGGAGTATGCTACCATGGGCAGTTGTGCTTGGTCTGCAACGGTGTTTAGGTGGCTGGACGTGAATGCCAGCTTCCGAGGTTGATAGTGGTTTTAGGTCAATATATAAATGAAGGACTTTTTGTAACATAGTTGACATTTTTGCTGTTTTCAGGCCTAAAAGCAACATGGCCGCCTATAGCCAAACACCACATCACATTTTTACAGAGAGATTCTTCTAAATATTATATATACAATTGAGTGAAATTGAATGTTATTTATAAAGATATTGTAGTAAACCTGTTGAAATGCCATAAAACAATAGTCTTTAAATTAGTTGTGTAAAATTACCATTAATGCTGTTAGTTTTGAACAACCTCCACAGGTTAATCATGGAACCGCTGTCCTGGAGCACAAGACACACAAGGAAAAATGCTTAAAAATGAATAATGTATGTGCAGTGACTGAATGAATGAAGTTAGAATTTGAGAAACTTCTCATGAGTGAACCTCAGTAAAGCTGCTGTTTCACTCTGATGCTGTGAGGCTGACGTATGGTGACTGGAGTCAGATTGTGATATGAACATTAAAAGTAAACACAGTTCTTTCACAACAATGCAGACAAATATAACACTCATCCGTGCCACACCCTGATACGTTTAAGGATGTTTGTGGCTTTTTAGGTCAACCTGGAATGTTCTTGACCTTTTACGTGAGTCATGTGAGCTAAGTCAAGATGTGTGTTTGTTTTAAGCATTGCAAAAAACAAACAAACACTAATGTAACAAGCAAGAGAACATTACTGCAATAGTTTAGTGGCAGAGCTTTGATGATGGAGTGTCTGCTGATGTTTGTGGGCCAGATGCTTCAGCCACATATTGACTTTGACTTTATTGAAATTCTTCCTATCTTTTTTCTTGAATTATGTGGATTTACAGCCATAAATACTGTTGAATTTCAGCATGTTAATGTCAAAACCATTGACATTAGTATGTGGGTCTCCTGTAGCTAAGACCAATACGAAACACCACATACTGAGGATCCTGTTTTGCCTTGCTGCATCAGACACCTTTTATCAAAACCTTTCTGGTTCTTTGTATGTTTTTAACTTTATCCTTTCATGTGTTTGAAGTCTTGTATTCTGATGAATTTACTAACACAACACGCTGTCTCAAGTGTCAAACATTTCCAAGAACAAAACAATAACATCTGCGTCACTCCTTGAAATGATGACACCTGTGTGGGTCATCAGAGGTTCACTGTGTTTAACATTTCTTGTCTGACTCATGTTTACCTTTGCTGTGTTTTCTTTTCATTTGGCTTCAGATGTTGTTGTTGCAAAATCTTCCCTGATCTCTGGGTGTTAACCTCATCCTGATCGCCAGGTCATCAGCGGACACTGACCCAGATTGTCTTTGATGTTGTTAGTAATCTATTTGCAAGAAAACTGGGGGACAGCAAACCGACAACTTCAAGATAAAGGCTTTTTCCAAATAAAAATACATTGATAATTCTGCCTTAAGGGCAACACACCATGGAAGTGAAGTGAGATATAATAAAACGCTTGGAACAGGGCAAAACACGGACGAACATCGGCATTATTAGATCAAGTTGTAAAAACAGTGAAACATGTTCAGTTATCTTCTTATAAAATGACTCATACATGCATGAAAGTCATTGGTATTCATGTCTTTTATGAAGAACTGATCGATATCATGATGCATGTAACAGCTTTGTTTACATTTTCACAAGAGTTCTGACTTATGGCAAGAATCGACTTACATGAATCCGTAGAAACGAAACTCTGACGTAAGTAAAGGACACCCTGTATTATCAAAATTGCAATATGTATAAGCGCAATATCCAAATTGCAGGAGCTGCATTTTTTTTTTTTTTATTATCAAAAAACGTCACAACATACCGTTATAAATGAAGTATTGTGGTGTTACAGAGGTACTACCAGCCTACAAATTATGCTTTCCATATTTAAGGCAACATAATTGTTTGGTGCAGATCGCCACAGAAATCGCACCATCATTTTTATTTTTGTGTGAGTAGAAAAGATATGCAAAAACTTCCATTCACCCTGAAGTTGTATTGGTGATTTTTGTGCCGTTCAGCCCAGTTTCTTCACTTTTCTCTTTTCCTTTTATTTCAGTTAAAAACATCTGTTGCTGTTGTAATATTGCACTGTGTTTTACAAGCTTCAGACTGCAATAAATTAATTTAAAATGCCTGCCATGAACAGAAACAAAGGTCACGGCACAGAGTGGGAACTTGACACTTTGATTTGTGTTTACTCTGATCTCTGACCTGCCCGCATTAGCCCAATCATCTCCCCCTTTTTGGCTTTTACCATGCTGACAAGTGGTCATGATGATTTGAACACGCATGAATATTAAAATAGTTGAAAAATGAGAAAAAAACCCTCTTACCTTTACTTTTTAATGCGTTCTATTCGGCCAACTCTAGAAAGCATCCAAAAATCTGCTTAGACTTTCCGGTGTGTTCACAGTAACTGATGAGGTGACACAAACATGACTTGCAATGCATGGGAAGAGAGCGACTTGTAACAAGATGTTCAGTGAAGTGCAGACAGAGCATGTAATTTCCTCCATGTTTGTTTCCTCGGGGGTCTGTTCTCTCACCCCTTTAATTTTGCATCATCCCCGCTCTGTGCTGTAAACTGAGCTGATCACAGCAACGGAATATTCCAGACTCCAGGGTGAAATTTTGGAGTGTTACGCACATGTTTGTTCTGTCTGTGCCGTTTTCTTTTCTAATTTTTTTTTAACTCTCTCTTGATAGAAGACGTGATGCATATTGATGCTGTAGCTAAGTGGCTGCTACCTGTCTCACTGTGTCAAAACCTGAGTCAAAATTGATTAGACAGTTGTGAAGAGGTTTCCATCATGTCTCTGTGTGCAGGAAAAGTGGAGCGTTAATTTTTAGCAGAGCGGTGTCTCGTAGCCCTCTCTCCTCTGTGGATATTAACCTTTGCCTGTGGTGCTGACGGCCTTGTAAAAGATTCATAGCCAGTGAAACTTCTGCGTTCACTGTGACAGATTGGATTTTCATCACATGCCGCCCTGGTTGACTGTATACTTTGCCTTCTACTGTGTGTTTCCACCACCAGCTCCTTGTTTGTATTTTTGTCTGGTCCCTTTCTTTCTGTATTTTATCTTTCTTCTGGTATTTGGCATGTAGACGGTTTATTTTCCTTTTCTCATTTGTTCTCTCCTTCTCCAATTCTATTAGAAACTCTGCTGTCCTCAGCCATCTTCTCAAACAGCTCATTAGTAAATCAGTCCTTGAGCCTGAATGCATCCATAGTCATGTGTTTGCGTCTAAAGACTTGAGGCTTCAAGCTCATAAGTAAACATGAGGTATAGCTGTGTGTGTGGCCTGTGTGAACTCTCTTTCTCCTTGTCTCTATTTTCCCTCTTCTCCTTCCCTTTCCACCGCTGGTCCAGTAACCAAATGTGGAGCTGTCCAGGGCACGATGAATGGGCCGGTGTCACCAGCTCTATCTGTCCATGGGGCTGGATTTATCTTCCTCGTGTCAGCCTGAAAGGTCACACAATCAAGTGCAAACAGTCGTTGCCTCAACATTATCTAGAGGACAGAGAGAGAGTTGCATGTCCCCCTGGGAAACCTTTTGAGATGGTACTGAACGTAAACTGGTTTCTTCTGCAATACACAAGGCATGACCGTTCTATTCAGCTTTCAAGTCGCACTAGGCTTGATGTTTGCATCCAAGTACATCTGTATTATGGCAAAATGGAGCTACAGTAGGGAGAATCGTAGTTAGGGGACTGCAGATTGGTCCTCCAGGGATATTTTTGTGACTAATGTGACTGAAAATGAAGTTGATCACAGCTTTGTCACGTCTTTTTACCTGTATAGAGTCTGCAATGAAACACAAGCGCCTCCTGTGACGCTCCATGATTTAACCTTTTAGCTTGAGGTATAAAAATAGAAATGATTGCATTTTAAAATGTTATTTATAGCAGTGGTTCCAAAACTTTTCAACCTCCAAAATAACAGTGCAAGAGACCTGCAATCCCCACTTTCCTTGGAGGTGATTATAGCAAAGAAACACTGCAGATCCATGCGCACACGCTATAGGCTTATCTAAACACAGGTATAATGACAATGCTGAGCAGCCTAACAACTATAATTATATTTTGTAGTAATTTAGTTGAGACTTGTATCACAATTCATCAAAGTAATCTCCATGTTTAAATTATGGTACTGCACTAGTGTATGTAATTACCAGGAGACTCCCGTGTTGTTGCTGTCATGTACCAAGTTACATTGGAAATTTTTACTCATTGCTTTCATCTTCAATATTAAACTGACCTAATGGGTGCCTGGAGCACAAGTCCATTTGACTCATCTTCCACTTTTAGTTCAGATATGTATTTATACTGACCAGCTTGTCATAATCACCTCAGGGATTTATTTTAAATGGAATTCATATTTTTATTGTTTGTAGCAACTGGGGCTAAAGTGTACTATCCGTAATTGTTTTTGGATTTAATTTGAGTTTCCCTTGGTGTTTGCAATCCTTGGGGCAGTACTTACCCTCGCTTAGAGTACCACTGAATTAGAGTGGCTCGGCCAAAGTGGGGAGTGATTTTGGGGGCACTTTTGACTGAATTGCCTGTTGAATTTTGGGAACATTGAGCCATTATACATCACATTGCGAATGTTGGTTGAATACACATTTATTCTGGCAATGGAAGACCAAATACAACTTTGTATGTGTGTTGGTAGCGTATATTCAGTAAAGTAGCTGTTGCTGTCTTCCATTAAAAGACTCTATTGTCTAAATATGCCAGTACAGCATTAAACAATACCCCATTGATGTTCGCCGTTATTTGACTAACTGCTAGATCTGTTTTCATGGCTGCAAAAGAACAAAAGGTGGTTATATTGTTAGAACTAAACAACCTTGAAATTCAGTCATTTCTGTCGACTGGTAGCGAGCATCCATCTGATGTAGCTAGTGTGACGTGTGGAATTGGATTTCTTATTTGCAGTGCTACTTGTTATGTCACAGTAGCATGATTTTGCCAGGAACAGTATTTACATGGTGCATTCTTTTGCTACTGTGAACTAGTTTTTCATTTCCAAGCTCATGTTCTCGTGTGATATCTTCTCAGTCATGATAGTCGGGTATAAAGGTGAGCCATGCTTGAATTTTAAGCTGAGCAGACATTAACCTCTCTGCTGGTGCTGCTGGTGGGGAGTTCAGTCTGTACTTAGCATGACTCATGGTCTGGTTCGGTGTCTGCCAGTGGACACAATGGCCTCTGTACACAATAGTCCTGCCTCCCTCCTGCTGGAATGCAAAACATGCTTTAACGGTTTCCGATACTGTGTTTCAGAGGATTGTGTTACTCGGCAAGCAGGCAAGGTGCACTCCACAACATACCCCCAGCTTTGAAACACATTTAATTACCATGACTAGCCCTGGTGTTTATCCTCATTTAGCAGGAGACTGTATCATTGGTGTGACTGTTCCAACAGAGTATTTCTGGACCAAAATCCTTCCATTACCATCCTTTGTGGTTAAAAAAGAACATTATTAATTACTTATTTATATTTGGAATTGCAAATGAAGTCTTTCTGTTTGCTTATTACAGTGAGAACCCCATTGCCTTGCTGTAAAATATCAATTCGTATTAATTTTGAGCGGAAAGAAAATGTTTAAACAGGATGTGTTGACATGAGAGACCAGCGTTTCTGAAGTCGAGCTCCACTGGGACCTGTGGCACATTCATGAACATCAGTGGGATTTTTGAGGCCGCACAGCCTCAAGAAACAGCCAGTCACATGCTGACTGTCAGTTATCCTTGCGTGCTCCAGACTTTTTTCCACTGTTTGGTGTTGCTTTACAGAAATGTGGCTGCTGAGATCCACAGGAACAACACAAGAAGTCATAACTCTCCTGTCACATTTCAGTCTGATTCCCAGCCATCTTTGTAGGTAGTTTACTCTCCTCCTACTCGCTCAGGGTTAATAGGAGGCCTGCTGCTACTGAGAAAGTGTCCACCCTCCACTTTGATGCTTCTCCTCCCTCCCAAACAGTTGTTTAAGTAGCGTGTCGTTGCATGCAGGATGCAGGGGGATGAAACTGTGAGGGAGGTTATGTGTCCCCGTTGTTTGGCTGCCTCTGAACGCCTACCGTAAAAATCCTGGTAAATCTCGACTGCCCTTAGTGAAGAATGATTTATTGTGGAGATCAATTTTCTCTGGAGATCAGTTACATAATGTTACATTGCATGTGCTGTTATGCAACCGAATCCCTGCACAGGAGCCATTCCGATACACCTCCGCCGCTCTTTCATCAACCAGACGATTTGGGATTTCATGGACACGACTAATTTGCGAGTTACGAGCTGTCCAATTTTATGTGTGGATCATTATTTTCAGCAGGGATCGCAAACACTGATGGACGTGTTGATGCCTGAGTGTTAGTTCAGGACCTGCTGTGTGCTGTCTGGACTGAGGTGCTTTCTATTAATCTGGCCGTGTTTTCCAGCTGGCTTCCTCATTTGCATGCAAAGCCCTGCCGCTCGCTTTCTCTTTTTGCGTTAGAACTGCCCTTCTCTCCTCCAGTGACACTTCAAAGAACAGATAAAGAGCTTTAGTCGTGAAATATTTAGAGCCTCCAATCAGCTGTCTGTGGTTATATATTATGTGGCAGGAGTCGTAAACGAATAACTCTTGCGTCATTGAAGAGGCATTGCTTCTCACTTTCTAGAGCGGGGAAGTTTTGTGTAGTTTGTGTTGAAGACAAAATGGTGCTGTACCTTTTTAACATTATAACTAAAGCAGAAATATGTTTATCTTAAGTCTGTTTTTGCAATTAGTGAGCTTGGGTTTAGCTTCAGGACATGCCTGAATACGCATTCATTTGCTTTGCACTCTTTGTCTTCATCCCTTTCTTGTCCTCCCGGCATATTCCCCCCCTCATGCCCTGATGAGCAGTTGGGCTCCTTCCAAGCATATCCATTATCGAAATACTGAACTAATTCCCCCACTCAGCCTCCTGCTTTCCCTCGTCTCTCGCCCCTCATCTTCCTCTCACATACTCGACAAATCCAACCCTCTTCTTTTTCTCTTTACTCTGCTCAGCAAGATAAGCTGCAGCGGGGCGCGGGGTCGTGGACGAACTGTGGACTGACGGCAGCCATTTCTGTCCAGCGCTGGAGAGAAGCGGTTCATTTGTCCAGCCCCCGCAGTATAATTTTCCCAGAGTCTCACGAGGAGAGCCAGCATTCTCATGAATAACAAACAGAGCTTTTGCTCAGGGGATGGAGTTCACACTGGCTCTGTTCCTCTCTGCTTTCTCACCTTAGACCTTCAGGCTGCTTCTGAAAGCCCCACAGATTTTATTGCAAATTTCTTGGGTGATCCTCTCTGTGGGCTTAAGCAAAAGGAGAAGCATGAGCAATAAGTCTACATCCTTCAACAGAGCAACAACAGAGACGCTGTGTTTTTGCGAAAAGGGCAGTATGGTTGAGTTCTGACATGCTTCTCACCGGAGGAAGTTGACAAGCAGATGCAGTATGCACAAAACTTTATTCAAAAACTGCTATCCTCCATGTGTCCTCAGACACCTGTGTGTTCCAGTGCAGTGTTGCTGGCTGATATCTCAAGTCCTCGCTCGTATTTGCCATTCATATCCTCTTTGTGTTGCCTTATCCAGGTTCAGGATGCTCTGGAGCTCTAATAGCCCCCGGCAAATCGAGTGGCTTCTCTAATCTGACATCCCTACAGCTTTTAGAGGAAAAGGGCAAAACTGGCAAATACCCGGACATGCAGGCACACAGAGGAGGGGCAGGCAGCGATAACTATCCACATCCTCTCTCTTATTTATATGTAAATACGGGAATGCAGCGATGCGTGGAATCGGCTCTTTTGAGGGAGCTAGAATGGAATGGAGAAGGGAAATTTTGTTGTTGCTTCGAGCTCATCCACTGACTGTCTGCGCTGTCGTACCGGGTGGGGTGGAGTGGTGAGGAATGCACCAATCATGCAACTGTGCTGCCCTGCCCTTACCAGCTGCCCTACCTTTTGTCTGCAGTTGGAAACCAAAACAAAAAAGCGACACAGGTTTCAACCATTTCTCATTTTCTATATGGCACACAGTGACATGCAGATAAAAAAGAGGCTGGCAGAGTGGGAAATGCTGATTGTCTTGGGCTTCCAGGAAGACATGAAGCCCCCCCTGCCGACTTCCAATCTTGTCCTGTTGTCTTGCTATGACAGGAGTTTTGTGACCCGGTTAGAAATCAGAGCCGAACTGTACCTAAGAGAGCAATAAGTCCTGTTCACGGAACTTCAAAACTCATCTCCGGAACTAAGTTTTGTTAAACATCTTCTATCATCAGCACCATTTGCTATTAGTTACTTGGTTATGATGGATATCTTTTTTTGCAATGTGTTTTGTAAGTCTGTGGTGTTTGGTTAAAAAAAACTATTTATGAGACAATAAACTCTGCAGTTAAACAGTCAAAAAACTGTCAGCACAGGGGCTGCATGCTTTACATAGCAAAGAGATTTATTCTGAGCTGAAGCATAAAACTTATTGTTTCCTAGAACATGCTGTGCTCTCCTTTCCTGTAGTAAAACTATAGTGCAGGTCTGGTCTTTAAGTGTGATGTTGAAACCAGTCACATTTTATAGAAATAAATGTCAGACTCCACATGATTTGATGGTTTGGCCTGCAGCACAGTGAAGCACTACATTTTTTTCATTAGGCCTACCTTATTTCCCTCTGGTGTATTCTTCTGACAGCAAAAAGCAGACAGCCGAGTTCTGAGACACCTAGAAGCTTCTGAATTTCTTCCTTAAATCATAGTCATCAAATTCAGTTACTGTTTTTTTCCACCAAGTTAATCATATTTGCTTCGTTTTGCATATTTTTCCATGAGATTTACTTGTTCTAATCACTGACAGAGTTACTGTTAGAAAATATAGATGTGTCTTCCTTCCTCTGAGTTTAATTTTTGTGAAAGTGTCTGGAAGTTTCAAGATTTTGGAACTGCTGCCACTCTCAGATTGACTGACTGCCGATAATAGCGTTGCAGTTAATACTCAGACTAACAATAGGTGACAACTAAATTGCAAATTCATTCAAGTTGCAGTCTTCCTGCCACCAGCATTGTGTGATAACGCAAGAACATAATTGGACAATGTTTCCAATTTAGAAACCGAGTTGTTGTCTCGCTCATCGGCACCTGATTACGTCTGATTGGGCTGTTTGTCTCTACTTTTCTTGACTTGTAATAACTCCGAAGGTTTTCTTTCTTCTTCCCCTGACGTCGTGACACGCTGTTCTCATTAGTTGCTCTTATTAAAGCAAATGTACAATGTGATTGATCAGTCAGTTGCCTGCTGCTGCTCTTGTCAATGTAGCACGGTTGACGGGTTAAACGGCTGCTACACTCATTAACCCTCAACGCTCAACTCCCCCTTACATGTTTTTAATTAATTGAAAATGACTAAAAACTTTGGAATGTGTTGTTCGTTTAACTCCTACAGTGAAAAGTGGGCAACACAGTGATTCAACAAGTACATGCAGCTATAGACAAGAGAAAATATGAGAAAATGATTGTTTTACTCTTACTATACAGTAAGGAACTGTTGCTGATGCTGTTGCTGTGATAAGCGGGTTCGTTATTTGCGAATCCAACGGTCTGCCTCCTTGAGAATTCAACTCAGTAAATAACTGACCTGGTGAATGATGATTTTCTTTCTTTCTACTCAAAAAAATCACATCTGTTGCGCTTCCATAAGCAAACGGACACACTCGCATTGACCAAACAACCAATTATCAATGTTATCAAAGACTGCTACACTCCTCCCTCCTATCTTTTGGCTTGCCGCCTTCACAGCACCAGCCAGCCCTCATCTCTGTAAGTGTGTCGAATGGATAAGGAGATGTCAGGGCTGGAAACGCCAGCAGTCAAAACACAAAAGCCCTGGGATTGTTCTAAATGTCAAAGCAAACTGACAGCTTCTTAGCCGTTCACATGATGATTAATGCGCCGTCTGTCACATGCTGCACTGGGTCCCGTTTGCTGCTCTCCTTTCAACAGATTGTTACCTAGGTGTATTAGGTTACAGCTCAAGACGGTGTCCGGTACCTGAGAATTCACTTTTGCCTGCATCCTGATTGGATACGCTGAGATGATTAAAGGTTCTGTGGTTGGTAGGGAGTTAGCATTACACTTTTGACCGAATAATAACAATAGTCTAAAACAGGTGCAGCATATTTGTGTTTTCATGTGAGTCACAGTACTATATCCTCTGAATCGGTAATTAACTTCAGTGCAAACCATCTATGTCTTTGAATTTTCATGCAACAAGATGTTATACAAAAAAAATATGATAAGCACTTTAAAATTCATTTGCTGGAGAGCCACTATTTAATTGTTTGAGTATTTGTCAACTACTTAAATCGCCAACTAGTTTCATGATCAATTAAGCATTTAAACTCTCTTATTCCAGCTTGAATATATTCTGGTTTCTTTCCTCCTTTATGACGGTAAACTGTTTAACTTATTGTTATGGACAAACAGGAGATTTGAGGAAATCGTGTTGGGCTTCTTGAGAACACTGAGCCACATTTTTCACCATTTTCTGACATTTTGTAGACCAAACAACAAATGTTTGGTCTGTTATCAAGTATTAAACTGTTTTAATTATTTTCTTAATTACTTGATTCAAATTGACAGATTATTCAGCAGTGAAAAAAGTAGTTTGTTGCAGTCCTGCTACTGGCTACATGAATGCCGTAGCCATACTTTTACATCTAGTCATTTTTAATTGGTCTTGTGATCCATCAGCAGTTTTTTTCTTCTTCTCTCAACTTATTCAGTGAAATATTTCTTAAGTGCCTTCAGCACAAACAAACTACTTTACTGTAGTCTGTGTCTTTTGCAGCAGACTAAACATAACCCTTTGATTGTGTGATGAAAATCAGTTCAAGCTTCTTGGTTTAAAAAGCGTCTGAATACAAGATAGTGAGTCTTATAAACATCTGAACATGAACTCCAGTGGAATCCAGCTTTTAACTAATGCTGCAGCTGGTAATGAATGAATGCACCACTAGTGTTATCTATTGTGTCGAAAATTAATAGTGTCCTGATTATAATGACATGAATTTAAGCATTCGTTGTTGTACAGATCATACAAGATTTAAAATACCTGTATCTCACTTTCACTTTGAAATTACCTGTCACCGGGTTTAAAAAGCACCTTCATTTCAGGCTTTAAGTCAATGCAGTTATTGTAATTTTAGGTTAATGTGAGTTAAGTGCTTGGCACTGCTGGAGCACGACAAGCTGTAAGATGATTATCATGGAATCAGAAGCAGGCAGAGTAGTAGATATATTCAAATCTGGGAAAGTAATGCCAGAACTGCACCACAAAGTGAGGAAATATGTTGAGTATGATAAACTTTTACACACAAATAATGTCCGTTTATTCAACTCTTTCTTTTCAGTGAAATGCATAGGCGATGGTAAAATAAATATATGCCGTCTGTGCGTCTAATAGTGTTCCGTTTGTTATTTAAAGATTCGCTGGACAAAACTATTACTACAGGAACAGGCAGGTGGTTTACAGCAGAGGTAGACAGTCGATGGTTAACGGGTATCCAAGAGGAGTTCTCTAACACTCACATGTGAGTATGACTGTTTGTCTTTCCTCTTCCCTGCAGAGCTGTCATCACTGCCTGTTCCAAGGCCAATTTAGGCCGTTTTTTTACAGCCTCCATAAATACATGAAGCCAATCAAAATGTCTAATTCTGTAATACAGAACGCGGCCACATAAAATGCAGGCAGGCAAAGTCCAATATGCAAAATAGCATGTTGGGGAAACAAAACCTGCGTGTAACCTACCAAACCTTGCATAGCTATTCCAGCGCCAATGCTTTTAAACCCTCAGTGCACACAAGAAAGACTCCAATGATGACCACAACTGACGAAAATTGGTAAAAACTTTGGGCAACCCAAGTTCAAGGGGGATCTCCCTGCTGAGTTTGGCTTATTGTGTTAGTAGCTTTTATAGTTACTATTATAGTCTCATAGTACACGAAGTTATTCATTTATTCATCCTGACCATTTCTGTGCCAAAATGTATTCTGAGTGACTGGTTAAAGCGAGCTGGGAAAGATTTGTGACAGCCGAGACCTACAGTAAGTGAATGTTCATGGTAAATGTAATAACCAGCTACGTGTTTCTGCACATATTCTTGCAGTACAGTAAGTGACGTTAGTGTGAGTGTGGGAAAGTCGTGTTTACTTTGATTACGTGCTTTCCTGCTTGTGAACGCCCATCAGATCAGTTTGTTTGGAACTTGTGGAACCAGTTTAGTTGGAGTCCTCATTAGAAAGTAATTCATTTGAAATTTGCACGAGTGTGACAAAATATTACCGATTGGTCTGCGTGTTTTTGGACCAAGCATGCTGGGATGTCTAGTCAGCTTAATGCTTGTTTCAGTTCTCTAGTCCAAATTCCAGTTTGTCCACAGGGAAATCCATTTAACCACTGTTTTCTGGTGGAAATTGCAGTGTTGATTGCTCCAGAGAGTTTGCCTTAAGGAGAGCAGATGGGAGCTTTTAGTTCCCTCTGTTTGCTCGTGCACTTGAGGGATGAGGAAGGAGGACATATGCAAAGTCATCCTGCATGGAAAAACAGACTCCTGCCCCAAAAAGATAAGAGTTTTGACCCCATTAATGCCGGGAAGGATGTAATCGGTGTGGAGAGAGAGAGCGAGTGGGCTGCAGGCTTGCAACAGTAAGAGGGAAGCCATTGTTACCTCCAGTGGAAATTACATAACATAATCACAGGCTGCTGTAGCCACACACACACACACACACACACACACACACACACACACACACACACACACACACACACACACACACACACACACACACACACACACACACACACACACACACACACACACACACACACACATACACATGCATAATTCTTCCTCTTTTGCCTTTATCAAATCCCCCCACTCATTGTTGAAGAGCTTCCAGTAATGCTCTGCCACATGTTTATTTTGGGCACGAAGCTTTCGCTGTGTTCTATTTCCAGACTACGTATAAATTCTAAGCAGGTTTTGAGTCGACAAAATTAAATTTAAAGACGTCAGTGCGCCCACTAAAGTACCAAAATCTTTTTGCTATGAGAGCACATAATCAAAACCAATTGTGGGTAGCGGTGAGACTGCTACAGGAACATCTTAAAGAGCACACAAAGCACTTCAGCCTTCTCCTTTTTAGGTTTAATTGGCATTAGTGTCTCAAAGTCACCTTTAATTGACCTCTGTTGCATTTTACCTGTTAGTACAGGAGCATAATATACAAAAATGCATTTTTGTTTTTTTTTTACTACAGTTCTACATCAGCATCAATGAATCAATTGAAATCAAAATCCTCTAATGAATGAATTCAGTTTGATTAATTCTAAGTTAGCAAAATAGACATAACCTAATATTTAAAACATCAAACTTGAATTTGTTGAATGTCATTTTATATCTGCTGATCAGTTTTATACTGTATTTTTTTTTGTTAATAACAAAGAGGAGGATGGAGTCACTGATTCATAATTAGTGATGAAATGAAAAAATGGCTGGAATTATATCTTGAAATGAAAAAAATTAGCATGTTATTTCTAGATGTTAGCCTAAATGAATCATAAATAAACACCAAAGCTAATATTTTCAGCATATTCAATCATTTTAATCTCATTACTTTCTACTGAAATGAGCATACCGGTGTGCAACTTCCCATATTCCTGTGGTTTCTGGGAATGAAACCAATATAACAGAGAATATACGGCACACAAGTTACTTAGTTTTAGATAATGTCTTATTTTTTGAGACACAGAGACTCCCCGCACACTCACATAAACAAACATTAACAGAAAACAAAAAGAGAGTTTGGAAATGTTAAAGTAGACAGAAATGACTTATGATCCCTCAGTGGTCAACTCAAGATGACAGCAGACGACACAAAAACGATCAACAAAACAACACTTTATGGAAGCTAATCCTAAAACAGTGTACACCAAAGATAAGTTTGAAGCATGCATTTTATTAGCATGCAGTCAGGAAGTGAGCTACATTTTTTTTATGATTTACTTTATGTTAAATGAAACTCTGTCTGTACAGCTGGGGACCACATTATTGGCCCTTTTATCATCCCTAACTAAGAACAAAGCATCAAAACACAATGAGCAGACAACAAGAGAAGAAAAGCAAAGTGACATCTTTGCTTTGTGCTCATATCTGAAGCTGGTTAAATGCCAGTCTCGGCAAAACATCCTTTGTCCTCCGCCTGAGGGTATACCAAGCACAGCAAGCCCACCAGTGTACAAGACAAGTAACTCACTTCCATCTTCCCAGCTGTATCTGTGTTGTCTTGTGTTTTGATACGTGCCTGCTGAAGTCAGATAAGACTGTACCTGCCAGTGAAATGAGGACGATGTCTAAGTCTGTTTATTGTGAGGCCTCAGATGATATCGCCTCACTTATTGAACACTGGTTCTGTTCAGGGACCGGTAGCCCGTCCTGTCATATTAATCTCACACCGTGCGTTCCTCTTGGTGCAGAGTCAACACCGTCTCCGAGGTCTGAATTTATGTCCCGGCCTGGAAGCAGCGCTGTATATTTTACTCTACTTACACGGACATCTGCAATGGGATAGCAAGTCTGGTTTGGCTTAAGTGGTCAGTGGCCACACAGGTTTAATTATTCCGCCAGATGTAATTTTCATGTTCGGCAGCTGCACAGGGGAAAAAAAACGGTTATTTTCCTAAGTGTCTGCTACTCATCTTTGCTGGCGAGAGGAGCTGACTCTGGAGAGAATGTGGTGTAACCTGCCAAAGCAAACCCACAGAAACTTGATAAGTGTCCCACTGCCGTGGCTCTGGGGATCAACTCGCAGTTCATTGAAATTCCTCTGATATTGAAACCTGGCTCACCACACACTGTTGTCTTTCTTCAGACTGATTACCTTTTCCTCCAGCACCAGAAGCTCCCATTCTCATGAGCCACTGCTACTGCGATGCTCAATTTTCATATTGATTCATATTGAAAAAACAAACTTCTGCTGTTCTCATTTCTTATTGTAGCTTTTTGTTCTGCAAATAATCATTCCCAGCTCACATAAATACTGTCACAGTCCTGTGGTTCTTAGCGCTGGTTATTGAACTGTCAGAGCTTGTTCAGCTGCTTCATTTAGACATGAACCCAAGTAACCTGGCTTTTGTCCGCTTTCTGCACTAAGCTTTCTGATGTAAATGAGAAACACCGTTTTCTTTCGCAGGTAAGAAGAAAATGCTTGACATTATAAGGTTGCTTTTGGCCTTGTAGATGCATTACTGGCTTTGCAACTTACACTTATAACTATGACGGAGCACAGAGGAAGCAGTATCCACAGTTCTGCATTTAAACATTAAATCAAGTAAAAGTCCTGAGCTCAAGAATGAAATTTGTCGTAGTGAGAAAAGGTCCCTTTTTAACAGTTAAATATGAAATAATTAGTCATGACAATAAGTGTTTGTTACAGTTTTTTTTTAGATTTTCTTTTTTATTCCATGAAGAAGTCAGCAGATACATAATTTCTCACAAATGTTCACTGCAAACTGTTTTTCAATTTTGTAGATGAACGGACATAAGGAACGAGCATATAAAATAATAAAAAATAAAAAATGGAACACATACATAAAAGACAAACAAAAAAAACCCCAAAACAAAATAAACCTGCGTAGCAGAGAACCAGGGGTTTTGTCGTACAACTTATATTATGCCATTTAAAGTCCGATCTATATGGGCTGATAAATTTAATCCAACCATTCCAACATTTCTCAAACAAGTCTGTGTTGAGTGTAAGAGCAAATGTTAATTTCTCCATTACATAAATATCATGCACCACATTGAACCAGTCTTCTATCGAGGGTGGGTCCTGACATAGCCATTTTTTTTTTATAATGGCTTTTTTGCTGGTAACCAGCAGAATTTTATACAAGTATATCTTAGGGTAACCAGTGAGTTGTGGTGGCATCTGACCCAAGTACAAGACCTGAAAAGAAAGATCAATCTTGTTAAAACCTTCTCCTTGTTATCTCTGATCACCTTCCAGAAGCTGTGAATCTTACGAGACCCCCAAAACACATGAAAATGGTTTTGTTGCAGGTTTTTTTTTTTTTTTAAATAACATGATTGCTTTACAAAACTGAGGGAAAATATTCCCATGGTAGCAATACCTTGTAGGGGTTTTGCTTTTGTTTTTTGATGCCCCCAAGAGGTTTTAGCAAGTCCCAAGGGTGCCAAAATGGTAGGGATTGAGAATACAAAAAAAGCATACATTTTTTAATTGGGGATTAATTTACTCAAGCATAATTCATATTTTTGTTTATCAAATGGTCAGAAATAACAGATGACACAGATTTATTGCCTTTTCTTTACACAGAATGATGCTTGTGCTTTCTGTTGTGTGGGATCTCTCCCCAAAGGGCCCTTTTGAGGCAGGAGAAACCCAGTATTAGGATACAAGGAACATATTTCAATCCAAATAAATAAAGAAGAAGACTCTCCTAAACATAAACAGCCTATAAAACCTAGAAGCTGCCAGAAAATAGTTTATGTACTATTTGTATTAGGATTATTCATTTGCTGTAGAGCCAGGTGATGACATAATTTGCATTTTGTATGTATATGGACTTAACAATCTTTTTCATATAACCTTCAGTTTTGTCTGATTGTGAACAAAGAAAGATTCCCATATATTAATAGACGGTTAAACATGTACATCGTATCCATCACATCTGTTGAACAGCATCTAGTTGTTGTCCTATTTCACATGGCACCTGCCTGTAGCTCACGTCAACACACCACTTTTACAAGCAAGGTAAATTAGTCAAGTCTTTGTGAACAGTCTGTAATTGTCAAGGTTTATAAAGGGAAGAAAGGCACGCAAGTGTTAACAATGCATACTTTAGATCTTAAATGGTACCAAATGGTTTGGGAATTTGTTGTTGAAGTGACCTTATTGCCTGTCTTGTAAGCTCGCAATGCAACATACAGCGATTAATTATGAAAACTGATGAAAGCGTCCCTCTTTTTTCACCACTCATGCCTTTCATGAATAAGGAACTCGAGGGCGTCACCCCTCTTTTCTTTTGATTGCAAATCACTTTTGGTGTTTCTGCCATCCAGCTTCCTTGTCTTTCGTCTGGAATGGTCCCTCTCTCAACAGGAGTCATCATGAATAGAAATGAAAAGGGGGAACGGTACTGCATAGAGAATAGGTTTGTCAGACGTGGGCTTTAAATAGAAGTGTTCCCTGTGTGTTCTACTCTTTGTTTTTCTTTCTCAGCTGCGTCAATCATAGCTACAGTAGTCCCAGAGGCCCCTCTCCTGCTGCGATGTGCGGTAGGTCGATGGTACTCGGTCCGCTGTTTGTTTGGAGGAGCTGCTCTTATGGCCTAAAACTGGGCACAACTCTGAATTCCACATATGGGTTTAACCGCACAGGTTGCTGTGTAATATGAAGCCCAACTACCTGATAGTAAGAGACACTTAAATGTTTACATGACGTCTTTACTGTGGCTATTGATACACATTACAGAGTGAAAACTGCAGCAAAAACAGAATAAAACAACATAAATACATGTAAATAAATCCTTTGAACTTAACCAGTAAGTCCAAAAATGAAGTTAATTACTAACGACATTGCCTCTGTGGCATTTACAAAGTAGAGAGCCGTTCATCCAGAAAAGCTCATGCTTGTATAAAGCTAAATATCAAAATAGCAGACAGGAAATGAAATTAGATTTAATAAAATGCTCTGAACAAGGCAAAACACCAACAAACATCGGCATTATTAGTTCAAGTTGTAAAAACTGTGCAGTATATTCTGTTATCTTCTTGTAAAATGACTCATATGTGCATGAAAGTCATTGGTGTTCATGACTTTTATGAAAAACTGATCGATATCGTGATGCACGTAACGGCTTTGTTTGCATTTTCTCCAGAGTTCCGACTTAAGGTGAAAATCCACTGACATCAATCTGTAGGAACGGAACTCCGACCTAAGTCAAGGACGCCCCGTAGTGGATGTGTTTACTCCAAATGTACTCTCATAGCAGCAAAGACATCCAGTGATCCATAGAAATGCCTTATCTAGTGAATAATTTTCTCCTACAATTAAAGGTTTATTAAAGAACAAAATCAAGGATGCAAAATAAATAGAAACAGATGGATTCTGTTGTGTATTTGTAAGGCACTCACAAAGGGTATTAGGGTTGTTTACCAGATGGCATTAATTATAAAGAGCTTGCAGATTCATCAAGTACTTTTTACAGAATGTCCTCTCTTGTGTGAAATCTGAACAAATCTATGAAAGACACCTTTATGTGTTTGGATTTTTGGGGGGAATTATTTGTCCTTTCTTTGACTACAAGGCAAAACATGAGCTTTTCTTCTTGCTTTAAAAGAAGGAAGCACATCAGGAGGAAAATGCAAAATGATCCAGAGCTAACAAGACAAAGAAGGCAATTTATTTTCTGTAAAGCAGCCTAATCCCACTGTTAAATTTGATTTTTAAGAGACAGCATTTGCCTAGCAAGACGCCTTGTCTAAAATAATTGAATTGTGACCTGCTCTGCAGATGCCGGGAATGCTGGTTGCCAGAGGTACTTGTTTTGTTTCGACACGACATTATCTCCTTAATTAGGCTGTGATTTAGGCTCAGAAATTCCTCTCCAACAGGCCAGACCCTTTAACATGACAAAAAGCGAACAATCTCAGGAGGAAATCTTTGCTTTCCAAGCCATTCTTCGCTAATGACTAGATCAAGGCCCTGAGCAAACAACAATACTCAAGCGTCCTGGCATCTTGAGTGGACCACAGTGTTTTTGTGTGGTATTTTTATGAAAGCTAAATTTACCCTGCCTCTGTTTCAAAAGAGACAGCATTCCCCTCTGGCTCAAGTATATATTTCTATAGGAATGTTTTTACCAGAAAATTTGTTTTGAATTAGTGCCAAATGTTTCCTATTGGCATTGATGCCTGAGATAGATATGACAAGTGACTCAGAAAGACTGGAAGTATTCTGTTTAATGAACATAAGCACAAAACTTACAGACTAAATGAGAAGCCCTATGTTGTACCAGAAGTGAATTGATTTTAATTCTTACTTTTTACTTCCTTAAGTCATGTCCCAACACTTTGAGTCAACCTCTTTTGTTATAAATGTGCTATATAAAGAAAGGTGATTGATCTTATTCCCTATCTACAAAATTCAGATTTGGTTCTGCAAGGCAATGTTGACATGTAATACAGTCTTACATTACAGCAGAGCCTGCAAAGAGAAAGTAGCAGAGAGGAATAGATTTTTTTAGGTGATGTAAGAGATTTTCTGGCAACCTTAAGCCAATGAACCCCATCTTCATGTCATGGATAGTTTGTAATTATAAGTCTTTCATGAAACTAATGACTTGTAATAGTTCTACGTTCATATATGCACATAATAGAGATGCTCATATGTATCCTGCTGCTGTCTGATGCTGCATGTATGTCATAAACTCAAATTAAAAATGTCTAAAAGCAGCTGGAAGCAACAAACTAAACTTAAAATACTGTAAATGTTTTGCCAAAACTTGCTCATTATTGATGAGTCTCATCAATCTGTCCTCTTAAACTCTGTCATCATTGCAGTTTATAACACAAGAGAAAGGTGTTTTGGGATTTTGGCAGCAAAATGGGACATTTTTGGACCAATGTTGCTGCTGAAATCTGGAAAAAGGCATTTGCATATTGATTTACGCAACTCAAAGCCTGTTGCTTGTGCGAACGTATCCATCAGTGCAACAGCTTGCAGTTCAGGCTTGTGTTGGAAACATTAGTAGGTCTGACTTGCTTAAAATACTGGTGCGACTTTAATCAAAGAGTGACCAGGAAGCTCATTTAGACACGAAGATGACACATTCCCACGTCAGAATAACGGAAAGAAGAGCATTTCTGAAAGGGGCTTTATTGGAGAAGAGGAACTGCACAGAGATGGTTAAATTCTGTGCTTTCCACTCATGAATTGTGCGATGGCTTGCAAATATCAAGCTTAGCAGATTTCTCTTAAACGTATTGTCAACAAAACCTCACATATGAGCTAAAGACTGTTTGTTTCCTGCTAACCAAAGACAATTAAATTTTACAGTATTTTGTCATTTGTGAGGGGCAACTATGAACTGAAAATGGACTGAACAGACCAACAAAAAATCGCAAAGATCATCTGCGATAAAATGACCCTACGACACAGACGTACCTGCAGACGCATACTGACCTTTCAGACACTGCAGTGTTTTTCAGGACGGCTTTAGATCTTTCTCCTGTGAGACTCCTTGATGGCAGCAGCTGTGTTTGCCAGGAGATGTGACACGACCACAAAACCTTTTATTACCAGGTGTGTTGTTCAGGTGTTGGTCGCGAAACAGGATGGTTAAGCACTGCCATCAGGTGCCCTCAGGCTGCTACTGCTCTCCAGCCGCCCAGCTCAACAAAGTCGCACACAAACACACACATACGCACACAAACTGAGGGCAAGGCTTACTCACTGCTTCTTGTTTCCTCGTAATCTTCAGAATTAGTCACTCGGCAGGTACAGGCCATCTCAGTGACAGTCTTATGTACTGTGCAGAAGGGTTAGAGAAGGGTTTCAGTGAAATCATTGTGTCTGTTTTTAGCTGCACTGTACAAAAGCTATAAACTTGCAAATAAATAGGGAGCTACAATAGAAACAGAAGTCGACACGAGACAAAGCAGGGGAATTTGTTTCCTAGTGCTGAATTTGAAACCAGTCATGTAGTGTCACATTCTGCATCCACATCATACAGTGAAAGTAACAGTACTTCGTTGATTTGATCTAATCAAAACTTGTCAAAAAAAAAAGAGAGTGTTTCTAAAAACATCTACAGCAGGATACAGCATCCTTATTTCGGAATGCAAATGCAGGAAATCAGGAAGCAATTATTCTGCCTCTACCTCACCCTGTTGAGACATAAACATGCAAAGGTGCACCCTTAATTTAAGTGTCTGGGTTTGGTCTAACACTGTTGATTTTGAACATGTTCACAGTTAAATCTACTTTATACAAACCTGTTCAACAGGGAGAGAACAAACACTTGGACTGTCTGCACTTAGACATGATGGTGTGTGCTCTGCCATTGTTGGTTAAAATGCTTTCAATATTTGATTATGGGGCGTAATCACTATTGCAGGTTTCAAAGCAAACACTAATGTTGCGCAGGTTACTTAGAGACCAGTTCTAATGTATATGCACTGTTGAAGTGTGAACATGGCTGTGGATTGCATTGTGAGGCTTGTACACAGTGCACTGTTCGGTGACATTCTACGAGTTAGAGGACATTTTGCAGTAGTATCATCAAGCAGGCTGACAATGTGTGAAGGCCGGTTGCCCTGCGGTTTCTGCTGCCACTTTTGCAGCTTCCTGGATGCAGTGGACCTGGCTTAACTCCTGCCCAGCGTGTCTGTGGTTCTTTTGATAGGTCTATGAAACCTGAATAGTCCCAGAGTTGTTAGAGCCCTGAATGAGCGTGAGCCCTGGGCCAAGAAAACCCAGCGTCGGCAGCCAAGAAACACGTTGGCCCAGCAGAAAGGCAGCAAGGACCGAATGGCAGTTGGCCCCCCGATCGCTTCGCTCTCATTAGATAAACCCAGTCGACAGAGAGGCAGGACAGGATTTCTGCTCCTCAAGTGTCGGAGCTCCACGTCGGCCCAGGACGTCTCTGTGTGAGGTGTCCATCATGAGAAGGGTCTGCTGACACAATACCTCTCTGTCTAAAAGCTGTTTCTCTTCTGCCAAAAGGACGAGCTCAGCCCATGCCAGATTGCGAGCTAGACCAGGGCCAACACACACTCAGGAGGCTTTGTAGGTAAAATAGAAGAATGGCCCAGGATACCAGATGTTCCACAACCCATTTGGCATCGTGCTGCAGGCCAGGGCAGTGATCAGTCGTACACGAGAGGAGATACCAGACATTCCTTGGAAGAAGTTTGTGGTGAAGTGGAGGTTGTCAGCCACAGCTCAGGGTCAGAGGTCACTGTAGTCTTATGATAAAATGTTCAGGAGATAAGCTATTATTAACTGTAAGCTCGGAACAATATATCCTTATCTATCCCGTCAGAAGGCAAACATGCATACTGTCACATATATGGTATATGCTCTCTGCAGCTGCTCATGGAGAATTTAAAATGATGACAAAAGCTCACCGTTATCATTTTTTTCCTTTTGTTCTTGGATAGCCATGCATTTTTTTTTTTTCAAAGTAGAATTTGAGTTTAATTGGGCTATCGTACTGACTTTATGTTCCACTTGAATATCACAATATTTTGACAGGAAAAAAAATGCCCACCAGCTGTTGGAGTTTTCTCAGCAAACTGTGTTAACTGAACCAACTCCATCTGCTCACCGTGAGATGCAATTTAAATCTGTACAAGTCACACTTTATAACAGAACGATCATCCCATCTGCACAAATTGATAATTCCAAATATAGAAAGAAGTGAAGTACATACACAGATGTTTTTATTTATTTTTGGTCATATTATGCCTAAAAAGATATATTTGAGCGATATTTTACCTTGTGGTCAGCGCGTTAACACATAAACCACATTATTTTTCTAACATAAAATTCCAAATTTACAGGTTGTAGACGAGCATAATGTAGGATGTAAGGTAAGATGCTGAATGCTATCTTAGTTTTAGTCTTCCTTTGTATGAATTTTAGCGGCTTCTGTGGTTTCCTAAATCCTGCTTTTATTTGGACAAGCTAGAACACATCGGGATAACTCGGCGGGTTTGTTCTGTTAAAAACATATGTACCTTAGAAGTTCGGGAACGCAGTCGTCGTGCTGCAGCTTGGTAGAACTGGCGGGTTTATACCTCGCTGTGCAAAAACCATCAGGGCAGGAAGGAAGAGGTGCGCATGCCAGCACTGGGGTGAAAACAAGATTAGGGTTTAGACAAAACACAAGGACCGCTTCCCCCTGCGGCCTCAGGACGGCACACAGAAGGCACCCCGTTATTACCGCTGGCTTGCAGGAACAGGATTCATTACTGGGAAGCTGCCGGGATAAACGCTCTAGCAGCCGCCACCGCTGGCCTGCCCCCGCCAGCTCCCTCTGGCTTGAGTTACAGCCATCCTGGTCTGTGGTCGGGACATACAGATGTTAGAACTATCTCAAGAAAGAGACAGCAGTTATTACTCACTGTCATGTAAGAGGAGGATGAGTGTCTGTATGGGCCTGTCAGGATGGCTGAACATTTGTTACCCTGCAGATAGCTACCATATTCATCACTTTTCTCCTTCATATAGTTTTATGTTCCCTAACTATTGTACGTGTTCCAACCTCTTACACTGCAGATCTTCCTCTGAAGTGTCCTTATATTGATTTAAGGATGCTTTTTTTTTTTGCAAGTTTTTTCTTAAATTGTATCATTTAGGTTTTTTTTTGGAAAAAAACTTTCAATACTTATGTTCAAAATTTCTGACTCGTAAAGCTTGAATTATATTATCCATCCCAATGATATATTATCAGTAATATATTTTTGCAGTCTTTGTAATGTGCTTAAAGTGCTTATCATTTTAAAAGGACAGCAGTGGGTTACCTCATGATACTAATGTAACCTCTTATTTTATTTGATGGATTACACAACTCAAGATTCAGTTGTCAGCTAATAGATTTTAATGCTGCATAAAAGAGAACCCAGTGGAATACTGGTGTCCAAATTTATCAAATGAGGCTTAATTGGTACTTGCATCTTAGATGAAGTCTGCTTGTATAGTCTCTGTCTGTGGTGAGCTTGGCTGAAGTGGTGATGTATTTTAGCAATTAGCCGTTAACATTAGCATGTAGCACTAGCAAGTTTGGTGAGCTGGCTTGTATAATTTCTTTGTTGGTGCTAAGTTTGCTTTGCACATTGTAGTGGACCATTAAGTTAATAACAATAGGATACATAGCACATACATATCCAAATATATGGAGTTTAACTGTAACTACAAGGTGTGTATCTTCCATTCAGGTGCAGGTGAGCACTGTTAATGAGGCAGAGGCTGGAGAAAATACACAAAAAGATGAAAACTTCCTACACAGCAGGGCAGGTCTGCTCTCTATTCTGGGATGACAGTGTTTATACCTGCAGGAAACATTGTCCAAGACACAAAAAACAGATAGTGGTCAGAGTTTATGAAACAAAAGGAAAATGTGTTTGACTTGCACACACTCCCACACTAGTAAATAGACCTTATTTAGAGCCTTGTTTTGAATGTTTTTGCCTCAGATAGGTATCATGGATAGCATAACTGAGATAAAGGTACACGCATGCTTTGAAATATCTAATTCGGGCAGTAATGGAGGTGATGATTTGGCATTTTCTCTGCAGTTGCATAAAATTAATCGGTTATTTGCTAGCAAAATATTTACCCGGGATCAAGGGAAAACTATGTAATTACACAGTTTTCCGTGATCTTGAATAATTTCATGGCATTAACATAATCAGTTAATGTCTTCCATTAGCTATGTTTTATAGTTTCACTCTGCCTTTCATGGATGATTTTTTTTTTATCCCTTTGTTTTTCTGTTTGACTCACTAGGTGTCACTTTCCTGCAACTCTTAATTTCACCTGCCTTTTGATTTTAACACTTTCACTAAGCATTTTTGAACTCATCCACAGCTGGATTCTGGTTTGATTTGATAATAATTGTTTTGCACCAGAGGTTGACAGGCAAAATGCGTCTGTTTTTCAGACTGATATGGTTATTCGTTGGATTGATACTCAGCAGAGTAGAGCTCCTGCAGTGCCAAGCTTGGTAAACTACCGCTACTTTTAAAGCCTGTTGGTTTGTGCATGCAGAGGAGTCCCACTTGCTGGACTGTTATGGTCTGCCGAGGGTCAGAGTTACAGCGTGGGACTGCAGTAATCCTGTTTAAGGCAGGAAACAGGGTTATTTGAGGTCTTGTGCTGACTTCTTGGACACTTCTTTGCTGTAATCCGTCTTTAAGAGCTGTCTTATTGTTCATATAGCTTCTTGAAAGCATTGTAAGAATAACTGATATCTAATTTTTTTGCATTTTAAAAAGAAGTGTATCTTCTCCTCAAATGGTACCACTAAAGGCTTCTTGTTTAAAGAAGCTACAAAATCCTCACAAGGAGATACGAGGGGAGGATGCAGGCGCAAGTCAGCAGCAGGACTTTGACATTCACATCCTGTCTTTGACCATTATTATTAGACTCAAATTCTGTTTTCACTCAATGTTTGCTTTCAGTTTTGACTTGCAGTTTAGGCAACAAAACTACATGAGTAGATTTGGAGAAATATGATACTGTGGTTGACACTTTCACAAAGATAACGACATCTGGGTAAAGTTTCGGCACCACAATTACTTTTTAAGCTTTGGAAAATGGGTTAAAATCCAACCCTTTCACAAACTGATTTAAGCCTCTCCTCTATTTTCTTGGTTGCCACCCCTTCGAATGTACAATTGGTTGGCTAAAAAACACTAAAGCAGTAAAATAAGTGATGGATGTTTTGATTTGAAATATATTTTTGATATATTCCAAACAAATGTAATCTGGCAGAAAATATGTTTTCCTGAAATTGTAAGTGAAAATGCAGTCTAGTTGTATAATAGCATCCTTTGTGGCAAACAGTTCTGGCTTAAGAGACAACATGGAGACCGCAAGAACTTTGATTGGTCAGTTTTGGCTGCTTTTCTGTTCTGTAAAAGTTTCTTCTGCCCTTGACGATTGTAAGTAGTGAAGGGACTGCAGGAAAGTAGTTTTCTCTTTTTCAGTAACACCTTTATAGGAAAGTCATCTGCATTGCAAACCTTCTGCTTGCCACACTCACCCTGTCATGGTGAATAACACATTAACACAGCATTTGCGTAACTGTGACCTTCTAGTCACACAGGGGGGAAATTTGAGGTTGCCTAGATAAATCTCCAGTTGTATAGTCAGGGCTCCAGACTGCAATATAGCTTATTTTTTGAGAATGTTCCAGTTGAATTTTCACATACCCACATTTGTGCTAGTGCATGATGATTATTAGGCTGCTTTAGTGCCCTCCCAGCCAGCATCGGCAGCTACTGCAGGAGCCATTGTGGTAGAAAATAGTACTTTTACTTTGTCGTTGGTTCAGTTAGTCTTCCTGTGACTGTTGACCATTACATTACCAATCGAGAAAGTTGGTGCTACCAGTAGAAAAGATAGTCTGGAGCCCTAAACGTTACAAAATTTAAAGGTTGTGTGTAGCCCACCATTGCTGTACATTACAAAATCAGTGAAGGAATGTAAATACAATTTGCTTTGGGGAATATAATTAAAGTACAATGCATTTCAGTTTGTAATTCACCCACTGACTTTAGTGTTGTGGAGACTAAATACTAGCATCTACTGTGGGACCAACCTGGTTTTAGAGCCTAACAGATACCAGGATTTTCATGCCATTAATACTGTCAGTGCTCAGAATAATAAAAAATAAACCAGACTCTGCAACACAATGCTGCAGGACCTGAGATTTTACAATTGATTTGAGAACAAGTTAAATAAACAAGCAAATGTTGCCAATTAAACATGTTCTTTTTGCATGTCTGCTAGCATACATGCAGACACAGATATCTCTGCAGAAGTCCAATATTGCCTGTTTTGGACCAGATCGAGTTTCAGACTTCTTGCCATGTCCCACATCACTGAGCAGAGGGCAGAGTGGGTTCCGTGTGGTTTTCTGTCGTGGTCTGCGGTGTTCCCATACTGAGTGACCCCCCTGAAGCTGCAAATACCCCTCTGTCGTTTCAACCCTGCAGACGCACACACAAACACACCCACAGCCGGATTCTTGAAACCGCTGCTCCGTTCCAACCTACTGTGGAGGTTATAGACAAGAGAACAAGTTTGGCAAACTTTAAAGTGCACAAGGAGCCGTTTCCCACAGACGTATTAAAGCTCTTGCAGACAGTCAACGATCTCTGCCCGGTTCTGCTGAACCCAACTGGCCTGCCCTCAGGCTTTTAGCTCAGTCTGACACATTCAGAGGAATGCTGATGCTGCTCTCTGGGTCAACTACCACAGTCAGACCCCATTTGTTTGTTTGCCAAAAGCTTTTTTCTTGTTCTTCTTTTTTTCTTTTCCTGTACCCCCTGTGTACAGGGAGCTCATTTTGAGGTCTTGGTAAGTGCTGATTAAAATATTATAGACTCAGTTGGAGTGAAAATGAGGGTCAAATAGACTTCAAGTTCAAAGCAAGAAAAGTGAAAGGATTTTACTTGATAAACAGACTGTTTAAAAGAAAGCTTCCTGGGGCGTTGAGGCCAGTAAAAACTTTGATCCTTGAGAATATCTTGAACGCTGTTTGACTCGGCCCTGTCCCCAAACAACCCTGTCACAAGAAACCCTGTTGTGCATTTTTGGGACTCGAATCAAACGAAAAGGCGTCAAGTTTTTGAGGGGATGATTATAACTAGATATGGTTTGTCAGTAGAGATGAATGGTAAATCTTTAAAATGTAGAGCGCTACTTTTTGCAGAGGAGGAGTGTTTTAATGCCTTTTATGTTTTCTTCCCTTTGTTCCTCTCATCTGTGAATGTTGGTTAGGTGTTGATCTGAGTCACATCGCTATACTGCCATTTTGGTCTGAACATGAAATGAGATTTTGATTTTGTCAAGCAAAGGTTCGTTGAGAAAAACACACACACACCATTGCTGCATGCTAAACCTAAATGAGAGAAGGTACTGAGCACCTTCCACGTCTACACCTTTTGCTCAGCCGCACTTGTAGCTCTTGATGATTTCTTGATTAAAGAATATCTCTGGTTAGAGGGCACAGCAGGTGACAGAAAACATGCTGTCATTAAAGGATTAAATGTAATAATTTCACCACAGATCATGGATGACCCAGTCACTTCTTTTTGAGGCTGTCAAATGATGTCTCACTCCTGCTCAGAATTGGCAGACCTCCGCTGGACCAAACACTGACCTTGGCAGTCAGTGGTGTCACATTAATCAGCCAGCAGCTCCGGGGTGGATGTCCTCACTTTGATCTCTGCCATACCTGAGCGCAGCACTGCGTCTGTCTGTTACCTGAGCTGACTGGCATTTTTGATTAAAAGACAGTGGGCATCAGTGTAGCAGCGCGCCTCTTCTCCAATAGATCATTGTAATGAAGTCGCTGTGCTGTGGCGAGTGGCGGGTGATTAATACACACAAGTCATTAAGTCTGCTGTATGAGAGTGTGCCTCTGGTGGAGGTGCCCTTTGCTTGTTTAGAGATAAATCTGAGGACTAAGTGGACAGGGCACTGGCAGGGTGACAAAACAGCATGTATGTTCATGTTGGGTGCTCTGAGAACAGCAGGAAGATTGTTAGATCAGCTAAACATTCAACCACTTGTGCAAGCGGTAAACAGCCAGTGGCAGGGCTGCACAATACTGCAGTTCCGTGTTATTGTTCAAAGTCACGTCGTCATTAAGTGAAATCATTTTACCAATGTCTGATATCCGAATATGGGATTTCAAACAAACTGTAATTACAATAAAAACCTATTTATGGGTTCATTTATATATATGTGTGAAAAAGATTTATGATAGGCTACGTAATGTGCAGCAGTAGAATATTGATATAATACTGATTATTTTATGTGACTATATTTACATACATTGTAAAAAAAACATGTATTAATATTGAGATTCAATGATGCATTTGTCTGAATATCATATGAGCAGAGTAAATAAGTGCATATTGTTGACTTTTAATCAAGAAATATATATTACTTGCTATAATCCTTTACTCCTGTAATGTTGTTAGTTATTGCTGGTGTGAAGCTCAGCGTTAATTATACTCTATATGTTTGTGTTGGTGCGGCACTGGTTGCCATGGATGCCACCGGAGCTATAACTACCTCTGTTGTGTCACTGCTGCTGTGCAGTTTTCTGTGGAGACTTGAAGTCCCTTTGAAACCTGTTCATGTGTTAAGCCATTGTCATTAAGCATGCATGCAATAATAGGTACAGCATGCTGAGTTTGACTTTTTATTCATGTGCTCATGTTCAATTTTAAACAATGGATTTGAAAAGAGCATGCAGGAGGTAAAACTTCAAGAGGAGCGTAAATGTTACCACTACACAAATTAATTTCATTTACTTTATTTGCCTTGTGAATGCTTATTGTATACTACTAGTTCTAATATTATTACCTTATAATACTATAGTTAATTTATAGTTTCATATCAACAATTTCAAAGTAGTATCTCAGTCTGGCAGCTTGTCATCTTCTACCTGTTTTGCCATCAAACAGCGTCACTTTGACAGTCATTTAAAAGGCAAATATCAACATAAAAGAGTACAGCACACGACCTGCTGTGCTGCAGATAAACAGAGATACGTTGACATTCTTGCAGCCAGAGATGGAGCTTTAGAATAGGTGACTGATCATTTTCCTCCCCAAGGAGAGACTTTCCAACCCCAACAGACATTCTAATAGACCATGAAGCTCAGCTCCAGATGTAGTTTCTCTCATTCTTCATGTGCAGAGTGACGGACATGGCTGTTGAGGCTGGAGCAGACCAGGATACGTGCTTTACTTATGTAAGCACTCTTGTGAGGCCCTGACACTTTGTCCTGTTGTAAACAGGAAGTGAAGACGATTCTGGAGATCTGGCCACTCAAGTTTTTAATGTCTTTGACGTGGCTTGTATCATCTTCGCAGGAAATATTGTTTGTGTATTTATGTGCATGGACATTTGGCTGCATTTTACTGCAGTATCAAAATTTTGACTCAGTGGGAGACTGTTATTATAGATGGGAAGGATTTTACATAATGTCGTAGTGTTGAATAAAAAAATGCTTCTATCACATCCTGTCAGTCACGTCTGGGCAGCATGCAAACAACTTTCCAAAACCAATTAAGATTTAGGAGTTAGGAGACTTTAAAATTAACATTTTGGGGAAAAGGTTACATGTGTTTACGCTTATCTTCTGAATAGTTTCTTAGCTTAAAACATCATCTAGAGTCTTTCATCCTGCAAAGTATTAACACCAGATAACATTATTTGTAGCCATTCAAGATGTCTAAATACATGAGGGTAATATTAGCTACTATATACAATGAGCTGTACTTACATTTGCAAACTTTAGGCCGAAGCTGCAACCTCCAACAGTCTTACTAAAGAATGTTGTTTTGTGCCTTTGACTCTATTTGGGCTTAACAAATCGTCCAGTTCTTAGCAACTCGTAGCTTTGGACCCCTTGTAATGCTGAAAGGTGAATACTTTGCTCAAAACATTCAATGTCAAACAACTGGTCATCCTTCAGCACCTTCACCGCTTATTTCAGCCAGCCAGAAAAATACACACATTTTGATGATGTCAGGGGCAAAAACATCCCTTATATGGTTGCACACAGATCCCCCTTTCCCTTTATTTGGAATTGAAGAAAATGCAGAGCAATTTGGAATACTAGGGTGCAAAACGGGCTGCATCTCTATCCAAAATAAACTTTGAGATTCCCAATTCCACTTTTCGGGCAAGTTTGTGCATAGCAGTGTGGTTAGTCACTGCACAACCCACTGTGTGTTGTTGACACAGACAGACTCCTGTTTAATGTCGTTTTTCTAACCCCCGAAATGTCTCATTTCCCACATATTGTTAGTTCCTAATCCCAAAATGATGCCATATCAAGTTGGGAACTATAAATTGCTGTAGGAAAACATTTTATTTGTAGGCTTGTGTGCGTAATGACGGATACGCTTAAAGTACAAAATTGTATCCAATGCGAGAACAGCATGCTCTGAAAATCAAAACTTCTGACTTAAATGACAGAGTTTTTATTGCTCTACGTGCATGGGAGAGATGCAAGGAGTTACATCAGGAGGCGATGGAGAGCGCTGTTAAGTGAGAGTCAAAGAGAAAAGGAGTTGGCATTTTCCCCAAGGACAGCTGATAAACCGTTTGGCAGGAAAGGCCTTGCAAATGACTGCATTCCAAGTTAACCTTGTAAGGCTATTTTTGCCACTGAAGGGACTGTTGAGCGGGGCATCTTTTGTTCGCCGTGCAGCGTGAAACAGGAAAGACCGGTTTGCATTGTGCCCCTCTGGGAGTTTGGCCCCAATCTCTGTCTCTCGTCACGATCCAAGCATCCATGCTAATGTCAGGCTCTGTTTATGCAATGCATCTTCGCCACTCCCGATAGATGAACCCACTAACTCTGTGGCGCTGTTCGTTGTAAAGCAATGCAAATAGGACGCCGAGGCTGTGCACATATTTCACGATAAAGCAAAGAATCCAGATTAAGAGGAGTGAAGTTGGAGGTTTTCCCAGCCAATGTGCATGGTCTCTGCCTAAATAATGAAAGCTAACTCCCTCCTTCTTTGTCAAAGCTCCCAGTATGTTTATACATGTCTTTTATTGTGTTTTCAAGGGACATTCCACTGTTCAAAAACCCCCCCTGACTGTCCCCAGGAGGTGAAAGGCCCTGATGCAGACTGTTTTCCTGTTGCCTTACTGCAGTCCATCTGGTGTTAGGGTAGCGTTTTAGCTGCTGCTCCTCAGGGATTCCTGGAAGTGAATGTGATCATGTCTTAAGAGGATTAAGAGGAGTCTGGTTGTGTTGAGGCAGAGGTCAATAACTTATTATTATTGTGGGAATGACCTTGTCTGTCACCGTGTCATCTGAAGTGATAAAGTTAGTGTTGGATTTCTGCAGGGACCGGTTATGTAAACAAAAAACTTTACATCACAGGAAAAAAATGTATGAAACCTGATTCTAAACGCTACATTTCTATTGGGAAAACTGATTTCTTGGCCAAGTTTAAAGGCTAACTAAGCAGCTGGATCTATCCAAAATTATTAAAGGTCAGAAACTTATCTGACACTAAAACTAAAATAGCAGGGTTAGATACTTTTTCCTGGCTAGGGAAGCCTATGTTTTCACCAAAGGGCCTAGTCTGTCCAGATGCTCAGATAGAAAATTATATTAAATATCTGAAAATGAGCTCCGAATTATCAGTCCGAGGTTAAAAATAGGGTTTTGCTAGTGAAGAAGTTGGTTCACTGATGGGTTTAACAGTAACCTAGGGCCTGTTTTGAGCACACTTAATTGTGGCAGCACAAGTAATTCTTGACAAACTTGCAAGTCCTACAGGCCTTTTACGTGTACAGCATTTCTTCTGAAGAGTGAAATACATCAAAATCACGTACAGAAATTATTTTTAGTTGGAAGCCAGTGCTGAATGTTGTAAATTTGCTAAAATGGGACCAGTCCGTGTGAGCTGTCTGATTTCAACTCTTAATATCTCCTCTCAGAGCCTGGATGAGCTGGATGATGATGACACAGGGGAGAAGGACAGGAGGGAGGAGGAGGAGCTGGTCCAGGCCAACACTTTCCAGAATGAGGCCATGACAGCTGACCCTGCCACCGGCTCCTTACTGGTAAGAAGCAGCATGACATGAAGAAGAAGAAAGCCATTTATTCAGTGTTAAGAGTCAGCACATGATGTCCGTGGAGTAAAGCCTGTGTTTTCCGGCTTGTTATGTGTGTTGTATTAGATTGTTACATCGATACAGCCAAACAGAGGCACTGTTGCTCAGGGAGACACCAGCAGAGCTCAGGAGCTCAGTTCTGTGAAAAGCCGGAGTGATGCAAAACCAAACGGTGTCTCGCTATTTCATCATCACTGAGAAATCAGGTTAAAAGCAAAAAGAATCACCCTAAATTGCTGTTAAAGCTACTTGGAGACAGAGGTCTTACAAGTCTGGAGCTTTTAGCCTTTGGTGTTTTTTTTTTATAAGACACTAAGATATTTCCAAAACAGTAGTGTTGCTACTCACTTTAATAAATTATGCATCTCTGGATTTGTGGTTGGAGAAGAACTTTATGGGTGTCACCTTGGGCTCAGGGCACTTGTGAGGAATATTTTTCACTAGTTTAGGCTGATTAGAAACTAATCAAAATACGTTTTATTATGATTAGCTGTAGTCCATCACTTAGGGTAGCTGTGTGGAGTCAAGGCCAACAAAGTGAAGAGCCACATTAATCAAACTTCATTTGGATTTAGTGTTCACATCTGTTTTGTGTTTAAGGTGTCTGGTTTTTACAAGGATGAATCGGATACTGTTGATGTTTACAGAATGAATCTTTTAAGCTTGGCAGGTAATATTGTGCTTATTTTATTGAAATGAACCCTTGCAGAAACATTCTGCTCTTCTTCTCAATAAGTCAAGGCGGTGCTCCATAAAACGAGGACAGACGTGAATTAGTGGAAATGAAACACAAATAGAAATGACATGCTTGTAATTCGAGTGTTTTATTTTTGACAAGAACAGTAGTTTATATTCCATGCGGAGTGTGTAATTTCAAACCTCGCTTCAAATGCTCACAGAGTGATTTTTAATCTCAAATTCAGCGCAGAGAGGACATGAAAAGCCCCCTGCTGGTTAACAGTGGCTGAAACGTCTTATCTGTTTTTGTGTTTCTGTAAAAAAAAAAATCTTCTGACTGACATGAAAATTGTCATTTAAAAGAAATAAACCAAAATATCAAATGGCTCTGCTGCTGTGTGACAACTCTTGTGGATGCAGCTTGGAATTGTGTTCCAGACGGATAGGCTGTTATGCATCGGCAGGCTTATTTTGTTTTGGGCTGGAACTGTCTGAGGCTGTTTACGCGAAGCAAAGGCTTGTGTATGAAATATGTACACACTAACAGGAAGATTGTGACAGCACCTGCTGAGACGCAGCCTCAATAAAAATAAAAAAAAAACGGGGAAAAAGCAAAGGATTCAACTATTTACATAAAGTAGTCTACATGTAAACAAACAGAAAGCTGTTCAGTAGAATTGGCTTTCTGATGCTTTGCCACACATCTGGTTCTTTTAAGAGACCTTTAGTCCATCATCTGGAACAGAATATGTCCAATCATGCCCACTGAACCTGATTTTCCCACCTTTATGTTTGCTCTAATGCAGACCAGATGTGGCTATACAGAAAGTAACCATTAGATGTCTCACTGTCACTCATATAAAACTGATATTTTTATTCTGCTGGGGGTCCTGTGCCAGCTTGCTCATACGGAGGCAGACCGGGAGAAATAAAAAGCAGGAGAGATACAATTCAGTCAGTGGATTTACTGCAGAGCTGTCAGTAAGACATCTGTAAAGACAGAGCATCTCAAAAATGTGCCGTTCCTCTCGGGCCTCATTTATCAACTGGAGACAAGCAATTGCCATGTCAGGCCCATTATGATATACAACATCGAGCCAGGCCTCTTAGCTGGTATCAAGATATCTGGGCAAAAAGTTTGGAAAAGAAACTCGGCTCAACTTGTGTTCAGAGCCATGAGGCTGTTAATTGTCTCAGCAAGTCTCAGAGCATTTTCCAACCAAAACAAGCCGTAACTCTTCTGTGTTCGCTGCTGAAGACATAATGGAAACTCCAACAAGAATCATGGAGTATGAAATATTTCATCAGATGTTTTAAATTCTGCAATGACGTCTTTTTTCCACCTCCTTCTAAAGCGCCCAAGATGCATTTAAATTAGTTTGACATGTGTTCTTTGTGCGTGTACTAGACTGTGGGCACAAACAGTTCTTCTCCATGTGGCAGAACACATGTATCTGATATGTGTGGGCTCTGTGATAGTCAGAGAGGCCCTCTGTAAGCATGTGGTCCTGGTTATCAGGCCTTACCTCCCTCTGTTATGCAGGTCCTACAAGGAAACCTGTTCCTGTGATCCAGCAGACAGAACCATATGGAACATTCCTCGGGATCATCTGCTTTTAATGTGGCGCCAGGTCCACAGCAGACCGGTTCAGGTCTCTTCCCGTCTTTCTCTCACCTGGAGAGGACATACTGGTGGCAGTCTCCATCCAGCACTTTTTAACAAGCTTCATTTGCATTTTTAATTATCACCTTTCATTCCAATAATGGTGCTGATGCAGAGCATCTTGCCTGAACAGCAGGGAAATGTTCACTGAGCATCACATGGCATTTCCAACAGGAGCAGCAGAACGTGTGCTGACGGCAAACTGCTTTTCATTTTGTTTCTTGAAACAATATTTTACCACCTTCACCCGTGTTGATTTTAAGATTTTCAGGATTCTAGATATATGAACCAACTAAACCACACCAATATTTACACAGGAGTGCCTCCAAGACAGAATAGTTTAGCTTAACTTACTTACAACTTAAAAAATGAGCACTTATATATAAAAGTATAAAAGCCAGGGTGCAATTACAGATAAAGTATCCTTGATTTTAATTTCTAATACAGGCATTGCTTGTATAAAAGGGAGGTTCTTTTAAGAGTCTTGGGGGAAGAAATATGTTTGACAAACACACATGCAAATGCTTCAAAAAGGGCACGTGGTTAACATGGCTTTTTGTACTTGTTTACAGTGCTTTTATAGGTAAATCTCATTTCAGGTTTTCACATTGATTTCGTCAGATGGCATCAAAGACTCAGACAGCAAAGTGTGGTTAGCATTTTAATGCAACGTGTAAGATAACTGCAGAACATCTCATCTGGAACAGCAGAGCACTAAGACACAATAGGTGCAACGTTGGCCTATAATTATCGTGACAAGCACACAGACATCATAAATACACAGTTGCAAACACGTGTATCTGTTTTCTTTGAACAAATACAGCAGTAGCTGCTGCTCTCCCAGGGTTTGGGGATTATCTGGTGCCACAATTTGCTGGTTGATGTCGTTGGGTTGTGTACTAATTTAAAATGGCAATCATGGGTCTTATTTGAGGATCTTTCTCAGACTTTATTGAATGCCTCCAGTGAAATTGTGATCTTTATCAGCTTTCTACAGAAATACAGTCTGAGCGCTAGGCTGTTTGGTGACTTGATGGAATTCAAAAACTTTTCATGGGCGAGGACGGCGGTCCTTCAGGGATTTTTAAATTTAATGAGCTGTCAAGACATAAATTATAGATCACACCAGGCCAAACGTGTTCAAGCGAGACAGTTGAATGGGTTTTATCACAAAGCGGTGTGGTGTGTTGTGAAAAGGAGCAGTTATACAGGCACAGAAATGTACGTGAAGGAGCAATGCGCTTGAGTTCAGTGATAAAGTGCTTGTTTTACTGCAGATATTTGTCTCTCTGTATATTCTTAGTAACTCTGAGCTGTGCAGTGTGGCTTATGGGAGCTGTCAACACCCCTCAAGCATGATAAATAAAGTTGCACTGGCTGGTATTGTGTGCAGTGAAGTAGTTGTACATGAATTACATTGACCTTGCCTTAGAGATTCATATCTCAGGCAGGTAGTGCACACTGAAACACTGCTTGAAGGTGCTACAGTAAAGTGGCAAATTAAGTCTGTTTTCTATAAAGTTTCTGGCTACAAATCAGGGGTTAATCAGTTTATACTTTGACTCTCTCTGTGATTTTCCTTAGTGGAAGGAAAGATGGCCTGCAACCTACTGTATATCATTAATAATGCTTGATGCTGCACAGTTTAGCCCTCTTTATCAGATTAAAAAGTAGACCTTTACAACAAATCAGAAACTTATTACAGTATTAAAGAGTGATTGATAACTTATTTATTAATATTATAGTATTTTATATATATAATTGTGACATTCAAGTGATCTAAAAAGTAGAAATGGACTATTTTTTTCTATTGCTTTTTGCCTCAGTGTGGATGGCGGACTTTAAAAGAAGTGTTATTAAAATGAATGTAGGCAAAACCTTGTTTGATACTTGAAGGGAATTAGGGTGGATATGTTGCTTCTGGTGCGAGATAACGATTTAGCACAAGATTCTGACGAAGTGTGATTAGAAACAGATGAAAGAAACTAATAATTACTTATATTGTTTACAGTTTTTGTAGTACCTAGTTGTGCCAGCAGGTCGAGCCTCTCACTGTTTAATGAGAGGGAGTTACAGGTGTGTTTGCTGACCGCCCACAAGGGTCCACAAAACGAGCGCACCTCCTCAATGTCTGGCTGCTAACTGTAACAATCATGTTGAAGAATTCTCAACCGTCATGTTGTGGTTTGGTTTAGCTAGTTACTTGTGGCACATGCTAACGCTAAGGTGTGATTTTCAAACGCTAACGCAGGTTTGGAGCTGAGCCGAGTGTCCGTCCACAAAGAGCAGCTGTAGTTGCTAACACTGCTAGCGTTCACGAGCATAGATTAGCTATGAGGATTTTATTAATATCAAACTGCTGTGAATAGATAAATAATATTACAAGTGATTTACTGTGGCAGACTGCAGCTCATTTGCTGTCAAATACTTTGGATTTTAGTTGCATAGAATTATTTTTTTGTGATGTTTCATTTTTAGCAGCTAGCAGACTGCATGGAGATATTCACATAGTTTGATAAAAAAATGTCTGAAATTCTGTCTCAGTTTTATTTGACATATTATTTTCCAGTCAGAAGGTTTATAAATGCTCACTTTGACATGTTTATTTACTGTGTAAACTCTTCTGCCATAGCTGGAGAGGCTATACTTGTATCATATTACTCTTGCTCTTTTGTTTTGAGTGTGCATGTTACAATGTGCAAATGAGGATTGGCACAGTGCCACCAGCATCTGACTGCTGTGACCTTCCTTCATACTGTTGTTTTGACTCATATTTCACCCTCAGAAAAATAATCGGTGCAGTTCATTGATCCTTATCTGTCAGCCGATGGACTCGGTATATGAAACCTTGGCTCGTGCAATATCCTACAAAATAGATGTGTTGAATTTTCCAGGGAAATATGAAGGCAAATAATTATTTCCCACAAAGTCGGGACACCAGCAGGCTTCCACGTCAATTTATTCAGTATATTCAAAGAATCCTGCTGGTTTATTCAAGTTATATGAGACGGCAGAGGCAAGAGTGTCGACCCACATTTACATTTAGACAGCATTTTTTATTTGTATACGTCGACTTGTTTGACTTAAGAATTCACCGTTTTTAATTGTGATTGCAGCTTCTCAAATCAAATGATTAGAAAAGCTCTGAAAAATAGCGATGTGCGATTTTATTATTGTCTGGCAATTTTTAGTTCTAATAATCAGTCCAGAAAATAGTTAGTTATTGATGATCAGAAATCATGGCAACATAGAATTTAATATAGATATAGCCATAAACAAAATGACCTTGCGCTGAGCACAGGCGTATGTTATGCATGTGTACGTTATGTACAGATACCGAATTGCGTGACCTAAATATGCAACAGGTGGTGGGAATTCATGGAACTCTTAACTTAACTGTTCCTTGGATGATTTCTGACTGATAGGTCCCAATAAATCAGTAGTAGGATCACAATCATGTGATCGTCATCAGGCAGCTGACACAGCGTTCACTTGTTGTCATAGTTACAGTTTAGCTTTCACAAATCTGTGGATCCAGACAATAAGCCACATCACTGCCAAAATTTAATGAGGTGGCCCTTGTGTCACTTCTGATCTTCCCTGAAAATTTCATCCAAATCCGTTTTTGAGTAATGTTGCACATTGACAAACAGATCCACAGACGTACGCCGATCATCACATAACTCCGCTGCGTTCCTTGGCGGACTGATAACACCATGGATGTCTATGCAAATGCCAAAATACTGGCTGACGAGAAGGCTCACAGTCTGCAGAAGCTCGACTGAAAAGGAACATTCCAGCATACCAATCCAAAGCAAAATGCCAAAATCAAACAAGAGCTTCTAAAGAAGAAAAAGTGAAAACTACACAAAACCTTTAGAGTGTTTTGGAGAGAATGGCAGAGCAACACAACCACTTCAGCAAATAGCAGCTGAAAGAAATGTACCAAACAATGTCAGTTTGGCAGACACTATCCAACAAATTGCTCCTAACTGCAGGTGTTGCTTGAACTAACTCTGATGCTTAGATGTGATGTTCTTTAGAGTTATCGTTGCCACATACTGCCCTCTTATTGTCCCCCATCTTTGTGAATCTGTCCACCCAGAGAAGAGTCAAAGAAGAGATGAGGGTCGGGATTTCATCCACATGTAATGGATGATGTGTCAGTGAGACGGAGAGGCTGGAATATGCTAAGAGTCGGCCAAAAGCCAAGCTCTGACTGATAGATTAGAGCAGAGCCTCGGCTCCTCAATCAAACTTGGGACCCTTGACTGCACAAGACCTTAGGAAAGAGAAGATCCGTATTCATCTCACAGTATCTGTGACACACACTTCATTTTTCGAGGGAGACGCTATTTTACCAAAGGCAATTTTATTGGAGCGTCACTGTTGTATGGCTCTAAACAACCTTTAGATCATACAGAAATGGGAAAAATAAGATGAACATGAACCTCAACGTTGCAAAACAAGATTGCCCCTCCACAACTTGGGGCTATCGGGCTCCTGCTGAGCTATTAAATGCAACAAAGCTCATATATATATCAGCTCAGCAGCTGCAATTCACAAACATTCATACACAACCTAAAGGCTCTCTATGAATGCTGCCCCTGATACATTTATTTTTTTCTTCTCTGGTGAACTAACACAACCCAAGACAGGTGAACACAATATGATGGCAATACCTATTTGGAATTAAAGACTGAACAGCTTTACTTAAAATGTTACATTTCTTAAAGCACCAACAATACATTTAACATGTTTGAGCTCTTAGTCGTAAACCAAAGGCATTTATTTGTCCTGTTTTGTTTTTTTCTCTAGGAGACCCCCAGATCTGGAAGCGGCCGCCACAAGAGGTGAGGCTTATTTATTTAATCCTGACTGAGAGTGGAGTTTATCTGCCTCAGCATCAGTAGCAATGTGTCAAAAGAAGGAATGCAGGCTGGTATGAGAAAACAGCAGTTTGAGTCATTAATTACAAGAGCAGATTTCCTCTGAAATTGTCTGAGGGCCTTTTTTCCTGATGTCTCACTGTTGTTGTTGTTTTTTTCCCTGCCATGCTGGCTATTTCTTGCTATTTTGGTTCAAGAGGGATGATGGTTGATGGCTGTTTTGAACAGTAGCTGACAGGAGACCATCTGGACCTCGGACAGTTTGGTCAGGCCATCACTCCCCTGCTGTGGCTGGAAGGGAGTGTCGAAAGTAAATGATTTCCTTTGAAAGCTTTTGGGTCTAAAATGAGTCATTCAGTCAAGTTTGCTTTGGCATTTGATAAGGGACTTTCACACTTTTTCTTTTCTTTTCAACAAACATACAAAAAAAGAATGTTTGAACCAAGACCTCATGCTGGGCTGATATTTTGTGTTTTTCACATTTTACTGTAGGAGTTCAGGGACACAATATTGGGGTTAAAATGATGATGATGATAAAAATGATTTCATATGTTTTTGAAGTATATTATAGAAAATTGTTTCCCTCATTGGGAGCTGAAGTCCTTTAGGAATCTTTGTTTGAGTCTAGCGTGTATTTATTTTTGCCTTATTTGCAACCAAATTGAGAAGTTGTGGCCAACCCCAACAGCCAGGTTCACCAGCTGACATTCAGTCTGGCCATGTAATTATGGCTGTTGCTGTCATCAGCTGGCCCGGCTACACTTGGACGCTCTGCGGTTCTGCAACGGATAACCCGCCAGGTGGGCTGGGCAGCACAAGATGGCTGAAAGAGCAACTTTAGACGTACATGTTTGCCTCTAATTCACTTCCTTTTCAAACTATTCTCCGGCACAGTTTGTCCCTGCGCTTCACAAAACCCTTGAATCTTTTTGTTTTTTTTTTAAGTGTTCCATCTTATGCAGGAATTTCACACCGAATCTCATTCAAACATTTGAACATGCCCGACAGAAGTTAATTACTGTTCAGACATTTGCTGGGCTCCACCAATAAATGCAACTTAAACATGATCTGTTGATGCTACCAGAAAAATGCTGCTCTTTAGTAGCATCTTGCAGTACCTTTTGGACATCATTAAAGCACTGGTGCATTTGTGTCCTTCTCCACAATCAATAATGTGTTTTTATGAAGAAAATTCTATGCTGTTTTACTACTGACATTCTTAAGTGATTTGATATGGAGCTACATGTTGTAATAAGGGCTGTTGTCAGCCAAACGAAGTGTTGGTCATATGAAATTGTACCTACTCGTTAGGTGTATTTGCATCTGGTGTGGTCGGTCGAAGCACAGACAAACCTTTGGATGTATGCGGCTGTGGAGAGATGGTGAAAGTTACCTGGACCCTTGCATAGTCTTGGATGAAATATACACTGGCCTTAGATCAAGTAGATTATAAAAGAACATAAATACTATTTATTTATTTCACCAGGTAGACATGTTTGAGAACCAGTTCTCATTTGCAAACATGACCTTGCCAAGAGGCACCAGCAGGAACAAATGCACATGTAAACTACAGACACAAATAGACATATAAACATAGCAAAGAACAAAAGTGAACAAGTAAGAAGCATGGGAAGTTATACATGTGAGTGAAAATAATGTGCATGAGGTGTAGAAAGTGTGTGTGTGTGTGTATATATAAGTATGTGTCATGTCATTCATTCATTGACAAATGTATTGTCTTGAAAAGCGTAGCTGCGGTTAGCGCTGGATGTTGCAACCAGGATGCTGTGATATTGAAAAGATTTCAGTGTCTAAAGCTTCTTCCACCTTTCAAAAGAAAAAATAAAACTACAAACACAGCTCATCTTAAAGAGTCCGGGCCCTGGGAGATGGAAGCGTTCAAAACCAAAGCACAGCCTGTTCTGCTTGTTTGAAAAGCTTGAAATCCCAACATCCATTAAGGTAACAGGGGAGCGACTGCATCTGTAAACTATCAGCTCTGAATGGAAACTTGTTTGGTGTTTTCTCGCTCTTTGGAGGAACGGCACGCATCAAGGCTAGACAGGGCATTAATCAGATGGTTGAATACTGTGTGTTGTGGTTTCCAGCATAGCTTTGACTTTTCCACATCAACGATTGCGTTTGTGGAGAGACGTTGTTGTACCTGTGGCTGCTGTTGTTATTTGCTTTCCTGTCTGCTTTCTGCCTCCCACCTGCTGAGGCACCCAGGAGTGTGTGATTGGCTCAGCCTCCCTCTCTCCCAGACCTCACCCGGCGGGGCACTAATGGGCCCCGGTGTGATATTTAGTATCGAGGCCATGGATGTTTAGGCTCGGCTTCGGCCCCCGCTGTGCATCCTCGAGAACCCGTGTATGTGTGTTGATTGTGGGTGCGACCAGGGACGTATCTCTTGAAACAAGATGGCAGACATGAATGAAGACACACCAGGCATGTTATTGTTTTGTGGTTGGCTTTTTTTTAGGGCATCATGGTGAGCTGATGTATTCATTGTCGCACTTTGTAATGTATATGCATGTGTGATTGTGTGTGTGTGGTCACACTGATAAACAAAGAGCAGCTTTCAAGAGCCACAGTGAGAGAGACAAATGAAATTCACTTCATCTTGGTGTAGGCGAGCACCAAGGAGAGTGTTTCAAGGACTCCCTCTGGATCAGAAGCGATGGTCACTGCAATGTGTCGTTCCCTGTAAGAATGACTGAAAATAAGCCGTTGGCTCTGTAAATGTCAAGTTACAAAAAAAATACCGCCTCTGCAGATGTCGGGACATGGTTCAGTAGCTTCAGTAGAGAAAAGAAGAATGACTGATTTGAGTAAAATAGATATAAACCTCTGAGAGATAGAAAAAACATTTTACAGTACAAGGCTTGTTTATGTCGTTTGTCTCTATTGTCTCTTCGACTCCTTATACAGATTAAAGTCGTGGTGCTTAGAGTTGGGAGATATGAAAATGCACATTCTGATGGGTCTCAAATACATTCAGCAATTAAGTTCAGCCGTCTCCCGTGTGCAAATTGCTTTCCCAGATCTCTCAGCTGGAACACTTTCACCCGAGATGAATCATGAGGCTGTGGCAGTTCCAGATAGTCCACAATGTGCTTGCATGGGGGAATTACTGAACATAGATGATACAGCATTCCTAATTAGATATTTCTACAAATGTTTTTACCCTTAAGAACAAATTGTTCAGTCCATTGAACATATTTTTGTTTGTGTTTATCTTTAAGGCCCCAGAAAAGGCTTTCAAACCTTAAATACTTCTCTAAAACATGAACATTTCAAGACTAAAGAGGCAACAGTGAAAGCAGTCATGTTTTAACAAGTCTGTAACTCTAAAGCTCGGCTAATCAGCTTCATCAGGACTTTGTAAGTGTGCTTTTCTTTTAATTGGCATTGGCCAAACATTTCATGAACTGTTGTCAGACTCAAATTCAAATGTGAAATCTCTGTCTAAAGGACAAACTGTAGTAAATGAAATAGGCAAATAGGAGCACATTAGACATTATTGTTCTTAAAGTGGTCAGAAATAAGAGGAAATGCACAGATTTATGTCAAATAAGGTAACACGGATTCATTGCTCACTCTCATGTGTAGTCGCACTGCAAAAGGTCGATCTGAGCCCTGGGAGAGGATTGTGAAAACAACTTTTCAACACCCTCAAATGTGCATTATGCAAGATATGAACATAAATATAGTAGCAAACAAATATCTGCTGGCAAAAGATATAGTGAAGGTGTCCTTAGCATAGAATGAAGTCCCATTTCCTCTGTTGTAATTTGAGTTTCTCCATTTTATGTTTTGATTGTTCATAAACTGTCATAAATTGTTCATAAACAGAGAGTGGCCTTTGCATGGGCAAAGCAAAAGTCCATGGTTCAGCCATAGCCCTAAAAATGAGATTAAATGTGATTTCTGTGCATGTTTCATTCCATGACTCATCTCTACTGCCGTGTTGCTGCTGTCCTCTGTTCCTCCTCAGCTCGTGTCTGATCTGCTCCAGTCTGTGTTTCTCTGTTTCCACGAGTTGCTCCAGTCTGACTGTGAAACCAGACCGCACAGCAGAAGGGACTTGAGCAGAGAGTTGAAATGAGATAACTTTACTTGAGTGGAGAACAGCTGGCTACAAGTGCTGGTCCGAATAGCATTTTCTGGTCTCCGGATGTTCGGGCCCAAATAATGACGAATATCCAAATATTCGGCTCGTCCAGGGGGGAGAATGCACTCCAACGGGGTGGAAGGTATAATTTTTCAGGTTAAATTGACTAAATCAGCCAAAAAAGAAGAAAGACCAAACCTGGTCACAACCTTTATTTCTTGCCATATGTCCCGTTTGTCTCTACACTGTGAGTTATTCAATTGCAAAAACAAATAAATCAATAAAAATCCCTTTCTTTGTTATGATATTTCCACAATTCCCACGACCGCTTCTACAATCCCAGAGTTAAAAGTGCTTTGCAAAGTCATCTAATACCGGAGACCTCATATCTGGCAAGCCTTGAAAAGAGTGCAGATGGTACAAAAGAGTTATATTTGTTCCTCGTCTTGCAAGCATCTTTCCTGTCTGTTTCAGCTTCAGAAATATGCCAACAGCCCCCTTCAGACTGCTCAGTGAATCCTGGCAATTTCCAAATAATTTGATTCCTAAACCTGTCAGCCTGTTCCTAAGAGGGACTGGGAGTTGTTGTAGTCGTGAGTTTGGAGCCAGAAATTCATTCCCAGTTTCCACGTCAATACTTATTGGAATAAGGTCAGTAAGAAAATAAGCTGCACATGAATATTCTTTTTATTCCCAGCTGCCCCGGACTCCGTCTCTAAGCAGCGAGGAGGTGAAAAGGAGATAAGGTTAATGTTCTGCTCGAACTGCACACAAAAACCTTTAAAACCTTTTGTGACGCACAAGTTGGCACTGCCATTCCTGAGCCTATTTGAAGTTATAATATGTAAATTGTTTCTTAATCAGAATCCTTTTTGCACCAAAGTTGCAAATCCTTGACGGCCTTTTCTCCATTAAAGGAATAAAAGGAAGAGGGGTTGTTAATAATGCATGCCTAATTGAAATGGCAAATACGCAGAAGATATTCCCACCTGTTCTTTTGATGATGGATGTGTCACCCTATTGAAGTTTAATAATGCGGGTATGATTCATACCTTCAAACAGCTTCGGTGTGAATACAGTACCGGACACTTTGAATCGTGGAAGCAAAACACGAATGTCATCCTTTTTCCAACTTTCTTTTTCTTGTGAATAATCTGACATTATGTCACTTGAGCATTCAAAGTTGTACTGTGTGTACTAGTAGCATGTTTGTTTGTTTGTGTTTGTAACAGCTCTGCAGGACAGGGGTCTGAGGAGGAGGTGGGTGGAAACAGACAACGACACAACCGTCACGGCAGAGATGGAGGAGCTGCAGCACCAGGAAGTCTGGAGAAAAGGATGGAGGAGCTGGAGAAGGTACATAGATGGCACTTAACTGGTTGAACCTCCTCCATGTAAACACAAGCCAAGCATGTTATGTTTTAAGTGAATGCTGCACCTCACTCTGTTGTCTAATTTACTTCATGAAGGTTAGTATCAGTCTTAAAACACTGGATTTAGTTTTTTCTGGGCAAAACAAGTGAGTAAATGGAGGCATCTGCTCAAACACTGGATTCGTTCAGGGTCCAGATGAGTCAGAATACACATGTTGGCAGGTTTTATTGCCTCCCTGCTGTGAGAAGGTCAGCGGCTGTTGTTCTTGAGGGTTCTCCAAGTCTTTTCCCTATCAAACGGGCTTGATATTTACTGAACATCTGGCGAATTGTTGCTGTGGTCAATGGAGTTTTGGCGATTTATATCACCTTCCGAAGTGAGACTTTTATGTGCTGCTTTTGCAAAGTAGGCACATAACCTTTTATGAAAAAAGGACTAAATATTTTTTGTTTTTTGTTTTAATTCTGTTCAGTTTTCTTCAGTTCTTCACTCAACTACTGCCTCTTCGATGTCACAAATTATTTAAATTTTTGAATTTTTCAAGTTTGTTTTGTGGATTTAATCCCTATTCCAGATACCAAACATTTCAACAGTTATTAGTTTGCCAGAAAGGGAAAGAAAATATTTGAAAGATGCTGAAGATGTGACACCAAATTCATCCAGTGCCACTCTCGCCTCCAAAAATTACCAAAAAATAACGTAAAACGTCTCTAAAGTTTCTTTTTAAACATATAATCACAGACATAAAATCATATTTATATTCAAAACATTGCAATTCTTTGAAAGTGACTTTTATAATGATATGAGAACAAAAGAAATGAATGCTCACATCCAGGTGCTTTACAAGGGGAACCACACATTTGTCCTCACTCTAAAAAAATGTTCGTGCTCTATCTTGATTATGAAATCTTCCCAGATGTAGTGTATTTGCAATCACACTTGAGTCCATTTTCCACACATTAACTTGTTTGCAATCACCACTCCAAACAAAACGGCCATATTTTCCTGCTTATTTGCAAAAGATAAGGAACTTAGTGCGCCATGAGTGAATCAGGTTCCCAACACTTCCCCTAAGCTCCTAAAAACAAAGATGCATTTCCAGTATATGTTTACGGCATGACCAGAAATCACGCTGATTACAAACAGATGACATTTCAGGAAGAAAACCGTTGCTTTTTCATAGAATACAATAGTTTGTGTGATGTTTTAGCTGTGTAAGACTGTCTGACATGGGCGGACAATCATGTACACTCTTCCGTCTCAGGCCTCGTCTTTTAATTAAACATTCAGCTCGTCCGCCCACGCCTTTTTAATTGTTGATGTGTTCAGTGGAGCTCCGTTATGTAGGATCTGATAGAAAAAGAAGAAAGCCCTGGGAGTCAGATTTATTTGTTGCCTCCAAGGACTCTTGCTCCGTCCAGTTTTTAAAATTAGACAAATACATCCTGACAAATCTCAAATTTGTAAGTGTCTGGAAAACCTTGATGAACAGTATTTTTTTAAAAATTGTTCTATACTTACAGAGCACCCACTGTTAGACCATCAAACCACAAATCACACCATCAAAATAGGACACAAAATCTTCTAAGCAATCAGTAGAAGAGGGAACATCCTGTGCCGAGTTTCACAAGATTTTCTTTTCTGTACTTCCCAAAGATAAACTGACCCCCGGAGCACCATGGATATCTAAAATTTCAGAGGTTACATGAGTTTTATGATTGATCTGCTATCTCTATCAGATCCTATCCATGTTTCAATGTTAGTCCTTTGGCCACCTGAAAGCCTCCATCAGTAGAACTTTGTTGTGATAAATTTCCACTTTAAGTCTTTTACGCGGCTGCCCAAGAAGTGATTTTCAGGTAGGAAATGGTGGCGCTGGTAGAAATTCTCCTTGGTGTTGTTGAAAAGATGACCTTCTACGGTGCAGATATGTCTTTACCTTCCATTCGGCTCCTATCAGACTCTCAACCCTTCACTGCTCCCACTGTAGAAACTCCACTCTGAATCAAATGTCACTTGTGCGGCGTTCGAAAAAAGGCTTTTAATGTACGTACCGCTGTGACCTCAATGACCACAGTGGGAGGTATTTTTCTGGGTCAAATGACCAGAAGCACTTTTGAAGTCATATTTCAAACACTTATGTTTGTGCATGCTGTTTCTTTCCTTCTCATACAAGGGCAAGGTGGATATGACAGGTCTATTCATATGAGACGGCTGTCAGCCAAAACTCAGAAACTCCATTTATCCTCAGACATTGCTGAAAACTCTCAAAAGTATTGAAATATTGTTGAATCTCATGATTATATATCTTTGGAATTGCCTTTTCTCCAAAGCTGACGCACTTCATTCCAACCCCACCAAGAGAAATCTGGTCTGGACTGATGTTTAGCCCGACATATTTGATATTCGGCAGTTAAAGTCTTGATCATTATGTTCATCATGCTAGCATCTGTAGCAGTAAGCAATGCTAAGCCCTAAGGCTAATGTTAGCTCCAGGTGTTAAAACTGATCGATAAATTTTCCCCTCGATTTCTTGCTGAAGAACAGACAAACAATGTCAACTCCATCTTCTCAACCATTTTATTCCAACTCATTTAGCCACCTGCTTTGGTTTTTTTCTTACTTTTAGAGTTGCAACAATTCATTGATTAATTGGCAACTATTTAGACAATTGCATAAGGGTTTGAGTGACCTTTTCAAAAAGAAATTTCCTAATTATTCGATTCTACTTTTTTACATTTTGATATTTTCTGGTTTCTTTCTTCCTCTACGACATTAAACTGTCTTTGAGTTGTGAACAAACCAACACTCCTTATGAGCACGATGCAACTCGATTTCAAAATCCATCAGGACTTTAAAACTCCTGTAGAGTGAACCTGACGAGTGGAGTACAACCTGAGCTCTGGTTCTGAAGGAGTCATGGAGATGGGTCAGATGACACATTTCAACTCATTCAGAGTGAAACTGCTAATGGAGATTCCGCCTACATGACTGAGTTAGTTTTAAAGGAGTACAAGAGATGTTCGTTCGGGTGTCTCTGAGAGGTCATTCTGTAAGAATTCAAAGCTGCAGTTATCCATAGTACCTTTAAAAGCAAGCATGAATAGAGTTTCTGTGGTGAGCACATTTACGTCAGGTTCATTACATCTCCCCTTCTACTTTACCTGCCTGATTGGTTTCTATGGAAACAATTTCATACTCATCTGCAAAAGCAAAAAAAGTGAAACTAGAAAGTGGAAATTCAGGTCTGATCTTTATTTCCATTACAACAACACAGCAGTTTGAATAAGTGTGCATGTTTCTTCCCATCTCGCTCGGTAAGGAACACCATCAACAACTGTATTTTACTGTCGGAGGAGGTGGAGACAAACACACTGGCTTTTAAATACAATTTAAAAGAAGCACAAAAGTACACAACAGGAACTATTTTATTGTTCCCTGGCAATCATTATTTTGGATTTCTAAAGAGTGTTTTGAATCAGGAAATAGAAAATTACATTGTTAAACCTGTCATTTCACAAAAAAGTCAATGCATCATGAGGCCTTTTCAAAGCCAATGTTTTTACAGGTAAAATGTGTTTTCAATAAAGTAGCCTTTGCAAGAGATTAATACTGGGGCTATTAATACTCAACTGTCTGATACGGCTGTTGGCAGCTCCAGATTTATGGTCCAAAGCTGCCTAAAGCTGGACGGTAGTTTAGATAAATTCACATTTCAGATTCAGAGTGAACCTGTTTCAGTGTAGAGGTTTTCTATAAAATACACCCTCTGTGATAGATGTCCTGTTTGTGTACACGCTGTTGAAGAAATTTCACTTTTGGTCCTTCGAAGTTTGCTGTAATTGAGTGTTGATTGGTATTCCGGCATACAGTGGGCTTACCAACACAGAGCACGAGTCTGTGAAGGTAAGCCGACCCAGAACATCTGCAGAGTGCCCAATTTATAGGGATAGTCCGAGGGAGGGGGGGTGTATGTAAATACAAAGAGTAACTGAATTAAGAAGTAATGTGTGTGTGTTTTCAGGAGTTGGCCAGAGAGCGTCAGGAGAACGCCAGGCTGCTGAAGGCCCACCAGGACAAAGACGATCTCATCGGGAAGCTGAAGGAGGAAATCGACTTGCTGAACAGAGTGAGTCCAGCCTCCGTCATTTTCTGCTCTGATGTCTGATATTTTTGAGCGTTCCTTTGTGTTTACGTGCGTGGGCGGCTTGTGGGGGTTGTAAATCATCATCTGGCATTTTCCTGGAGTTCTGTATAATAGCTATGTGTCTTTCTACAACAATTTTCTTTTAGTCCATTAGGATTTGGACGTCCACAAAGCTTTATTTTTGGATCTATATAATTGTTACATTGAGGATTATGCAGTATACGAACACTCAGGAGTACTTCGGTGATATTTGAGTTGTAGAAGTCAGCGTGGCAGATAACATTTATGTTTCATTGATTTATCAAACATGATTGTAAGTGTCAAGAAAATTGAGAGAGACTGGATTTTTTGTCAGCTTAAATTTGAGCCTATTTTCATTCATTGTGGATGAACACTTAAGGATGAATAGTCCTCCAGTGGCTGCTTTCACAGGGCTTGGAAAGACAGTTTTTGTTGAGAAAGCAATCAATATGAAAGAAATTGCGCATTGGCAGCAGATAGTACCACAGTGTTTAACTTTTACCACCTATTTCCATTCTTTTCATCTTCGCTTCATCTTGTTTTGATGTTCTGTCTGCCAGTGTGGACGCAAAGTCAACAGCCTTTAAAGTTCAAAGGCCCTCCAATTAAAACTTTCAAAGTGCTTTTAATCTCACCCTTGCTTTCATATTAAGTAAAGTAGAGCGGCAGGCCAAACTACATAATCACTGAATTACAACTGAGCCAGCTTCACCCAATCAGTGTGGTATTGTCAGTGTACCTTTGTTGGAAAGAAAAGATCACAATCAGCCGCCATTTAAGAGTGTGACTTTAGTTCACAGTTGGCTTCCCCCTTCAACAAAATGTTTTACAGGTTCTCTGTAAACCACAGGAGTGACTTTGTTGATTACAATTTGATCTTTATTATTGAATTAATCTACAGTCGAGGCACATTTGTTGTTCAATGTTGGACTGATAGGTTTGACTCCGAAGGTCATTCTCCAGTGTTTGTACCTTTTCACACATTAGTTATACAATTATGACAGACTTTTAGGCCTTAATTGATGTGTGTGCAATGGTGGGTTGATTACAAGTGGAGTACTATTGGTAAAGGTCATGTTTGCTGTCTGACTTTTTTTGTAATTGAGATTTTTGTGCTTACTAGGGTACCTGAAAGATTTTCCTGGAATGAATGGTGACCCTGCCCAATTTAGATTAAACCCTCTAAACCTCAAGTGGATATGAAAGGCATGTCATCTTAAAAATAAATGTGATGAAATTGCGGGAGACAGTGACAATTGCTAAAAAGTTAAATTTTTTCAGCTTTAATAACATGTTTCAACATTTTAATTGGTAATATTTACTCCTAAACTAATTCTTTAACACGTTCCAACCCATTTCCACCAGCTGGCACACCATGGTGGGAAATTAGCAGCAGCCAGATACTGGTTTAACATCAAATGGTTGGTAGATGTAAGGCACAAAATGATCATTTACTATTGAATGAATCATATTTGGACATATCTGTCAGTGGTTTATAAAGTTAATTTCACATCCTGGCACACACATATTCACACACACACTCACGGCTTGTCACGCCACTTAATGAATCTAATGTTACCTTCATTCTTTCAGCAACAGATCTGGATGCAACAGCTTCCATCATGGTTATTTGTCTGGTCTGTGGTCCGCTCGTTTCAGCCGTTGTCCTAGAAAAGCGTTTGTCAATCGATGATTTTCGTTTGTATTCCACCACAATATTCCACGGTGTAAAACAGTTTACCTCCGCTTTGGTGAAGAACATCAGGGAGTTGTTTTTTCATGGTCTTCAGCAGTAATTTTTGCTGGTAAATGAGAGACATTAGAATCGGACATGTCTGCATCTTCAAACCATAAACAAGGAAGTGAGTTTGGTGATGTACGTGCGTTACATTTACACTGGGGACTGCTGTGATTGGTGGAACTCATGGGAGGCTGGACGAAATTGCAGGAAAAGTTGCAGTGATTGGACAAAATTGCAAGGAGATTGGTTGAATTTGCATTAATTGTTGCAATCGCAAATTCCTGGAGGGACTGGAAATTTAAACACACATGGTCAATAGAATACATGCGCCATGTTTTATGGACACATCATACGTGGTGAAATACTTCTATAGAATTGATGTACAGAGTACTGTGAATAACACCTCATTTATATGGGTTGTAACAATGTCAGTAGAACTGTGAGGAGAAATCATGTAGAAATGTCTCCTGAGGGTTAAAGATTAATCATCCTAATCCAAAGATGTGATGCAGGTACAAATACCTACCACAATGCAGCTGTCACATGTAATATTTTCAGCTCCTATGGTTTTAAAAACAGAGGTTTTTAGTCTGGTTGCTAATAACAGGGCTACTCCCGAAACAGGTTTACATTGCCAGTCAAATCGCTGCAACCCCACCCCCCCCGACATACTTGTGCAGAAAGCAAGGATGAATAAAAAGACGACAGGCTCTAACCTTTACAAACCAAACCCTGCTTCAAAATTACTATGACAAGGACACATTCTTTTCTCTCACTGTGTGGAAAAGTCATCTTTTCACAGCAGTGTTAAAACGTTTGGACGCATTTGAACTGACATAGCTCAGATGTATTGAGGAAAAAAGGTTAATAAGTGATAATACTGAGTGTTTCTTGATTAAAAAAAAAAAAAAAAAAATCAGTTAAGACACGAGAATGCCCCCCGACAAGTCCAGACAAGTGGCTGAATCTATTGTGAAAAGAGCTTTTGGCAGATTTTGAGACCATGTGAGTATGATAATTTCCCTCTAATGAACCCACCAGCAGGGTTCACGTGTGTTTTTATGTTTGGCTTCATAGATCAAGGTTCTGTTTCCTCCTCACACTGCGGTCAGGGTTGAGAGGTCAGGGTGTCCACATGTTAGCTGATGTCTCTTTATGTTCAGCAGCTCGAGTGAAGCTTCCCTCAACCCTCTGAACCCTCGTCTCCCTTTCACCCCACACTGTCAGCAATCCCTCCTCGACCTGCAGCTTTTGTCTGTGTTTTCTGGTGGTGAAACATCTTTGTTTCTGTCTTATTTTGCATCTCTGAAGACAAACACTGCAGGATGGGACACATCTCAAAGACTTTCACATCTTAAATATTCAGAGAAAATAGATCTTAGCTCTCCCCTGTGGAGCTGATCAAATCTAAACAAGACATTTGACTCTGCCAACGAATGCAGCGGTCAGTGACGTGTACATTTTTTAGCCGAAGTCCAAAACATGTTGCTTGGTTATTATCTGGACACTTTTTTTATTGTGAGACACACCACACAACCCATCTGCAAACACAAGGGTGCGATATTGCAGGAGACCTCGCACTGATAGCATCACATGGTCATAAGAGAAGGACGGTCAACGCAGTGAGAGCCATCAGAAATGTCCCTGAGAGAGGCTCCTGCAGGCCTTGATGTTAAAGCTGGAGATAACAGCTGATCCAGTCTCTGCGGGAAGATTGAACCCCTCAGTCACTGCAGAAGTTTATTTGGGAGAGAAAGAAAAGATAAAGCACCGATGCTGGATGTGTATCTCCCCCCTTGATATGCTTTGAAGAGAGAAATCCTATCTTGCAAAGAGTTCAAATCCCTGAAAGCTCACACAGTTGTGACATAGACGCTGATGAGATCATCCATCTAATTATAAAGTAGGAGAGATTTTGTATTTTTAAAGGTCAAACCTGCAGTAACTGTTTTGGGGGCAAGTTAAGTTGAGTTGTTGAATTATTTGCATATGCAGTAGATGCAGAGCAACATTATCGTTCAATATTCACTTTCCATTTTTGTCCTTTTTCAGTTTTTTATTATCTCCTGAGGGAAACGCGTCTCTTTAAAGACAGTAAAACGTCCACTGCATTGTCTGTCTGCTGGTTGGTGCTGAGCAGATAGTGTAAACTGGGTTTTATGAAAATAATGCTATATTTTCGTTTGCATGTCTGCTTTGTGGACGGTGCTTAAGAGAGAGGAAAAAAAGTTTTGTAACACCCTCTATACCTGCAGAGAATCGACGCAAAGTACACTTGAAGGCTTCTATTAAATCACTGTCGTCCCTAAAGTACTGATGCTACTAAAATGGGGAGTAGTACCTCTAGTATCGGTATCTCATGCAACTTTCCATCACAGTTGTGTATAAATTCACAACCTCCTCAGTTTGACTCTTTAGGTTCCTCCAAGTGTCGTTCATCTCGATCCCCACAGTCTTGCAATCATGACCGATGATGGAACAAACCCAGAAGGAGGAGTGTCACTTTGATGAGACGGCGCTGCGGCAACTTGCAGCCTCTCTCATTTGCAACTAATTGAAGCTGTTAATGTCTAATTTGTCGCTATCAAGGCAGCCCGACTACAAGGGGAAACCTGGCAGCGAGTTGAGGCTCATTTTAACTCTCAGACTAGCACTCCACAACCCGATCAGGCTCCTCAAAGGTACAGAGGCAGGGTGTTGAATATTCATGAGCTCCAATGTGACCAGAAGGCACTAAACCCAGAGCTGTGTGTGTGTTGTGCCCTCTGAACAGGACCTGGATGACATTGAAGATGAGAATGAGCAGCTGAAACAGGAGAACAAGACTCTGCTGAAAGTGGTGGGTCAGCTGACGAGGTAGAAGCGTTCTGCACGGCTCAGACCCGACACAACAACCAGCCTCGCCCTGACGAACGCAGCGTCTCCGTTCTCTCTCCTGCCCTCGGTCAAGTCCAGCTGCATGACCTCTCTTTGTGTTCGGTTCGTCTGTTTAGAGGTGAGACTGTAAATTAGTCGTCCAGAGGCTCCCCTGCCTTAAAACACATCCCTCTGGGGTGGATTTATTCCTTTTGTTGTGAAAGCCGAGCTGAGTGGTGGAGGATTATCTGTCAATCTATACATATTTAATGTAAATGTTTGTATATAGGCCATTTAGATTGTTCATGTTTTGATTTCTGATAAGGTTTAAAAAAAAAAATAATTAAAAAAATACAATGAATGTATGTGCTGCAAAAACACACAAAGTCTTGTTTAGAGATATTTCCACGCCGTGCACACAGCAGCCATCCACATAAACTTAAAAAGATCTCCAGTGTTGCAATGTTTGAATTGAGTCTGACGTCTAGGAGCACTTGGACCAAATTCAACACAATTACTGCTACAGTATCAGCAGCCAAAGTGGGCACAGTGCCTTGCAATGCATGTGAGATTTTTTTTTAGTCATTTGTGTTTTCTAACTGGTTAAAGCCTGGAGCTTTATTAATGAACAACTGTGCCAGATTTACTTTCTTCCAGCAACATCTTGGTACATTTTAATCCCACTTGGGCGTCTGCAATTCTGAATAAATAAAGTTGCATTTTAAATATATCCAATTGAAAACAATGAAGTTGAAGCAAGACTATATCATTTATATGCTTTACGCATTTCAATGTTAACATCTTGAGTATTATACCTGTCAGCGAGGAAATGTTTCAGTCTAGTAAATATGTGGATTCTTTTTTTTTTAAATGCATTTTGCTCTCGTTTACAAGTTACAGTCTTTGCAATATTTCATAGGTGTTTAGCAGCTCTGTTTCTAGCCTCTAAAATGCGTGGAGTGCATTTTTGTTTTGTATGATAACCAAATGAACCGAAGGAACATACTATTTGAAATGCATCTCTTTTGTTTACTCAAGGGAACAAGGCTTGGCTGGTGGTAGCGTTTTTTTCTTTCTGTATTTTATCCCAGCGAGGAGCTGCGGCAAATAATCTTTAGTCGGTCAATCCGCTTCCACGTACACATTTTGGGGGGGTAAAGATCATCCCCTCGCAGACAGACATCACAGATCCATCTCTCTTTCCATTACATTATGCATGTACAGAAGATTAAGTCATTTAATAAAAGTTTGATTATCTCTCTCCTCAGTCGACTCGCTTGTGTTCATTAAGACTAATTTGATGTGATGATACCATGCCACTGAGTCGGTAATGCAATGTGACGGTGGCGGGGGGTTCGGTTCCTCTGCTTAGCTACCGGTGCACACATACACTCGCAGCTGACGATGATTCAACATGCCAATCACCAGCCTGACTGCTGCTGGGACATAACACCTCGAGAACTTATTATGCTATTGAAACGCATTAATTCTCTCACCTAGTGACGGAATGAGGAGGGGACAATCTATATAGGGACCATATCAGGACTAATGTCATCTAAATTTCCAGATAATGGCCTCTTTCGGCTGATGGAAAGTGCTGGAGGCTCTCTCCGTAATCCCTATTAGCATTTTTATGGAAAGTTGTAGGGTTTGTCATTTGGAATAGTCACAGAGGGCACAGACAATTCATATCTGCCTTTTGGTTTGTCACAATAAGCTGCGAGTCGGCTCTCAGCGGCACCATCAGACCTCCACTAAAGTTCAGATAGAAACACAGTCCTTTCTGTCTTATCAACGCTCGGTAAATTGCACATTTCACTGCGTGTTAACACAGCAAATCCTTGTATAGAGTGGATCTGGGGGTTTGTTTTAAAGCTCAAGCTAGCATTTGGACACAATGTATGTTGTCGTCTTGTATAGTGGCAAAAACAATCGAATGATAGCGAGTTTTATGAGGTTATCTCAACAAACCGACCGATACATCGTGTGCCAGATATTATTGGTCGATATTGTCGCAGCATATATGTTGTCACGTCAATATGAAAACGTTCTTTTGTCTGGGGGAATTGTGTCGTCACATGGTTTGTCCAGTAAACTTGTTGGTTTGTTGTACTGCAGCACATGTAGCAGAGCACAAACTTAGCAGATGTTGCTGCAGTCAAGCTTTATCTTCATGCTAAGTTGCTAACTAGTTTGTGAAATACATTGCGGGAGAGTTATTAAGCAATGCCCCCAGCATTCCATCAACAACAACAAACCCGTGCCTGCAGAAATCTGGTGGAAATACAGTTGTATGTTTACAGAGCGACATCTATGTGACATGTCAGAGAAAAACAGAAAAAGTGTTTCATGGTTTTATTTACATACCTTTAACCTTGACATTGGGAAAGTTCTGTTTCAGAAGTCACAGAGAGTATTGAAAGGTGATCGAGAAGACTCCGTTTGTCATCCATCCATCCATCCATCCATCCATCCATCCATCCATCCATCCATCCATCCATCCATCCATCCATCCATCTTCTGCTTGTCCGGGGTCGGGTCGCGGAGGCAGCAGATGGAGCAGGTCAATCTCTACAAACACTAAAGTTCTGAAAAGTATGAAGTGAATTTGTTTTATTCGGACTTTAAAAAAATGAAATCTGAAGCCTTGTTCTACAAGTCGTGAATCTTATCCCAACTCCTGCTGCCTCAGTTATTTCATAATGCGTTTGTTCTGATGATTTTTCAGGTTTATAAACTGTAAAGAACCTGCATGAGAGCTACAAAGGCTCAAAGGTAGACTATATAACAGCTTTGCATTACAATGTCTAACAAGTAAAGCAGTCAGAGAGCGCAGCACTCCGCCAAGGCTGCTCAGTCGTATCATTGCGGCTATGTCATTAGAAGGGAATGACATAAGTTTACCTTATCTGAGAGCATGATCTCTGCCTGTGTCATGTCAGACTGATTTTCATTGACAACCGTTATGAAAACAACTGACATGAACGCGCACAACTTCTCAATTGCATCAAACTACGTCTTCTGTTATGCTTACATACGTGTGTCTTACATGACATTTTTTCTTGTATTTCAAATCAATCCGTTGTTGCCAGCTTGTAATAATGACCGTTGTGTTGTGTTTGCTGTGTATTTGTGCTGTGAATAGACATGCCCTCTTCCACAAAGTGCATTAGATCCTGAGAGACTGATAGTTGGGACAGAGATGAGAAGCAGGCCTTATCTTGTTCTTGAAGACGCTCGGCCATATTTCATTATCGGTTGGTTTCATGCTCTTGGTTCTCCGACCAATCTCCTCAATCTCCAGGGTCCCTGGAGCAAGGAGGCACTCATCCGCACAGAGGATAGCAGGGGTCAGGGTGCCAGAAAGAGTGAAAACGGATGGATAGGATGATACTGGACATATTTTTGCAATTTCCTCTGCCCATTCCTTCTGGTCTACTTTATCACAGGAGCCCATTTTCTCAGCCACCAGCCTGAGAATGATTTGTGTCTGTCCATGCACCTTTTATACCTCATTATCTCCAAACTAAGTGATATCTGAGGTGACACTTTAAAGGCAGCATTCAAATTGAGGTGTCCTTGGTGAAATTACTGCGTTCAGCCCTTCTGTCCTAATCTAATGCCACTCTGTACTTCCAGCTGAAGCCACAATCTCTCGCTGCCCCTTTCAAGTCGGTGCGATTCCCTTCGTCGTGCCACCATGAAAGTGCTTTTTGGAAGTCATGCTGAACGGCCAGACGTTCTCTGCAGACAAATAGCAGCATATTGGGGCTGGAAACCTGCAATGACAAGACTTCAGACGCCACGTATGCTCTTCCTTCTATACCTGGACCACATGTGGATTTGCCCTTTGAAAAGTCAATGGGATACTACCACAGTTCACAAATGGAAACGAATCAACTAATGACAGTCCTAAAGCGTGACATTTACCAAATGGCATAATTTAGCTCATCAGGCCCCCCGAAACATTACATCGCTTTAGATATTTTAGTTTATGCTTTAATTGTCTGAGGAAATGTTGTGCTAGAAGAGAACAAATTAGATTTTTTTCTGCTGTTAAGGAGTCACCATATTAGATTCACTCAACCAATAAAGCTGTTGAATAATGTCATGCAATTAGACTAATCAAAATGTACCAAATTATTATGCTATTAGTGTAAAATGAAAGAAATGTCGCATACTATTACCTCAAATCAATGAATTAAAAGGTTATATTCCATATTCAACGCATTTTGTTGCATTGTGACAAGTGATTATGACTTTATCCGGCAGCGATTACATGATCAGCTGCTATAAAACGTATCCGAACACTTTTTACTCAATCCATCTGGCTCATTTTATCACTGCAGCTGCCACCTAAAACACTCTCTTGGCAAAATGACTTCCGTCTACCCCTCTACCCCTCAGAAGCCATTATCCTAAAAAAAGACATCTATTGGAGAGGGCACTAGAAAGCCATATTCTGCTCTGTCCTTTGATCTGTTGGCTTCTGCTTCAGTTAGATTGACTTTGTTTCATCTTCTGTCCTCAAGCTTTGGACTTTTTCCAGAGCAGTTCTGTCCAGCTGCCCTAAATAATGTATTTATTGGTAGTCCACTGAAATCGTTCATGTATCTTACAGTAATCTGCTACAGCTGAAAGATCCCCAATGTAATTAGCCACAAACACATTTTGATTTGGATTTCAGTATTCATGAGGAAGCTGTGCAGGCTGGAGACTAAACACAAAACCCTTCCAGCTGACTGACTATGCAGGGGGCCTTGGCTTTTCTGTGCATTTGGAATTAACACCAAGACAAACATTTTCTCCCCTAATTTACCCAAATGTCTCTCATTGCTTCTGTCTTGGGAAAGTATTTCCTTTTTATCAACTGTCTGATATTACTGACGTGAGTCATCCATTGGCAGGATGGTGGCATTTCTTCAACATCACAGCTACAGTAATAATAATGACTGGATTTGCTTGTTATGGGGTTCTGACACAAGACTATTAAATATACCAAATTTACACCGATCAGGCGTAACATTATGACAACTGACAGGTGAAGTGATACCACTGATTATCTCTTCACCATGGCACCTGCTAGAGGGTTAGAAATATTAGGCAGCAAGTGAACATTTTGTCCTCAAAGTTGATGTTAGAAGCAGGAAAAATTGGAAAGCTTAAGGATTTGAGCGAGTTTAACAAGATGACTGGGTCAGAGAATCTCCAAAACTGCAGCTCTTGTGGTTGTGTTCCTGGTCTGCAGTGGTCAGTATCTATTAAAAGTGGTCCAAGGAAGGGACAGTGGTGAACTGGCAACAGGAACATGGGTGGCCAAGGATCATTGATGCTCGTTGGGGAGTGAAGGCTGACTCCAACCAATGCTCGTGTCTTACACCTGCATTCTCTCTAGCAGCCAGCAGGAGGCGGCTCCTCTGGTTCAAAGAACAAGTCAGATTGTATAGAAGCCTATGAGAAATACTTCTTATTTCTACTTCTTACTCGATTTGTTACCTCAGTAAACATTCTCCTAATGAGTTTATGGTCCTTTCAGTACAGCATGATGCCTCATTTTCTAAACTATGGTGTCATTTAGAGTAAACTATCCACAAAAACAGGGTTTTATTTATGGCATAACTACCTTGTGATTGACAAGTTGCTACCATATAAAAAACAGATGGCAAATTCCTAACTTCAGGCTTGAAAACAGTAGTCCACAAACCCATGGGTGACATGACAGTTACTACATCAGTCATCCGTAGGTGGTTTGAAGCAACCGCAGTAAGCCAACTACTAAAAGATTCAAATACACTCCTCCGCAGTCTGACTTGCAAAAACACGTCCATATTCATGACGTGTCAGTGCCAGACCTTCATCAGGTAAATGCCAGCCTGACGAAAGTCTAAAATAAAAGTAGTTTTTGTCAGTTAGACAGTGTGTGTGGGTGTCTAATTCAAACTTTTGGAAATGCTTGTCCCTGTCTTATGCACCCGTCTCATGAAACAGATGTGCAAGAAAAGTTCTTTTGCGTTTCTCCCACTACTAAAAAGCCAGTGTTTTAGCAGCTTTTTTGTGCTGGTCGGTCTCTGACATGAAATCCCACAATGCCTTGCCTTTATCCTGGGTTTCAGTGGGGATTTTTTTGTCACCTCGGATGAGCACAGACGGTGTCCTAAGGGAGTAATGTGCTCGTATACTATTGTATTTGACATTTGCAAGCACGGTAATGTGACGTAAAAGTTTTTTAAATATTGGCATTAGCGCTGGTGTCTGGATGTAGGTCAGTTTTTATTCCCCACCCCAGATCTCCAATCTACATGTTCTGAGGGTATTTAGAGCTGCATAAATGCGTTCGTTTGAAAGCAAACAACAAACACCCATATGCTCAGATCCCCAGCTGATCAGCATTGACTTCACATTTCAGCTTAAATGCGACGGCGCACGCAGCGCATGTACAGTGGCAAGCTCCCCGTGCATCGCAGGCTGAGAATGACAGACCTCTTCTCTCCTTTGGGAATGAAGTCATCTTCTCTGGAGATGGAGAGGTTGCCATGACGACGGGACACGACAAGTGTATCCCAATCAATGCTTCTCAAAAAATTGTGCAAGGTTGTCGAGTCACATCCATCTTCAGAGAAATTCTCTGTGAAGATCTCTCCTGCACACACACACCTCCTCGTCTTGAACGCTTCCCCACCCACTAACGACCGCACAGAACGCACAAACCCATCACATCGAGTGCATAATGCCAGTGTATTGACTGAGACTTACTCTAAATGTGATGACAAAGTGCTGCTCCACGTTTGCCACCCACAGACTCTGGAAACATGATCGACGCTTTATCTTTTGAGCTGTCATTCGTTTCAACAGCGCGATGAAAAACAACTGTTTGGAAGGTGAATCTGTCAGGAAGTCGTCCTGAAGAAGATGGAGAGATTCTCCCATCATGCACCACTACTGGTTCTCTACCAGTGGGTGGCAGTGTCCCCAGCCTGCAGCCCCACCAGTGTGATCATGGCTCTGATGTGATTTTTTTTTTTACAGGCTTATGTGCTCAGTGATCCTCGGTGACTGGCTCTCCTGGTGGAACTCCCTGGAAATGTATTAGCCAGGCAGAGGTTAGTGTGGGAATCCAGCTCCAAATCCTTGTGATGGGAGGTGTAATTTCTTTTTGCACCTGTGTTGTTTTTGTCTTCTTAGTCATCCTCTTACATAACAGCCTGCATCCTCAAGATGCTGCATGTAAATACTGAAGATTAATGGAGGAGCATGACACCCTTTGATCCTGAATGGGCCGTAATCTCATTTAAGACAGATCTTGTCTGTGATAATTTATTGTTGACGATGCTAATCAGGCTGAAAAATGCTGTTAGTCCAGTTCAGTTGTCGCTATTTCCTTCATTTCCCCCCCATTTGCTCATACATTTTAATAAGCCCTAACCTCCAGAGAGGGAGCATGTGAATGTGAATGTTGTTGATGACTCACAAAGTCCATGCCAAGCAGAATAGGAGGCGGCTCTGGGGAGCATCAACAGCCTCTGAAGGTCACTCTACGCTGTTACCATGACAGCGCCGGCCTCCCTCTGAGAAGTTGTTGCCGTCGTGTTTTGTGTTGTTGCGTGATTTAAGACGGGGGCCCGCCTTGGGACGCGCGCGGCAAAAAACAACAACGCCGCATATGTGCACACGCAAACATGTGGGTCCTCCTCATCAGCGGCGGCAGCACCGACGAGTCAGCAGGGGAGAGGCAGAGGTGCATGTTCAGCCCTGAGCAGTAGCATCCCCTAGGAAACACACACACACACACACACAAGCATCATTAACCGGAATCAACAAAAAAAAGAGCCTTTCCAGTGAAGCCGGTAGCGTGTGGAAGCCAAAGTGGCCGGAGTTTCACCTCTGTGCCATCCTGCAATATGCAAACAGAGTGTGAGTTGACTCTGTGCAGATGGAATAGACAGACACATACACTAATCACCCATCTGTCATCTACACTTTACTAAAAATGCAGCCATCTCCATCCTCTTTGTCCCTCCATTCATTCGTCCGTCAGCCGTCACGGCTACCCTTTGCCCCGTCTGTTAAGTGTACACCCTGACAGGCGTCTCGCAGGTGGTTTCTAGCTGAGTGGGAGGAGCGCAGGGTTCATCCATATATGCATGACCGTGCCCGTGGCAGCACACTGGGGAGCTGACTTCACAGGAAGCCCCTAACAAGGCAATTATCCCTGTTAGGTTTCACCTGACTGCAGCAAAAGGTGCGCTGTCCTGGAGGGCTCGGTCCTCGGATGACTGGGAACCTCCCACCACGACCTGTTGCTCAAAGATTAATGCTCATTTTAAAGGGGCGCATGGGTGGTTGTGGCTATTTTAGCACATCGTCCCCCAACTTTATGGAATGATTTCCTTCCTTCTGCTAGTATATTTGACATGCAAAGGTTTTCTTTCTTGAAGTTGTCACAATTTTTGCCTCAGTTCGCGTCACCTGTTTTGATAGAGGTTGCTATCGGATCCAAACTTACAATTACTAAAACTAAAAAAGTTAAATTACTAAAGTGTTTCAGAACAACACAATAATTGTAAAAGAAAAAGTGAATATGAACAAAAGATCTCAGCACTTAGAATTAATCATTTCTTTATTGTTTCATTCAATTTCTTCTTATTATTTTTATTTTACAGGATGAATGTGTGAAACTATTCAGTCACGCAAATCTTCACCTCTTGCACAAATACCTTCTGGGTATTTGTGCAAGAGGCTTTTCTGTTATGTAGCTGTAGTGAAATGTGGTTTGGGGGCTGAATTTTAATAATATTCACAGGGTGCACGCGTTTTTGAGTATGTTTATGTCGTCAAAAATGTGTTTCTTTAGGTAAAGAAAGTATAATAGTAATAATTCCTTGCATTCCGATAAGGGTAAGAGTAAAAATAATGCTACAGGCACTGAGTTTGTTCATTTAGACCTCTTAGAAGCTGCTGCACCATCTCCCTTTTGTAAGATTTACATTTGTTTTCATGTTTTATGCTCAACCAATTTTTGTATTAGAGCATAATTGCTGCTACAAGAGGTCTCTGTGGGATGAATTCAGTCATTCAGACTTGAAGGTAAAATAAAATAATATCTAGTCAAAGTAAGCACATCTATGTCATTGCACTGGAAAAATGATGCTCTTAAGTAGTGAGTAGATGGAATCCTGGGATGCTGGGATTCACTGCTGAACCCTCTGGAGGTGTCGTGGGTCTATCAGCGAAACACCGATGAAGGAGGGCGCCCACTAGATAACCCAGAGGATGTCCTCACTCACTGGACCATCCCACACAGTCTTAGATGTCTCATGGATCCAAGAAGGGACATCAACATCTAGTCCTACACAACAGATCTAGGTGCAGCAACTAGCAAAGTAATAACTGTGTACTGTGAGATGTGGCTTCTTTAACTTCCTTCAATTTTGCTCCAGTTAGTGTCAGTGCTGATCAATCCGAGGGAACAACGATAAAAAAACACACAAGTTCTGAAGTATGAAATGAATTTGTTTAATTTCGACTTGAATGTAATCTGTAGTCTTGTTTAACGAGTCGTGAATCTCACCCCAACTCCTGCTGCCTTTGGGTGCTGCCAACTTTCGATGCCTTCTTTTCAGCTAAACACTCGCCAACTTCCACTCTCTGTGTATCTTTGACTCCGTGTCACTGTCGCCCTCCTTTCCTTTTTCCTATTTCCTGAGCTCTGACTGCTTCAGTGGAGCATTACGACGCTGACATTCAGACACGCTATGCTGAGAGGGCCACCCAGAGCATCGCGGGCAGGTGACACATGGCTGAAAAGGTCACTCTCCACGTGGTGCGACCCATGATTCTACACTAACAGGAACGATCCACTGGGTTAGCGTTATGGTATAGATGCAGGGGAAACCGGCTGGTCTGAAGCAGCCTTCAGGAGGACATGTGAAACGCTGACCTTTATCTCAAAAAGGAAAAAAGGCAGTCACCAAACGTTAATATCCCTCTATTGTCTTTCTTATTGTATGACAGTCTGCTCGGGGAGATTGTTTTCCTCAGATAGGGAGGTCACCTTGACAGCCTCTTGATGCGCTCTGAATAACCTGGAAATCTGGCTGTCACATCAGATGTTAAAATCACCGCCAGTCCACGAGAGATCGCCGTAACTTTGGCATCCATCACCGGAAAAAAGGTCATCTTGACTGTGGCATATGGAGCGAAAGACGGAGCAACAATAGACGGGAATGGAATATTTTGTGTTTTCATTTACATAATGGCTGGCTGTGAGGAGGGGGAGGATGTTGCGGGAAACACCGTGAAACAGCAGTGTTGATGGTTCTGAAACTCCTCTCCAAAGCCATTAGTGATTAGATAAAGAGTGGAGATGGACTTGTAATGATGCTCTCTAGCATATTCTCCCTCTTTATCTCTCGCCTCAGCCAGATGAAAGACAGCGAGAGCCCCATAAGGCCTTTGTTGTGGACATTATTTTACCGTTACAGGCGCTGTATGGCCACTCCACCACCTGCAATTGCACCTGTCTGCTTTGATCACCAGTTGTTGTTAAGAAATATGATGGTGAATAAGAAGTGCTGAAAGAGAGTGGAGCCTGAGTTCAGACACTTGCAGAGCGACAAATTGCTAATCGGAGCCTCAAACACATCCGATCGGCAAAAAATGGAGCTGAGTAGGAGTTTTACGTGGGCGTAGATGATAGGAGGAGATGCAACTAATGCATCTTTTGACAAAACGCTAAAATGTTTACTCGTACACAGAACAATATGTGGGTCATTATATAATGAGGGAAATGGGATGTATCTTTCATACATTTCATTTTTGTCATTTTATTTCTCGATTTTGTCATTGTCTCTCTTGTTTTTGTCATTTTGTTTCACAGTTTTGTCATTTTCCGTCTCGTTTTTGTCATTTTGTGTCTCAGTTTTGTCATTTTCTGTCTCATTTTTGTCATTTTGTGTCTCGGTTTTGTCATTTTGTCTTGTTTTGTCATTTCCTGTCTCATTTTTGTTATTTCCCGCCTCGTTTTTGTCATTTTGTGTCTCAGTTTTGTTGTTTACTGTCTCATTTTAGTCATTTTCGGTCTCATTTTTGTCATTTTCTGTCTTGTATTTGTCATGTTGTGTCTCGTTTTTGTCATTTTGTGTCTCAGTTTTGTCATTTTGTGTCTCATTTTTTTTCGTTTTGTGTTTCGGTTTTTAATAAAAAAAAATGACTGGATATCACTAAAATGTCAACTAAATAACTGTCTGAATTTAATAACAACCACAATCTAATTAGCTAAAAAATAATAAAATGATCTTATTTAAAGAAAGTTAAGCTGAGAAAATCATGACAAATTTCTTTTTAAAATATATCAAATTTTATATGGAAAATAATTTGTATAGTGAGTAATTTGTAGTGTGTGAGTCAAGTGTGGATTTATGGCATGTCAACAAATTTACTACAATATCTTTATAAATAACTTTCAATTTCAATTTTACCCAGTTGTATATATAATATTTAGAAGAATCTTTCTCTAAAATGCCATGTGGTGTTTGGTTATAGGCGGCCATGTTGATTTTAGACCTGAAAACAGCAAAAATGTCAACTATGATACCTGTCAACTATGTTAGAAAAAGTCCCACAATTATATATTGACCCGTGTCCTACAGAGGGTACAAATGTGCAGATGTTCTAAATGTGCAGAAATACTGCAGAACTTAATAATGTATTCCTGTGTTGACTCATCAGGTACAGTATTAAATGAGAAAAGTTGATGTACAGGAGAATAAATGTTATTTTAAAAAAGCAGAATGTTCAAATATATTACATTTGTCCCCTGGTGCCTGATTTTTGTGTTTTTCTCACATCAGTAAAGACATTTCCACTAAAACTGATGCTGAAAAGTCACAAATTGATGCATGAAAATTGACTACAATTCATCAGTCAAACTCTATGACCAACTTTTAAATGACGGGACATTTCAAAAACCTTCAAATGTAAGAGCAGATTTAACAAGGCTTTCATGATAGAGCTACAAATGAACAAGGTTTCATCCTACCTGGAATAAAGGTAAATGCAAAGTCAGTCACAGCAAGAATAGCCTGTTAAACACTGAAAACACTGTTAAGCCTCCTGTCGTCTTCATTTACGAGCACCAAAAAATATTGTTTCCTTGTCTGAAAAAAATTCAAAAATTCAGCAAAAAAATTCCCCAAATTTCTGAAAATTTGCAAAACCCTCAGGAAGAAAATTTCAATAATTCCTTCAAAGTTTCCCTTAAAAGTTATATTTAAAAAATCCCCCAAATTTGGCAAGAAAAATGAGTAAAAATCTTCCAAAGAAATCCTGAAAATATCTAAAGTGATTACATATATATCAGTAAAACTTCTAATAAATTCTTTAAGAACATTCAAAAAAAACAACCAAAATCCAGCAAATTTCAATGGATTTTAGTTGATTTTTTTTTTGTGAATGTTCTTTAAAAAAAACTTTTTTTTCATTTCTTTTTTTTTGGTCCTTTAAGACTATTTTAAACTATAAAAAGAGCTGGTTTGGGGGTACTATAGGATGCAGAGCTGGTAAAAATAACAGGATAGCGGCAAAACAGATTATTCCTTTATGACCGAGCCTGATAAAAGCAGCAGCAGATGTATAGAGGTGACTAATTACTAATCTCCAACACCTGCGGCTGTTAGCGTCGCCATGTTTCTGGACAGTCTCCTGTAAATTAGACAAGAGGCACTTTGCTTATAGTAGTTGCTCACCGAATGTACTGTATTCAGAAAGCAAATTTGCTTGCTAACTGTCACTTTGCGACAAATAATCGTGCCGTTTCTGCTGCTAACGGTTAGCTTCAGCGTTACGCTAGTTAGCCACACCGGCTAATTAGCTCCGCCGCTAGGCTAGTTACCCACACATGCTAATTAGCTATCACGCTAGCTAGTTAGCTACTTGTTTGCTATGTCGCTCCGGAGGTTTTCTTCCCTACAGGATTTATGGAGATGCCAACTGCTTCACACCACTGAGGTAAGAATTTACTGCTCCTTTTAACCCCGTTTCCCCGCATAGAGAAAGATAATAAGAGCGTGCCATTGTGTGCTTGGTTAATATTAGCATGCTGTGAGGCTATTTAGCTTCAGGCTGTGTAGTTGCTCGTCTCTTGCTGCGGTCCACAAGCAGCATGATGAATTATTACTGCGAAGTGCTTTCTTGTGGTTTCTTCACGCTCATTTGCTTCATTGTATGCGGTAAACATACAAATTTACTGACAGACGATGTAAAATGTATAATATTGTTGGGTATTGACCTGTTCTTTTTGTCTTGTGTTGAATGATCTGCCTGTTTCTCCAATGTATGTTTTCTCGCAAGATTTGCATGGGATTTCATCAATGATGTTGCATTTCTTGTCCGGTTCTGTTTTGTCTTTGGGATGGACTAATAGCTGCTGGAGTTTTGTATGTGGTTTTACTGCTGTGTTGATGTTGTGTTTTTTCATTATGCGCTGTATGGGTTCTGTTATCCCACAGATATATGGGATGGTGATTCTGTCTTTGTTTTTATTGTCCAGTTGTTGTTGTGCATTTTGTTTGTGTTTGCTTTTGTTTCTTTACTTTGTTTTTAGCTTGTTGTTTCCCTTTGTTGATGGCCCATGTTGGGTATTGGCAGTGTGTGAGTGCGTTCTTGATGTGTTTTTCCTCCTCCTGTCTGTCTTTATCGTCTGTTATGATGCTGGTCTGTTCATAAAGTGTTCTAACTACTGATAGTTTGTGAGCTGTTGGATGTTTTGATGTCCAGAGGAGGTTCTGGTCTGTATGTGTAGGTTTCCTGTAAACTGTGATGTTAATGCTGCCGTCTTCTCTGTTTAGGTCCAAAAATGAAATGGTCCGGTTTATTTCTTCTTCGTGCGTGAATTGTATATATCCTGTGTCGTCCATGTTGTTCAGGTGATCGGTAAGTTCTTGTGTGTGTCCAGGTTTTATTATTTCCAGGTTGTCATCAACATATGGTTTCCAGAGTGTGGGTCTGCAGTGTGTGGGTGCTGTGTGGGTGGCTTTGGTTTCTAGGTCCTCTGTGAAAAAATTACTCATTATTGCAGATAGTGGTTCTCCCATTGTAAAACCTTGTTTTTGACTGGAGATAATTCCTCATATACCTGGGACTCCATCCTCCAGAGACCACCGGACGGCGGGGGGCGTGGCCTATCTGACAGATTCTGACACATCTGTCAGACCGGCCACCTGATGAAAAAGGACACGTCAGCACACGTCAGATGACGCTCTGAAGAAGACTGCAGGTGAAACATCTCAGCTAAGGTAAAACCATCTTATCTTTGATTTGTCGGTGTAAAAGAAATAACGTTATCCTATGGTAGTTAACGACAAAATGAACATCATCCAAATAACATGTATAATACTTTAGAGTATTAATATTTAAATTAGATAAATGTATGTAATAAAAATAACTAATTATTACTTTCGTAGCTGAAAAATGTGTACTTGTCGATTTGTTGTTTGATGTAATTAAAAATTTTTTTAAAAAAAACCATGTCAGTCAGTAGAACAAGTTGCAGACTTTGAGAGTGGCTTTGCAGTACGTATTCCATTTTTTATTTCATGGGTTTTCTCTTGGCTTACTGTTTTCAGATATCTAGTGGAAGGTCTATAGTATGTTTTCACGTTTGCATGATTACTATATTCTTCACACTATGTGTAGTTCTAAACATAAAAATGCTATTTGAAGTACTGGACTTAGTGAAAATGTTACCTGCTGAGCTTTTGTCCTGTAGTACTCTTGATTCTGCTGCTGCACTGATTGCAAACGTCAATCATGTATGCATTTACAGATCTCCTCTTTAATCCACATAACACTTCTGCTGCATATTTTGGGTGCCAGATATTTACCTGCCGCATCGCTGACGTTAAAGCCGGTGTTGCTCACTCTTACCTCCTGCTGTGCTGTTCATTTGCAGCTTTGTCCTCATGACCCTGCTATAAAACACTCACCATTTATCACAGATTTTTGCTGTCCATACAGTCCCATCTCTACCCCACCTGTCTCCACACGTAGGCTCTGAACTCCCCTGGGCTGACGTGTATTATCACACTCCCACATCAGTGCTGTGCCGAGCTCACTGGGAGTGATGCTAAATATCAAATCTACACATTCTGCATTTGCCTAAAGTCGGTGGAAAGCAGCAAAAAAAAAAAAAAGTTTGTTGTCTCACCACAGAAAACTGGTAATTAAACACCAAGCTGAATTCCGTGGTTAAAATATTATTATTATTATTGTTATTATTATTATTATTATTATTATTATTATTATTATTATTATTATTATTATTATTATTATTATTATTATTATTATTGCTCTTTAACAGCTGGTCAAACAAAATTCTAGGTATTTAACAAGCAAACAAGTTGCAGTCTTCTGGGTTAAATTACTTGTAATGATGGTTGGTAATCTCTAATTTCATATCAAAACAAGGAAAGCACTCAGAGCGCAGCACTCCACCAAGGCTGCTCAGTTGTATGATTTCCAACAGCTAAGTCCCGATAAGTCGGCAGCAGTCGATTTGTAGTAGGTTCACAATCATGTGATCATCAGCAGGCAGCTGACGTAGCGTTCACTTGTTGTCATAGTTACAGTGATGCCGTGCAGCTATCTCCAATGATATGGAAATCCTTAACTGATTCAGACTACAAGCCGCATCACTGCCAAAATCTAACCCTTGTGTCATTTCTGACCTTCCCTGAAAATTTCATCCAAATCCGTGAGTGAATTTTTGAGTAATGTTGTGAACAGAGAGACACACAAACGTACTCTGATCGTCACATAACTCCGCTACATTCCTTGACAGAGTAATAATCCTGATCTGTATACTGGAGTGACTTCTTCACCGGAGTTAATGTTAGTCCAGCTGCTGAAAACAGCTGCTCATCTGGAACTGAAATGTCCATGTATTTACCGCTACCTCTTTAATGTGTTTTAAACTCTGAGCAGAGCTTTGCAGATGCATTTTGTTGCTTTAGAGTGAATGTTGCTAATGAAGATGATCTGTGCTTCTGCTGTCAGTCACTCAGCTTCCAGCTCATGCTAGCATTTGAAAATCTCGGTTTAGCGTCAGCATGAACCTCAGGTTCTCAGAAGACGCATATTTCACAACTTTATGCTGCAGAGTTAATCGACCTTTTCATGCAATCCTTATGAGCGGTCAGCAAACACACCTGTAACTCCATCTGGTTGAACAGTAAGAAACTCCTGAGTGTATTTTTAGTGGATTAGCTTGTGTACGACAGTTATTCAATCAACAATTAGTCATTTACATCCCTATCATGGGACTGGAGGAGTACAGCTCTAGTGTGACATCGACCAGCATCTGACCCCACAGTTCAATACTACAGAGTTCACAGTTCGTGTTGCTTTTCAGATCTTTTCAGATACGTCTAATGTGTTAAATGGCTGAATCTGATGTCCATTATCACACTCCGACATCAGTGCTGTGCTGAACTTGGTGTTTGCTTCTTGGGAGTGATGAAATCGGAGCTTGACGCTAAATATCAACGCTACATATTTTGCATTTGCTTAAAATAATCTGCTTCTCGTGAGTCGGCCAACTGAGCTGTAAGTTTGCTAATCTAAAACCTTCTGAATGTGAATTGCTGCGCTGATTACGTGCCGCGGTGAGATAAGCGAGACAAGCGGCAGCAATCTGTTGATTTGACACGCTGGTTTTCTTTCTTTCTTCCAGCACAAATGCTTTTTTTCAAATAATGTGCACAAGCAGAGATGACCTTATCTCCTCTGCGTGCTTCAACTTTCTTTTCTTCAATTTTCTTTCACGGTGCAGATATCAGTATTATTCTCCCTTAAAGTACATCTCACCACATTCAAAGACATTGTCATTTTCAAAATCACTGCTTCAAAAGCACCTTTAAAATCATACAGATTTGTGTGGTAGGATGTCTGCTTTAGCTGCTATTTCTGTAGCCAATAAGACAGGCAGATGAAAACAGAATAAAAAACATTTGATGCGCATCTGTGCCATCTCAAAACACATTTACTGTCCCTTAATTAAAACGTCTGTAATTGAGAGGCATAATCTGATATTTCCTACTAATATGCTGCTTTATTTGCAACTGGAGCAATTGATGTGTGAAAATGATATTCTAGCCCTGAGTGAACTGCCTTGGGAGCTCCGAAAATAAAGGAGCGCATGTTTGCCAGTTGAATGTAGAACAGCTAATACTAAAAGGCATATTAGTGAAATTAGAAAACCAACCCTGACCTATAGACGCAGCCACTTTTACCACCTTTAAAATATGCTTCGTGCTCGAAAAGTGTTTTTTTTTTTTTTTTGTTCCTGAGCTGTTTCGTGTCACTAATGGATGTTTGGCAGTTTATTGAATGTGCTCCATCTTTTCCAGCTGGTGTAGCCTGCATCAGTCACCAACAGGAAGTTCATTTAACTCACAGCTAAAACATTGGGCCGGACAAAGAGATGGAGTGCTTCACTGTGCAGATTCGCTTGAGAACTTCCACGACTTTTTATGGCGTTAAGCAGCCTCGGGATCGCGGCGCACACTGACAAATGCATCTATAGGAGCTCAAAGGCTGCACAGGAGTGAAATCTGTAGGATAAGCTCGGCTTGGAGTGTTCGGGGACTCGGCTATGATGGCTTTGTACAATAGCACCTAGCTGCAGGCACAGGATAGCGAGAGCGCATCATGTGACGTGCCACAGTGGGTCCACACGGATCGCGTTGGCCTCAGCGGGTCCTCATCTGCTTTTTAAATGATAAGCCTCTCCCACAAGCTCTCCCCACATCCGAGTGGAGGATATAAACAGGCCGAGTCGTGTCGAATAATCCACGTCCTCTCATCTTTTCCACAACTTAACTGATCTTAGGGCTGAAACAACAGCCGTTTGATTTGCAGTCAAGTGAGGAAAATGCGGCAGCAGGGAAAGCCACTCGACCGTGGACTCCATTCAGTATGCACTTCCAGCTGACAGGCTGATGAGCCGCAATCAGCCTTCCTACTCTGACTGGCCCATGCTGTGGCAATGATTGGTGACTTATCTTTGGAGGAATAGTCAGACCGAGCTGCTCGGCGCTAAATACGAGAATGCAGGTTTTCACGTTAGTTTGAAACGCCGGATTGTGTTGAAAACTGTGCATGCTAATGTGTTTAGAAGATTAAAAGTAAACAGCTTATTGGACAGTTGCTCTTAATGTTAACCCTTCATCGGGCAAGTGATCAGTGTTGCCAACTCCTCAGTAAGGAAAGTAGCTATTGACTGTCCTAAAAGTCGCTAGAAGTCGCTAAATGATGTCATTGAGTAATTTGCATGATTTTCTGTTTGCATGTAATTGTAATCAACGTTGTAGGAGAGAGGGATAATGTTGTGAGACAGACAAAAAGTGAGTATAAAACATCCAAGATATGTTTTGAACTAGAGGCTGTGTGAGTCAAATGCAGTGATTTATTTTAGTGTGACAGTACAGAAGCATTTTCTTTAACCCTCGTGTTGTCCTGCGGGTCAAAATTGACAGATTTTACAGTTTGAAAATGTGGAAAAAATATATATTTTCACAGTGAAACTTCTGATGTCCACATTTTCAACATTTTTGGGAAATCTTTGAACATTTTGGTGGGAAAAAAAAAATGTTAAAAATGTTTCTCAAGAACATTCACAAAATTTTGCAAAATTTCCACTAATATAAATGGTTGTCTAAATATCACACCCCTGCTTCCATGGACAGAGACCTTTCATAGCCTCGGAGCTACAGAGTTCATTTCATGGCACATTTCTGTTCATCTTGTGGCTTTACTAAAATCTCATTTCCTTTTTGTGTCACTGTAATTTTTTAAAATAATAGTTGAGAGGCCTATCAATTGAAAATGGGCCGAAATGAAACATGGGGTTTATTTCAGTAGTAAATGACCAGCACCGAGGCTGTGCTCTCTCAACTAAAATGCTCTGGTAATGTCCCATTTAATCCAAAACATAAGTGGAGGCTTTTTTTGTACCTCACAGAAAATGCAGTTTGGTGGTTTTTGTAGGGAGTGTGTTTGTGTGTCATGAGTTTTTTTAATGGTGTTCTGATGGGAACACATTACACTTAATGATAGTGTATATACAGACATTAGACAAACTACCAATATAATAAGGTTGTAGCTAACAACTAACTATTTTGATGGGGGAATAATCTTATTTAGCCATCAGCCTTCTTGTACACACAATTAAAACATTAGGTGTGTGCATTTATAATGTAGCTTGGTGTTTTTTGTGATTTATGTGAATAGCCGATACCCAACCCTATGATATTACATTGAAAAGCTGTTAAACCCAGCGTCTGGGACTACACACAGCACTCACACTCTGATACTCTATGAAACAATCAGACTTCTATGGATTCTGTGATGACTTCTTGAGCACAAGGTGCTCTTGGACTGCGCTCCATTGTCCCGTTGTTGCCTCGGTGGAGCCCTGAATGTTCAATGTTGCTGTGAACTTTCCAAGCAGTTTAGCCGATTGGTTTCCAACCGAACTGCTTCGCTGTAACCGTAGTTGGGAAAATATCTTCTCTGCTGCTCAGGCCAGATGGAACTTTATGGACGCCACTCGTTGAAACAGTTGTTGTTTAGGTTCTTCCGGTTCTCCTTGGTTGAAATCTGCTGTGAACTTGGTTACCTGGTTGATTATTGGTTTACACCGCTGCCATCTAAGCCACAATAGTTAAAAACAATAGTGGAATAGTACATTTTTACAGTACAGTTTTTGATGAGGCTGTGTTGATTATTTAAGGGTGATATTTAGATGTTGCAGTGCAAAATTGTGCGACATTCTACAGTTTTATTTAGCATTTGATAATATTACTAGTTGTTTTGTGATTTTGTCCATTGATCAATATATAATTACGGGACTTTATGTATCATAGTTGACATTTTTGCTGTTTTCAGGCCTAAAATCAACATGGCCGCCTATAACCAAACACCACATGGCATTTTTACAGAAAGATTCTTCGAAATATTATATATACAATTGAGTAAAATTGAAAGTTATTTCTAAAGATATTGTAGTAAACCTGATTACATGTCATAAATCCACACTTGACTCACACACTACTTTATATTAAATAAGTCAGAAAGCCTTGGAGTCTGGCCAGTCTTTTCTTCAGGAGGAAATGACATCATGTGGAGCAGGTCATGTGATCTGGAATTAACACACTTCCTTGAGAGGTGTTTTTGTAATGGGAACTTAGTTGAAAGTGATACAATTTGTTATTTTCCATATAAAATATGATATATTGCCAAAAAATAAGTATCTCTCATGATTATCTCAACTTAATAAAAAGAACACAATCAAAACTATTTTTGAATAAACTCATCTTATTATTGTTTAGCTAATTAGAAGGTGGTTGTTATTAAATGTGGACGGTTATTTAATTGACATTTTAGTGATATCCAGTCATTTTTTTATTAATAAATGATTGTTTCCATAATAAATAATTATGGAATTTGTAAACACGTGATCATAATGAATATAAAAAAACATTAGTTTTTTCACTATTAATAAAAATGTATGCTAGATATATCCCATGGACTTCAAAAGTCCCTCAATTATATACTGACCCCTGTATATGGTTAGTTTCATGGTACCATATCCTTAATGCTACACATAGATTCATGAATAATATCTACTAGTTACTCTCATTGGCCTGTGGACCTGTCAGTTACAAAATCAGCAGCTGAAGTTGATGCATACATGTGGAGGATGTTTCCCTGAGGAGAGTAAATGCTGTACTATTAGAGTAAAAATAAATCCCATAGCACCACCAGACCAACTTTTCTCACGCTAACCTCTAAACCTCCAAACCTATGCCTGAACTGAGCAGCCAAAAGTTGCATAACCCTCTTCTGTTATCAAGCCCATAATTTCTGCTGAAATATCAGAGAAAATCAGTGGCCTTGGTTGAGGCTTTCAGGGCTAAAATAATGTCACTGATTCTATGAGACCTCAGGGGACAGAGCCAAAGAATCACAGCTTTTTTTCTACCTGTAGTCAGACTGAGAAGGGATTGTTGTTGGCTTTTTCCTGCAGAGACGACAGCTGGCTGAATTGGTGGAATAGGATCATTCCACAGTTCACAAATGGTTAGTATCATGAAGAGCTCTGCTCATATTTGTCCAAAACTGATAGAATCAGCTGAGCTCTGGTAATTGACTCCATGTTGTTTACATAATACTGTCAATCTGAGAGACTCTTGAGTTGAGTTTTTATCGTGCACATAAGGAGTCCAGTGTCATCTCTCCAGATCTACATCTCCTAACTGTGGCAGGAAGATGTCTGGTTTTGTTCAGTGTTTTTCCTCTAGCTGCTGACCAGCCTTTCCTGTCAAGACCATGAGCGATGAAGAGAGGCCATCTAGACATTTTATGGTTGATTACGGTAACTTGATCAAATCTGTCAGCGTGCACCTCTCTGTGGCTGCAGCTATGGTAACATTACTGTTCAGGCACATGATTCAGACAGTCGCTTCCTTCCTACAAGAGCACACTGAACCTACGCCATGCTCAGAACACCCACAAGGCCACCTACTCGATTGTTACTGATTTCTTTGTCACAAAGTGGTTGGCATTTAAAACATCTTCAGTGGAGCTCCTATTATATATTATTATTTAAGAACAGATTTAGGAAAGCATAGATGTGCCTCAGTCCACATACACGTGCTTGTTGACGTCCACCTGTTTTCAGTGATATCGGCAAGAGATATTTAAAAGAAAACACTGGTAAATTTCTGGAATAATAGTGTGCTCCGGGAGCTTTATTCATAGTATCATTTCCTGATGGAGTATTGCTAATTAATTGAAAGAAAAGCTTGGTTCTAATGCAAGCGTCTTGACAGTTCATGTGGCATTCAGGATACGTATAGGAACAACTTGCGGCGACAATCGGCTTACGTCACACCGTAAGAACAGAACTCCGACATAAGTGGAGGACCCCCTGTATTTACTACTAACGACTGTGTGCTGAGTTAGTCGACGTTAAATATCTTTTTGTAGGTTGTGTATAGATTGTGCTGTGAGGTAGTGAGGAAAAGCAAACTGTACAACATTTGAACTTTAGAGATATCTGCTGTCAGACTTTGTGGTTCCTCATGGACACTTTTGAGGCATATTCCCTTGCTCTAAAACCCTGACACAACTTTTAGAAAAGAAAGTTTTTGATTACAGCCTTTCAGCAAAGTAATGGCTCTTTGGATAAGTCTAACTCGTGTCAGCAGGTCCACCTTCTTTGATTCTCCTGCGCTGCCGGAAACCATTGAACCAAACTATTTTCTCAGAGCCGTGGGAGTTGGGATGAGCGAGTCTGTTGACCATGACTGATAAACGTGGACGATCAGAGATGAAAATTACAGTGCAGAACCACCAACTGGATCAGGTGCGATGGCACGACAAAACCATTCCTTCTCCAGAAAGTGACAAAAAAGTAGCTAAATGAATACATTTCAGTGATGATAGAAGTCTCTTTGTGTTATGTAATGAGCTAAATTATAGATAATGCTACGCTGGAAAATTATAGGGTGTCAGTCTCTCCTGTCATCTCTACTTAACCATCCTGTGATTAATTGTTCTGGCCCTGAGATCAGCTCTGACCCCTACAGGTGTGGATGGATCTGCGCTGCAACGGAGCTCTTTAATCTTGACGAGAATTCATTTTCTGCTCCAATTTATTTTTTAAAATGCAGCCGCTAATTAAAACATTAATTGCAGTTTGATACTTTATAATTATATCACCTCCTTTGGATGTACTGTGCAGGAAACAGCATTTTTTGATGCCAGTTGATCCTTAGCTTTCGCAATAAAGTAAAAAATTACATTTCAGCAATCCCAGTGGAATAAAAAAAGAAGTGTTCTGTTTTTTGCTGACATTTGGTACTTACATGGCAGCATAGATTAATGCTAATTCAAACATCTTCAAGTTATAGTAATAGATCTTATCCTCATAATTGAATTTATCCTTGGGGAATCAGTAATTACTTGAACCTTTCTTTCTTTGTCATCGTGTCTTAATCAGTCATTGACTCTCAATCAGGCTTGTTGGTTGTTCCCACATGAAAATTACAGTAGAGATTAAAATCTGTGGATTGTAGTGGTTCAAGGCTGGGATAACAATGTGACTGGAAAATGTAGAAAATACATTGTGTCCTCTAAAAGCTATAAAGGTATTCCATGAATATTTGTGCAGCTGAGAACCTTGGGTGCCGTCTTTCTATTTTCTTCTTCAGAACACCTTTGAGGTGATGTTGCTCTAGACGTCCTGAGATCCACAGGCTGGTCGGCATTTCTTCCAGTCTGGGAGCAGTGGATCTGTAGCATGTCGTACCAGTATCCTACAGCTGCGAGACTCCACTTGCACTGACATCACGTGACTGCCCGACTAAAAATAACTCTCTCTCTCCACCACACAACGAGGATGATACCCGGACTAAGAATAGGCCCACTGGAGAGAAGCGACGTGATAGTAAATCATCAGTGAAGCAACGGCTGCAGAGCAACAGAGGAGGATTTAATAATTTGGCCTTGAAACAATATAATATCAGTGGAGCTTGTGACAGAGTAATTTGCTCGGTATAGCCACTGTTTGGTACCTGTCAGCTGGGCACGGTGCTGTGTTCACTACCGTCTCTGCTAATTGACTTTAAAGGACTGATGGCAAATGAATCTAGCTGTAGCCTTGGCTGGATTCATAAACGAAGATGTTTAACTGCTGGATGTGAACAGCTGGACCTTTAACTTGGAGATTAAGACCCGTTTGTGTCTTTGCAGCCTCGGATTCAAATAACCATGCTGTAAATTCATCACTGGAGTGTGGATGGGCACTGATTTAACCCTCCTGTTGTCCTCATTTACGGGCACCAAAAAATATTGTTTCCTTGTCTGAAAAAATCCAAAAATTCAGCAAAAACTTTCCCAAATTTCTGAAAATTTGCAAAACCTTGAAGAAGAAAAGTCCAATAATTCTTCCAGTTTCCCCTAAAAGTTTTATTTTCAAAAAAATCCCTCAAATTTGGCACGAAAATTCTTGTAAATATTTTCAAAAAATGAGTAAAAAAGTTTATAACAAAGTTTTTTAAAAAAACAAAAAAACAAAACAAAACTGTTTACGCTTATTTTACATATTATTTGTGTTTTGTTAAAATCAGTAACTAGTAAATGACACAAAAAATATCAGCTGACACGTTAACATGTGAAAGTGTCCACATGAATAATCTGTATTTTTACACAAAATCATAAAATTACATTACTTTTTACTGCATTTAAATCAGCAAAAACAAACAAACAAACAAAAAAAAACTAGTGATATCAATATTCTAAATATTATTAAAAAGGAAAAAATATGGATTGTGGAATGGTTTGTTATTACAGATATATCTAGCAAAATCACAGACTATCAATTTAGAAAAAATGGCCAAAAGTGTACATAATGTCCACATCAAAAAATAGCACTTTTAAACATAGTAATTTGTTCTTTTTCCAATGTGTGACTGTAAAATGAGCTTTTTTTGAACATTATTAAATTAGATTAAAAAAAAACAAAAAAAACTACAGTACAGCTCTACCTTTGATATTTGTAAATGTAAAAGTTTATGTTAGTTTTATAAATCTTAAACATACAACATGCATTAAAGCAGATTAGCTAACTAGTGGGTCCATCAAAATACGCAACATCATCAACAAGTGAAGCATAAAATGTCAAGGGAATATAGGACTAGACCTTAAAGATAATAATAATAATGGATTAGATTTATATAGCGCTTTTCAAGGCACTCAAAGCGCTTCACAATGAATCCATTATTCATTCACTCACACATTCTCACTCGGTGGCGGTAAACTGCATTTGTAGCCACAGCTGCCCTGGGGCAGACTGACGGAAGCGTGGCTGCCAATCTGCTCCTACGGCCTCCGACCACCACCAATATTCACACACCAGTGTGAGTAGCAGCACTGCAGGCAAGGTGGGTAAAGTGTCTTGCCCAAGGACACAACAGCACATGACTAGGACAGAGCGGGAATCGAACCGCCGACCCTCCGATCATTGGACGACCCGCTCTACCACCTGAGTCACAGCCGCCCCAAGATAGCACTGATTTCCTTTAACCGTTTATGAGAAAACCTTGTTCAATATATGCGATCCTGTCAAGACTTTAAAACCACCGTTCTTTCTCCTTGAAGATGTCATTTGATATCTACATGCTGTACATTGATTTATTTCATGAATGAACATGAATTGTCCCTCTTGGCTGCACCAACAGTCATGTTGCACAGGACGGAGCCACAGTGCATCGTATCAGTGTATCCAAAAGGCTGGTTAGATGTGACCTTGAAGGCATATATGAGTAGTTGGCTGCTCTGTCACTAGAAGGCAAACAGGCAGCCATTTTGGCTACTACCAGAAGACTACGTACTCTTAGACAGACATGTTGGCCCTATTTATAAAGCCCCTGAAAATGACAGGGCATGACAGACCGGTCGATGTATGATCATGCAATCACTGGTGTTATCATGTGTTGGTGTGGAGGCATCGATGCATGGCCGAGCCAAACATCTTCAGGGCGAGTTGGGTGATAAGGCCGGTTGGAGGTCTGCAAACGCTGATAAGAGCAAGTGGTTCACCTTGTACTTGGATGACCCCTGAGAGGATCAGGGTTGCTGCAGCGAAGGACATTTCTCCATAGCTGTTTACATCAAGCACACTGCAAAAACTCTAAATCTTACCAAGTCTGTTTGTCTTGTTTTTAGGCAAACTGTCTCATCCCACTCGATTTAAGATAAATTCACTGAACAAGTGACATTTCAGCAGATGGAGGGACTTGGTTTAAGACAATGCATCCGAAATATCTTAAGTCAAACAATCTTGGAATTATCTTATTTTGAGTTGAATTTTGCAAGAAAACGCAAAATAAGTTTAATACATCTCAAATTAGGAGGTTACATGAAAGCAAAAATCTGTTTTTGAGTGAAAAACTGCTTTTTTTTTTTTTTTAAGCATGTCTGGCTTATTTTAAGACACCTAAGCTTGACAATCCTGGTAAAATATGGCTTAAAATAAGTTTTCCCAGCTAATTTGGGATATCAGTATTCTAAATATCATATCTTATTTCAAGAAATCTTACCAAGACATTTTTCACTTGTTCTATTGGCAGATTTTTTTTCACTTATTTCAAGTTAATTGAAATAAGTTTTTTCCCTTTTTTTAGGAGCGGCATTTTTCTAGTGCACATTGGTGTATTTTTAGTTGATAACACGTTGTAGGTTTTGATGACTTGCAGTTGAGTACATTTACCTTTAAACTGAGAATATCTTGATCGAATACAGTTTCCTGTGAGGACATTTGCTGCTCCGTAACAGACTAGATATCATCACTGCTTCCATTTAGTCAGCGATGCTCTCAGTGTATTTGGAGAATTACCTCACCATAAGACTGGTGGTAAAGACACTAAACAGACTGGTCAGGAGGGCCGGTTCTGTCCTGGACTGTTCCCTGGACTCCATAGAGGAGGTGGGTGAGAGGAGGATGTTGGCAAAGCTCACATCCATCATGGACAATCCCTCTCACCCACTGCATGACACTGTGGGGTCTTTAAGCAGCTCCTTCAGCAGCAGACTGAGACATCCACCCTGCAAGAAGGAGCGCTATCGCAGGTCCTTCATCCCATCTGCTGTAAGACTTTACAACATCAGCATCACTGGCTGATGTTAACATAAACTGACTCATATCATTATCACCCCAAATCATAACATTTGCACAGACATTATTGCACTGCTCATCTTTGCACTTTTAAACTTTATTTTAATTTTATTTTTTTCTGTTTAAGCCACTTTATCCCCATCTCTCACCCTTGTATATATTGTAAATATTACTATTGTTCTATTATTTTATTCTTATCACTACACCTACTGTTACATAAGCTGCTGTAACAATGTAAATTTCCCCTGGGGTGGGGAGAAATAAAGAACTTTATCTTATCTTATCTTATCTTATCTCATGCCTCGGCTTTAAGCTAATCACCTGAACTCAATATTACCATAACAATAGAAACCATTAGCAGGTTCAGCGATGAGAAAATATTACAGGATGTTTTCCCCTCGGGTTTCTTGGATTAGTTTAGCACTAAAAAATGCTGCCACGGTCAGTTTCAAAACATTATATAACTTGAGAAATTTGTATCTTTACCCAAATTTATGCAGTTTGTGATTTAATTGGATGGATTCTTGGGAAAAGGGAGACAAAATCATGTATCTACCCTGTGTGGATACAAGCAACACAAAACAGACGGAGATGAGGTGAGGAGCAAAGGATGGGAGAGACTTGTGAAGAGGTGGATTAGCAAGTCAGCGAAGCCTTGAAGCATCGTTGACCTATTAACATAGCAGATATCTGTTTGACTGTGGAAGCAGAGAAAAGAGGAGCAATTCCACTGGGGGTGACTGCCAAGCAACATCTGGCTGCCTTCAAAAGTACAACCTAATTTACTGGGAAAACCGCAACTGATGACCTCTGACAGTAATCATTCACACGAGAAGAAGTGAATAGTTGGGAAGGCAATCAGGAGCACGTTAGTCAATTTTCCATTCGCCTCAAATAATCACCCCAAATAATGGCTTTGCGAAGCCAGCCTTCGGCACACAACAAATAGATTTGTGTCACCCAAAATTGAAATGGTAATATTAACTTCAGAGTGGCAGGTTAGACGTAATGGAGTGTCGCGGAGGAACACTATTGATCTCTCTCGCTGTTATGATTGAGACTCGCAGAAGGTGTGATTGAAAACATTGAAAAAATAAGAATAAATGATCAGACAATTACAGTAAGAACAGAAAACAGACATTTACAGTCAGGTATATTTGAGAAAGCTGTGTCAATACGGTAAAAATGGATAAAAACAGGATGAGGGAATGCTAATTTGTTATAATGTATGAGAAATAACAAGAGATACATTACAAGCTGGTGAACTCGTGGGGTGGGTCGGCCCTCCCGTTGCTCCCCTGTCCCTTCCTGCTCTGCTTCCCTCCTCCTCCCTCCTCTCCCGCCTGGCCGCTCGTCCTCGTCCCTCTCCCTCCCCTGGGGGGGCTGGGGGCCCTCCGCTGCCTCGGGGTCTGGCATGGGGGCCGGGTGGTCTCTCTGGGGGGGTGGCACTGGCTCATCTGGGCACAGGCCTTGGTACTTGCCTGTGTGCCGCCACTGGAGATTAGTTTCTGCTGGCTGGGGGCTTCTGTCCGGGCCTGGTGCTGTCCTGGGGAGTAGTCGGGTGGGTGGGGTCTCGGTGGTGCTGCGGGGTGGGCGCCCTGCATCCTGGACATACCGGCTCTGGGGTGGGCGTGGGGGCTCATGGCCCTCGCTTCCTGGTGGTGTGGCCTGGTCCACCCTCCGGGGCAGGGTTCTGCATGCGGCTAGCCCGTAGTGGGGCTACAACGTCTGCTGGGGCGCTGGTCTAGCGCTGCGACTTCTGGGGGTTTTGGTGCTGGCCGGGCCGGTTGGGTTCGGGTGGGCCCACCTCGGCCTCTTGCCTCTGGGCTCTGGGGTCCTCTGCATCAGTACCGGTGATCTTACTACCTGTCTCCCCCGCTGCTCTGTGCTCATGGGCCGGATCCACACCAGACTGCCTCTTAGTGTGCACTTCACATACTGCACACCTCACTGTATATAGTTACTCTTAGGCACATATAGGGACATGACAGTTAGGGCCCTGAGAGCAGGTAGGGGCAGGAATGATGGGCTCTGTGGTGGGGCAGATGGCAGGGCTCTACGGCCTTGTCTCTTCCCCTCTTACCCTCTTGCTTGCCTCGCCTGCTCTCTGTTTTTAATGCACCACACACACTCACACCTTGGGGGTAGGTCTGGGACGGCTCGGGGAACTTTGGCCAGGGTAGGCTGCAGAGTAGCCATCCTCTGTGGTCCTCTGGCCTGCCCCCTGGATGCCTCGCCCAGCCTCCCCACTTTTAATTGCACCACATGACACTCAGGGTTACAATATCACAGGGCAGGGATAATGTCTCCAGTCTAGGATTGGGAGACGTATTAATAGGGAGGAATTTCACTAATATGGCCTCGCTGGTGGGACCGGCCCCCTTATGGCAATGGGGTGGCTGGGGGGGGACCATCATCCGTGTTGCTGTGGCTGGGGGGTCCCCGGGACCTGGGGGCTGTGGTCGGGGGGGGTTCTCATGCGTGCCTGATGGGTCCAGGCTGGTGCGGAGGCTCTTGGTGGGCTGCGGGGGCTGGATTGGCTGTCCTGGTGGGCGCTGTGGCTGTACTACGGGCTGGTGGCATGTGGCGGCTCTGTCCTGGTGGGTTGTCAGGGCGCATTGCGGGGGAGTGGGGGCCCTGGGTGTACTGTGCTCACCTTGGGGCCTGGTGCGGACGGTGTGCGGGGTGCCTCCCTGTCGGCGTCGCCGGGCCCCACCCACACTGTCCATTTTTATCCTCTGGACTCGCATCGGGTCCCGGCTCCGATGTCCTCTGACCGGCTCCCGGTGGCGGCCTGCTTTGTGCTGAGCTGGTTGCCACCCCTTCGGCGGGCCGCTCGGCCCCTGTGTCTGGCTTCCTGGCTGCGTGGGGCCGTTGGCCCCCTCGGGGGAGGGGGAGGGGGTGGGGGTGGGCGGGTCGGGTGGTGGGGTGGTGGGCTTGGTGGGGACTGGGGTGGGCGGGGTTGGGGTTTGGGTGGCGGGTGGGTCCTCTGCTTAGCTTTCAGGGAGGGCTGGTGATGATCACACACATGCACTAAATATTAAAATATTTGGCTGCAAGACTAAAATATGCATCGATCTCATACAATGTTGACTCCCCTTTTGTGGAGTTAAACAATGAAAACAAATGCAGACTAAAAAAAAAAAAAAAAAGAAAACAAAATATTCTCGTCATTCAATATTGAATGTGAGCAGAGCGGTCCTCTAATCGCCATATTTCCTTGTTAATGTGTCGTCACAGGGCGATAAGTGGGGGTAGGTAAAATCAACATAAAAAGATTAGTCTGTCCAACAGCATACGAAGCGTCACTTAGAGCTGTTTACCCGCTTTACAGATCTGGGAAATTGGAAGACATGTCTGAGAGAGTTTAAGATAAGATAATCCTTTATTACTCCCCATGTCAGGGGAAATTTTCCATGTTGCAGCAGCAGCAATATACAGTAAAGATAATAATTAAAATAACAATAATATATACAATATATACAAGAATGAAGGATGAGAATGAAATAGAGTATTACTAGCTATAAATAAATGACATCAGCAAAAAGTGGCTTGTGTAATAAATGTGAAAGTGCAGCAAATGCCAGCAGTGCAAGGAATTGTGCAGATTAAACCAAGGTTTAGGCTGATATGATAAAGTCCGGTTTATGTTATCAGCCAGTGATGCTGATGTTGTAAAGTCTTACAGCAGATGGGATGAAGCTCTTAATTTGAATTTTAGCAGGCCTGCCTTGTCAAAAAAGTACACTGATTATGCCCAGTTTTAGAGATGTCACTCAACTGGAGAAGCCAAATTCTAATTAAATATTGACTAACATTGCTAAGAGATATTTTTGGGGTCTCTTTATTTGCCTGCTCTCACTGTTCCAATTCAAATTTTTTAGGTTAAGGAGCATTTACCCTGTGAGTCATCCTGCTGTTGATGTTACTTATTATACAGCAGCAATTGACATTTTCCCTTTCTACCAGGCAGACAGTGTCCATTTACTGGTCGTTTTCCCCAGCCCTGACGGGTGACTCCGTCTTTCCTTTGAAATGACATCTTGAGATGTGTAATTTCTGGGGGAGCTGGCTCATTACTATGCAGATTCATTTGGTGCCTTAGTGTCCTGTCACCTCCACTTGTCACCCATTTTCGTCTCCTCTTCCTGAGCAACGTCATCTGTGGCGAATCTAGTTTTGTCATGTGGCCGTTAACAATCAGGCGAGCTGACAGCCGCCCACCATCCACCCATCAGGGCTCTTCTCTACGCACACATGCACGGTTCGGAGGAAAGGTGAAACTTTAAGCATGATCTACATGCGCTCCTCCGTCCTTCCCCTCAGGCGGCGAGTGGGTGAGGAGGGAACGGGGGAGGTGGACGCGAGGATGACACAGTGGCGCATGAGTGTCACATCATCCATCAGTCTGTCACAGGCCGTCGCACAGCTTCTCCCAGAGATGCTGTCGATCTGTAAACAAGAGAGAGAAGCAGCAGGCTTCCTGGGGCACCATGCCTGCAGACAGTCAGGGCAGGCCTCTCCTCTCCTCTACGAATCACACACTGCTGGAGAGACCATTCGACCAAAGCAGCGGTTTTGATCCACACGGCCAGGTGTGGATGACAAATGCCTCTGAAGAACGCCGCTCATAAGCAGCCGGCCGTGTCGGGAGCATGAAAACAATCAATGGCCTCGTGACATTTTCTAACGAGGGAAGAACATTGACTGTTAGAAACTGACAACGGGAGTTTTTCTGCTTCGCCGCCTTAAAAAGAGCAGTCTGATTGCTTTGCTGGACTGACTAATTTCAGTGGCTATCCCTGGACGTTTTTAAGTGCTTTACTTATTAGCTTTGGCACTGAAAAAGGCTCATCATGGAGCTTTTTGATGGAAAATTGTTTCTTCAAGGAGCTAATATTGTCATGGAAATGATGACAACAGTAACATACAGGGTGTCCATAAAAGCTCTTTACAGTTTTAAGAATTTATTACAAAGGCAGTTGATAAGATATCTTAACAGTTTCTTCTGACTTTCTGGACACCCTGTATATTTTATTGATGCACCTGTGCTATAACTGTTGATATATATCAGGCTTCTGTGAAGTAATTAGCCACTGGTGGCTACATTCAAACCCACCCTGCTACCCTTTCATCTCACACTGAGCCAAGCAGCAATCAGTTATCTGCTGTATGTTGGAAGATGGGGGGATGGGACTCACTCAGTCCTTTATTGCGCCTCTAATTATTTTCCACATCACATGATTAATATTGTCACTTTGATTTTGCTCTGAGTCCATTAGATGAAAGACTCTGACAGAGGACACTGCTTGTACAGCAAGGGGTCGGTAATGTTTGCTGCCCTGTCATTTCCGGGCCTCACAGACACCTCTGTCCTCCACAATGAGAAGACTTTGAGCCAGACTGTTGGATTCAGGCCTGCCGCCTCTAGTGGGGGCTGCTGGCTGGGACGGGGCCAGGGCTACCGCTGGGGCCAAGCTATTTCTGAACAGGACCAGGGAGGATGCAGCTGGTGTTCCTGTTGTTGACAGAGTCAGTATGCCAGTGGAGCCCCTCCAGAACCAACGAGCTCTTTCATAACAGAACCAACCACCATTACAGCCAGTAATCACTGCACAACTCATGGCCACAGCCTTGGCTGGGGACACACAAGGACAAGGGGGGCGTTAGTTTTTACCTAAGGAGTCAGTATGTATCTTTACGTAAAAATTCTCTTTCAATGCAATATGACTTTCCCTTCACTTCAATCAAAACCAAGCAACCTGATAGCTACATCACCAAAAATTCTTAACGGTCTATAATGGCACCCATCTTTGAGTAGGCCAGACAGCTCTTCTTGTCCATTCTGATCATTGATAAGCAACAATTAACCCCCATAATGTAGGCTACCTCATGTGGTTGTGGAAGAAATGCCTGTGAAGTCTTAAGTGGAGTTGTCAACCTGGAAATGTGCAAAATGGAGCGGCTGTGACTCAGGTGGTGGAGCAGGTTGTCCACTAATTCCAAGGTTGGCAGTAGTGACGGTGTGTGTGAATGAGAAGCACATCGTAAAGCGCTTTGAGTACCGTTAAAATAGAAAAGTGCTGTATCAGTGCTTACCTGCATTGTTTATTTTAACCCAAATTTAATCACATTGATCCTTGAACTTAACTAAATAATCTAGGATTCTAAAAGTAGCTAATTAAAAGCAAAAACGAATTTTAAAAACAAGACTCAAGTCAAAAAATCTAGCTGTAATAGTTTAGAATTATCAGATCTGACATTCAACATTTTTCTGATTATAGGTTTAAATAACTTTTGAGCTGATTCCTGATACAATAAATTGAAATCCAAAATGGGATACTTCGATTCAGAGTCAAACAACCACTTCTCGTACTAGTAAAACCCTATTAAAACCCAAGAATGAAATAAAAACCTCTCCTTTTTAAACTCATGTAAAACATCACACCACAATCATCTTGTCCAGCCTCCATCTCTGGACATTTGCTTCCCCTTGCAAATGCAAAATCACAGCTCCACTGCCATTAAACGGGGTAATAATGGCCTACTGAGCCTACTAGAACAGCATGGAAGTCCCCGCTAGACCGTATGTTTGAGAATATAGCACTGCGATGGCTGTTTAATGGGCTGGAAGCATCAGAAATGTGTGATAATGGTTTAAATTCTATTTTAGAAGGTTTTCCACCTGACAAGAGGAAGGTGTTCCTTCCAGTTGTTAACACAACAATACATCTTGCCATTTGTTGGAATTTACTGGGCTGAGAATCACCTAAAATGACCACAAATACATCATGGCACTGAAAAATATGAATCTGCAAAGTCTTTCTAAGACATTATTAGTCAATTGAGGTTCCAAATTCATTTAGAAACAGCAGAAACAAGATTCATTTGACACTGAACCTTGCATTTTTATCATATGATCGCCATCAGCATACAGTGGGTCCACTTGTTATTGACTTGTACTTGATACTTCCAGTTATTACGAGTTGATGAAGCTCATGTTTCAGCTCAACTTGGAACTGATGATTATTTTCACTAGCAGTTAATCTGCAAAGGTGCAAAACAGTTTACTGCTTTTGTAAAGAACATTAGGGAGTTGTTTTTTCACGGTCTTTAGCAGTAATTTTTGTTGGTAAATGAGAGACATTAGAATGGGACATGTCTGCATCTTCAAACCATAAACAAGGAAGTGAATTCGGTGACGTATGTGCGTTATGTTTGCACTGGGGACTGCTATGATTGGTAGAACTCACGGGAGGCTGGACAAAATTGCGGAAAAGTTGCGGTGATTGGACAAAATTGCAAGGAGAGGAACTGGTTCCTGTATCTCTTTATGTCTATAAAATGTTATGATTTCTCAAGGATATCTTCAGATGTCTTATTTTGCCTGGCCAGTTGTCCAAAATCTAAATATATTCAGTTTTATTCAGTGTATGCCAAAGGAAAACATGGCAGCCTCACGTATTAGAGCCCACGAACAACAAACAACTGTGTTTTTACTCCATTTACTCAATGCTGTTAATTTTTCACCCAGACCCAGAATATGCTAACATTGTCGTGAATGAAAATGTTTCATTTTTGTTTCTATGAATCATCTATTGATTATTGGATTCCTGTAATAAAACGCCTTGCTGTGCTGGAGAGGAGGGTGACCTTTCAGTGCTGAATCAAGTGTGATCACCACAGGGTGCTGGCGTATGTGATTCACCAGTGGAAACGGTCATACTGCCTTTTCTGGGTTTTTGTTATGGTAGACCATCAAAAACAATGGCATAGCACAAAAGACCAAACCTTTTATGTTGACATTGATTTTAGCTCGTAAACAAAAAGTCCTGCTCAGTGGCAGACTGCTATTTTTTTGTTTTTGAACTGAATGTGAAAAGAATCACTCTTATCTGTTCCAACAAGCTATTTTTTGTTCTACTTTTTCTGCCTTTTATTGATTATGTTCCACCAATGCACATTTACGTCACCCAACTGTAGAATTTTGGGAATTAGACTTTCGAGCTTCAGTAATGTGGGATGTACCCTAAAGAGTAAATATTTTAACAGAATCTTGAACATGTTTGTTTTGAAATCATCAAAAATGATCAATAATTGTTGATATCGAATGAAAAAACATTTTTTAGCCATATCGCCCAGCTGTAATATGTACTATTTTATATATTTCTAGCTGTTACAATAGGCAAAATAAACATAATTAAGGTGAATATGTGCTTTTTGCAATGAATTGTTTTACTTTCAGAGCTGCACAATGGAACTGAATGAAATTTGGCTCATTTTGAATTTAATTTTAAGAAAATGATTTTCCTCTTTCATTCCTTTATTTATCTATATCGTAGCGGTGGGATGCAATTAAAACAAAAAGATTAACCTGCATGAGTTGGGACTGTGATACCTAACTGCAGTCAGAGGAAAAACCTGCACACTCGTACACAAGAGACATTCCTACCACTCTCAGTCAAAAAGCTCCGTTTCCTCTACTTTCCAGTGTGCCGACTAATGACAGCTGTGGTGTTTGTTAATCATCTGACTCCAGTGATTGCAAGATATTATGTGCTTACGAACACTTACAGCTCCTCCTGAGGAGCACCTCAATTCGCATGTCATGTGGACTGTTTATGTTTTCATGGAAAAACAGACAGAGAGCTCTATTCATTCTGTAGCCTGACAGTTTCTGTCTGACCTTTGAGTGCAGCTGGGCACTGCTTTTATTCCATCCATGCAGCTGATGGAAAACCTCATTTACTACCTTTATCCCCACCTTTAGCCAATCACATTTCAATATTTGAATTATATGTTTGTGTTCTATAACCAATCGCATTTCACCATACTGTACAAAACGTCCTGTTCATATCAGACTTTATCCTTTTCTGGGAGGCTGTTCCAAACAGAAAAGGTCCTTGTGCAAGACTCTTGAGACACTGATATTTAAAAAATGGTCATGTTCCTGAGTAGTTCCTGGAGAGTGCCATTGCCATGTGGAAGTGTGCTTGTTTTGCAACAATCTCTAGGCCCATGGTAGACGTTGCATCTCCATAAATACCAAGATCCAAAGGTTTCCCAGCAAACCAGATGTTCGATTTTGCTCACTTCACCCGTCAATGGTGTTAAAGTTGTGTCTGATTAGTGTATTGCCACTTGTGACTTTACAATGATCTCTACTCACTGTGTAACCTCTTTATTGGTTTTGAGGTCAGCATGACAACGTATTCAATCACTCTAATGAAAGACGGTCCTTGCAGGTGTTTGTGTGGCTTTTCTAGCGACAGGCTGAGCCTTCCTCTGGGGAAATCAGCCTCCCTTCAACTTCTCGCCGGATGTTGTGTGTGCATGCATGTGTGCTACCGTTTTGTATTTGCTCATGCGCAAGGACAGGTCATGACTTACTGGGAACTAACAAACACACACATATATATACACACACAGTCGCACACAGACATTCAACCATGGATCCCAAGATCCTAGGGGAGGATTTTTTTTTTTTTTTTTAAATGTCCTTGAAGGTGACATGCGCCCAGAAGGGTGAGAAACAAAGACAGGGCATATTAATATGTGTTGAAAGGGTCATCTTAGGTTACACAGCATTGCCCACCATGCTTGGCGTCTCCCCACTACCCAGCCAATCACGGCCAAGGACTCAGTGATGCAGTGCCCCTCTTACTGGAGGGATTCCTAAGAACTGCTGCGTGACGATGCCAGCTTAAACAGCCCAGAGTCTCTCCTGTCTGTCTCACCACACCTCCTCGTCCTCCTCCTCCCGCTCTGTGCCCCTAGGTTTTTTTTTTTTTTTCCTCCAAGCCTTGCATGAGGTGCATCCGCTGCGAGTGTTTGAATAGAAGATAATCTAGCGCCATCCACACTGCTCCTACAAGACTGGCTATATAGACGGCAGGCAGTCATCATCCAGCCCTCTTTCTCTCTCTCCACTAGGCTCCACCTCTCAATTTCCCTCCCTTTTTTTCTCTCTCTCACCCTCTCTCACCCTCTCTCTCTCAGTTTCTGTCTTTCTCTCCCAGCATCACACACACACACAACACACACTCTCTCCAAGACTCCCACTCCTACTCCAGATGAGCGCATCTCCTCATCAGCGCAGGCAGATTTGGAGCTGAAGGTGTGCTGCTGTTGCCAGGTAAGGGAGCACATTTCTTATGCAGGCTGCCCCAGAAGTTACAAAGAAACAGGTTGTCTCTTGTTGATATCTGAGTGTGTGTGTGTGTGATGTGGATGTGCGTGCCGTATCTCTGTCTGGGTGACATAATCAGGAAGACTGGGTGTCACAGAGGAAGTAGACTTTGCTTCAACTCCTGCTAACCCTTTTTCGTAACACCGTTTTTGGCGCCCATTTGTTGCCGCGCCTTTCGTCGCCATGTGCACCGAAAGGCTTCTCCTGCTCGCTGCCGTAGGTGCAGGGTGGAGCAGAGCTGGCAACAGCGAGGCAGCAACATATAGAACATGTCTCTAGTTGCGAGGGGAGACCACGGTGTGGATGTGTGGGCGGATGGAGAGACGAGGAGGGGAGGGGAATGGAGACGGAGGACGAACAGCTGCTTTCATCCCATGGAAGCTAATCCCTCCGTTCGCTCACCTCGCTCCATCAGATAAAATGGGCAGTCTGTGGCTCGGTTGCTCTGTCTTTTCTTTTTTTTTTCCCTCCACTCTTCTCCATCCTTCAGTTGTGATGGGTTTATCTCGGGCAGGGAGAAAAGAGGCAAGCTATTGATTCGGAAATGAGCTGTAATGCCATTTGAAAAGGGAGCAAGACTGTCTGTCTGTGACTTTTCTCCAGCCTGATTTTGTTTCTGACTAAATCTTGTGCTGATAATCTATTAGGCAAACTCGCCGGTGACAATGAATTATCGCTCAAAGTCGCAGTCTTTTGAGCTTGTAAGTCCATACATTGAGCAGGTGCAATTGAAAAGCCACTTGAGTTCCATATGTTACCCAATATCTTCGTCTTTGTTGTGACTGGTGGGATCCCCCCTTCACTGTTTAGAAGCCTTATCACCTCCCACAGGTTGACTGATAGCGTGCTGATTGGCTGCTGCACACATGGAATGGATGGCTCCTGGCAAACATGTCAAGGATAGCCATGGTGATTTCGGTGCTTCTTTTGCCCACAAATCATTAAGAAACAGGTGCCCTATCACCTCATGGCCGCTCCTGCATTACCTAATTTCTCAGGAGGCAGGATGAGCCGATGCACTGGGAGCCAAAGGACAGGGAGGGATGGGAGAGGGTTGCTCAGGTGTTGCTGTTTAGCCTGGTGCTTTGAATACATTACCCAGGAAGCTCCCGTGTGTGTCAAACTGTTACCAGGTGACGGAGAGAGCGAGGGCGGCGCTCCGTGCTTCCCCCCACCCAAATCTAAATGACCCCTCAGCTCATTTCCCAGGGCAGGGCTTATGTTTACATACTCTCTGGGAGCTTCTGCAGATGCTCCATTTCATAAGCACTAACTGAATCAGACAGGCTGTGGCTGTGCACTGATGGATGCAGCGTGGACTGTTGGCTAGGAATAGCTTTTTGAAACACCTTGAGGGTATTTTTCATGTCCTTCAGTTTCAAATAATCCTGACTGAGTGTAATCGTGACCCAGAACTTTTTGTGAGATGCTGAAATATAAGTTTGGGCCACAATTGAGCTCTTGTGGTTTTATTTCTTCTTTTGGCTGCAAAAGCTCAACTCGTCTTCCGATCATGTTTACATCAAGCATGAGAAGGTGGGGGCGGATGTTGACTCCCAGTCTAATCAAGTGGCCACTCAGCTGTCGCCTGAGGTGTCGTCATGTTTTATCAGGCTTGTTAAAGAGCTATTAATGAGAAGTGCAGGCCCAAAGTCCCGAGCCTGATGTCCGAGCAGCGCTAACCTTTTGTCTCGGCTGAGTTATCTCGAGTGAACTTTTCAGAAAGCCAAAGGACGTCAGGATAAAAGGGCACCTGCCAGGATTGCTCTGCATCCAGATGAAGACTCTCACTTATGATAAGTTTATTGATAGGCGGAGGGGATGGAGAGGAAAAGGAAGGAGATTTGACAGGACAAATAAGTCTGTATTTGTGTTGTGCTCCGGAGAGCAACACAAAATGGAGGTGGTAAATAGAATTTGTCTTATGAGTTGACCTTGTGTGGCCATTTGGTAGTGGGTGCCTGTGAGCAGAGATGTGCACAGATCAGTAGCACTGTCATCACAGAGAGCGAGTCACACTGGTGGATGCCTCACGATGAGCTGCCCCGCTCTTCCTGCAACGACTTCATCGTCTCATTAAAATCATCATCGTCACCGGGACTGTAGTACAGTAAAGTCAATGAATAATACTGTAGTACTGGATTACAGGAGTGCCACTTTAATACTGCTCGGTCGCTGTATGAAATAATTATGCCCTTTGGTCCAGTCACGATCGCTGTGCCACTGCCAGAGTAGGTCAAACGCACTGATTGAAAACTGTTGATTACACTGCCTCTCATTTACAGTATTAAGCTAATGTAGTGCGCAATCCAGCTGACCTTGAAATGAGAAAACCACTACAGTCGACTATAGATTGATCCATCATTAAGATGTCAAACTGCACTTGTTCAGCTAGAGGAGACAAATGGGACTTTTTGCTAAAACAAAAAATGGTAGACTGAAAGTTGGAAGTACATCACGTCTCAAATGCACTGCTGTAATTAGGTATCAATTCCAGCTGAACATAGTGTTTTTGTTCTGTCAAATACACACGACTGTACACGAAGTTTGGTTATTTTTATTCATGAAAGTGAAATATTGAGCACCGTCTGTTAGCAAAATCATTTTCTACAATGCTGTTTTGCAAATTATCCATCCATCAGTTTATGCATAGTACCAGAACATTTTCAAAGGGATGTTCTTAGCAACTAATTTCCCTGGCGAGTAAACAAAAACAGAAATTGACCTCACAAACCGAGTAGAGTCGAGCCGAGTAGGTGCTAGTGGAAAAGCGCCATTTGTTATCTTTTCAAACAAAAGTTTGCAATGCTAGCACAAGCAACTTTCCTATTAATAATAAGCGTCGTTTAACCTATTAGTTTTTCTGGTGCTGACATTTAATCGTTTTGTCCACTAAATGCACACATCTCTTACTCCATATTTATCTTGCAGTTTTCATCTCATTCTTGACTTGCCTTCATTGTAGCACCTGGCTTCAAATATGAACGTAGAAGCAAGACTATTACTTTGTTCACACAGATCATCTTCCAGGGTCAAAACACAAAAGATAGTTGGGCTTATTTCACCCTGACTTTATTTTTCTCACAACAAAACTTTAACATTTTCATCCTGAACCCAGATATTTCAGTAATATTGATCATTTCTGGACAAAATCTCCTCAAATGTTCAGCAGAAAACCTGCTATTCAGCTCTCTGTGCAAATTAGAGAGAATTTCGATTCAATTTTTGCCATGCTTTTTGGCACCATGGAGACTTTTTGAAATTCTAACGAGCAAGAGATGAACAACTAAAGTAAAACAGTGCTTTTGACAGAATCAACTTGATGAAGCCGAATCAGAAAGTCATGTTTAACTGTAAAATAATTGGTCTCATTATCTCTTCAGTTTGACACTAACATCATCAGCTTCCTAAATTTGTTACTTTTCAAAATATTATTCGAAGCAGAAGCAAATTCTGACATCTGTACCGTAACGAGACACTAAAGGTCGTCGACATGTTTTCAGTTGCTCGGCTAACTGGTATCAGCATCGTCTTGTAATCCTGACACTGATAGGCTAATTAGCTCTGTCTGAGTCCTGATTTAAAGCTCAGCGTTTGACAAGGTGTGTAGAACTCAGGACTGCTTGATCTCCGTAGACCCACCGAGATAAGACTCAGATTACATGATCAATCATGTTCTGGCAAACAACACGCACGCTCAGGCACATTCTACTGACACACAGGACTTTGATATGGTGGAATGAGCTGCACAATTTGAGAAAGTTTTATATAAACAAGCACACATTTGCCAAAAATAGGGGTCATTAGTATCAGCACGGATAGAAACCAAGGCTAAACAAGAATCCTCAAATACTCAGTGTGCAGTACACAAACATAGCAACACTTGGCATCAAAGATATCACCAAAACTATAAAGAAGCATCTCTCAAATGACCACTTCAGGTCTCAGCTAACTTCATCTTCCTGCTTATTTAACAGCTGCTATGCATGAGTGGGGCCTTTCCTCACAAAAGCTTGCAGAAGAACCAGCCCGATGTTCGATTTGTAAGAAAAGCTCAATCTTCCAGCTGCGTACGACTGCGTTTGATTTATGATTATCAGCTGCAACACAGACAAAGCAATTGGCATTGAATTGCAGTAAGTCAGAAAGGATCAACGCCGGAGCCTGAACAATGTCTAATGAAGCCAGCAAAAAAACAAATGCGTGTTGATATGTCTGCCTCAGCTTGCAGATTCAACAACAGTACGCTTAATTAAATACACCAAGTCAATGGCTTCGGAGTAGTTGAAGTGAACTAATGTTGCGATGACTTAATTCAGGTTTATCATGCCACGGAGAGGCTTTACCAGAATAATATCGCAGGATCTAATTCATTTCGACAATCCTTTGCTTCACGTGTATCCATCACTGCCAGTCCTGCCTGCGAATCCACAATAGTCTGTACAAAGTGCGTTTTAGAAGGTTATATTTCATGGCTTTGTCATGGCTGTCTGACAGCGAGATTTACATTCACACTTTATCTATAGCGACGGCGGTGGAAGGGAGGTGTTTTATTGTGACGGGGAAGAACGAGAAAATGATTTTATGGTTAGACTTACCTCCAGTCTGAGCGCCGTAATTTTAAAATCCCCTTTAGGAGGAAATTGCTTTTGCCCTCCTACAACTTTTTAATATCCTGATTCATACTTAGTGCTGGTAAAACGCATCATCTACCCATAGCATTTCTCCCGCCGCTGCCCGAAGGTGCTGTGTGGGGAAGTTATTAGAGATTAATACCATCGGGGTGTGAGGGACGCGAGCCTTGCCCTGTGCGCTCCACGTCCGTCCTCCCGGGCCCCCATACTCGCCTGTACGTAACGTACGAAACATCCCCTTTGCTTAGTGAAAGAGTAGATTAATTATTACTGAAGGGCATGCAGCATTAAAAAAAAGAGTCCCTGAAGCACATTGTCAATGTTTCATGAATGTAATGAGGCACTTTAAAATCTTACCTGAAATGCTCCTGCCCTGAAAACACAAGGGGGACATCCCATGATGCAGCTGTTCAACATGCCGATGGAAATAGAGGAGAAGGTGCCGCCTTACCTCCAGGGTTATGTCAGTAATAACCGAACCGACCGCTTGTTCTTTGTGTAATTATCTTTTTTTGCTCACATTGTTCAGTTTTTTTTTTTGTCTGAAATCATTAGATTAGACACGTTCCACTTTGCTCCCCTGTCGATTTAGCCACTCTGTATCAAGAGTGTACCTGTCAGCACAGAGATGAGCCCCGTATTCTTGAGCCCATCTCCAATTCACGATTTAAATAGCTGCAATTTTTAAGGGTGATGAGGGGCAATTAAGTAATCTCGGCTTAGTATCACAAAGGTGGATGCATCAATTTGAGGAAAACAACACACTTACAAACCAGGCACCAACACAAGCCGAGTCTGAGGCGGAAAAGGCTAATTGGGTTTTTACAGCTCGAACAAGCGCACAATCCTCCAGCCTCTTACTGTGTCCCCAGAATGTGTCTGCTCGAGGAGGGGAAGCAGATCAAACTATATTCAAGTAAGATGCCTCTTGGCTCCGCTACAGTCAACTCGCTGCTTCTGGCGCCCTGGCAGGATGCATTAGTCATAAAGCAACATGACACCCAGCAGTGTGTGCAAAATACGGCGGCACGATGGGGTAAAGCAAGCAGGCAATTAAAACGTGCACCACCCAGTCGATAACACAAATGACCTTGGTGGATTTTAAGACAATAATTCCGTCATGTGTGGCGAAGCATGACTACTTATCCCTGTTCTACAGCTTACCGCCTCTTTTCCTTTTCTATTTCTTTGTAAACTGTGTGTTTTTGACCACAGAGAACATCCTGCTGAACTGAGTCATGTTTCGCTACCAATCAAGGTCATTGTATACTCATTAAATTCACAGTGGCTGGATTAAACAGGAAAAAAATGCACAGGCACACAATCAGCAGCATGGCCTTAATATTGTCAGGTGACCCTACGGTGAAGATGATTTCATCCTTCTGTCTAATACAACAAGACAAGAAGATGTCATTAGCTGTTGAACCTGTAACTCCCTGTTTCCCTGTTAGAGAGGAACCCCCCCTCCTACAGCGCGGCTCTGCCCCGCTGTGAAAAAGAAATTGCGAGGGAACACCGAGTGATAAGGAAAAGGCATCCCACCCTTTCGCCCAACCTTCTCGTGTCTTTGGCCCCGACGATTCTCCGTTACTGTCAGCCCAATGGCATATGTGCCCTCCATCGCAGGCGGACTGCCGAGATTTGCCTCTGATGCAAACATCCTTGTTTGTCGCCATGGCAACCAAGTCTCCCGCCTGCTGTAGGTTGTCATGCCAGCCGCCTCCCCCATGCTCTTCCTCTCCCATTAGCGCTGTACTGTAGCTGACACGCGCAGGCGACATACATCGCTCTCCGTGATCCGTCTGCTTATCTTCATAAGCGGCTCTCGTGGTGCCGCCGCCTCATGAGGTGGTCCCCTTTTTAACAACTGTTCAAAAGCACACATTGCCATAAATTACACCCTGAACTACAGGAATGTTTTCACTTGACAGTGCTGCCAACCGGCACAGTGAGAGTCAATTGCTGGAATAATGGCACCACCGGCAAAAGCCCAGCTCAAAAGACTGAGAGATATAACAGCAAGTGGTCTCAATTTCTAACCCTCTTGTTTACCCTGCCGTCCACCAACCCCCCTCGTCCCTGAAAAATGGAGCAGTCAAACATGTTCGGGCCTCCCGTGAAGGATGATGCAAATGTGGAGGCTTATGTGGACGTCCGTTATGCACGGAGTTCATTCTAAGAGCCAAGTCTCTTGGAGGGCAGACAGAGGCCTTTCTTCCAAAACATGTCCACCCAGTCAGACGAAAAAACACTCATTAACGCAGCGCCATGAGGCCAATCCGGCCCACTTGGGGATAATAACTAGGCATCTTCTTAAATTTGATATAATGCTGTCGTACTGGGTAGTCTGGGGTCTGTGATAGTGGCAGAAATTATTGTGCTCTCTTAAGCCGTTTGACTCCTGCACTTTGCTGCTTAAGCTGTAGCATTTTGAAACAACCCCGCTCCATTATTCACACCAGAGAGTTTAATGGGATCTTTAGAGTGAATCCTCAGGGTAAACTTTACCATATTTTGAGAGGGTGATTATCCTTATTTACGGTCCTGTAGAGAACCCTGAGCTAAGACTATCATGATAATGAGTAAAGTTTTTTCCCCCTCTGATAGGATGGGCTGGAGGCCTGAGGAGCCATTTTGCTGCTGGTGAAATTTCAGAGATTACATTTGCTGTTCCTTATCTCCTAAATTAACTCATTACCTTGACATCCTGCTTTCCCTCCCTGGGAACAGATTGGCCTTGAATTTATAATGAAACATGGCTGTCCCCTCATGTCCCATATGCACAGCGCCAGACTCAGCACACACCTTCAACTCTCAGCCTCGTTCTTGCCATTGATTTTGACTTCGTAGCCAGATGAACAACCTTGAGGAGGGCGGCAAAAAAATAGGGAAAGAAAAGAAGAAGGAAGCTTTGGCAAAAATAGAAAGCCTCCTTTGTTTGTCTGTGTTTCCTCTGAAATGAAATTCTGTCAACTGGCAGCGTGGTTTTTTGTTTCTTAGCATTGGGGTAAAATCTTCAAAGCTATCCTGAAAAATAGGCCTGTTGCCACGCAATTGGAGAATACAATGGAGTGTCTGGGAAGTGGTGAACATTTTCTGTCTCTGGAACACCTTGGTTGTAGTAAACGGCTGGGGGTCAAACAGCAGTCACCCTTTATCTGCTGTAGTATCTCCAAATGCCCCGAGAGACACGACGTACTAAACAGTCCCTCTGAAGTCGGCCGTGGTTACTCTATAAATTGGGTTCAATCAGACCAACTAGGCAAAACATTTCAGTGCTGTCAATCACATCGTTTCCTTGAAGCTTACACTAATTGCATATGCAAATTGCCCGAGATTATGAGTTTGCACCCGCTGTAGGGTTTGGTGATTGCGAGTCGTGATAATGATGGATTTCCTCACATTCATTTCTTAAACGTTGTTCATGAAGAGGCAGCCACTTACAACTGTGGATTATGCATGCATTGTGCACTGCAAAACAAACTGTGCAAGGCTGCCGCTATTAACAACAAGCATTCCAATTGAAAGCCGGCTCGGTGGAGGTATTTTTCTCAGGCCAGATGTGGGATAGATGATGCACAAGTACCCAGGCTTAATAATATTCAGCCTTAATGCTGCCAAGCCACAGAAGGATGAAATGAAGACTTCATGTCAGGATCAGTTTATTATACAAGTAACTGGCTTGTGCTTGTTGAAAAACCTGTTAATATTGTGTGTTTTTAATTCGTTTTTTTAATACTTTGAGCAACACAGATTCAATTTTATTCACCTGCATTGTTTTGGATTAAAAACAGCCCTAGACAGCTGGTTGGTTTGGATTATTTTAACATTTAGAGCATCTGTAGCTCTGTTTTTCCTCCACTAGGACTCAGGCTCAGCCACTTTGTGATGTCTTTGCACTATTTCAGTTCAAGGTCCAGTGCACTTTGTTGCTGTTATACGCAGATCTGTCTAAAGCAATTAGACACTTGGCTGTTAAAGTTTTCTTGAGCAGCTGTATGTTATTTCAGCATTAGTTCATGCACAAAAGAGCTCGCATTAGGAGTTGATTGAGAATTATGAGTTGGCATTTGGCTTGTGATTATGAAATGTGGTTGATTTACATTCTGAAAAAGACAGATGTGTTCAAAAAAACTGATGGCAAACAAATGGGCTGATCGAGGAGCACATTTCTTTGGGATGACGGACAATAATTTTTCATACTGAAAAAAAAAACTTTGTACAGGGGGTCCTCGACTTAAGCCAGAGTTCCGTTTCTTGGCCGTAAGTTGGAACTCTGGTGAAAATGTAAACAAAGCCGTTCCGTGCATCACGATATCGTCGCGTTCTTCAGAAAAGTCATGAATACCAACGACTTTCATGCATGTGTGAATCATTTTACAAGAAGACAACAGAATATTGTAATGGACTGATATTGTTGTTGATGTTGAGGTTTCAGTGTTTATTGTTCAGTTCCAGATTTACCTAATGTCAGTGAACGTGCCATGTTTAGTTAGCTCACCTCTGATTGGCTGAGTCAGCAGTAGAGAGAGCTGGGAACGGCGGCTAATTCTGGAGATAAGTTATGGGGTTTTTCTAGTTATTCTGGCGTTGGCTACGGCCCACAGTAGCCTGTATGAAGGTTCAATAAACCAGCAGAGAACCAGATAAAGTCTCACTCATTCATCACAGAGGGTCGCTACAATATGTTGACCTGTTTTTACAACTTGACTGATGTTCGTCGGTGTTTCGCCCTGTTCCGAGCGTTTTATTATATCTAATTTCACTTCCATGGAGACGGCTTTCCTTTTCTTCAAAGCATCAGAAGAGTCTGACTTATGCTTGGGAGCCATAATGAAGGGCAAAAAGTTAGAGAATGTAGCACAATCCAAGGTGGAGTACAACTGAAGAATGTAAACAAAGCCGTCTTATAGTGCTGTGTGACGATGTATTTGTCGCTCCGCTCGTCAATTAGTTCCACGTAACCAGTTCTGACATAACGACGAAACGCCATAGATCGAGGATGTCCCTATAATGGCACGACAAGTAAAGAATACTCTGCAGGATATAAGTTGTATATGTTTTCCTTGCTCGCAATCGTAAAAAGATGTCGAAACAAGAACCCCTGGAAGCTTCAAAAACGGAAAGGCCAAATTGTATTTTAAAACATATACAAAAAGAAACCAGTAAAGTTGTGAAGCAACGTTCTAAACCTATGGAACCTGATGGAAAGAGGAAGGAAAATCACTCATGACCCCAAGCATCCTGTTTCATCTGTTAAATATGGCAGTGGTTCTCTTATGGCTTTAGCATGCATGTCCAGCTGTCTGCACTAGCAGTGTGATGGCTCAGATTTTACTTGTACTATGCGCCTGGTAGACGCGAGGCAAAGCATATTTTATTATCATTCTTTTTAGACTCTGAGCGCTGCTGTAATGCAACTTAATATTGTGCCTCAGTGCTTCCTGCATAGATCCAGGTGGATACTGGAGCCCTGCTAACATGCTGCTCACGTTACACCTTGTGTGTAGATAAAATGCTATGGTCTGGACTGTATACTAAATGCCAGTGGGGATGCAGGAAGATTAAAGTGTTAACTGTGATCCAAGTAAAACCAAAAAGCAAGAGTACAGTAACGAGAGGGAGCAGCGACAAAGGCAGCCGAGGGAAAAAGAGGATTTAGAAGCCATGTGATCAGTCATGGAGGTCTAATGATCATCTAACAAGCTCGGCAAGCAGACATGTAAGATGGCAGCAAAGAGTGAACTATAACAGCAACAGAGAATCCACAGACAGTTATTGTGTATTTTACTAACAATTAGACTCATTCAGTTTGCAAGACTGCTCTGAAAATTAGTGAAGCACTTAGTTTTGTACAGATTTTTCTCATTTTCTTTTCAAAGAGATGTTAAGTGTGTTTTTCTTGTCTCACGCCAGTCAGAATTGGGGTCTATTTTTAGGACTTTGTAGGACTTTATGGCCCTAAACTTGAATCGCAGATACTCCTACAGCACGTATTCAGAAGCAGCAGGAAGGGCAGCTTCAAGAGCATCAGTCTAGCGCACACAAACATGGTTCTGGAGCTCAGGCCTGCAGCACCTCTAGACCTGCTCACACATTATGAGAAGCTTCAATCAATAACTCCGGAGCCCACCAAGCCCATCCTCCACTCCGGCTGACGAACCTCGCTAAGAGCCCCCGTGGGCCCTGAGCACCAGACGAGCACTTCCACATTGTCTTTGCACTGGCTACGGATCGCTTATTTCCATGCGTGCTTGTTTTTAATTGACGGAAAGTTTAGTTTCATGAGACTATAAACACATCTGCCTGAGTGAGCTGGAGCTGCTGTGGTCACCGGGACCAAGCAGGAAGTGTTTTTTCATGCAGATTTGGGAGCAGCCAGTGCAATGAGGCGTCACAGCCACTAGATATTGCTGCAACCTGAAATCTGGCCGTCCCTCCGGAGGATGATTTTTGATGTCCGTCGAGAGCCAAGGGAGCGTTGCGTAACAGACACTGCAACAACACTTTCATCTGTTCATCTGTAAACACCCAAAAAAATCAGACAAACAAGCAAGAGGGGATGTGCGCATGAAAGCAAACCTTAGAAGCACTCTGGCCCTGTCTCATTTTTAACATCTTATTCTATTTAGAAAGGATGAAAAAGTTGTTGTGTGGATTATTAATTAAACATCTCGTTTAGTTTTGAATAACTTGTGGGCAAGCTGCTGAGTGGGACACTTTTGACACGTTCATTTCTGAAAACCCGTTAACATCTCTTAATTGGCATCAGTTCCACATTGGTGCACACGGATTTCAATTTTGCTAACACAAATAGTGTTATAATTTGAAAAGGGGGAAAACAAAAATCAAGATACTGTACTTTGATCAGCAATTCACTCCTGACCAGCCAAGCAGTGAAAAATTAATTAGAAACATTAGGAATCTTATTTGGGGGAAGCTTAAAATCCCAGACATGAGTCCTGTCAAGCTGGCAGCTGTTAACTTACTGTTTGCTTTAATTGTACACCATTCTCTCCTCTTATGAGTTCACTGCTCATATTTGCGGTTCATGTGATTATGAGAAGCTGATTGCTCCGTTCCCGGGAAAATATATCTCCTTTTTACTTACTGCAAATCACCAGTTGCCGATTAACCCAGTATCAGAAGCGTGCCAGTAAATGATGTTGTCCCTCTGTGTTGTCTCGCCGTCTCTCTTTGTGTACAGTAAACAGTCGGTGACTCATGACTCCATCTCAAGCTCTGGGGTCACTACACACTAACCAGCTCTCTGTTTACCTCCTATCTTCTCTTTGTTATCTCTTCCCCTCTTGCTCCATCCATCAACCTCTCTCTGGATGCATATATGTAGAGGTTTAGTGGGAAACCCAGAGCTCCGGGGCAGTGTGTGGTTTGTTGAGTTTGCAGGATGAGCCTCATTAATATTTAATAGTACAGTAAACCTGCATCAATGTGGTGGTCTGAGATTAAGAAATATAGAGTCTGCTGATGTACATGAAATTACGTCAGACAATACTGGTCTTGCTTTATAGTTGGAAAAGAAAGACAAATGAAATAATACTCCATTAATATCTTTTAAAACTGTCCTACACAAGCTAAACTATTGTTTCCTGCTCTGACCTGCTGTACCAACCACGCTCTGATGTTCAGTTGATGCTGTTGTTGAGCGTTGTGCCTAACAGGCATCACTTCAGACTCCTTTCAGTGGCAGCACCTCAGGCCAGACCTGCGTTAACAGCAGATGTGGTATTTATTGAATGTGACCCAGATTCTTGAACAGCATTCGGATCAACATGAGACTCAGTGAATTAAGATAATGCCTTCCTAGTTCTTCTTTCACATCCTTCACGTTTCTCTTGCAGCGTTATTTAAAACAGGATTTGGTGGTGTTCAGAGGCTTAAAGGGCCAGCGGCTCCTGTAATCTGATGCAGCCAGTGGACTAGTCTTTTAAATGTTGAATCGATATCTAGCTAAATATGCCGGGTCTTTGGTGGTGTGCCAGCCTGTGGATCAAAACGACTCCTAAAAATAACTCGATGCTCAGTTCATCTGTGTGTAGCTGCGTTTTGTTCTATTTTAGCCTTATAGGAAGTGCGCTATTTTCTCACCTCCTACGACGCTGACCTCCGCAGGCCCACAGAGGCTGTCTGTCACTAACAGGAAGTGTACAAGTATGTGGCTCGTTATTTGTTAATGACACGCTGAGATGATGTTAATGAGGAAACACAGTTTCACTTGAAAATTATAACAGTTAACTCCCCCTAGTAAACATTTATTATCTGCGAGTGACTGTTGGACTCAGAAGGTGATGATATAAAGCTTCCATATCATGTAATGTGCACTCAGATGGGTCACAAATGAAGATAAATTTTGAATACATGAGAGAAACATAATGGTACTCATGACTTTTTATCCCTGCCAACAGACAGGGAACACATTTACAGTTTTTCTGGTAGTTACACTTCATATTGCTGTTTTTTAGTTCGGTTATCACTTTTGATCAATTAAATTTAAGCATAAAAAGCATTTAATGTAATAATTTAAAGCTGACACAAAAATGACCATGTTTCTAACTGTGGATCACAAGTGAACCTTTCTTATTTTAATAGGATTGTAGTCCAAGAAGGCTGTAAAACACTTATTTAAAGGGACTCTAAATCCATTGTCATCCCATTTTTCTATAATACATCATCATAATATATCTGCTGAATTACTTAGTACTCAAGCCACTTCACTTTTTAAGCTCTGTGTTGTAGATTTAAGTTTAATTTGATAAAAATTGCTACATTTTCCAATCAAGCTTCACTCAGTAACATGTATCTGTATCAATAGTCTCTCTTTTCCATTTATAAAAGGAGGCAGAACTCAAAGCGCTACACCAGGTTAAAGTTACAGATGAACTATTAACTGATTTCAAATTAAAGCCACAATTTCAAACAGAGCAACTAGAGCATCATAAAGGCTGCAGTTCAGGATTTACGAGGTGTGCCTATTGAATATTGAGACTAATGTTGTAATGAAACTTTATTTAATTTGTGCTAATTGGAACTTTTACAGTTTGTTTGTGCTTGTTTGTACTGCATGGCTGGAAACCGCAGAAAATGAATTTCATACTTAACCCTCGTGTCGTCCTGCGGGTCAAAATTGACCCGTTTGAAAGTTTGAAAATGTGGAAAAAAATATATTTTCACAGTGAAACTTCTGATGTCCAAAATCCAGCGAATTTTGCTGGATTTTGGTTGATTTTTTTGTGAATGTTCTTAAAGAAAATATTAGAAGTTTTACTGATGTATATGGAATCACTTTAGATATTTTTAGAATTCTTTTGGAAGAGTTTTACTCATTTTTTGAAAATATTTACAAGAATTTTCTTGCCAAATTTGGGGGATTTTTTTAAAATAAAACTTTTAAGGGAAACTTTTAAGGAATTATTGGAATTTTCAGAAATTTGGGGATTTTTTTTTTGCTGAATTTTTGGATTTTTTTCAGACAAAGAAACAATATTTTTTTGGGTGCCCATAAGTGAAGACAACAGGAGGGTTATCAAGAAAAGCACTCTAGGAACGGAACTCTGATGTAAGTGGAGGACCCCTGTATTCCTTGAATGCATTTAAACAAAACCTGTGAGCCTTCTACACCATGTCTGAGCAGCTGCATCCCTTGTTGTGCCCTTTAGCAAACAACACGCCTACCAGCTCACCTAGTGTCAGCCACTGTGTTATCGAGAAGAGTCTTAGTGTGTGATACAGCAGCCAGATTCAGCACCACATCCTGCAGGACAGCTCCAGTCGCAGCTCGACTCCACACAAACTTTCTCATTAACTCGTGTAATGAGTTGAGCGTGTAGGTGCGGTACGTCCCCGACTCGTCCCTCCCTGGAGTAGCTCCTTCTGTCCCACCATCAGTCAGGGAGTCAGTGTGTCAGATGTTTTATTCAACACAGCTGTGCGTATTTTTGGCACCTGGCAGCTCCATCAGAAAGGGAGGAGGAGGAGGAAGGGCGACTGTGTTGTGGGTCTCCAGAATGGGGTCACGATTGCTTCATGTTTCCAAACCAGCCGGACCACCGCAGGCTAACATCAAACAACCAGAACACCTGTTTGCAGACAGCGTTCCTCGTTCAGCCTCTGCTCAGATGAAAGGACCTGAAAGTTTTAGGCCGCGGGGAAATTGCACCGAGATCAAAGACGTGGCGTTGTGTAAACGGCGGAACAGAATGGTTTTCAATCGATGAATGTTTTTTTGGAGGGTCTGCGTGTGATGCTAAGTTTATTCCAAAGTAACAGAGCTGGGTTTGTGATGTGGCAGACGGGTGGCCTTCATGAGGCATCAAAACTGTATTTTAAAGCACATTGTGAGATGGGATTTACCGAAAAAACAAGACATATTATCAGCAGCGGGTAGAAAACGAGGGGCCTCATCGTTTAAAGGTTTTGCATCTTTTTGATCTTGTGGGTACAAGAAAGGCAAAGGCTCCATGTCTTTCAATATTAATTGGAGCTGCAACAAACAGTTATTTTTGTTATTGAATCATCTTAGTTGGTTGTTTTGTGTTTCAAATATCAGAACGTGTTTTTTTAATAGGAATATATTTCGGGATAATCAACAAGAAAATTATTTTTAATTGAGTAATGGAATTTAAGTTGATAATTACATCCTCAGTGAGCAAAGGACACACATCAATAGACTTTTTCATCCATTGATCATTAAATTTTCTCAGATATACTTAATGCTAATAACTCCAATGTACAAGTTAAAACTAGTTAACAATCCTAAATCTTTAAAGACGTTTGCAAGAGTTATTTTTTGTTATTTGCAGACTCTGGTTAGACATTATATATTTCTTTAATATGTAGAATCAACTAGCAGCCTAGGGGCTGCTCGAAAGCAACATGAAAGGCCATCCTTCAAAATCCAGTGAATTTTGCTGGATTTTGGTAGATTTTTTTTTTGTGAATGTTCTTAAGAGAATATTAGAAATTTTACTGATATATATGTAATCACTTTAGATATTTGTAGGATTTTTTGGAAGATTTTTACTCATTTTTGGAAAATATTTACAAAAACTTTCTTGCCAAATTTGGGGGATTTTTAAAAAAAATAAAACTTAAGGGAAACTTTTAAGGGATTATTGGAATTTTCTTCCTGAAAGTTTTGCAAATTTTCAGAAATTTGGGTAATTTTTTTGCAGAATTTTTGGATTTTTTTTTTTCAGACAAGGAAACAATATTTTTTTGTGCCTGTAAATGAGGACAGCAGGAGGGTTAAAATTCCACATCCCATGCATCTCCCATTCTGAATGTTAAAAATATTCCTAAAATGTCTTTCATTGACAGTCCACAGCTCAGAAATATTCAGTTTCCAGCAAACATATCTGACAAGCGTGGTCTCTCCTGCTTCTATGAGGCCATTACAGGGTAAATGGTTCTTTTTATGCTTGATTTCTTAAATGTTCTTGACATTCACATGAAGAAATGGACTCTTAAACAAGCCTCAGGCCACAGCAGCCTCTGTAGTGTAAATCTCAACATGCTAGTGGTGGTCATGCATATTCTACCGCTGGTAATTTTAGAATATAGTCATAATGTGAAAAAATATTTCCATAGTGGTCTTTTAATTCTGTGAAGAGACGGGAAAAAAAAAAATAAAGATCACCCCTCTGCCACAGAGGAGTGGTCTCAAAGCCCCATAGCCCGGTGCTGAATTCTAAGGCCACAGAAATGTCAAAATTTCCATGTTGTCACACACAGAGAGGCAGACAGTGGCTGAATTTCAGGGGCATGTGTTTGAAGTGAATCCCCCCAGAGAGAGAGAGAAACAGCCCTCACACTATCTTTCCACGCCGTGAAGATATCAGCAGAGTGAAGAGAAGCCAGTGGAGCAAAAACAATATACATATTGGATTATGGCTCCCGCCTGCATTCATGAGCAAAATCTGAAAAGGCTGCTAAATCTTGCATCGTGTCCTTCCAAATGAAAAACGAAAGCAAAAAAACCAACATGTGCATGTTTAACCCTCGTGTCGTCCTGCGGGTCAAAATTGACCCGTTTTAAAGTTTGAAAATGTGGGAACAAAAAATGTATTTTCACAGTGAAACTTCTGATGTCCACATTTTCAACATTTTTGGGAAATTTTGAATATTTTTTGGTGGAAAAAAAGAACTGTTAAAAATATTTCTTAAGAGCATTCACAAAAAAATCAACCAAAATCCAGTGAAATTCGCTGGATTTTGGTTGATTTTTATGTGAATGTTCTTATGAGAATATTAGAAGTTTTACTGATATATATGGAATCACTTTAGATATTTGTAGGATTTTTTTGGAAGATTTTTGCAAATTGTTTGAAAATATTTACAAGAATTTTCTTGCCAAATTTGGGGGATTTTTTAAAAATAAAACTTTTAAGGGAAACTTTTAAGGAATTATTGGAATTCTCTTCCTGAAGGTTTTGCACATTTTCATTAATTTGGGGAATTTCTTGCTGAATTTTTGGATTTTTTTCAGACAAGGAAACAATATTTTTTGGTGCCTGTAAATGAGGACAACAGGAGGGTTAAGTGGTCATGCATGAAAGTCTGCATATGAATGCAGCACCATAAATAAAAGGTTGCAGAGGGCGTGCTCACACAACGTGTTGGAAGCCTGTACATGTATGTGACTTCCTCGAATCACAGAGAATTAAACCTTTCGATAAAACGACACCCTGCTGTTTGGAAAGTAATTAAATTCTACAACAGAACGCAGGGAAGAGACCAAAGAGAAAGCTGCGCAGTAGAAATGCTCTTTGTTCCGATAAATGAATTGCATTTCCGTAATAGACTTGCTGATGCAAGTGTTAAAATCCAGGAGGTAGTCGGGTCCCGACAAACAACAGATCAAGAGCTTGTTGCTGCGCCGATGATGAGCTCTTTGGAGGGCGTCGGAGGATTTGAAAATTGAGCAAAGACAACACACCGTGAAATGCCACCGCATCAGGCGAGCACTCTGCAGTGGCCAAGACATAAAATGTCCCGTCTTCCCTTAATTCACCATAAAATGATTTTCCTCCCCCCCTTTTATGGAGTCTCCACTGAGGTTAGCAGCCATGGTTCTGCAAATATTCATTAGGCGTAAATACAAAATCAGAGTCATTCACTGGCATCAGCCACCTTCTGCCCTGTCAATTTGAATGCACGGCATATCCTTAATTCATTCAGCTGCAGTAATGGGACTGCACCGCTGTTGTAGTGGCAACCTTCAATAACGGCGGCCGTAATAATGGACCGGGCCCTTTTATCCTCCGCATGCCCTGCACCTACATCAATCGTAAGGATTCCTCCTTCATCAAAGTGTGAAAATACTGTATCCAGGCTGTGCAGTTTTCACTTCTCATTCATTAAGCGTGCCTTTAAAGCACCAAAGGCTTTTTTGTAGTCTTGCCTAACATATCTGTGAATATTAGAAGGCTTCGCTGTGTGACATGCATTCAAATTGAGGCAGGTGCGACCATTCAATTTGTGCACAGGAGAAAAAAAACAATCCACCCTCCAGGCACTTCTTAGATATGAACATGGTGATATTTTGATTTTCCTTTTTTGGTGTATTACTCCTCAAACTGCTTTGTGTATTTTTTCCAGTTGACAATTTTTGACACAGAGGCTGGTGTTGGTTTTCCTGTTGCTTTCAAACTATCAAGTCCATAATTGAAAAAGCTTCTTAGTGAATACGTAACATTTTATTTCAGTAAAGGGCTATAGCTCTTTGTAGGGTTGAAGCAGTTACTTGGTTAATATATTAGCCAATGAACAGAAAAAATAGTCTTCAGTGTTGGGTTTGGACTGAAGACAGAAGCAGCAAAGAAAATTTGGATGACATATTTAAAAACACACTTAAACAGATTCCCATATAATAGAAATAGAAGGAACTCTAGTAACCAGGATATGATGTAAACATTGTTGGAAAATTGAGATTTAGTTGGGTCAATATGTAATTGTGGGACTTTTTGTATCATAGCAATTTTTGAATCAGCTCATTTTATTGTTGTTTAGCTAATTAGAAGGTGGTTTTTAAATTCAGATCGTTATTTAGTTGACATTTTAGTGATATCCAGTCATTCTTTATTAATAAATGATTGTTTTCATAATAAATAATTATGGAATTTGTAAAGACATGATCATAATGAACATAAAAACATTAGTTTTTTTACTTTTAATAAAAATGTATGCAAGATATATCCCATAGACTTCAAAAGTCCCTCAATTATATATTGACCCAGCTATTCTCATTGGGACAATGGACCATTTTCTACTGTCGTTTAGCACCTGAACACTTTGTGTAATTATTTTCATTTCAATTTGTCAGTTATTTTCTCATCGACATCTCAAAAATATTCCGTTTACTGTTGAGGAGGAGGAAAGAAACCAGAAAATATTCATATTTCAGAAGCTACCTTCAGAGAATGTAGACTTTACATGTAATAGTAGCAGCTCTGGTGTGAGTTGGGCAAAAAAAATTAAATAAAACAATAAAAATGTTAAATAATAGATCAGCCAAAACACTATCTGCTGGTAATAACTTGTTGCACCCATATTTATTCCAATATTGCCAATATTGGTATGAGACTCAAAGATTCAAAACACAATGGGTTCAAATAAGACAAAAAGTGGTAGCATTCTTGCTTTTGTTACTATAAAAAAATTGCATTTTTGTTTGTGTTCCTATTATTGTCTTGCAGAGGACATAATCATATTGGTAAATTCCATCTTTCCATGTAAAAATTAGGTCTTTATTGCTTATTGTTACGTAAAATTTTCAGTTCCTCACCCTTTATTCATCTCTAATATGTATCGCAAATGTAAACTTCGCATTTACCAGCCTGTTCTGGAGTGATGTCATTACAGGCATCGGTGCTTTTGTAATCCTTCGGGGATTCTCCAGAGAAGGTTGGAGGGATTGTGGACAAGATGTGCAGCAGGTATCTGAAAATGACTAATTTGGCAGATTGTTGACAGACTCAGTGAAGTGGGACAGCAGCTCAGGAGAGGGCAAATCATTTTGTCATGTCTCCCTGCAGCTCCTCCTCATTTAGGGACTGCAGTGCTGTGAATGTGGGCCTGAAGACGGAGCTCAGAAAAGATAGTGAAGGCATAGAAACCCAAACATTAGGACTCCGTAGAAAATGTGGCAACAATAACTGAAAAGCCAAGAGTGTTAAAGATCTTTACATGTAAAAATTATCAATATCTTAATGAGGCCAATAAAAACTAAACAGATTAACCCTCGTGTCGTCCTGCGCATCAAATTTGATTCATTTTAAAGTTTGAAAATGTGGGAAAAAAATATTTTCACAGTGGAACTTCTGATGTCCACATTTTCAACATTTTTGGGAAATCTTTGAATCATTTTTTGGTGAAAAAAAAGAAATGTTAGAAATGTTTCTTGACATGGACAAAAAAAAATTAACCAAAATCCAGTGAATTTCGCTGGATTTTGGCAGATTTTTATGTGAATGTTCTTAAGAGAATAGAAGTTTTACTGATATATATGGAACCACTTTAGATATTTTTAGGATTTTATTGGAAGATTTTTACTCATTTTTTGAAAATATTTACAAGAATTTTCTTGCCAAATTTGGGGATTTTTTTTTTTAAATTAAACTTTTAAGGGAAACTTTTAAGGAATTACTGGATTTTTCTTCCTGAAGGTTTTGCAAATTTTCATAAATTTGGGGAATTTTTTTGCAGAATTTGGGGATTTTTTTCAGACATGGAAACAATATTTTTTGGTGCCCGTAAATGAGGACAACAGGAGGGTTAAAGTTAGATTTTGTGTCTTGGCCTCACTATTATGCTTCAGTTGTCAGAGAAATGGAATTTCTGCCAAAAAAGAGACAAAGGGAAGGAGTGGAAGATGGAGTGTTTATGAGCAGCCAATGATGAATTACACGGTGGAGGGTTTGATTAGCTTTTTATCTGCTCAAGGGACTCTTGGGGATGAGCAGAGATTGATGGGCTGCAGAGAGCTGACATGGTGTTGTTTATTTGGATGGTGCATACTTGGCTGGAGTGGCAGCCTGCTGCCAAAAGATGAGCAGCAAAGGCGACCCTCTCTGCTCACATCTAACGGCCTCGACCTCTCTCGGGTGGACTCACTTGTCTTTTGAATCATTTTCGACAAACTGTGCGGCCGCAAAATTCCAACACAGAGGACCCATTCAGGAGTGTCGTCTTTTAATCCACACATGTGCCCTGACCTAAGTTAAGTCCGGTTGGCTGACCAGGACTGTCTCAGTGGTCTCCAGTCATGACATGATCATTACACAGTCAATACACGAGGACAGTATTGATCTTGTGCATTTATTCCCACCATGTACAAGAGTTATCTGTGCAGCCATGGAGGGAAGCACTCAGCCTACGCTATAGATTTTCTTTAAGGTTCAAGGTCACCTTGAGGGATACTGTCTTCATGAGAAAATCTGCCATTCCAACATGTAAAGAGGTCGAGTACACATTCGTGGAATCCAGATGTATACTGGGGGGAGAATGAGCGTCTTGGAACACCTAAAGCTTATTTACAGCGTGCCAGAAATAACTCAAGGATAATCACACATTAATAACAAGCTTAGAAAGATATCTTGGCAAAGAAGTCCCTTTGGAATTTAAAGCTCAGTGTTGATTAATAATGAATAAATCTTGAATTATTCCGATAGAAATCCTCAGCTCTGTAGAATCTCAATCTTAGACATGGTGAGTGCTATAGAGTAATTATGAATGAGTGGGCCAAGTACTTATTACTTTTAAGTACCTTTAAAAACATTATCTTGCTGCAAGCATAAGTGGCACACATATAGACTAGGGCAAAAAAATAACACATTTAATCACACTTTTCTAAATTCCTAATTTCTGGCACACCAGTAACACTGATGGACACTCCAGCCCAGTAGGTGGCAGTAATGAACCTTAGGTCTGTTTGCTAGCTGCAAAGAAGATACACAGGACGAACTGTCAGCCCACAAGAAAGTTTGGTGAACAGTGAAGGAAAATAAGACTGCATTGAAATTGCGGAAAAGTTGCAGTGATTGGACAAAATAGGAAGGTCACAGAGAGTTCATGGAGATTGGTTGAGTCCATGTCAATTGTTGCGATTGCAACATCGCAAACTCTTGGAGGGACTGTTAACTCTTTCGGCACCACAATTTTTTCTATAAAATATTCAGTTTTGATATCAGTTTTTAAAAAGGTTGTAGCTTGAAAATGATTAGAGATAAAGGCATACTGTAAATGAGAAAAGTCATCAGTATGACCCAAAGTTGGTGATGGGAGTAAATTCACTCATCTAATTTGCATATTATGGCATCATCAGGTGGTGGCGATGCTGGATTACATGACTTTTACAGATGTTTCTTGACCAAGATGGCGTTGTACTTGCACTTGTAGTATTTCACTGTGTGGTATCTTTCATTGCGAGGCCCAGCACACAGACCTACTCCACACTGACTGCACCTGAACTGTGTCTGGCGACGGCCTTTAGGGCGGGTGTGATCTGAACACACAACGCAATCTGGATGATCGTCTGTATTATGGAGCCAGTGTCATTCACTGAGCCTCTGTGGCACTTCTCCCTGCTGCATTGAAGGGCCTTTCTTCTTGGAGTAGCCCTGCTCTTATGGCTTGTTAAATTCGACAGTGTTGCTTGTCGCGATTTTGGCGCTTAAAAGAGTTTTTGTTTACCAAGATTCATTAAAAATGCCAATTGATTCCATCCAAAAACTTGAGGAAGCAGTCATTATGTTCCCAATCTGAGAGAATATCCTCAGTAGTTTTCAACAGATTTGTCATACATCTTACATTGTTTTGTCTGTTCGCTGTATTTAGGGTGAACTCAGATGGAGGCCTCCTGCTGTAGGCGATATTCAGAACATCCATGCCTTCGTTTCCTCGATTACGCTAAAAGAGCTAAATTCACAAAGCACGACGAAACAGTGCGCTTTTGGAAATCTACCAATATGGCTGAACCAAACTCCACCCTGTGTGTGTGCAGTCTGTCAGCATCCATTTCCTTCACTTAGAGCTAATACCCTGTATTGAGCAACAAGCAGGCGTGCTCCAAACAGAAGCCAGAGCTAAATAACCATGCCTAATATAGCCTAGTATTTCCAAAATGGGAATCAGTGCATCCAGAGTGTCTGAAACTGTTGGGCTAATCGGCCTTGATGAAAGTCAATGTGCAGACCTCATCTTTCTTCATAGATTTATGGGATGGCAAACCAAAGAGCTCATATGCTGCTAAAGTGGATATGGATTGATGCTATTTACAGAGCCTGAAACACAGACACACATGTGGAGGAAGTATTAACCGTCTGAGCATTACAACAATAAGCAGACATTTTAAAAGTGGTGTACAGTAGATTTTAAGACATCAGGATATATGCAAGACATGTGCTGCATCTATGCTGTTCTTCTCTTAACCCTCCTGTTTTCCACATTTTCAAATTTTAAAACGGGTCAATTTTGACTCGCAGGACGACACGAGGGTTAAAATTCTCTGCTCTGTTTTGTATGCCGTGACCGGAATTCTAATTCTAAGAACCTCTCCAACCTAAAAGGCAATTTTTTTTTTGGGACAGAGATCATTGCAGAACTGTGCGAGTGTTTACTTCACCTAAATTGGCTGCAACATCAATATCCTCTCCAGGGTCTGCGGCCTGTGCAGTGTGTTCGGCTTTACGCTGGCATTTATTGAAGCGGTGAATCTGAATGCTCATGTCGCTATTAGTTTATCCAACTGCTCATGTGTATCTTGCTTGTGTTGTGGTTTGCACTCACGCTGACAATGCCCGTAGCTTCATTGGTTTCAGCTCTGTTGGATTCGTGCGCCCGCCCGGCCGTTAGATGGTCAAACCAGTAATCGTGCCGATTGAAAAATCTGCTTCTGGATTGGATAAAAGATTGGATTTCTGGGCTTATCTGACTTGCTCACTGCTGAGCCTATTAGACTCTATAACCAGAGCATGAATGTTTTTACAAGCACCGCTACAGGTCAGTATTGACAGATACAGACGGTAATGCAGGCTGGTATTGACTTTGAGCTCCTGGTCTGATACACCACATCCCAAACCAGTCTCCTATACAGATACACTGCATTTTCTCGCTTGTGTCTTTTGTTTTACTTTTGCCATTTTGTGTTTTGCTTTATTCGTCATTTTTTGTATTTTTTTTGTCTCGCTTCTGTCATTTTTCCATTTTTTTGTTGTTTTTTTCTCGCTTTTATCATTTTTTTGTCTCATTTTTGGAATATTTCGTTTCATTTTTGTTGTTTTTTTTTGTCTGACTTTTGTAATTTTGATTATAAATTAAAATACTATATCATTCAGTTCCAGATACCTGTGACTAAAAATTTAGTTTTTGTGCCCAAACAAAACCAGAAAGAAACTTAGTGAAGCTGATAGTTTTTCATCTATCTCATGATGCAAACCCTGATTTTCTGGGTAAATGTTTCTGGTTTATGCCTTCATCTCTCCCTCCTACTGCATACAACAGACTTTAGTGAATTGAAAATGCAGGGAAGTTGTGTAGGAACATAATTTTCTGGAGCCTGGGCTGCATATCCAGCTTGTGCATTTGCTTTATGTTGCTTTAGAACTGTGGTCAGACTAGTGTTTAGTGGAGTTGAAGGTATTTACCACGTTAGTCTAGACAGCAGCTGTGTTTGGCTAGCTGAAGTTAACGGTGAACATCTAAGCTGCTGGATCTACTGTACAGACAGCCAGTCTATTAACATCTCCACAAAAGCCTTCCTCAAACTCCTTCATATCATCGCCAATAGCTGCCTTGCATTTATATGCAAATGAGGTTGTAGATAAGTGACAGTCTTAAATTAGTCTTAAGTAATCCCGCACTTTCTAATCTGCTCTTCATCACAGATGTAAATGTGTTGCATTATACGTTGCTTTGTGGTGTCTAACCTGGACATGAATAGATGGAGAAAAATTACTCTAGTTATGCTGAAAGCTTCCCAAAACTCTAAAGATTACATATAAATCCTGCAGCTCAGTGTTCACTACCTGGCTGATTTGTGTAAATGCACATCCAGATCCTTGTTGGATAAGAAATCTGTTCAGTTTCTTAATTCAGCCCTTTTGCAGAGAAGATGAAAACATAATTCTTCTAGTTTCTGAGTCCGTCTGATGAATGTTCTACCAACCTTAATGAGCACCAAAGAGATCCAAGTGTTCCTCTTTGTAACCCACTTTCAGTTTCTTGAGGTATTTTCCGTGGCAGAAAATGTGTTTTAGTTTGAACTAGAAGGTAAACGTGGAATAAAGGCCCGCCCTCAAAGGCCTAAGTCATGGGATTTGATGTTGAACACAACCCATTTTGAAATCTAATCAGCAAAAGCTTCTTTCATGGTTTGCTTATTGTGCTATAACTGGACCTCTTGACACATAATATAATAACATAATACAATATTCACCACACACCATGCTGTTGACAAACTCTTGGATAACCACACTGTTAATAATTGAAAAGGGCACTGGCTTCGATGCAAACATAAGAGCAGGGATGGATGCATTGTAGTAACGGCCAAGGAGGATGTGGTATTTTCACCTCTGCTAACAGTAGGATTAAGCTATTTTAACCTCTTAAGCTCTAGGCTACATTTTGAAATGTCCACCTGAAGAAAGATCCCTGCATTTAGTCAGTAGCAGCTACAAAATTCAAATTTAAAGCAACAGAAATGAAGCAAAACACATGCTGCTAGGCGTCAACCAGTATGTTTTTATCAGATTATTAAAAATCGAGAAGGATTAAAAGTGACATTTGAAACCAAATTTGTTGTAGAAATGAAAATCTTGATGTCAAAATTTAGAATCCAACACAAAACTGTTGAAATACTTATTTCTTTTTAATATCTGTTTACTTAAAACCAGGGATAGCCATTAGCGGCCTTCAGCTGTGCTAATATTTAACTGATTGGCACTGGCAAGAATAATACATTCTGTATTAACTAGAAAAAATGAAATCAGGTATCAGCAGATACTGAATATTAAATGACTTGCATTGGATCCAGGGGAGGAAAAAAAAACTTGATTGGGACATTGTTGTCAACATTTATCCATCAGTGTTGATCAGTTATTTCTCGTGGCAAGTAACCAATCAGATAATGCTGTTGGCAAAACAGTGTTGGATAGTGTGCCAAAGCATCACATTTGTAAATGTAGTTATTTTATTTAGAGCTGGTTAGAAATAAACCTTTTCAGCAGATGTGTCTTGGCCCTGCTACAGGGACCTGCAGGGTGGAAAGGGTTAATTAGCTGCTGGTAATTCTCATGTTGGCTGTCCAAACCTGTTCATCACTCAGCCCTTTGTCTTCCGTGACGTCCGTATGACTGAGAGAAAGAGATGGATGTTTGGCAAAAGGGGGGCGGAGACGACACAGATCCGAGGTTCTTCCAATTCTCCACAGGCGAGAGCGTCCTCCACCCAGCCCCCTGCCCTTCTTTTGGCACCAAAAACAGGCAATTAAAGGTCAAAGCATCCTCAGTGGCCTGCTATATTATTTGCCCTTTCTGCTCGCCAAGATCCCCCCCATTGATCTGCAGCCTGCTTCCCTCCCTCTCTGCTGAACTTGGTGGTGCTTGTATGAATGAAAAGTAAGTTTAAACTGTGTCTGTGCATTGTTCGCTACATTTGAATCCCCTGTGGACACCTCGGCTTGATGTTTTTCTATTTGAAACAGCTATTTAGTCCCTCTGGCTGCTGTTGAGATCGCTGGACCACTCAAAACAGATAAATTACCTCCTATGTAGTTCTCGTATTGTGTCTGTATTTCATTGTCTAACGCAATATAGTTTCCAGGTTATGATATTTAGGTTATATTTCAAGTAAAAACCATGTTTGTTTGTATGAGGTGAGAAAAGCAGCCATGTGTTGAACTCATAACACATAATCAAGTAAATTTCTGAGTATCTTATTTAGTTTTAAAATCAGAAATATATTCTCTTTCAATCAGGAAACGTGATCATTATGTGTATTTCAACAATTCAGAATCACCAAATTAGGAGATGCGTTTGGGATAATTAACTGTGTACAGTTATGAAGTAAATTAAGATAAAAAATGCTCTTATTTTACCCTCTTTGTATATGTACAAAAAGAAACAAAACGCAAATGAACTAGAACTATACGAGTTAGAGGAAGATTCTGAAAGCTTGACAAGAAAAAATGCAAATATTCCTGTGCTAAGACTACATCCTGCTAATATAAATGTAACTGATGATATACCGTGTATATCTGGCTGTTTTACTGTAGTAAAAGAGATTTCACATAGATAAAAAGCTTTTATTTCCCATTTTGTCAATAATAAAAACACCTTGTCTGCAATTATTACCTGAACTAGGCAGATATTACCCATTACCTTCAGTCTACCAGCATTCATGGCTCAATACGTGTTGAATGATGACCAAGATACTGTAGCCCCACCTGCTGTACAGGAGCATACAATGTCCACGTTTAAGACACATAGCCAGGAGAGAGAGGGAACACATCGTGGCTTATTATTTTTAGGCTGCACGCTTCTGCTTTGCTGCTTTGTAATTATGCATGCAACTGGCACACGGCAAGTTATTTATACTGTGGAGTGTGTTGCCCAACTGCCACGAATCTTCTGATTGGTGCAACTGCTTTTCTAGGTCAGACAGTGGATCACATGCACACACACAAACACAGAAAAATATTCTCTTTCTCTCTCCCACACAGCCAAATGCTTCCACCGGGGAAGGTGATGTGCATTATTCGCCCGGTTGCTCCTCTTCCTCCCAAATCTAAATATAAACATGACTCATAACAAGCGATGGCACTTCCACTGACTCAAGATGGCGGCATACCTTCAGTGGTTCTTCACCAAGTCTGACGGGTCCTCTTCCCTCCGTTAGCAGGACAGCTCTCATGTCGTTTGCTGACAGACAGCCCCGTGAGCTTTGCACTATTTTACCGCCTGTCGGTGAGAGGCCGATAATTGCTGTTGCTTGGGAATAATCTATAGGTGATAAACGTGGTACGGCCAGCTGTTGTGTGTTGCTCGGGGACCCCCAGGGGTGGTGATCAGGTGGGTGCTCATCTGGCGGCCGGAGAGGCTGGATGAATCTTGGCTCTGCCCCATTGCCTCTCTTTCTGTCTCTCTTCCTCTCTGTCTGCCGGGTTCCTTGAACTCGGTGAATCTGTGCCCTCAGACAGCAGTTGGTGTAAAAGTGTTGCAGGACAAATATATCCTGTTATCGTTTTGTTCCTCAGCATCATCTGACACTTTTTCTGGAACAGGAAAACAAGGCACATGTTCAAAATGTATAAATATATTTTAATAGGAAATATCAGATGATATAACGTCATGGAGTTGCTTGCTGCTGCAAATAATTTCACATCTTCTCTCTTGGAAAATTTGCCCAATTAGTTTACATTTCTCATAAGGATATCTGGATCAATATATAATTGAGGGACTTTTGACGTCCATGGGATATATCTTGCATACATGTTTATTAAAAGTTAAAAAAAATAAACAAATGTTTTTTATCTTCATTATGATCATGTCTTTACAAATTCCATAATTATTTATTATGGAAACAATCACTTATTAATAAAAAATGACTGGATATCACTAAAATGTCAACTAAATAACCGTCTGAATTTAATAACAACCACCTAATTAGCTAAACAATAATGAAATGAGTTTAGTCAAAAATAGTTTTGATTGTGTTCTTTTTATTGTTGAGATAATCATGAGAGATATTTCTTGGCAATATGCCACATTTTATATGGAAATTAACAAGTTGTATCACTTTCAACTAACTTCCCCATTACAAAAGCACCTCTCAAGGAAGTGTGTTAATTCCAGATCACATGACCTGCTCCATGTGTTGTGTGCCAGTTTTGCCATTCCCTGTCTCGTTCTTGTCATTTTGTGTCTCATTTTTGTAGTTTTCTGTCTCATTTTTGTCATTTTGTGTCTCGTTTTTGTCATTTTGTGTTTCGGTTTTTAATAAAAAATGGCAGGATATCACTAAAATGTCAACTAAACAACCGTCTGATTTTAATAACAACCACCTTCTAATTAGCTAATCAGTAATAAAGTGAGTTTATTCATCAACTTATACCACCAACTTCTATAACCTGTGGACTTCTGTTTGTCTTTCTAAGCTTTAAAACAGAAAATATATACATTGGAAGCTAAATGGTTTCGCTGATATTTGCTAAATCTCCTTAGGTGAGAGGTGTAGAGATTTATGAAGTGTTTTCATACGAGGCAAAGTGCTGATGTTTGCTACACCTAGAAGGAGGGATGCAAAAATGAAAGAGATGCAGTGGACATTTTTCCATATGCTAATGAAACTGTGGACATCAGAAGTTTCACTGTGAAAATATATATTTGTTTCCACATTTTCAAACTTTAAAACAGGTCAGTTTTGACCCGCAGGACGACATGAGGGATAAATCAAATCATATGATTTGGACATCAGTGATGTCAGTTTTGTAGCTTGGTCAGCTAGTAGAGTTGATTTTTACAGACTAATTGTACTTAGTGTACTAAAACTACATAGTTAATCATGTAAGCTGTGATTAAAATGTTCTACTGTCCTATGCTTACTCACATATAGAATTAATTCTAGCACTGATTGGTGAGACTGAAGCCCACGCCAGCCACCCTGTTTGAAGTCATTTCAGTCTAGGCTGTTGGTCTGACTGCCAGCTTTGTCACAGTATCGATCATCTCAACTCCACCAAAAATGCCTCATTGGTCATCGCTTCAACCTTGGACATTTTTTTTTCTTTTCTGCTCCTTTATCACCACCATCTATCACACTTCAATGCAACGCATCCCTCCCCTCCTCTGAAAAAAAGCAGAAAAGAGTTTAAAGGAGAGCTACTTTTTGATGAGTTTTGCTTCATGTCACTGTCTCCGGACTGGTTGGTTTTTATCGATATCCGTGCCTTTGTCAGAATTTCCCAGAATAAAAACCTGCCTGTTTCTCTTGCTCTGTAAAGCAGCTCTTGCTCACATTGTACCCTCCTCTGTGGGTGAGGCTTGATTGTTTCCAATCCAGGCAGACTGGACGCTAAAAGCCAGCCGCCTGAAGGAACAAAACCTTTAAAGTGCTCTCTGTCACTTTACATTTCCAGTCTTATATTAACATTGCAGGCTGCAGAGCAAGGGACACTAGAGAGCATTAGCTGCTTCTTAAAGCAGACAGCCCCGAGGTCACAACTCCGTTCAAAACGTTGACCAAAGACTTAACAACCTGAGAATGTTTTGTTGAAGAAGTCTTGCAGTATGTTTCGTTAGAACCATCTTGCTATTCACATTAGTGGATTTTCATATCTGCATCTAGCTAAAAATGGTCCGTTTTGGATGTGAAAAGGAGCAGATTTGCTGTGGTCTCGCTTGTGATGCATTACATCTTCTTTCCTTAGGTCAATTTTGTGCTTGGTGAGACCTTGCCCTTTGATTTCTTTGCATCCAATCAATTAGTCTTGGGTCAAACTGTCGACGTGCACTCTGTCTCCAAACATTCAATGAGCAGCCACTGTAAAGCAGGAGAATGTAAAGCGGTGATTCACACTGGAGTCTGAAATGGAAATGTGGCTGTACAGTTGGTTCAAACCCTCCATCACCAGCTATGAGTCAGGCATTTCTACATCTAACAGCTTAACCTTACTGAAAACGGTGGTATTGTGTAGCAGCAGGCGTAATTTAAACGTAACAAGACAAGAGTATTTTGAGTTCTATACGTCCACATGGCATATAAATGACGTGCGTTGGCTAATAGCTGCATGTACTCTGTGGTCTGTGGTGTCCCACAAGTTTTCCAGAACAAACTGATGAATATGAATTTCTTTCGGGTACATACCGCTCCTTCACAGTCTCAATCCCCCCCCCCTCCAACACTCTCTTTCCTGTAGCAGTGCAATCTTCACATGCTAATATCCTGGGAGGGTGGGTGGGCATCGGATGTGGCCAACTTGGGAACATAAATTACATTTGCATGCGATCTGAAAGGGAACACAGGCCTGGAGGGAGGAATCACAAGTCAGGAGAGGGGCTCCACTGCACTCCTCTTATTGCTTTGTCACTGGCAGGACTCATTTTGAGGTTTCTCTTACTGTTACTGTCCTCTTGTTTGAACTTGAATGGTCACTTATACAACTATGAGGATAAATAGTGTGGTATTTGTTCACTAATCAGATTAATTCACTTCATTAGGTAGCAAAAACTAATGTGGTCTAATGCAGTCATCACAAAACCATACCTACAGGATAGTTACAATGTTCCATTCCAGTGCTGTGTAGAGGTTTTATATGTTATTTGTAATTTAGCCTGACCTCATTTATATATACTCTTGATCGATTTATTGTAGGGTTGTTTCATTATATACGATGACATTGTTGGATGCATTGTTGATAGATAGAAAGATAGATAGATAGATTGATTGATTCATTCATTTTATTAATTGTTGCTGGGTTGCTCAATGTGAGCATAATTCCCAAGGAGACTTTGTCTGAAGTGGATTTTTTTACACTTTCAGGCAGCTGACATGTGGATTGTGCGTGTCAACATCAGGGAAATCTCCCTAATGCTCTGTGGGATGGCTGTAAATGCTCCCTCATTCATTAGTGTCTGTTCAGTTTTGAATTAATAGATATTCCATCGTGTACTTGGGGACAGCGAAGAGCAGCGGTTATGTCCAGCACCGACTAGTTCACGTGACGCAACAGGCCACCTTATATAACACACATCTCTGCTGGAACTGGAGCAGAAAAGCACCAGAGCCAATTACGACGCTCCCTCCGCCCCTGAGTTCATCACCTTTTAAAATAAGACTGTCTATATACATATGCAGATAGCATAATCAGAAGGGTAATTTAACTCCCATGACAATGGATGGTTGCCTTTTCATTAGCCGCTAATTAGTAATCAATACGCGAGTTTCCTAGAGAGGGGTCTGTTATAGAACTGGTAATTGCCTCTTATAATATGCTGAAATGCAAATGGCATAGGATCAGTTCTCAAGTTGTGGGCTGAGACTGAGCGTGGCAACAATGGAAGCTTTTGTTTATCCAGCACTGATAATGAATGTAGTGTGGCTCTGGGAAATTACAGTCCTCATTTTGGCATTTCCTATGGACATTAAGTTCCAATTAAAAGGGGAAATTGGGCATCCTGAAATGAAAGGATTGACTGACATTGATTATATGCACGATATAATGCCAAAGCTGAAACCGATTCAATATTCCACTTCCAAATTAGCATCTAAACATACAAGTCATGATAATCAAAATTGATTTTTTTGTGCTAATCCCACAAGAAAGATCTGTAAATGTTTATATCTATCCTTATTGTGTTTTTGTTGGCTAAATCCACAATAAACTGCTAATTAATTTCAGTCACATGGATATTAAACATTGCATTTAAATCTGTTTTAAAACAGTCGCTGCTCGGAGTCACTTAGTTGCTTTTTTAATGAGTTTTTTTTAGTGTGAATCCACATAAACAAAAGAGAAACAAAGGATGGAATTATGCTGCTGGTGCTGTTAGAAACAACTCACATCCGTGAACAAGAGCTGCTAATGGGACAATGAAAAACAATCTGAAAATGATAATGTGGTTTCAACACTTTCTGAAAAAATGCAAAATCTTAAAACTGAAACAGGAAAATCGAGGGGAGCGATGGTTACATTAGCCTTCATCCAAGGTCTGCAGATCTGTGGATGACAAAATTCCCAGGTAGCGTCTGACTAGCAGGCCTTGGGTCGCCTGCACGAAAGCCACCGAAAGAGCTACAAAGGACGAAGGGGATCCATTACCAATAGTTATGATAGGCTGATATTATCCACGGTGGGAGGACTGGGTTTGTTCATGCCACCAAATGTTGAATTTGTGTTATGTGCTCTCATGGAAACTGTCAAACATCCCATCAGACTGATATCAGATTGGTAATGATGAAGTGTCTATCATTGGTATCGTTTTGGACCTAATCCAAAATGCTTTTTGACTGAAATGGACAAAAACACTAACATTGGCATGAACATGATGCGCCAGCAATTAATGATTAGGTGGGATTGAAAAGAGGCAGCAATGCATGCACACACACACACAAAGGGACAACAAAATTTTCACCTGCAAACGTGAGCAAAGATGATAGTGATTCACTGGAGTCACAGAGTTTGATCTCAGTAACAGGGAACCAAGACGACCTGCAAAAGGTTCTATCAATGAAGTCAGTGCACAAAGATGACATGAATCTTCTCATCTCCCTCTTTGAAAGGCAGATTTGACACTGATGTACAACGAAGTTCAAATTCTCATTGATGCTTCAAACCTTTTGTGGTTTTTTAATGGAAAACGTTTAAGGTTTTCCAGAGTCCACACTCCTGAGTGGAGTATGTTTTAGAGATTCCAGTTTAAGAGAAAATGATGGTTTACAATCAGACTATAAGTGGCATTAGACAGCACTTTTGAATAGGTAGCTGATGGATGTCGAACAGGCTGCAATTCATTATGTTGCATACTCATTTTTACATTTTACCACATTGGATTATCTCTAGTTGTGCTTGTCTGTATTTGTCTGAATCAGTTGCACTCAGGGAGACGTGTGGTGATAAATTTTGAAAGAATATTCATAGGTCAAATTACTTTCTTATATTCTGCAAAAAACCCAGCATGGGGCTTGTTATTCACAAACCTCCTTGTTGGTGGTAAAAGAAATCAGAAGGTTTGCTTTCCAACACTTCTTCTTTTTTTTAATCCTTATTTGAATCTGCTCATATGATAACAGAGAGGCTCCACTAATGCAGCCCACACTTCTGTCTCCACACCGAGTCTCTCTGCCTCATCTGCAGCCCTCTGATCTGTTAATTATGGATAATGGACATGAGCTGGGGAGGTAGAGTCCCCTCTGCTAGAACAAAAACAACTGATTAGGTAGAGCAAGCTGCGTCAGAAAGAGACAGTGCAGGTTCGGCCATCAGTCTCACTGACTGCACTTTTCTCTTTCCATCATTATTTCACTGGATCAGATTTCGCCGCTGAACTTACCTTAGTAAGTCTTTCTTGTCATTCAGAGCCGCTCATCTGACTTCTATTCATTGCTGTAGGTGGGAATATGCATTTGAGTCAGCTGGAGTCTGACCGGTGAGTCACAGGCTCACAGAATTTTCCATTTTTGCACATCAAAAGTATTCATAGAGCCTATGATAACTTTGATTTTGCCCCATTAGCCCTCTTGTCGTCCTGCGGGTCAAAATTGACCCGTTTTAAAGTTTGAAAATGTGGAGGAAAAAAAAAATTCACAGTGAAACTTCTGATGTCCACATTTTCAATATTTTTGGGCAATTTTTGAACATTTTTTGGTGGGGAAAAAAGAAATGTTAAAAATGTTTCTTAAGAATATTCACAAAAAGATTTTTATGTGAATGTTCTTAAAGAAACTATTAGAAGTTTTACTGATATATATGTAATCACTTTAGATATTTTTAGGATTTTTTGGAAGATTTTTACAAATTTTTCTCAAAAAATTTACAAGAATTTTCTTGCCAGATTTGGGGGATTTTTTAAGATAAAATTTTCAAGGGAAACTTTTAAGGAGTTATTGGAATTTTCTTCCTGAAGGTTTTGCAAATTTTCAGAAATCTGGGGATTTTTTTGCAGAATTTTGGGATTTTTTTCACACAGGGAAACAATATTTTCTGGTGCCCGTAATTGAAGACAACAGGGGGGTTAACCCATAACTGCTGCGACCCCCTGCTTCATTTTTTTCAAAGCTTTTTCTTTTTCTGAGAAGTTTCATTAGAAGTCACGAGACTGACCATTTTTGTTTAGTTTGATGTGTCCGGCATTGTTCTCTGACTTCTTTTTAAAAGTGTTGTGCTTTTATTTGACATAGGAAGTAGAAAGAGACAGAAATTGTGGGTAAAGAGTTGTGAAATCGCATGCAGGAAATGGTCCAGCCAGCCAGGAATCAAACTGGCGACACGTTGCTCGGGGCGTTTGCACCCATGTGGTACGCACCCTAACCCCCTCGGCTGTTGGGTCACCCTGTGCTCAGACTTCCTAATGAAGCATAAAAGGTCATCAAAGGGTCAAATAGCTCACAGAATGCTGAATATAGCATCGCCATTCTGCATGCTTCACCCCGTCCTCAGATGTAACGTGGGAATAGATTTGTCACTGTCAGCTGTGTAGAATTCACAATATAAGCACATCAAGGTGAGCAATTGCATATTTCACAGTTTCAGTGTCTCTACTGTGAAAATGAGCAACTCCAAGCCTTTCACGTTGCATTTATTTATTGTTGATAGCCACACATTTGGCTAAGATATGCATGTAGGGCTTATAGTTTTTCTAAACAAATAAAGGAAGGAAAATGGAAAATAGAAAAAAAATACCAATGAAAACTAAATAGACCATTATGGAGTCTCTAAAGATAAATGCAAATTGAATCATACAGCAAAAATCACACACTTAAGGCACTGACTACAGAAAAATATATCTGTATTGCTTAGCCTTAGCCACATGATGCTTACAACAGTTCTTTTATTCATCATCTTTCAAAGGTTAGGATGTTGTTTTCTTAATATTGTGGAAAATAGTCCGTGCCTCCTCTCAGGAACAAATCTCCGTCGAGGTTTACTGTATCGTCTGCAGCGGGACTAATTCAATTCTTCTGTCCTTTACTGCCAGCTGCATGTCCCAGTCAAACCATGCTCTCATCAAACAAACTTGATTAAAACAGTCTAATCTATGTGGCTGCAAGATGATGCAGTTTGTGTGCGCACGTGGGTGTGTTGGTGTGTGTTTGTGTCCTGATGTCCTGACGTACAAGAGGACCTTTGTTTATCCATTTAAATACTGACAGCGGGCCAAAAATAAGCATGTAGGGGCACTTAGGGCCACAGACAGCCACCTCAGTGACAAGACCCTCTTAGTTTCTAACTTGGAGGACATGTTTTTTGTTTTTTTTGTGAAAAGCATACGGTCTGTTTTGAAATAAGGACTCCTAAATGGTTTGTTGGCAAGATAGCTACAGTAGTATTTCAGTGGAACTCGAAATGTATTGAAAATGTCCGTTACCGTAAAGAGTTAGTGTGCTTTTTCTAAACAAATCCTATGGAAGGACTCAAAACAGCAATGACCCTATACACTTGTATTGTCTGTAGCCAAAACCAGATACAGACCTCAGCTGCTGCACTGGAAAGAAGAAAAATATAAATAAATAAATTAGGGAGGTACCCAGCTTGTTTTGAGTTGTTTACACTGCTGAGGCGCCATAGTAGCTTTGACCAAGTTTCAGAATGCATTTTTGGATGGAACAACAGCTATGGATTAGTGTTTTATTACACTAGTGCAATACTATACTCTGTTTTTCTTTTAGTACTGATTCCTAAAGAATGACAGTCTTTTAAAACACTGTATTTCCTCTGATTTGTACCGATCCATATCAACCAAAATCCAGTGAAATTCGCTGGATTTTGGTTTGGAAAATATTTACAGTAATTTTCTTGCCAAATTTGGGGCATTTTTTTTTAAATAACAAGTCTGACGTTAGAACACCCTCGTTTTACTCTTCAAAATCGTTTTTGCTCATAGACCTGTCTGAGCACCACCACCAACAAGCAGCAGCTACCACAGCCTGCAGTGTGGGGCGTTTAGGGAACATCGGGAAACTGTAGCGTCTATCGATAAGAGATTGTTTAGCAAGTCTTGTGTTTTGCCTGAGACAAGGTGGGAGGTGGGACCAAATGAGAAAGTTGGTCACAACACTGCTGCCAGTGATAAATTTAGTCTGAAATCCCGCAGGGTATATTTAGATTAACTTCAAAAGATTTATTCAGTCCTTTCTGCAAAACTGACCTCCAACTTGTATTGTAGCAATAAATTGTATCCCTTAAAAGGCTGTTTTTGTCGTCTGAATAATATTCAAATCAGTCGGATTTCAGGTAATGACTGAAAACTTCCACTTAGAAGATTCTTTAAATGCAAATTGCTTCGCGTCTTTAGTGCTTGTGCAACCATGTGCAGGGCAGAGGATAAGTAAATGTTCACCCAAGCACAATGAGACATATTGTCTGGTGTAGAAACCAAATTTCATGGGAGCTCATTAGAAGGGCCACCTCAAAGATTCCTAAAGAAAGAATAGCCGAGTAAGACGAGCGCAAAATTAAATTCTCTCTACTCTCTTGGCTGCAAAAAAACACCCCACCAATCTATGTGAAGCTAAAAACCAGGTTCTGAATATGATCAGTGTCTCTGAGATATAATATATGCACCTACAGTACAGGTCAAACGTAGCATTTAAGTGCTATTGGTTATCTTCTCCGATCCAGTCTCAAAATGAAACTGAGCATCATTGTGAAGGTAGTGTATTTAAATAAGGTCTAGAGTACGTGTGCATGGATTTCAAGTGATGGAGAATGATTTGTGCTTATTAAGCTCACAGTCAGCCATTTCCATTTGTGAGTAATGAAAGGGCTGTGATGGAGTAAAACACTTGTAGTTGCTATTTAAATTGAAAATCACAACGCTTATTCAAAAATACAGCAATTTTAGAGCAAACTAATTCCACAATCTCTCAGTTTTCATCCTACTTGTTGACCCTGCAAGCATCCCGCACCACGGCGTCCTTTTTCCTGGTCGCTCGCTGGATGTTTGTCTTTTGGGCATTTGCTCGTGCCACATCATATCACGACATTTTCAGCTGCTAATGGAGTCTGATAGCTGAAAATGTTAAAGCAATCTGAAACGTCTGCTGTAAAACTCCAGATTTTGGTGTCAAGTGAGTAAAGTCTCACCCCTGGAATTTGCTCTCATGTTCGACAGCATAATGGGAGAAAATCATCAAAAGCACCGACAGACTTTCCACTTTTCACCATGAGTAGACCACAATGCAATGACTTGATGGGGTTTAAGTCAGAAACATTACTTTTTCTGCTTTTGCTGGAACAAAATGATGTGGTGTAGTGCTCAGATTTTCTCCAAAGTTATACCCAGTAATTTGTGAAAGAAGTTCATGGTAAAATGTAAGTAAGCCTCACAGTTTTACTCACTGTGGGCTCATTTTCCACTACGTTATAATATACCTCTATGGAAACAGCACTTGTCTACCCACAGGTATTACCAGTGCTGGGAATAATGAAGACTTTTACCCGCTGTTTATTTACTGCTGTGATTTCTGCACACACATAATTTAGATGCAACAAAATTCAAAGTTAGAAATTCAACAGCTTTAAAAATTCTAAATCTGATGAGTCTGGTTTGCTTCCATACTTTTCATATTTGTGTCCTCTTTGATCATCCAACAAGTTCCTGAATATTTTGTTACATGACTGTTGGTCACAGCTGAGAAACTCATGGCTTGTTTTTTTTAAACACAATCTGGTTGTAAATAAATGTTTAGGTTTATCAACTTTTTAGTCATAGACTAAAGTGTTTTTAGTAAAATATCACAATTTAGGCTGAGATTTGGTTGAGGTTTCCAACAGCACGATGTGTCACAGATGAGTCTTTCTGTTTGTACAGTTTGTGGTGATGAAAAATGGTGTAATTTTGGCACCTTTTTTTTTTTTTTTTTAAAGACAACACCTTTCAAACCTGCCAGCAGGTTCAGAGAATTGCAGCATAAGAAGTGTTTATTATGCATATATTATTACAGTATTGCATTATGGTTGCAGCACTAAACGTCAGATGTAATATTTGGTTGTGCTCAGTACATTTAAATTTATCAGAGCTTCATGTCAAGTGTTGGTGTTCATTCACTAAATGTGTAACTTAAAGAGATGTAAAATTGCCTCCGAGCAGAACTTTGCATTCATACATCCCATCTCTCTCTGACTCTATCAGTGAAGCACCCTAATGAGTGTTGCCTAGCAACCGTTAAAACAGGACTGGTAAAGTCAGCGTTGGCAAAAAGACTACTGCTCAGCGAGATCTTTTTCTTTTCTTCTCAACTTGCTATTCATGTGCCATCTGCGTGCAGCAACAATGCCCGTTTTCACATTAACATCAGAAAGGTTGTCCTCTTCTGCCAAGATTTAATTACGTTGCACTATTAATTAGCCACCATCTTGAAGCCCTGATGCCATGTCTTTGATGCAGTAACGTGGATGATGGGTAGACTCAGCATACATGTACATATGAAATATTCATGCACAATATTTTTCCTCACGTTTCTTTGTCTGTTACCATGACATGCTGATGATATAAAAATATCCTGGATAAATATGCGTTTTACTCTGTAATGTCTATGAATCTCCAGTCATACCAGATGATTATGACCTTGGGGGCAGATGGAAAAGTTGTCTTTATAAGTTTATAAATGAATAATGTAATGTGGCACTAAAATCCTTCACAGAATTGTTATCACTAAAACCGTAGCCTGTAACACCCCATTACCAAACATTCAAATATGAAGAAAAGCCTCTCATCGCAGAATAATGATTTCTGCAGAGATTGCTAGAGGCAAATGAGCCAAATACGATTCAAATTAGCATCAGTGGCAGGTAATCCACATTTGCTTTGCACCTGTAGAAGCCAAATAATGCAATTTGATTGCATTATTATCCGGAGTGCAGACTCTGAGTGCCGTCATTCAGTGTGATTGTGGTACACGAGAGGATAGGGCTCTGATCAACCGTAAGCAGAGAGAGCTCGCTCAAAGAATATTTGATTCTCTTTTTAGATTGGCTCATCTTCTGTGAACCTGGAAAATAGCTCATCGGCAAACGGCTTTGGCCCAGAAGGGTACAGTAATGTATCGCTTAAACAAAGACAGATTGTCTGCCATGGAACTGCATTATGCATCTAGGTTTAATCCCAAGAGCATCGCCCTAAACAGTTTATGCTGGGCTCACACTACCGGGGTTTCAGGCCAATTTACTCCCATTTAACACTTCTTTACAAAGGGAGGAGCAACATGGTGCGGGGTTTTGGTCTGAACTAATATTTACTAATATTTATTTAGTTATGTGACGATCGGCGTACGTGAATCCTTCCTTCCGTCTGTGTACAACATTACGCAAAAACGGACAAACAGATTTTGATGAAATTCTCAGGGAAGGTCAGAAATGACACAAGGACCACCTCATTAGATTTTGGCAGCGACACAGTTTATAGTCTGGATCCACGGATTTGTTAAGTAGTTCCCAAAGCAAGATAGCAGCCGGCACAGCATCACTGTAACTATGACAACAAATGAACGCTACGTCAGCTGCCTGACAATAATCTTTAACAGTATCCTGCACATTATTTGACATTATTTTTAGACCTTGCAGTGCTTGCATATGAAAGATTAGACAGAAGAATATCCGTGAAGTTGCTTTCCACGTGCATGATGCTGCCTGATTTCAACATCTGGTAGGATTTCAAACGTCCTGCTGACTGAGCCGTACCCACCCTGGTTCACCAGCGTTTGATGGATGTTAGGCTGTAACTGGGTCATCCTGTCCAGAGCGTTGACCGGTGAGCCTGGCAGTATGCCATGCACGGTCATGGTTGTCTCCTCCAATAAAACATGTGAGGCTTCAACTTATGCAAAGTCTGCTTACCTTTCAACTCCCGCATTAGGAGGAAGTCACGTGTGTCAGGTGGCTGCCAGAATAATGCTGTTTTCTTCCCCCCTTTTCATACGATTCTGAACAGAAAAGCCAGTGAACTAAGTATATGGATGCAAAGGGTAAAGGCTTTATCGTTCAAGGGCACAGCACAGGAGAGGCAGGGCTTGCAAATGCTGCGTCATCATCATGCAGGGAGACCATCTGAATGTTATTATGCTGTCTGATATGAGTGCCAGCTTCAAGGGCGTTCTACTCTACCCAGACAGTTATTGAAGTTCTTTGTAGCACTCAAGCAGACCCAAACAGCATTTCATCTGCGCAAGGAAAACATTTCGCTTTATTTACTCAATCCTTAATAGGTTTACTTCATTTAGTTAATCCTGAGTGCTTACATTTGCTCCATTCAGCTGGGCTCTGGTAATTTTAATGATGAGGCTGCCTGTGGCTCCAAGGTAACAGCTTTCTGCAGGAGGGAAACATCTACAAAATCGGTACTTGAGTGCTACTCAGTAAATCTGGGCCCTTTTGACCAACTAAAGGAGGTCAGATGTAATTTGAGGTTGCTTGCTTGGAACTTTTTGTTTATTGACTGTGATCCACCTACACATGCAGCCGAGCGCTGGCACAGCCTGTAGCGGTTCGAGAAATAAACATATGTTTGACTTATCTCCATAATCAAAGTGACAAGTCTTTTTTCCATCAGCCTGCGTTCTCCTTTTTAAACAATCCAACCAAAGCCACGGATGAGCCAAAGCGGGTACGCCTGTTTCATATATTCCTGTCACATATTCATTTTTTGTTTGCACGCTTTCAGTTTGGATTGTTACTCTTGTAAAGTAAATGGGCAAAAATGCAATTTATTGTTAAATGTCATGCAATTTAGTCAGATGACAAAGAGGCATCTCAGGCTGCATAATTAGTAGGCACAGCATACTGGCCTATTCCTTTTTTTCCCCTCTCCTCCTCTTCTCCAGCATCTGTAGCGGCGTGATTATCAAATGTTTTGATGTCAAGAGAGAGAAATGTTGACTGACAGGTCGGGCCAGACTGGAACACCAGATCATACAGTAACTGACAGCAGAGACCCATCATTTCTCCCCTGCACAAAGAGAAAACAACAAAGCAAACAAAACATTTAATTATTCTTTCAGACTCTGCACAGTAGAAATGATGTGCAGGAGTGAGTTTGGTCTCACTGGTAATGGTCAAAAGAGATGGAGCTTCAACATTAATACCTCAGACTGACAGTTTAGCTGTAAATATACAAATTTGGAACTTAGATATTGGTTATTCATGAGAATACAAAAATGACATATGTTATGCACCACCAGTATCTAAGTGCAGTGACCCGCTCAAGTTATTCAGAGATGCTCAAGTTGGACTTTTTCAGCCAAAGTCGATAAATACTTAATTGGTAGCTTGTTTGATTAGTCATTAACCCTGTTTTTCTATTCTAATCTGCAGATTTTACACAAATGTCTCACCCATCTGTGGTGACTGGACCTCTATCTGCTAAAGTTGGCCTTAAATGTCTTTTACAGTTCAATGCCTGTTTTAAGATTCCAGTCATGAACACACAGGCATCAAAGGCTACCTTCCAGATGGTCTATCAAAATATAAAGCAACACGTCTAAAAACTTTTTCTGGTGGCGCAGCTCTGCTTCCGTTATAGGCTCGAGATATATTTCGTCGGTTTGGTTGCACTGTCAACAAAAATTAGAATGTTTAATAGAATGTTTAATAAAAAGCAGGCCAAAAATATAATGTTCACATCAGAAGTTTGCATTTTTACAAATTGTAATTTGTTGTTTTACAACAAATGACTGTGACTTTACACTATATTTCTTACTCTATGTAAATATTTGCCTGATTTTAAAGAAAAAGTCATATATTGAGGATTTAAAACATAGTAAATAGTTTTTTTCTCTGCTTTGTCAAATTACCAAACTATAGTATCTGGAATTCAGTAATTATTTATTAATGCTGACTGTAAAAAAAATATACATTCCAAAACTGTAAACATCCACATCAAAGATCTGTATTTTTAGTAATATGTTTTTTGTTTTTTTACAATATATGACCATAAAGTTACAGTGTTTTACTGTATTGCTAAGAAATACTATTTTACAGATGCTGGACGTCACGGTGCTCTAACATTGTTTCTATATTTCTTCTGCTATTGCCAGTTGCTGCCAGATTTTCACATTTTTCATGTTTATTTTCAGTTTGCCCACTTTACCTCTCTACTTCTCATTTAACAGATCCACTGCTTTGACTGGAGCTGACTTTAGTATTCAGATTTACAAACCTATGATCACTTTTTAAATTCATATTTAGTGTTTTGGGCATTGGTGTATAATCTAAGTTGTTGCGTGAGTGTTCGTTATGATGTTGCTTTCATGTGTGCTGTGTGAGCTTTCCTGCAGTACAGTGAAGAACTGGGGGGTCCTTCTCATTTTCTACGCAAGTTGGAACTCTGGCGAAAATGTAAACAAAGCCGTTATGTTCATCACAACATCGATCAGTTCTTTGGAAAAGTCATGAATACCAACGACTTTCATGCCTGTATGAGTCATTTTACAGGAACATAACAGAATATGTTGCACTGTTTCTACAACTTGAGCGTTTTATTATATCTATTTTCACTTCCATGGAGATGGCTTTCTTTTTCTTCAAAGCATCAGAAGAGTCTGACTTTCGCTTGAGAGCCATAATGAAGGGCAAAAATGTAGCAAATGTAGCACAATCCAAAATGATGTACGATCGGAAAATATATACAAAGCCGTCTTATAGCACTGCAGCTCGGCATATTCGTCCACTCCGCTCGCCAACTAGTACTACGTAACCAGTTCCGACAAAACGCCGTACGTCATAAACCGAGGACCCACCTGTATATCTATTGCGTGAATATATTGGCTAATGGCAACTGATTGAATCCATCACTAGTGAATTTTTTAGGGAAATTTTTGTGATTTTATTTTACTAATTTATTGACAAATAAAATGATGATAATCGTTAGTCCTGTATGTTTTAGTTCAGAGTGTACAGAGTGGAGAGACTGTCACAAATACATCAATGTTTAGGAAACACTGATCATCATAGTCTTTTTCAAATAGTGTCAGACAACTCCGCAAATGTATCAAGAATAGTGGTAACTTGGAAAATTTCAACAGATTGCCCCAACCTAATATGTCTTTGTTTGCCTGTCCTTCATAGTTGCCATTTTTTTGCTTCTCCTGGTTATTTACATAATTTTCTGTTGTGAATGTGTTCATTATGCCATTACCATAAGCAATGCCAATTCCAACTAATTTAGTAAATTGAATAAGGCGGCCAGTATTTCATTGTTGTTGCAAAACTGGGCTCTATAGAATAACAAGCATTATTCACCACCCCGGGTAATTTTATGATCAATAAGAAGGGCCCTTTATTGGTATTGTTAAGAAATTTGCATGTGGCCCTTATTAGCCACAGCAAGTACAACATTTTTCAGTAAAATCGCACCTGTTATTGTCAACACACTTAACATTATCCTTCCCGTATGCGGATTTCAAGTAGATAAAGTCAAGACTGCTTTTACCTCTCTATTCATTCAAGAGCTACATCTGCAGTAACAAAACATCATGTTCCAGTCTGCATAATAACTCTTTCCAAAGAGAAAAGAGCTTGTAAATTTAAGATATCACTCTAAATGCAAAACAACATCAGTATGTTAACAGCTAAAAAAAACATGAGTGTACCAGACAGTGTCGCCTCATTGCATCCCACAAAAATACAAGTGCGTCTGTGCAAAGGTTTGGCAGGCTGGAGGTGTATATTCATCTTTTGGCTGTTTGCTAACAATCTCGTTGCTGTGCTTCTGCCAAATTCTTTGAGCGAAATTTAAGTGGGCCTCAGATTCGGCTGTTGCCAAGGCTGCCTGTCTGATGTTAAGGAAGCAACCGGCTTCAGGAAAACTATGGAAACGGCTCCATCCAGCCTTCAAACTGAACTGAGAGGTTGACATGAGATTTGGAGGATGATGAAAGCTCTTGCTTCTCAGGAGTAATATCTCCATACAGGATATTGGCTTTGTGTCCCTGCCGCTAAACAAAGAAGTCACCATTGTTCCTTAAACATTGGTCCCTCCGGCTTCTTATTAAATAGATGTCCAGATCTAAAGACCAATATGAGCCTAAACTTAATATTGTGTGCTTGTGTTTTTCATGAGACTGCCCTTCCTATTGCATATGAGTATTGCAGTGTCCTCCAGTGCTCCAGTGGAGAATATTTAATGTGTTATCTGGACGAGCGAGATAAAAAAGATGGTGGGATGGTCAGTTGTCCATCTCAACTGCACCTATCTGAATATGTGAAACGCTGGTTATATTAGTCATGCAATATGTGCTGCTGATGTTGTCCGGACATTGGTTATAGTCCTGTCATCCCATAGATATGTTCACCAAATGGTCCCGAAGGTTGATAAATAATATAATATAATACGGACTTGCATCTTATAAAGCATGAAAGAAATAGACTGACGTATTGGTATTGCCAATATTATCTACCCATTTTAGCTAAGGCCAACACAGTGGATTCCCAAAGTAATTTTTATTAGTCAGTAAAATTAGCTACAGAGACCAAAAATGTTTTTTGTACCAGGCTGTAGACATGTTTATTTCTGCTGTAAATCTGGGAATTTTAATGTTGGCATCTATGTGGATTGACTCACGTTTGGGCTCTGCCTCAAGTGGTCATTTAAGGAACTGCATGATTTGGCACCCAAAAAGTGAAGGGGTCTGAATACACTCTGAATCTACTATACAACAAACAGTATTAAATATAAATTGTCCACCAGAGAGGACTGATAAATTTACCTGTCAACTGCAATCACTTTTCAGAACCCTGTCATCTTCAGATTTCTTGATGCTGGTATTGGCCTCAAAATGTCAGTACTGGTCAGACTCTACTACTATAATGTCTGTTGACTGTGACACCAACGTAAACAGCGTATCAAACATGCATGTTGTCTGAATTGGCCCCTACACTCTTCATACCACAAAGGCTAGCGTAGACACTGAGCGTGTACATAACATGAAAAGACAATGCCACTTTATATGCTCCTCCAGTCCAGCTTGGTCGCTCTGCAGTAGTTGATGGCTTTGGCCCACAGACAAGCAATGAAACCGCCATGATAATAATGTTTGAGCTCATCTCCTGAATGTTTGCTGTGGATATTAGTGTGAAGGCAGGACAGCATAAGATGGCTTCTTTGAATATGAGAGCCCAGAATGAAAGTAATGATGGTGCAATAGCTGTGAAAGCAATGAAAGAGGGTAAAACACACACAGTGTTGAGTTTCTCTCCTCAGGATTACCATAATCTTGCCAAAATTTGTTTCCGCTTCAACTGTGCCGTGTTTACTCAAAGCAATTTAAGAAATAGTTTATAAGAATGACATCTTTTACATCGTCTTTATTCCTTTGTATTGCTTTTTCAAGTAATGATATTTGAATTGTCCTTAACGCCTTGTCTTTTGTGATGCACCCTTTTATTTTTCACATCACAATTTGAGTGGCGTATGCAAACAAAAATCACAAAGATACATTGAGGAACACTGTTTTGGTTGATTCTCTTTATGGGCTTTGAATGCACTGACATGTTTTTCTTCAGTAACATTTACCTGCAGCCCCTTCAATTACCATCTCTCAGGGTAAAAGGTCTATTCTTGACCCCTTCACAGTAAAAATAGACATGTCCTTAGGCCCTCTTCACCTAGCTTATTGGGTGTCAATGACTGCCAGTGAGCCCACAGGTTTCCCCAGGCATTTGAAGTCTATTTTAGAACCATGTATCCTGGTGGGTAGACAGTGAGGTGTTTGTTTTTTAGGTTACACATTCATGAAACACCTTCTCAGTAAAAGCTCCGAGTTGGCTTTCAAAGCCCCCCTGCTGTCTACTGGTAGATATCAGCCCCTAATTAGCGGCTGTTTATATCTTTCACGGCATCTTCTTTTGGAAGATAGCCGGCCAGTTCTGCTACCGATTTTCTGCCTTTACCGATCAATGCACAAGTCTTCTGCTGCCCGCTCTCCCTCTCTCCTTCCATCTCTATGTTTCTATCTAGAGAAGAAGTGATGAACTGTGAAATATTGGAAAATGTTGCTTTCATCAACGTTTTGGCGGGAAAATTGTGTTTTATTTTGGAAAATAGACTTGAACATTTTCTGAAAAGGTACTTGAAACTTTACGTTTCTTACTAAAGCAAAAGTTTTCTCCATACGTTGTAATTCTCAGTCCAACTAATAGCATGCCGATTTTACACCTTTGAAATGGAGTAATATTGCTCAACCCACTTTAATACTAAAAAGAATGTTTCTTTTCTTAAAAGGGCTACTCTCCACCCTTCTGAAGGACTCCTACTGCCTTATTCATATTGATATCCCCAGATTTCTCTTTAACAGCAGCAGCCCTGCAAGAACCAATTAAGAAACACTGTGAAGCCAATATACAGTGCAGTTCTGACTAAGTCTGTGCTGGGCTGGTTAAGATTCTCTAGGATTAAATGAAAACGACTGACCTTACTGAGTGGCTCCTAACAGTGTTGGTTTTGCATTGATGTGTTTAGCTGGCTTAAATGCAGGTACCATTTCTATGAACTTTTTTCTACCATCTCCTCACATTACATTAACTGTCAAAGTTTCTGTGAGGAGTAGTTAATGTCGCTAGATTCTCATTTGTGAGATCTGTAATATATAATTGTGGGACTTTTGAAGTCTACATTTTTATTAAAAGTAAAGAAAAACACTCACTTTTTTATGTTCATTATGATCATGTCTTTACAAATTCCATAATTATTTATTATGGAAACAATCACTTATTAATAAAAAATGACTGGATATCACTAAAATGTCAACTAAATAACTAAATATCCAAATTTAATAACAACCACCTTCTAATTAGCTAAACGTTAAGAAAATGAGCTGATTCAAAAATAGTTTTGATTTTGTTCTTTTTATTAAGTTGAGATAATCATGACAGATGTTTCTTTTTAGGCAATATATCAAATTTTACATGGAAAATAACAAATTGCATCCCTTTCAACTATGTGTTTTTGGACCAATAAAAACCTAACTCAAACTGGGTGTAAACCTAATTCTTTCCTGAGGTACTGCCAGCCAAAATGAGAAGTGGGATTACCAACTGTAAGCAGGATTCCCATTTATATGGTAGAAGGTTTTTACATGGAAAGAAGAAGCAAGTGAACAGTCACTTTAAAGCTTTGTATTCTGAATGAGATCTGACCTTCTCAGCTCTTCTCAGTCCAATAATAGGATGAACTGGAAAGCATACAGTTTAATTACGGTGAACTGTCTACTGTCTGCTCTGATACCACCTTCTTTTCACTTAATAGTGGACTTTGTGTAATTCCATTAGTTGTAATTGTATTAATTAGCGGCTACTAGCGGTTAACTACCATAAAACCCCTGCCTTCAGGCATTAGCAGCTTTTATTTAAAAACTCTGGCTAATAATCTGTGGCTAATACTGGACATCTTAGTTTAAAAAAACTTCCAGTGACCCACTAATTTTATTTTCAGCAAAGCCTCCTTCATGTGTCTTCGTGGACTCATTTCACACATTTCATTAGGACTGTGGAAGGAGTATACTTTGCAGTGCAACTTGTGTGTCAGCTGAGGTTTTTATGTTTACACTGCATATTGACAATGTGATATTTCTCTTTCAGTGAAGTGTCATTTGGAAAAAGGAGGACTGAAAGAAACATCTCTGGCTGAACAGACTGTGAGTGTCTGGCCAAAAGGCTTTTAATCAAATCTATCATATGTCTGTGTATATAATGGACACTATATTGTAGAGCATTTGCCACATGCTATAAGATACCAAACTAAAATTTCACACCAATTATGTGTTTTGTTGAAATGGCCTCACAGCCTTTTTCTGAACATGACATTGTAGCCCTGCTAGCCTCTGATGCATACACACAGTATCAATCAAATCAGTAAATCCAACAGGGAGTCAGGATGCTTGATGGCCTCTGGTCTCATTTGAGATGCAGACATTGTCCTGTTGCTTCCTTTAATGAGATCTGGAGGCGTGCAATCTAATATTCACCACTGAGGCTTCAACATGGCCCCTGAGCCTGTAGCCCAGAAAGCGGCGTGTTAATTCAATGGAGTGAAGTCAGCTGTGATCAGAGGGACTGAAGTGGCCGTTCAGTCAGGAGGATGGGAGGTACTGGCCTTTTAAAACACAATACACTAGCACTCCTCATCCTGGTTTTTCTGGGGGTTTTTTTCTTTGGTAGTCTGGACTTTTACTTCAACATTTAAGTGAATATTTTGAAGTATAATTGCTTTGGGCTGAATTTCTGTCAGAAACATCTTGAAGCTCAGTCCCAGACGAGGGTAAAACCCCCACCTGGAGTCTAGACACTGGTAGTGCTGGGGAGTAAAGTTAGCAGATGGCTGAAGGAGACTGGTTGAAATGCCCCGGACGACCCGGATGAGGTGGAGATGAGGAGCAGGAGGGTTGCTCCATATCAAAGGGAGAAAGACGGAATTACAGTGAATTTGAAGAGTGATGTTGGTGCTGATTGGCTCAGAGAACATGGGAAAATAGACCATTAGACAAGAGTAGGGAAGTTGAAATTGACTGAATGAAATGATTTTGACATAATAGGAAGGCAGAAATGATGAAGAGAATAGAGCAGCAGGAGTAGTTTATAGTATTTAATATTAGTAGAGACAGAATGGGAATGAATAAATCCTCTTTGCTGGACATAAGCTGTAGTCCAGCTTCAAAACACTCTAAATGTGTACTAAAAATAAAATATACCATATCTAAAATAATAAAATGCCCAAAACAAACACTAAAAAATAGACTTGTTTGGAATCAAGCTTTCTTTTCACTGTGATAAAACATGATTAGTGCTTCGGGGCTTGTTTTTTGAAACACAACATAGAACAGTACTAACGTGGATAAAATATGCTGCTGAAGGTTCATACTGTAGTGTTGTGGTAGGCTATTTTGCAAAATGAAAATGGTGAAATGACTCTTATGTACTGTTTGCACAGGGTTAGTATTATCTGGGGATCTCCCCCCACATCTGTGTTTCCTGCAGTTCGTACGGGATAAGCAAAGTCCGTATTTTACTTTAATTTACTGACATTACAGCCCAGATATGATGTCAAATCTGTTCACATCGCAACATCTGCTGTTGTCATGCTGTTAATGTGGTATGTAGTTGTCATGGCAACTGTAAATATGTCAAAGCAGCAACGTGACCTGAGAACAGCGGGCAGCGTTGTCGGGATGACGGGCCGTCAGGGCGTTTGTATTGAAAGATATGCTAACCGCATGCTGCTACGCATGTCATCCATCTCAGTATCCTCCCAAACTTCCCTCTTCTTGTTGATCTGATTTTGCCGTTTCTGTGAATGGTCCACAGGCCTGTTGCGTATCGGCCTTCTCCTGCATTTGCACCTAAAATACTGTCAATAATTTCCACTGCAGCCTCCATGATTCACCCTGGAAAGAGGTAGAAAAAAGGTGTGCAATTTTAAAAAAATCAACAACTAAAATACCCCCCGATCACTGAGATGCAGATTCATATGGGACCAGTATTATCACAGGACATCGGTGTTTGGTGAAATATGCTAGATAATTTGCGGTGGAATTTTTACTTTACAAACTACAGACATGGCAAATTCACATGGGATAAGGTTCACAGACATCCTCCGCAATTAATACAAATCACCATTGATCCTGAGCCTAGTCCTGTGCAAATAGGGCTTTACTGTCACTGTCTAGTTTTTTGGCTTTGTTGCACTGGTTTTCCTTCTAACAGCACTGTGATATCAGGGGCAGAAGCTCCAGCAGGATCACTCAAGACAAAGTGATCCCTGGTAAAAGGTCAGATTAAGAGCTACATTTTAGACTGTTATCGACTGACATCTTTGGGACGAGAACAAACTGACCGGGGTTTTCAGGTCAGGTAGATGACCTGATAGGGCAGCACCTGGCTGCTTGTATACTCATGGTGCCCAGCTCAACTCAGGAGCATTAACCTTAGTGTTTACCCTGCAGAATAAGGAGCTTCTCTCTACGGCATGCGACATGGAAACAAATTCTGTTGTCTGTGCTTGAGGTCATCTGGTTTTCTTGGAGTGCTGGGTCAGCTCCTGTAGAGGCTGCTGATAGAGACTCCATAGCTAAGGACAGCCTCAGTGTTGAAAACAGAAAAAACAACATTCATAGAGTTATTCAAATAAAAGACCTTTGTCATGATTATTCATGCTAATATACAAATCTTACATCAAAATAAGACTTAAAATAACCCTTTCTTCAATTCAGAGCTTCTCCTAGAGACAGAATTATGTCCAAAATACTGTCCTTTCTGAACATCTAGGAACTAAAGTTTACCAGTGTTCTCTAAATGTGTCACATACAGTCTACAGTAAACACTAGCGAGGCGATTGTTCACAAAGAACCCTCTAGTCTCCACTTAATTACTGCAGTATTGGAAACTCAGGAAACCTGCAAGCAAAAATGACTTTTAGTCACATGTAATGTCAGATTTATCAAAAATGAAACTAAGCGCTTTTTATAATTACATGGCATGTTTTCTGTGAGCAGAATGCATTTAAATTGTTAGTATCAGAGTTGATCATGTTCATTTACATGTGGGAAGCCAAAATTGTGATTGATATTTGATTAACTGTGCAGCTGTATGTCATATCTGTTGCCACCATGGCATAAATATGACATCAAAAAGATGGATAAGTGAATGAATGGATAGCCCTAGTTACTCTCTACTTTCAGCTTTTTGATTAGTTTGCAGTTCATCATTTCTGTTGTGCCACAACCTTTTAAATAAATTTGCTCATAGGTGCTAAAAAGCACGGTCACATCATGCAAGTAACCATAGATATGTATGAACAGCAGCAGAATCCAGACTTTTCTATGTTAGTGAAATATCTTGGCTTGTCTGAAAGTCAACATTTGCCTCAAGTATTTTCTTAAAGAAAAAATATTAGTTTTAACGGTCACGTAACTCTGCTTCTTTGGTTAAACTCAAGTCTGACAAAAATGGCATGTAGTTGTAGCAATTTACATCTAAAAATTGAACAACCAGGTATCAATGGGTTAAAACTACCACCACAGCAGCATTGTCTTTATTATGCTTCTATAATGTACACGAAGACCTATTACATCATATATTTGGATTTGGATTGATGGGGACCAATTAATTCTTGACCTACATGATAATTCTCTTGTATCTTTTTTAAATATATTAGTGTGTTTCTACTTAAATAACAAAGATTTGCAGATATCACTCATTATCACTGTAATTGGACGTAGTGGAGCAGCCTCTTCTCTCTTGATGGTGATGGTTCCTGCGTCTGTCCCAGCTGTCACCAGTGATTGATAGACTCTGCTCTTCCCACCTCCACTCGGCAGTATTCACCGCTGTTTACGCCTCATACCTGATGTCACATCCAGAGATGTCTCAGCCTTCCCCTATTAGCAAACATATTAATCATCCTTCATGCCATATGATTGGGTTAAATCCGAATGTACCATGGCTCCACGTTGTACACAAGGAAAGTAAAAAGCCTTTTATTCCTCCTTTAAACTCACCTCATGTTCATCAACCACTGATAACCCCCAGAGAGAACTGTTTCCTACTGTACCACCGCTACCATTACTACCACCAGAAATGCTTGGACTAAATTATTCAGAAGACAAGCCTTAAGGACTACCAGCATCATAATTAGGGTTGTTTTGCAAAGGAGATTCATTGTTCTTTAACATCATTCTGAAAATACAAACAAACTTCTTTCCCATCAGTAATTTCCTACTGTTTTGGCAGCAGCTTTAGTTATCGTCTGCTAATTTGCCCGCGTTTCAACAAGTTTTATCCGGAAAGCTTTCTAACCTCCTGGTGTTTCCTGTGTACACAGTAGAAAAAAGTACCAAATCAGTTTAATATTCACATTACCTTAAAAGTTAATAGGTGTTCACATCCCTGTAGTTAACTGTTAAAACAGTGGTGTTTTAAAAAATATCTCCGTTTGTTGATTTACCGAACGTTTCTGCAGGGACAACTTATAAAGGTTCCTCTATGTGTTTAATGCTTTCCTTTTGAGTCGTAATGTTAGCCTTACAGTTGCTGCTTCCAGAGAAGAGATAAGTCTGCCAGTGATTGTGATCTCAGCTTCAGCTCATGGGGATTGACAACTGTTTCATTCAGCCTGTAAGCTCGTACTCTGACAGGTCTATCTGAGAGAGTGTGAGTAGACTGAAGACACTAAGACGAGCACGGCAAAGCTACTGTTCAGAGAAAAACTTAAAGGAAGCACTTGATATAATACATTTCACTTTTCAGAGAACCAGTGATTGGAACAACATCAAGTTATGCTTGTGTGTGTATTGAATTATCTAAACTGCAAGATATGTCTGAATTTAATATAATGGCACAACGGGCACCTGTCTGGTTAAGCTAGCTACCTGAGGTTTATGCTAACGCTAAACTAGAAAATTTCAAACGCTAACTCAAGCTAGGAGCCAAGTGTCGTTCAACAGAGCGCATGCTAATTATAATACCTGCTATATTTCAGCGTGTCATTGTGATCAGCTTGCAGTGATGATATTGGTGGATGTATGATAAGTTCTGCTTGAAATGAAAGCCTAAGACCAGAACGGACACAATTGTTTCCTGAGTGCCACACCCTGCTATACTAAACTGATGTGCATGGTAGCAAGTCGGTTGTAAAGATGAGGGTAAAGGGGATGGTAATCACTAGAGAGAGCTCATTCGGTTTAACCTTTATTGTACAAGAATCAAACCTAGCAGATAAGTCGCCCATTCAAACCTTTCAGCTTCAGAAAAAGTACATAATTTTGGGGGAAATAATGTCAAATATTTAAAACTTTAAATACAGATCAAACCAAGTGCAAAGAGTTGAGGAGATAAAGGTATTATTAGAGTCAAAGGAAACTGGAGCAGAACAAGTTGTCACGACAAACTTTTCACTACAACCAGCTTTGTAAGTAGGTTTATGTTTCCCAGAGCTGACTCTATCAACCATATTCACTGTTTTAACTTGTCATTTCCAGCAAAACAATGAAATCCTCCTCCTTCATTGTCAAGCTTAGTCTACAGCAGTGTTTCCTTTTCAGAGGGGACACACAGCAGTCCTTGTTTCCCATTTTAATCTTGCTGTGCTGCCATTTCATTTCCTGCTTTGTTCACTGAATCAGATCTGAGCCTGCCATTTGATAATAGTGAGGTGACACCAGGCAGACACAATTTCATGTCACATACAGACCTGGGAATTTCTGACATAACGATAAGTGTCATTCTTTAACTGTTGTCATATGTGTTACAACACACTTTACGAAAAAATCAGTTAATAACCAATACCTTTTTGTTGTGGAAAGTTTTGCCAAAAGACAAAAAAAAAAGTCAAATCTACACCAGAGAATAAAAAACCTCCACCAAATGACATTTTATGTTCTTATATATCAGAGAAACATACACCAGTGACATAATTTTTTTCAATGTAGACATTTCCCCAGGTAACATGTCCTTAACGACAAACTTATTTTGAACTAGTTTTAAAAAAAAAATATATAAAGACAGAAATCATTATCTCATAGTTATTGTGGGGTGATTGGAGTTAGTTTGTCTGTCTGTTAGCAACGTTACTCAAAAACTCAGTCACAGATTTGTATGAAATTTTCAGGGAAGGTCAGAAATGATACAAAGACCAAGTGATTAGATTTTGGCAGTGATGCGGCTTATAGTCTGGATCCACGGATTTGTTAAAGATTTCTGTATCATTGCGAGATAGCGACACAGTATCACTGTAGCTATGACAAGTGAACTCTAGGTTGTGGTCCTGCTACACATCGACCGTTGCAGACTTATTCTTCAGAAATGGTACAAGGAACAATTGATTAAATTGTGGGGGTGTTTCTGAGTCCCATCAATTCCCACCACCCGCTACATATTTAGGTCACGTGATTCGGTATCTGTACATAACATACACATGCATAACACACGCCTGTGCTCAGCGCAACGTCATTTTGTTTGTGGGTACATCTATATTAAATGGACACATTCTATGTTGCTGTGATTTCTGAAACATAATTTTTTCAAGATTGTAGCCGTCGGAAATGGTACGACTGAGCAGCCTTGGTGGAGTACTGCGCTCTAAGTGCTTTTCTTGTGTTTCATGTGGGGTCAGTTTATGCAGCTAACTTTGAGTGCAGTGTTATAATGTAACTGTTGCTGTATTTGCAAAAATGAAACCCAAACAAAACAATGCTACTTAACACTTAAACTTCACAAGTTTGAAAGCTTGGCCTGCAACCACACCATCATCCTGCATATCCACTTAAATTCCACTGTGGTCATGTGCTACAGAAGTACTTAGTTACGTTCAAAACTTTGGATATATAGTCAAGCCACAAATGTTGTCTAGTTTCTCGTAACGGAAGGCAGTGTGTGTTCCTCAGTGACTCGGTGTGTGCTTGAGGTGGCCACATAGTGTTTAGTAACCGTCAGATGGGGTGGCTTGTCTCTGTCAGCGCACCTCTATGATCCTTACATGGTGAGAAAGCAAAAAGTCCCCCCTGGACAGGCTTAAGAGAAGACAACACGTGAGCGACGATGGTCTGGCATGTTCAAAATGGCCACAGGGAAGCCATTTCCCACAGTGCTCCAGTTCCCCTGGCTCCTCAGCGCCGATCTGTCCTTTGTGAGCCAAAGCGTCTGAGACACATTGCGGTCACCATGGGCTGGAGGAGATATGACAAATACAAAAGACCGACCCTGTTTGCTTCTCTCCCTTGAGAGAGTAATGTGCGGCTCCCTGATATTGTATGAGCTTAGCTGTCGAAGACACTTTTGGTTTCTTTGGAGCGCTGTCAAATTCATCGGTTAAGTTTCTGGAAATTTACATGCATCTTTAGTGGTAAAAAGCAGCGCTGCTCTCTAATAAAACTGGATGCGTTTCAAATATTTACTGCCCTTGCAGTGCAGCACGTCTTGCTTTGATAATGGGAAGCTGTAAAACCGCAAATGTGACAATAAATCTGTTAGTTGCTGTGCTGAGCAGGAAGCAAAATTACTTTTTGTAATTCAATTAAATTGAAAGTCATTTAAATTTCAGCATTTTGCCAAAGGAGACATGATTCAGTTGCTGTCCCCGTTTTCAAGCATTGCCTTTAAGAGGATATGTACGAGAGTGTGATTCCATAAATGAGAAATGGAAGTCTTTCATTCGCAGCTGGGGCTGCTTTATCCAACTCACATCCAAAAGGCTCCAACCTCTTTACCTAAATCAAGTTTTTCTGTTGTCATCATGCAGCATCATACACAAGTATCCACACACCATCTCACATCAGCAGGTGACAGGTAAAATTCCACTAACACATATTTCGTCAACAAAGGAAGGGTGTGTCTTTGTGTGTTTTTGGAAATTTAATGTCCCCACAAAGCCAGTCTGAGAACAGATTGAATCTGACCCCCCAGTGTGCACAGACATGCACTAGTTCTTTCGTTTCTTTGGGAGACAGATTTCCAACTTCTGAATTACTTGATTTTCTCTTCATGTCTAGACAGGAGTAGAAAAGCAACAGCGTGGAAGGGCGCCACCTCCTCCTGGTGTGTGTCAAATTGAAACCAAGTTTTTTCTGTCTTTAGTTTGTCTCATGAAAGGTCCCTCTACGGCTGCCGTGTTGCTCACAGGGACCAAAGAGGATACAAAAATAGGATGGCTTCCTGAATCACACTAACACATTATTATTGTCACCACATTCAGCCTTCTAGGTGATATGGAGAGCTGTGTCTGCTATCCAGACCACGATAATTAGACTAATGACACCAACAGTCCTCGTTTTCACCATCAGAGTGCTTTTATTTTTGGGCCATCTGTGTGTTAGTATGAAATCTCAAAAACTTGTGATTTTTTTGTGAAGTTTAGTGGAAAGTCAGGCAGTGGGCCAAAGAACAAATTATTAGATTTTGGTAGGGACCTATTTTTTTAAAAGGATTTCCTAACATTTTGAGATAAGGCCCTCTCCTACTATTTTCTGATAAACTCCTGCTCCTACTCGAAGGAAATGGATCTGGAACATGTGCCTGGATGTAGTTGAAATTACTCATTTTGTGCATTTTCCAACATTAAACTAATAAAGACTGCAAATCCTCTCAGGACTATGCAACCTTGGTGGAAGTATGCACTCTTTGAGAGCTTTTTACTGTTATTTTCAGTAGGGATCCTCCAAGATGAGCCCTCTAAAAAACACACGATTTCATAACCTTGTTAGGGGACATCTGCTGGCAAGCCATGTGGTTATTAAATGCCAAGAACGGGACCAAAATGAAAGATTTTTGGATACAGAAGACAGTTTTGTTCCTCATATCAAACCTAACTGATCATAATGTTTTAAAAGACCCCACAACAAATGCCTATAGGCAGCTACTTCTCCATTTGTTTTGGCACCATCCAAAGACAAAAATGTTTTTTGCGACTTGAGTGAATACATTTTTAGTGTATAAAAACTAAACACTACAGCGCTTGAAGTGAACAAATAACTCCTGTTATGACCGACAGAAAGAAAACAAACTGCTGATGGTAGGGATGGTAGTTTTAGCTTATTCGATTAATTGGCAATAAAAATTCAATTGATTAAAAACATTAACTGATAAAGCGGAAGACGGGGATTTGCTACAGTGCCTGGTTCTGCCACCAGGTGGAGCTTCTTCCTGTTTAATGAGATGAAGTTACAGATGTGTTTGCACGCTGCCAGTAATACTACATGTCCACTTGATGTGTTTTTCCTGCATGTAAACGCACTGCCTCTGAAAATCGCCTGCTTGGTGTTCGTGTGCTTGAGGCCAGTAGCCGGTGTTCAACTCCTGCCGACCTTCTTCTCCAACTATCCTGCCTGCCTCTGATTGGACAAACGCATCGACTCGGGAGCTGTCTGCTCCTGGATTTCAAGCCGGACCAACATGCCGTCTCGCTCGTACACTTTCTTTTTTATTATGAAAACAGTTCAGCGAAAAGTATTTCTGAAAGCATTTGAGGGGAGAAATAGCCTGTGCAGAAGCTGAATCTGTCCTGGTTTTAGTTCATCGGTGGCTAGTTTTGACATTTTTTGAAAGTTTTGCGATGCGTCAGACCTCTACATGCCGCATCGAATTTGCATAAAGTAGAAATCGAGTCTACTTTATGCAAATGAGCTACTGGATCGCACCTCGAAAGGCACTGTAACCAGACCAACATGCAGTGCGATGCGTTTTCACATAGACAATGAATGGGATGCGAGAAATTGCCGGATCTAGTGGACACGTACCTTTAGGACTGCATAGAACAAGCTCACCTTCCTGCTGTTTAACTGCCAACTGTGACAGTCGTACTGATGAACTCTGCAGCTTAAAGTTGTGAAAAAGGTGTCTGGCAGCTACGGCTTTGTAACGCTAACATGAAATTATGTTTTTTAAATGCTAATACAGGTCAAGAGCTAAGTGTTTGTAAGCAGAGAGCAACTGTAGCTGCTAACGCTGTTGTGAAATGTATCTTAACAGATTTTCTGGACTTAAAAAGTTGCTGCAACAGTGTTTTTGGGCATTTGTTTTAGCTAAGCAGCTGTTTGCAGCAGCTGGACTAACATTTGGACGTTTGGGAAGAGATTAATAATGTTGCTGGTTATTTAGTGTGGAAGACTGCAGCTTGTTTGTTTTCTTTGGATCTTGCTCTGCCAGCTGTTCGACAGCAATTTTACATGAAATCATTCATTTTTACTATTTAATTTATTAAATTGTTTATTCTTCAAATTCCTAAAAAAAAATCTTTAGAAAGATGTCATCAGCATATGGAAAAACATCCACTGTATTTCATTCATCTTAAACTTAATATTAACTATTAACATGGCCGATAAAGGAAGTAGTTTTAAATTTTAATCCCTAGTAAATGGTTTTCAAAGTGAATACACTGCGCTGGCAAAAACACTTGACATAGCTCTGGGTAAAATATTCTTTCTAGATGATTGAGAGATGGGGTGAAGAAAAAAGAGTGTATGAAAGAGACAGAAGGATCCACAGTCGAAACGTTTGCTGGCAGGAAGAGGCAAATTGTCTCATGTACGAAAGGCGGCGTAAAAGATGGTAGGCATCCTATTAATAGGATCAAAGCTGCTGCGTTCTAATCTGTTCCTCGACTATGTGAAATATCTGGGGCAGGCAAGCTTCTCAAACTGCTCTTAGATCAGCTTCTAGTGAGTCATGGCGATGCCGGAGCCCAAGGCACTTCCAGACCGAGTCAGTGTCAATATTAAGCAACATTTGTTTTGTGTTAGCACCACGGGGAGGCCCAAAACATCGGAGTTCGGGAAAATGTAATACGGTTTGAGTGGGCGAGTGAAGGTGTGAGGGAAAGTCTGTGGGCTTAATCCCTCTTTCCACTCCTCAGGGAGCGTGGGTAGTGCTTTTCTTTCCTCCTGGGGATTAAGCTACGACTTGGTAAATATTCAACGAGTAGAAGAAGGTCACTCTTACTGCCTGAAGAAGACTGAATGTGAATACTGGCACATTTAACCAGAGTAGTGCATATAATGCTCTTAATTACTATCCGATCTCCACATCCTTCCTTTTCTACTTCTTAGAGGTAAAATACTGGACTCAGAACAGACCTTTGATCTGAGACTATTAATAGAGCTAGAAATACATTTATTCTAGCAGTGTTCTCTTATGCCTAAACTGAAGTATTTCAGAGGTTTTTGCTTTCAAGTGTTTGACTCTATTCCTGGAAAATTCATCCAGATTCTCCTTCTTGCAACTCTTCACAAGCAGGTGTGATGTGTTTGTTCCATCTGCCAGTGATCACGGTAATGTTCCAATAATCTGGAAAAGGGGACAGAATCGAAGATATTTCTTTTGCTTAGTGAACCTGCTCCCCCCACTGAACAGTACAGAGACCCAATGGATAGTGTTTCTCTGAGGTCAATCCATTGTCACTTTGGTTTCACTTCGAAATTCAGGTTTCTGTGCTTCCTCTCCAGTGTTTTTGTACCAAAGAAGTGCATCCAGCGCCTAGGCAAAGCAGACATTTGGCCCTCTTGCTTCTCTGCCTGCAGCCTGCTTTGAATTGAACTGCTAATGGATTGATAGGGTGACTGGGGAGCTATTTAGTTGCCTCTCATTGTCACAGTGGCCCATGCCCATCTCTGTGCCTCAGCCCCATAATGACATACGCTGAGGCCATCGTAATTGTGCTGAATTGTGTATTTAGCAAACTTAATCTGGCAGGGAAATATTTAAACAGACCACAGGGGTGAACTCAGTCACACTGATGATGCCTGTTCAGCTCGTGACTTTGCATATTAGAGCTTGTTGCCAAAAACTCTCCGATGGATTAGTATGACTAGTGAGCATCATTGTTTGCAGCATGTCAGCCTCAGACATGGATTTGCAAATTTGGCTGTCATGTATTTTTCGTGCTCCTCTCAGGTGTGCGTGTTGCATGAATTCCACACAGGTTCATTTAACCCTTGGTGTCCAAATCGCATCCCTGCTTCACAGTTGAATTGCTTTTCAAATATTCACTACAGCGAGATGAATTAGCCAGTAAAACTGCACAACTTGACCTTTCTAACAATGTTACTTGATTGTCTACGTGACAAAGTCATCAGATTTAATCATAGTTGCAACCTGCAAACTGGTTCTTATCAACTACATGTCATTACCAAGGTATTTAATCATTATCTCATTAAAGAGCAAAGATAAGATGTTTCAAAAGATGTTTCTTAAGCTTTTCCATCTAGTAAATCGCCTCAAGTGGAACTTTTATTCTAAATTCAGGTTATATCTTTCTGCTTCCACTGAGATTTCTGTATCCTTATTTTAAGCTCAGCATCATTAGTGTCTGTAAAATGCAAGAACAACAGTCCAAGAAGTGGTTATCATTAAACAGTCACATTTCCTCCACATATAATGTTTCTATGAAATTCCACGAGGAACACTTTAATGATCAGAAACTATTACAGCACCATTAAGCCAGTTTGAGTCAGCTAATTCCAGCAAAGAAAAACAATAGTCTATTCTCCTTGTTTGACATGAAATGAGGTGGCCTCAGCTGTGGTCACATCTCTGCTCTGAGCCTCGCAAAGGAAAAGGGATTTCTCCGCCTAACACCACGGCAGCCTGAGCCAAAACACCCAGATGCTTGTTTAATGCTGCACTGGCTCACTGTCGGCTATAAATTGAACACGGGACTATAATTCTCTGTGTCTGTTTGTTGTGTTCAAACACAGGTGAACCTTCTGCCTGCATGACTAACACAAAATGAAGCTTCCACACTTTGGGCAGGATTTGAAATTTCTTTCCCCCCGTATTTGAAGTACGGCACTAAGCTCAGTCCTTGATCCCATCGAAGATGAGGCAGATAACTTTTTGAAGTCGTCATGCTCTGTCCTCAGCTCGGTGTCTGTCGGTCTTATATTACAGATTCTGTTTAGTTAATGTGCAACTTCACCATTAGCACTGTGTCAAAGTAGGTTTGCAGTCAAGTTGCTAGGTAACAAAATGCCTCCTGTGACTGCTGTTATTTCTGAAAACTACGTCAGGTTTTTCACACCTCCAAGAATAAATGCTGTGCTCACAAGCTGCTTTGTTAGACAAATAAGCTGAGGAATCTTGGCAGCCTGAAGCTAAAACATCTTCATATTATCAGTTGTTTTGATTATTGTCCACAAAAATAGCAGGACAAGAAACACATTTGAGTCTTTTCAGCAGCCCCGTGGACAAAATAGGTCTTTAAGGTGTCAATACTTGGGCGAAATGCATTCGTGCAAGAAACAAAATGACAGATGCACCGCAATTGTTGTACACACAGGTTGAAAATGATGATACCCATGATGTGAGCTTCTTAGAAAGAGTACAAACAAATTCCAGAGTGCTTTCAACTCTAGAGTATAAAAGCACCCCAGCCTCCGTGTCCCACTGGAGTAATTGTCGCAGCAGGAGTCGACCGGACACTGCAGTCTTTTCCTTTCATTCCGCTTCTCTCTGCAGATCACCAAACTTTCTTACACCGTCCAAATAATCATATCTTTTAAAATGACTCCCAAAAAATAAAGAAAATTACAGCGTTTTTGACATTTCCAAGCACATCTTGTTCCCGTGCACTTACAGATGAAAAAGCGGCAGGATTCTCTCGGGGCATCTGCTCTCGGTAATGACAGCGAGGCAGCAGGACTGAAAGAAAGCCCGGCTGGACCCTTAAAGGCAAGGGCAGAAGAGCTGGAGTCAATGATGCCTTTGCCCTCGCAGTCAAGCTTTTACAGGCCTAGACCAGCTTTGATCTTCTGCTGGAAAGCTGGAGCTGGAGAGGTGCATTTAAGGCACCGGGGCTGCAAGCTTCTTTCAATGCTAATGCATACGGCTTCATTTTGAGGCCCACAGATGAATACGCAAATGGAATCCGCAGGCAACAGAGAGGCATCTTTCAAACTTTTCCAGATATTTTGTGCACCACATGAAATATGAGCTTTCTGATGCTGAAGAAACACAACTCTTGTGACCTTCAGTTCCTCAACTAAAATAGTACCTATCTTATTACACCTTCCTCTAGGATCATTTGTAAGGACTATTCTCATCTGTAAAGAAGGTCATTGGAGTTGTAGGTTGAATAACATGATGGCGCAAAGTTTTGATTACTTGAGTGCAAAAAACATGCAGAATGCAATGTGATGATAATGACTACCCAGTATACCTCTGAAATACTGGCACAGACAGTAAGAGATTCTCTAATGGTGTGCTTTATCTTGCCGCTGTGAGGGATTGTTGTTCCTAATGCGGTAAAGATTACTACCCTTCACATGTTTTCAAAAATGCCACAAAAGGAGAAGACACACACTGCGTTTCTTTCACAAAACCACAAATGGATTTAACTATTCATGTTCTCATGATAATGTGAAATCGCTACGAGTAGCTGGCATCACACAGGTGCATCTGGCTCTTCTGCTGCTGTCACCATGGAGACGACCCCCCTCTGGCCTAGTTTAGTTGGCCTGCCCTTCCCAGCACATAAACATGAGTACAGTTCACACAGTGCTCCACAGAGAGCAGTCACACCTGTTCACACATGAGGATTTATGATCTGCTGCGATAAACCTAAGAAGGGGAGGATCTCGGAGACATGACTCGGTCATAATGACATGGATTGTAGCTCCCCACAAGGTCATTCAGATCTTATGCACAATATATATGTAGATCCACAAGGATTTGTTTTTAAGGCACATTTAATGCAGCTGCACTATCATACATACATTAAGACGGTAAACATTGAATTATTTGCATGTTACACCCCCATAGAAAAGCCAGGTTGAAAAGGTTTCTTTCAAAATAATGCGTGGAGGTGTTTCATATCCACCAACTGAAGTTAAACCATGTCTAAGCATTTTACACCGACGCAACCAAAGTGCATTTTGAAAGAAATGTAATTCCATTTCTCCCTCAAATGTAACACGGTGATGTAGTAAGGTAGGCCTCCATTTTGGAAGAGCCACAAAATCCATGTAAGGAGTTGCAGGGGGGATGTAGGCAGCAGGACTTTTACCCTGGAGATAGAATTACCCATAACATGTGGCGCCATTATACACATTTTGTTTTAACTTGTTTAGTTTTGGTTTTCACTCGCTGAATAGTTAGGTTTTTACACCAAACACACATGGTTAAGATTAGGAAAATAGTACAGTTTGGTTTGGGTAAAGGTTGACAGGTCCCGCCCCAGCTGATACACGATTGGTCGGTTAAACAGGAGCCACAGTACATCTGTAATCTGTAAAATGAATGGCAAAGATATGTTGATTAGACACGTATTTGTGACGAAAGTAGTCTCCTGTAGATGTACAGGAATATAATTTTTGGAAGACAGTTTGTATGTATCATATAAAATTTGCTCATTTTTACATTTTCATCAGTGTAAATTGCATCCACAGATATAAATCTTTTACAAATTAAAATCTTAGCAAGGGTTTTGTGTACATAAATACATCTATTGAGACCAAAAGCTGTACTACTTTTACCACAACAAGGGGGAAAATGCATTTTTAACCATGTACAAAAATTCTGTGAGCTTAGACCGACTCTATAGCTTACAAAGCAAACCTGCCATTTGCTGGCAAGATTTTCTTTTTCAGCGGCTAGAACTGCTACATGCGCGCAACCAGAATTACGCTTAAAGTACCAGAGTGATTTTATTGTCTGTAGATTACATGCTTTCACCTCCAGGTTGTGCAGTGTGTGCCACATACAAAACACAATATGACTGTGGCAATAAAGGGCTTTTTGTGGATACCAGTCAGGGTTTCCTATAGGGGCATGTTTTTTGTGAAGCCACTGAATAGCTCGAGTGAAGTGGTACAAGTCTTGTTTATCCTCCATCTCCATATCTGTCGGCACTCTTTATTTTGTGTTTTCTCTGCCTTCCATTTTTATACACAGTGGCCGTTAAGGGTCCCTAGGCATTGTGCGATACCTCAGGCATGCGTATGAGTAGCAATCATCTGAGCTGAGCTAGCTATCAAAGCAGTGCCTCCAGTAGATGGAAAAAACATTGTGGGGATGACAGGGAATGAGAAAGGAATCAGTCATCCTTAGTCAAGATGGAGCCCACTCTCAAATGGCGGTCTGCCAGCCAAGTGCAGCGCTATCCCTCTTCCTCTGGCAATTACGCAGCAGACCAGACACATGTCCACATCCATCATGATCATGTGTGACCTAAACTGGTCTAGTCCATGAACAGTGTTTCCATAGTGTACAGCTCTAGTGACACAATCGTCGTTGCTTGATCAGGCATCTGCTTGTACAGCAGCGTGTAGCTACCGTATGGGAATATTCACTGGTTTGACAAACAAGATTGTTGTGAGGCATTACAGCGTTGATCATTGCAATGTCTCTGTGATTCAGTCCTTTGACTTTGTTGTGTAGAAGATTGCTAAATGTTAACCCTCGTGTCGTCCTGCGAGTCAAAATTGACCCATTTTAAAGTTTGAAAATGTTGGGAAAAAATATATATATATTCACAGTGAAACTTCTGATGTCCACATTTTCAACATTTTTGGGAAATCTTTGAACATTTTTTGGTGGAAAAAAAGAAATGTTAAAAATGTGTCTTTATTATTTATGCAGTACTCATCACCACTATGAAAAACACATAATAATATCAGCCTTTTCCCTTATAGGGAAATCATGCCCAGCCATCCACCCCAATCTCCTCCTAGTGACAGAACTTCCTACTGCATTATGTGATGCTACACATGATCCAGTCTTTTTTTTTTGCCTTTGTTTCTATGAAAATATAGAAAATTGCAGCTTGAAGGTAAACTGACTCCAACTAATGAAGAAAATATTAAACAAACTCATCAACAGTCCAATAACTACAATCAGCTTTATCTTCCAGCTACATCTGGCAGCTGACCTAAGTGAAAAAGCTCTCAAATGTCTGTTACTGCATCTAAAAAGTCAAAAAAACCAAATGGTTAAATGCAGCTTTTTCAACAGATTACTGCACTTTATTATACTGTTTTATATGGTGCTGATTATTGTGATGTAGCAGGTCTGTTGGGATGTTTTATTTTGCAATAACTAATCTTTTTAAAAGAGGCTTGTGGACAATTGGAAGAGAAAAATGGTACACATAATCTGGAATGTTACCAATCACACATCATAAAAACAAATTTAGTCTTTAACATGCATCATTTTCAAAAGTCAGGGTTTAATTCAACAATACAGATTTGAAATCTACTGAGCCTTCTCCATTTTGCATTGGCAGAATGTAGCAGGTCATGTCAGGACAAACCTGTGGAGATAATAATAAACACATAAGATTACAAACAGCAAAAAAGAACAGGTACTTCTTGACAACTTAGAATTTGTCAGTTCCCCAGCGCAACCTGAGAAGTGATAGCTATTTGAGAGCCGGGTTCACAGAAACTCTGAATCAGTCTTCTTTTGGTGACAGCAGATACCTGAGAACTGCATCTCATCTCCAAAGTTTCTTCTCTCGCTGACAGAGAGTCACCCTCAAAGTACCTTGACGTAGGAAGTAAACAAGCCTGCCTCTGTTCATCAAGGTAATCTTGTTTGCTCAGAGGGCAGTGTGTGTGCAGGACAGCAGACTGCCACAGGAATAAAGGCCCACACTGGAGGTATTGTGGTCCCTCTTTTCATGTCTTTAAAGGAGACAGCTGGAGGGGCTTTACAGCTGGGCATGTGTATACACAAATCTACGTGACGTTGCTGGAGATGAAGGGTGACTCACAAAAACTGTGGGAGACGCACGTAAAGCTGCATGCACTGATGCAATAAAGAGATGGAAAGTGTTTTTGAATGTGTCTTTAGAAATGTCTACAGTTTAGGCTCTGACAGTTTTCAAGACTTCTGGAGAAATCAAGTTTTTAAATTCGATAACATGCGCAGATGGAGTTTGTAGTTTAAAAAGCAGATTCAGACAGCCAGGGTTTCATACATAACAAACCTGAAGAACCAGCCCTGTCAACTTGCAGTGTTCTTCATAATCAGTTTCCAGTAAAACGTGAATGGCCTAATTATTGCCATTGTGTGGCGTAGAGTGTTTGAGCCGGGTCGAAGGGGTTATGGTGTGCTCCAGCTGCAGTAAAAGGGAAGGGTGAGTGGTGAAGGAGGATGGATCAGTGGTGTAAAGGCAAACTAAGCTGTTTTAGGGCAGCAATAGATCATTTGAATGGAAAAACCCACATAAATATGTAACTCTAAAACAGGGGTGTCAAAGTCATTTTAGTTCAAGTTCCACATTCAGCCCAATTTGATCTCCAGTGACCAGTAAAATCACAGCATAATAAGCTATAAATAACCACAACTCCACATTTTTCCTTTGTTCTAGTGCAAAAAAGTACATTCTGACAATGTTCACATTTAAGGAATTATCTCTTTCCAAAACATTATGAACAATGTGAAATTTCTTAAGAAAAATAAGTTCAATTTTAACAACATTCAACCTCAGTTTATCATTTCCACATTACAACTTCCAGATCATAGTGTGTCTACAAAGGAACACAACATGTAGTCACAGCTATCTGGAACTGAACAATACAGTATTTTACTTTATGATGAAAATGACAATGAAATTCGTGATTAATGTTGGACAGCATGTTGTGATTTTAGATGGAAGGGTCACCTGGTGATACTGGCTGAGCTTTTCTTGTGGAACTGTAATAATAATAAAACATATGTCTCAGTTTCAGGTTTCAGCTGTAATAGATGTCCTGTTTTTTTTCCATTTCTTGTACTCGTTGCGCTGTCGGGTGTCAATCTCTGCACCTTGCAAGATTTGAAGTTCACTCTCACTCGATATTTTTCAACCAACTGAGCGCGGAGCAAAATAAAGCCTTATTATGGGCAACAGAACAATGCTTCTGGGTGACAGCAAAAGGTGAACGACCGCAGACAGCAGAAAGAGCTCCAGAAATGAGTGGAAATGGAACAACAGCACGCAGGGTCTGGAGATCATACAAGTGTCAGACATGTTATTTCACAACAGTGTAGTCCTCACTGCCTGCTAAATGCAGGTCTGCTCTTTCAAAAATGTCAGGGATTCAAACATGTTTTACTGGATTTTTGTTTAATTTAAAGCAAACTAAGAGCCGAAAATAGCAGAATAGTGGTTCAGAGAGGCATACTGTACACTCACAGCGGATTTTAAGCTTTAAATATCTTCACTGTTTGACCAGTGGAAGCATCTTCCTCCGAGCAGATGGTGAGCCTGGTGGAGATCTATGCACGTAGAGATCTGCCTTATGTAGATGCACTGCCCACTGAAGCAGGGTTGTTGTGAGGCATGCTGGGAAGTAGTATTCATTTTGTAATCGGAGACACATGGATGGTTTGTTAAAGCGTCGAGGATCCAGTGTTCCTTTGGTCATTCATTCATAAAAGTCTGTCTAATATTACCAATACTTTTATGTGTGTGGGGTCTTTAAAGACATATCACGATAAAGGTTCGTGATAACTTAGATTAGTGCTAGTCAAGCAGTTTAGTTTTTGTAATTATATACAGTTACATGCTAAATTATTCAACCCCCCCTGACATTTTTGACATTTTAAATCAAAAAAGAGGTGAACAGTTAGTTTATTGAATTATGATAACAAAGCAAAAATGAAGATTTAATGCATAATCTACCCAAAATTTCAACTTTTTTTACAAAAGGCAGGTTGCAAAATTGTTCAACCCCTTATGGGGCTGTATCTTTAGTACTTCATGCAGCACCCTTTTGCTGCAATGTCCTGCTGTAGATGGGAGGTATCGTCTCCTTGGAAATTTTGGCCCATTCTTCGTGGGCAATGGTCTCCAGCTCAGCAGTGTTCTTCGGTCTACATGCTGCAACAGCTTGCTTCAGATCCCACCACAGATTCTCCATTGGGTTTGAGTCTTGAGATTGTGATAGCCACTCAATAACCTTCCAGGCTTTTTTCTCTAACCAAACCTTTGTTGATTTTGATGCGTGTTTGGGGTCATTGTCTTGCTGGAATGTCCAATTACGCCCAAGTTTCAACTTTATCACTGACTGAGTGACATTCTTGGCCAGAATATCCTGGTACTTGTCTGAATCCATGGTGCCTTCAATACGTTGGAGGTTCCCGGCTCCATTAGAAACAAAACACCTCCAAGGCATCCCAGATCCACCACCATGCTTCACAGCAGGCAGGGTGTTCTTCTCCTCGTATGCTTTGTTCTTCTTGCACCAGACATACCTCTGATCCATAGGACCAAAGAGCTCTAGTTTTGTCTCATCAGTCCATTGAACAGTCTCCCAGAACTTCTGTGGCTTTAATAGGTTGGTACTGGAGATGATTTTTCTTGTGGTGTGGCTTCAGAAGCAGTGTCTGTCTAGGGGATCTAGCATTAAGCCCTTCAGCATGGAGTGTCCGGCATCAGGGAGGTTGAGCTGTAGCCCCACTTTTCATGTACGTTACGGCTTACTTTAACCGTACTAGTGGTGTGGTTCTAGCAATGGCAATGTTACTAGGTTCACCACTTTAGAACAGACTGTAAAATGTGTGGTTGGCCGTGAAAGACATTTATGACCTCAGCCTCAGCTGTACTTTGTGTTCAGTGCCACATAGTAATAAAAACTGCATGAAGCTTCGCCTAACTTCAGCACTTATCATGGTGTTTGAAAACTGGTGCACATATTCTTTTTGTGCCTCCACATCATTTATACATCTAGACCCAGCTGACGTATCTGGGGCTTTGCTTTCTGCCTCGCTGCCTGTCAGAGAGGAGCAACACTCTTTTGATTGGCAGGTTAAACTCTTCAAGGTCAGCTTGCTCTGCCGCTCACCCTCTCAGTGTAGATTACTGTGGTAATATCTCTCCTGTCGAGTGTCTCCTATCCCTCCTTGACTGGTTCTCAGTCTACACTCAGATCTAAAGATTGTGTCCTTAGCTCCTCATCACGGCGTTGCATAAGCTACCACACACAGATTGCTGAACATGGAGATTGTGCCGGATGTTACAGCTGCTAGTGATATGAGTTCATGTTAGGAGAGGGAAATGGGATATGGTAGCATGATTGTAGCCTTAAAAACCAGCCTAAGTGTATTCCTTCACTGGGACTGCATTTATGTTGGTCTTTACCTATAGTCCTCATCAAATGATCTGTGCTTGAAGTCAGTGTGTGATAGACACTTAAATCTATGAAAGAAATGTGAGTCTTATGTGCAAATGATGGAGATGAGAGCTATGTATTCTGTGGTATTTAAGACAGTGACTGATAGGTGCATAAATACCTCCACACAAAGTGATATTTAGAAGAAGAATTGTTATTGTAGCTTCCTGTATTTTGTGGTAAAAAGTGATCAAAACTGATGAGCAGAAGGATTGGAGGAGAAAATGTGAAAACACAGCAGGAAACAGGAACTGTGTTCTATGAAGCCTCACAAAAGAACTTGTGCAGATGGCTGCTGAAAGCCACAAAGGAAAATACTCAGTTGCTAGCGACTAATATCACAATGACATGCTCAGTGTGTTCTGATTGTGGTATTTGTTATACATGCATATTTAGCAGCGCATTTCAAATGATGATGCATCACTGGTTTGTTCACATGACTGTATTGGGACTCGTTGTCAGCACAGCCTGCGCACACTGTGTGATTTACATGTGAGAACAGCTGGAAAGCCTGTGAAAGTGTGTGCAACCCAGGCAGCCAAAATGCACCCAATAAACAACTAATACTTGATGCTATTAGTAAAAATGGAAAGGGTTGACATATGCAAGAGGAAACAAACATAAGTACAGAGAGTAAAGTCAGTAAAAGCTTACTGCACCTTCCTGACAGTTTGTAGTATTATATTAAATGGACACCACTTACTCACATGGAAATGTCGCCTCATCTGACACAAACTACTATCAAACACTAGCATAATTTGAATGTTTTTATATATCTAATGCTGTGTCAAATGGAATCTGTTTACCTTTTCACTTGCCATCATCATATTCTATTCTTATGAGGTCTGACAGGTGCATTGAAATGTGAGTGAATGCAGTCTTTAGAAATATGTTTCCTTTATAGCTTTGCCAAGTTGAGGTAATGGCTTTTAATCTGTGCATCAGTTGGCCAGTAAATACACTTTTCACAGTATGAGGGGAGGAATAAATGGCAATCATCTGCAGTCAAACCGCATTCACACTACCACAGTACAGAATGATCTGATCGGCTCATCTCCTCCTGTGCTGGCAGAATATTTTGTCCCTACTAGCGTTTGGGCCTCAGAGCAGGGATGCTAGTTTAGTTGCTCAGCCAAGTTTGATTTGAAGGGAGAATCTTTTACAGCTGGTTAGGTTGCCATGAAATTTAGTATTTCATGAATGTTCCCACACTGATTTTGATATCTGCCAGACCTTTCATTTTGGCATCAATTTCTAATTTACCAAAGACAAACACATGCGTCGACGGCCAGGTATGACTGAAGGCCAAGTGAAGATTTATAAGCCCCAGAGGAAGGTTTATGATTATATGTCCAGTATTGTAGAAGTTTGGTCAAATCTCCTCATTTACATAAACCCACATGTTAGTGAGCACAGAATATTGTGGGAGTTTTAGCTAGCAATGGGCACCATGACAGAGCCTTCCAGGAGGCTTAATGTCCTCCAGTCAGAACTACAACACACAACTTAACACAACTTAAGTGCTCCCTTTCCAACACCTGTGTGTGAATGCAAATGAAGGGTTGTGCTTAAATTGGGGCAATACCGATCACCTCAGAGAAACTGCTGTGATTGGCTACTACCCAGGGGTAAAACCAAAAGCACAAATAAACACAATTTGGGAGCATTTTTGGTTATACCACATATTTTTAAACCAGTTTTGGTTTTATTTACATGATGGCCTCAACAATAACAAAAAAACATCCACCAATTTAATGTACCAACTGATTGGCTATTCATTCTAATGCTAAAATCAATCAAATGTAACCCTTTTAAAAGACTTTATGTGGCATTATTGGCACTGTGAGACAAAAATGTAACAGTGACAGTGAGTGTAGATTGTGTAGCACCTTGACCCCCATATTCATGACCAGGACTCAACTGGAAATCTTCCCACTTCTTCACAGCAGGCAGCATCTGTTGGGAGGAGATCCCACTTCTGCTCTGTGGACTGGCTGTCCAACTGAATATGGACACTTGTCTATGACACTAGTCCGTCAATAATAGATATCTGCCACCCTACCATCAGCATGCACAGATTACTGAGCAGCAGTGGTCAAAAGGCAGACCTGTTTATCTGCATGCAGCCTCTGGATGCAGTTGTTGGAGCCCATTGTGCACTCTGATTATTGTAGGAGTTCAAATGCAAGGCAGGAGGGTTGCCTTAGTCTTGGTACCTGCAGGTTATTCCTTCCAGCACAGATTAGAAGTTGTCACATTTTTCCCAGAGATCACACAACTAATGGCCCATTTGGATACATTTGCTCCAAGTTTTTTTATTTTGTATTTTATGCTTGAGCATACCTAGTCATCTATCAAACCAAAATCATTGTAAAAATCAGTTATGAAACCAAAACAACAAGCTATTATTGTGGGATCTTTTTGTTTTTCTTTGTTTTTTTTCTGTGGACCTGCTGGAAGTGTTTCAGTGACAGCTTGGGCTTACTGTGAGCACCAGCATAATGTGGGCTTCTATTTTCCAATCATTTCCTTGCAGCATGCATGGCCTTTCCTTTGATTCTTATCTCCTGGAGATCTGAGTGAGTGTGGAGAAAACATTTAAAGAGACACCGCCTCAGGCTTTGTTGAGGTAAAGGTGAGTCTCTATTCCTTCGTTTTTATGTAGCATTTTTTCCAGTTTTGACTTTTTACATCTCGGTACTTCAGTCTATGCATTTTCTCAAAAGATTCCCTTTTATTTTCTATTTTCCTTTGATGTTTTCTCCCGTATCTCAATCTAACAAGCTCCTTTCCCCCCGTGGGGATCATTTAAGATTCATTTAAACCTATTTTATTGTTGCGTTGTTGCTCTGGGATGCCGAGTATTATGTTTTTCATGTTTTACATTTCATTAAATAAATTTAATGAACCATAAAATGTATTAGCCCCTGCAGAGTATCATTCTGTTCTGTTGAGTCTTTAACATGTTTGCCCTACACAGCCTGACAACCCGAAATTTTCGCTGGATGCAAAGTAAATGGCAGCTTTATGGGTGTTTTGAATACTGTATTTAACTGGAGACGGATAGCATGATGATGATGTGTCATGACCTTTTCTACGCAGTCTACTTAGATGAGAAAGCAGCAGCATGTTTGGGAAAAGTCATTTCTGAATGGAGTTACTGAAGCTGCTTAGTCGCATTTTATACGAAGTTGATCAAGACTTGTTTGGCTGTGAGTCCCAACCTCAAAAAGAGGCTGAATATATGAATAGAAATTAGCAAATCTGCTTCGACCTTTGAGGATACTGTGCTGCCTGAAGGACCAATTTATAGATGCGCCCTCTGTTTAGATGCAATGTATGGAAAACCAACAAGCTGTCAGTTATGCAGATTGTTGTCTGGCAAGCATCCGAGTCCCCACGCGCTGTGACGATGGAATATTTCATGGGTCCAACGCATATGGGTTGAATAATGCGTTATTGATTTGACTTTATCTCAGAAGGCGAATGGAATCAGAAGCCGGCTGTACAGTACATCCACCTGTCACTGTATGAGCTGCGTTATCGGGAGAAACACAAAAACAAAATGAATCATGTGTCGTCTAGGAATCTGATGGCAACTGTTCCTCATGCTGAATGCTAAATACAGAGGACAACTTGAAGCTGTGTTGTTGCGTATATTTTAAAAGATTTGAACATTAATATGAAAATGTGATAAAGTTTGAACCCGTGGTGTTCTTTATAACCTGATTTTCTGGCCCATAGAGATTTAATTGGTTGTATTAATGTGGGATTTGTAAGTAAAGCATTTTTATCATTTGACATTTGATTTTCAGAATCTAAAGTCGACCTCAAAAAGTAGCTTTTCAATCATTTTTAAATTTATAATGGAATTTCTATGCATAACTGACAAAAACTAAGAGGTTGTGGCTTTTCACATGTCTATATTTTCTCAAACTCAAACACAGGAACCCCAACAGAGCTCAAATTTGACCAGAATGTACACCAGGCATGGGTAATGAAAAGTTACCAAAATGCTCCGTAAAAGTCTGAGGGACTGGAAATGGTGGCCGGCAGAATATTGACGTTTTGCCATGAAACAGGAAATGCTGTCTAGCTAGCCTGTACAATCTCCAATTGGCCTCAAACTTGACATGTATGATCAGAGTCCAGCCCTGATGAATTCCGTAGACCAATATACAGTCACAATGATAGCGCCACCTGGTGGATGGACAGGAAGTGCTGCATATCTAGTCTGTACATGCTCCAGTCTGCCTGATATTTTACATATGCCATCAGAGTCCAGCCCTCATCACATTATAGGCCGAAATACACGTCAGTTGCAGCGCCACCTGATGGACATGCTTGGATTCGATGACCAGCAAGGCTGCGAGGACCCATTCAATGCTGCTTGCAGCTTTAATTATTGATTTTGATCTTCTTTCCCTTTCATCTGCTTCCATTTAACCCTATTTTCTGCATCCTCTTCTCTCACACCAACTACCTTCTTGTCCTCTTTCATTACATCCATAAACCCCCTTATGTGTCCACTTTCCCTCCTCTGTACATGTCCAAACCATCTCAGTCTGGCTTTATCTCTCTCTGATGTACTCATTCCTGATCCTATCCATTCTGTTCACTCCCAAAGAAAACCTCAGCATTTCAATCTTTGCTACCTCCAGCTCTGCCTTTTGTCTTTTCCTCAATGAAACTGTCTCTAAACCAGTTATTACTGATTTTGATGGGAATGGTGTCTGTGTAAATATAAAACATGTAAACCAATATCCCATATACTCATATAGAGGTGATTAATTGGCGTTTGGTACATTCACCTCTTTTCTGCACGATGCATTACATCAACAAACGATCCTCACATTTGTCAAACACAGACTGTAACTGCTAATTTTGTTCATTTTAAATTACAGTTTGCTCAGAATCAATCATTTAAACAACCAAAGCTGATAAATTATCCAGCTATTAAACAGTTTTCCATCAACCAGAAAGTCATTTTGCTGCAGATTGGACATTGATCATCCTTCAGATAAGGGTTAGAAAACAGTTTGATGTATTGGCTCTGGCTTGAATTAGAAATGGTTAACTGATAAAAGATTAGAATGACCAGAGTTCACATTTTCCCATGTAGGAAGCAGACTTGATTCATATTGACTTTGGTACAGTACATGGGTTTTGATACCGCGTGGTCGTTTCATTTGTGTTTTATTGTGGCTTCAAACCTCTGCAGTACTCCCCCTGCTGTCAAACTCCATCCACTCATTCCACACTTCTATGTTAAAGTCTGTATTCAACCGCTGATGCTGGTTCAGGCAGGGTTCAGTGGCTATTTACTGAAGCATTGTGAGTGATTCTGGCCTTGTTAAATCCTATTTTGTTTTGTGAGCGTGGAGCGCGGCCTCCTCCAGGCATGTGAAGGTGGAGGACGAAGCCAGCATGCCGACTGTGGGGCCCAAAGATCAGTCCAATTTTTCATCCTTATTGCCCATGACATATCCAAAGTGGCCTAGCCGTCCACGGAGAGACAGAGGAAGGTAGAGAGAGAGGGAAAAGTGAGAGGCAGGCCCCTCAGATGGACCGAGAGGAGTGTATCTACACTTCCTCCTCCTGTAGTCCAGGGCACGGCTCCAATTTTCTGTGCTAAAACAATGCAATTCACCAGCGTCCATTAGGGCAGATGAGTCCCAGGGTTCCTGCCTCTCTGTAACTTACTCCAGGCCTGGAGTTTAGTGAGAGTAAATGTGGGTTTAGAGCTCACAGAGAGTGAAGTGTGAGTTACAGTAGAGACTAAATGTTACACTTACCCCCGTATTTCACCGCTGCTTTCTACAGATCTCAAATTTAATTAAACAGGGCTGGTTTTTTTCTGTAGTCCAGCGATTTCTCCCTATTTTCTATTTTTTAAAACCATCTGATTTTTATTCACTCGTCTGTACAGTGTGCATGTAATTTGTGATATAATTTCTGTGCAAATTATCCACTGTGTTTTGATTAGGAGAAATCTGTGTTGATAAAAATTGTACCAATGAAGTTAGTAATTTCAGCTGCATTTAGTTTTTTTTTTTGTGCCGTTACTTTAGTTTTTCTTCTCTCCAAGGCCTCGTGCACAATAATACAGATGTTTTTCTTGATAGATGTCCTCCCTCCCTATTTATGAAATAAAATAAAAATCTGTCAACACGACCATCGTTTTTCAAAATTTCCTAGGAACAAGAATGTAAAAATGACTACTTCAGTGACACATCAAATACCAGAGAAGAACATTCTGTCATTTCACCATTTCTGTGAACAAAGTAATACTGGGAACAGCAGATGCACAGGTTTTAGTGCAGGGATGTCAAACATGTGGCCCATGCGCCAAAAGTGGCTCGCCAGAGGGTCCAATCCGGCCCATGGGACGACTTTGTAAAATGTAAAAATTACAGAGAAGACATTAATCTTTAGTGTACCAGGCATTGCAATGCCAGGTTAAGGTGTAAAATTGTGAATGTCAGTGCTAACCAAACATAAAGACACAGATCAATAGTTTTGCAAAATATACATATTAGTATAGACAAGTAACTTACATGGCAATGCTTTAGATTGGCTAGAATACGAGTCTTTCTCATGTCTTTGATGTGTTTTCATTGGTATTTGTGACGTGCATACATTGTAAGAGATACCTACACCTTGTAGCCATGCTGAGTTAAACCACCAGTACTGTTGGATCTCTTCTGCTACATACAGGCAGTAGTGAGAGCTGTGAAGGGCACCGTCAAGGTGACTTCTGGGTTTAGTGTACAGTGGGTGGGATCACTGGTAGGGGGCTGTGACCTCACTGAGCCCATGTGACTGTGGGGGATTATCATTAGCTTCCCCCCTGCTTTTTCCTCTGCTTTCATTCTCACTTTTAGATTAAGATCTCTTGTTGTAATTCTTGCTCCGTGAGGCGGCCTAATTCTGCCAAATCGATAGAATCAAACGCATCAGGTGCGATGGAGGGTATCTGCCACCAGCTGTTCGTGTCCTTTACATGTTCCAGCGGGCTGCAGCGGAAGGAAACGGCACGGTTATGTGATACATGTCTGTTGATCGAGTGGATTGTGGAGAGGCGCCAACCCTCACGCTTCCCTTTGCTTCCCCCCAGTAACTGTAGAAAGTAGAAAGTAAAAACTAAATGAAAGGAAAACCCCAGGGTGTCTGGGCTTTTTGACACCTGATGTAAAATAAGGGCATCAATCATCCTCTCCAGTCCCAAGAAACACACGTCTGGCTGCCTTTCCACCCAAACACAGGTGCTCGACAGACAGAGTCAATTCTGCTTAATGAGCAATTGTTATGCCATGTACTGTACTCTCTGTTGTGCACAGCAAGGCATGGAATCTATCCAGACTGCTTTCATCAGCGCGCAGACAGACATCCACCCAAATAACTTTTGTCAGCGTAGTAACAATGAGATAACACCCAGTCGGAATATAAGGAGAGAGACAGATGATGTGAAGCAGCTATGGCTTGGTTTAGGGGCTTGTTGATGCAAATGTGACTCTGACAGCGCTGCATTCCTAATATTTTAAACCTCATAATGTAATCAGGGATGTATTCTAAGCAATTAACTACACCATTTATTAACATCTAAGCATTCCCGTGGAGATAATGAGCATTGCACTGATGACTTTGCAGACTCCAAACTTGTTTTTGAATTTGTTAATGCCATTTTAAAGACCTCCTGTGGTGAAAATCAGGTTTTTTCACCTCGTTAACATGCCCATATGGTGTTTTTTATATGCGGTGAGACACACCGTGAGTGAAATACGCTGTCGATGCTGCGGCGGAGCTTTTCAAATGAATCTGAAGTGGTAAGGGTGGGGCTTTCTCTCTCATTATTCTTTTCCGGTTTAAACATCTATGGCCGAATTACTCCAGTTTTACAACTTGTCATTCTGTTGCATAGAGTGGTTTCACAGTGGGTGAGCTGGTGTGCTTGAGCTGCAGCAGAGTTACATCCAAACCATTTTAAGTCATGAGGGGATTATTTTCATGGATAAAAGTTGTAAATATGCAACTTTGACACACAGATGTGGTGTCAATATATAATTGAGGGACTTTTGAAGTCCATGGGATATATCTTGTATACAAGTTGTGTTTAAAAGGGCTAAGCCAAAGACATGTACCAAGTTAGTTGGTTTAGAACACTGTCCTTGCATTAGTGACCTGCTAAAATGCATTTAAGGTGTTTGGTCATAATGTCAAGGCGGTTGTAAGGTATACTGTTAAGCTAAACAGCTGGAAACTAAATAGAGTAGATTTTTGTTGTGTTGTATAGAGACATAGTCCACGTATTTGATTTGTTTTTCTGTATACTTCCATGTTAGATGCATTAGAAACATCCAAGAATCAATCATCTCAACCCTGCCAACGCTACACGCAATTTATTTTCCAGGGAGGACCAACCAGAAGCCTGAATTATAGTTCAGTTACTTTGATCTATTGCCTTCACTTGGCGGTGCAGGAGGATCATTATTTGGCTAGACTGTCATGAGATTTCCCAATACAATCCTGCTATTGTTCAGATAAGGATGAGTATTGATTCATTATATACGTTGCAAAGGAAAAAGAAAACTATTAGTGTGTGTGAACAGGATTTAAAGAGAGGGAAGCGTTCAGTAATTGCAGGGGAATGCAGGTAATTATATGGTAATGCATTTCAGTGATGCTGACGGGTCTTTTGAAGAATGTAGGTCTGTGAGTGGGATTTGATTGAGTGTGTACGTTTGCCTTGGAAAATATGTACAACTATATATAGAGCATTGCATTCTCAATTATGTTTTGCAGGGGAACGTATTTTCTGCTGCATTTCATTTGTGTGTTTCAAATCAACATATTTTTCCATTCAAATATGTTGTAAAAGGATTGTATTTTAACCCAAACAGTGCCATATTCTTAAGCCTAACTACAGAGTTTTGGCAAGCGAAAACTGAAAATACCTCATGGCTCCATCCTCTCCATGTACCAAATGTAAGTGACAATGCACTTTAGTAGTATAGGAAAGCAATTTCTGGGAGTCACGGTCGGTTTAAGTACACATCTACATGTCAGTGTGATGCACCAATGCTTGGACAGCATGTAGAATATAGAGGTTTGGATGTTATCATGTCGCTGCAGCTTACTCATCTGTAGAAGCAGCTTCAGGTTCGGTGAAATGTTGAACAAACTGAGAAAAACATACCTGAATTTAAAAAAAAAACCTGAAAAACCAGATGCTATTTTTGCACTGAGGTAGATTTAATGTAAAGGTAAATGGGATTTTGTGTATTAATCATAGATGCTGTTAATTCTTAATAGTATTACCGTGGTAATCATGAACTCAGAGTATATAGGTGAAGTGAGAGTAGGATTGTGTTTGTGCAGTCGAGTTGTTTCCATGTCAGCTTGAGCAGAAGAGTGAGTGCTGCTCGGTGGTGGATCGTGACTCTGCTGTCTGTGTGGGAGATGCAGCTACTCCCACGCTTCCCTCCCTCTCTCCCTCTCTGTCTTCCCTTTGTCTCAGTCCAAATCCTCTGGTCTCAACTCAACTCTTTTCTCACTTAACCATCAATCCACTTGATGTCTGAGGTGTCCATAACAGCTGGCCATATCGCGTTTTCCTGGTCGAAGTTCAGCCAGCGTAGTTTCACGTCAGAAAAGCTTGTTTCCATGTTGCGTTTACTCACGTGTCACAACACGTATGACTGCTTTCAGCAGGTTGCCATGACATTGGTAACTTGTTGTTGCGACTGCGGTTGTGTGTGGTGTTTTCTGTGCTCTGTGTCTCCTTTGGTTTGTGCCAGTCTGTGAAATACTCAGATAGAGCTGCGCTGCACCACCAACCAAATTGGACGCCAGGATGTAAGGTTGGCACAGGATCGGTCAAGATGAGACGAAAGCCGGTATGAAAGGCAGAAGGATGATGGGTCGGAGGGCGTATCATCCATCCTACCCCGCTTCCTACCAGAACACATCAGCACTGCTCGTTGGTTGTTAGTAGTCTGTGATTGAGGATAAAGTATACGGGGTTATTCAAAATGAATAAATCGATTTCATCAACTTTTATTTGATGTTTAAGATCATCGAATGACAACAGCGATTAACTCAGTGGATCGTGATACGCTGATACACGTCTGGGAGGAATTCTCTTACCGCATTGGGTGGTGGCCACCTTGAACACTTGTAAGACAGGAAATAAAAGTTGATTATGAGTAGAATACTTGTGACTTAGCAGGAGTTTTCTATTGCTTTTCGTTATTAAAATACTGCGTAATGACATCAGTTCATTCTTTCTGAATTATTCCTGTAGTAGGAGAGAGCAGCTGCTTTTTTCTTAAACAGTTTTCTCTTGCTTTCGTAAAGTTAGGAAAGCAAGGTCGTGTTTTTCTCTTACCAGTTGTTGTTTCGGTAGGTCAGTCTTGTTTAACAGATTAGTTTTGTTTTGTTTGTTATTCTTGGTCTTGCTCGTTCCAAATTTAAGTTAAACCACATCCTTTGTTTAGCACTTGACATTTATTGTCAATAAATTATTAATTTGTTTGAGAAAACTTGTTTTATGGCTGCTTGGGACCAGCAGCAGGATGGCACTTCTTGTTACGTTGGTGCACCCCTAGGCTGGGTGTGACTCTTGTATTTACCCTTTGACGCCTACTGTTGCAAATTCGCATCATACTACTTTCATTCAGACTGCAGCTGATACAGCGTATCCATTCCCCCGATGCCGGCTTGTGCATATTCAGTGTGTACCTCGGAATCTTTTGCAAGCACTGTTCTATGTGTAACAGACAAATTAACAATCTCCACTTATTTTAGCATCAGCTGGAAAACAAAAACAAAAGTTTTTTTTAAATTTAATTGTAAAAAAACTCAGGCATCAAGGAGTTCATGCTGACAACATATTCTAATGTATCCCTTCCCTCCAAGCACACACACAGCTCTAGAAATATCCATAAATGCTACAAAGACATTGATTTTTGATGATGCTGCGGCTTTAATCATACAGAAAATATATGAAAAACAAGGAATTTAAATTAAACTTGATGCATAATGCATGCGAGCCCCACTTACATTTCCTGTTTATATGCTAAAAATGTTTGCCTGTGATTAGTAGACTGCTCAAAAGGCGATGACAACGCAAAACAAGTTTTGCATATTCCGAAATTTCACTCTGGCTGACCTTGGAGACTCTGTGTGGCTGGGCAGTAACGGGGTTGCTAAGGTAATTTAATTACCAAACCCTCCATGGGCAAGGGTAATTACTGCTCTCTAAATCCCCACTAATCCCCCGTCTGAGTCCCTCACATAGACTCGGCCCGGGGCACTCTAACAGGCAGCGCTGACTCCTCCATCCTGCCCCAGACAGGGGTCCTCCAGAAAACACACTGTTTCTGCTCGTCGGCGGCTTTATTTATGTAAGGTGTGTACTCTGCATACTGCGCTGTGTGTAGCTGTGTGTCCGTCTGCCTCGTGTGTCTGCAGTCCAGAACTCTCCAGTCATCGGCCCGGCGAATTCCTCTCACGTTGCACTTCTCCTCTCCATGTGTGTGAGTCAAGGGGACTCTCAGGTCAAAAGGGCCACTCATCTCTCCATAAGAATGTCGTAATTATCACTGCTGGGATGAATGGGATGTGACCTCTGTGAGCAGCAGCGCCTGGTGACTGGAGTTAGAAGAAAAGGAGACGAGATAAAGGCTCCGAGCAGGCTAATAGGACTTTCTCCTGAAAACAGACGCAGTTATCAACATAGGTTCTGCCGGATTTATGTTATAATGAAGAAGCAGATAATTAAGGAGATCTGCTCTATGCAGCAGCGTGTTATTTACTGCAGTAGTGCAAGTGTATTCTGCTCTTTATTAGGACCAAACAGTATGTATCAATTGGTATACTTTATATCTCTGTTGTATTCAGATTGAAGCACCACTGACTCATACAGGGTGGGCTTTAAGTTTCTATCCATAGGAAAAATAGACATTTTATGTTGGACAACCGTTATTATTTATATAATGTGCTCTATATGATTACCATTGTTTCAAAAACCCATATTAATACGTGTTTTCCACTGTTGATGAAGTTGCATTAGCATTGTAATGGCGTCTTCTTCTTCGCATCTTCTACGATATCTGAAACATAAAAAAAATATATATATATATATATTAAACATTTTCCTATGTATGGAAACTCATGGCCCACCCTGTATATTTTCTGATGGCAACAAAAGGAACTGGAATCACAACACTGACATATCGTCTCCTTTCGTCCAATTAATACCTTCTCTGTTTACATATTCAGTAGACCAGAAGCACAATATGTCGCCATTTAGGGTCATGTTTTCCACCTTCTGATGAATACCAAAAAAACAAATTCACCCTTGTTTTAGCTCTGGTTTGGTCTCCACCATATCCTAAGGTAAAAAGAAACAAAACAAACTTGTTCTTTAGTCACTTAATGCTACACAGAAGCCTGGATTATTCACTGCAAACAGAACATTGTGAATCTCGGTCAATGAGAGTAGTGAGAATGAACCTTTATATTAAGCTAAGAACAGTTAGCTGAGAATGTTAAAACATAGACATTGAGTTAATGGGAACTGCCTAGTCAGTCTGACAGTTTGTCTTTACATGAAATAATATGATCCATAATAAAAGTATTTATTAATGTACCTTAACAGGACTACTACCAGTTGTTGTACAGAATTATTGATTTGAAGAATCGTATGTCCACTGCAGTGATCATGTATTTGCTGCCTGTTGGTGCAGTAAAAGTAGCTTCAACAAATTTTGGAACCCTTTTCATCAACAAAAGGCCTAATTTTAAGTTCAAAATATCCATTTTAGCCTGAGTTGAGATTGATTTTCCAATAACAAGATGCACTGATTTTTGACAGCCTATTCTGTGTTCCTGTTGTCAGAGCGCCTAAACACACCAGCAAGTCGTTCCAAGACATCAAATGCTCACCATGATAATTAACTTGACAAGATAATAATCAAAGATTTAATAAAAAATAACAAAAAAATCTTTCACAACACCAAACACACGGAGAACAGTAGAACAGTAGAAACTCAAACAAAAGCTCCTACAATTTGGTGATCAGATGCTCGGAACAACGGGTAACAGTGGATGTAATTGTGATTGTCTACGACATTCACAATTACAATTTTGCTGCTTTATCTAACATTATGACCTAGTGAAGCTGTCAACAGTTTAAAAATGGAAAATCTGGGAAGAACAAGCAGCTCCTTGGTCTTCCTCTGCTGCTCCTGTAACCTCAGGTGGCAGCCAAACATCTGTGTGACATCAGCGGCATTGGCAAGTGTTGCCGACCCCAGCAGGTGTTCTGTGTGTAACTTTGTGCGCTGTATGTTTGTGTGTAGGCGGGAGTGTGTGTGTGTGTACAGTATGCAGCATGCATGGGAGTGAGAGGAGCCGGGCGGTGGGGATGAAAAGCAGCACCTGTGTGTATTGAAAAGAGTTTCTCTGAATAGCTCCATATTTGAACAGCCACTTATCCAGCGATAAAGCTATAAGTGATTGGTGGCAGCTTCCTGCCTGCGGTGGAGACAGAGAGGGAAAGAGAGAGGATGAGGGGGAGAGAAAATCAGAAAAAGACAGAAGGAGAGAGATTAAATGAGAGCATCAGCTGTAATTAGGGTTACTTTGCTCCATTTAGAAGTGCATGTCTCTGTCTCGGAGAGAATTACCACTGGATATGCTGGGCGGGTCAAAGCAAAACAACTTTAATGCATTAAAAGGGCAAAAAGGAAGCCTTCTCCAGTGTCTCAAAATGAGTGTATTATCTGCGGAGATCAAGTAAAATGCACCACAGGAAAACCAGATTAGATTTGTGAGAATCTGTTATCGCAGCAGCAGGAGGAGTTCCTCCGTCTTTTGTCACAGATCTTTTTAGATTTAAATCTCAGAGACCAATGCTGTCCAACATAGACACACGCTTTACTCCCAAAGTTCGTACCACTCTCAGTCTATCCTCATTTCAGTTTTCTGCCGCTAATGACTGGAACTCTCCACAAAAGTTCCTAAAACTCTCCTCATACATGTCACTATTGTCATTTTAAAAAATCAGCTAGAGAGACACTTCGGGACCACTGCACCTCTTTTCAGCCTTTTTTAGCCTTTCTATTTATAAAAGTCTTTGTGTATCTTGTTTTTGTAATACGGTCTCAACTAACTTACCTGGTTAAATAAATAAAAAATAAAATGCTTCTTTCTAATGCTTCTGTACTATTATACTATGTATAAGTCAACAATAATCATTCTTCCTGTGCATGTTTTGATTCAGAGAACACAAACAAAAAACATAGAGAGAGAACAGAAAATCAATCCGTGACAGTCATTCAGAATATGGGAAACACAGATCTGCCATCATTGGATTCTTTTAAATAGCATCAGATAGACTGACGGTAGCCAGTTGGAAAACATACTAACACTTGCAGGACTGCTCATGCTTTTGGATGTTTATCAGAGATGCATTCTTAAAGGAAGCTCTTGTTCCTGTCAAGCTTGAAGGCTCTCAGACTTGGCTGTGATCTTGTCCAAAGCACTTATGTTGCTTTGAACAAAGTGCAGTCCAATTTCTCCAGAGAGGATGTCCGGTCTAGATGATTGTGTACCAAATGATTTACATCCTGTGCCAGCACAGAACGTTGTATCTGTTGTGAGTTGGAAAGTAAGAGTGTGAGAACAGGGTAGTAGATGGATACATCAATGTAGGCATTGATTGTAACTCACTGCTTGGCAGAATCTTCCAGTGAGGTTGGCAAGTGAACATAGTGTTATGTGTGGGAGAGGCTCTCAGTTCAACTAGAAGAAACTCTACATGAGACAACTTGATATATTTGGAAGGTTTTGCTGCAGACTGAGACACTATGGACAGTGTGACTGAGGCTGAATTGCTGAGTCTAGTGGTGGTAGGAGGAGTCGGGGTGGAGGTGGGTGTTGCCTTTTTCACTGAAGTGAGATCTGATAGAAAGCGTGAATGCCTGCATTGATTGCTGACGAAGTGCAGGGAAGAAGGACAGAAGAACCAGGGAGAGAAGTGTGAATGAACCCTTGATGAACTACAGTAAAATACCAGAGATCTAAGTTCCCTACAAGGACATCTAAATGATAAATTTCAAGGGCAGATGGTGATGCCTTTTTTAAATTAAATTCATGCTTGTGGGCATACTGTAAGTCCAGCGGTCACCTTGTTTTTCATCCAGAATGCGACTCCATGATTCCTATCAGGAAAATGCCTCTCTGCCTGGGCTAAAATATAAATGTAAATATAAAGATATACCAATAACCCAATTACTTCCTGGGATAGTGAGCTACCTAAGCATGGATTTTGGAATTACAATTCCTCCAAGAAGCAGGTTTCATGTTTGTGTCATGCAGGCCACTAAAGCTGAGAAGAGACAGGTTTGAAATAGGGATGTGGGCAATTAGCATTAAATGCTGTCCAAACAAGTGTAAAAAAGGTGAAAAACCTTATTTTAAATAACAGCAAATATTTGTAAAATAATTAGATTTTAGCAGCTACATTTAAGCACTGTGGAATTTGATTGCACAAGCTGCGAAAAAAACAATTATTTATAAAAATACAGATTTTTGATGTACACATTATCGTTTCCTTTTTTTACAGTTCATGGAAATAAATCATTTTTCTTAGTGATTTTACTAGATTTTTCTGTACTCTAACAAAACAGGAAACATCTGTATACTATTTTTAAATCCTTAATTCACAGATGTTTTCTCTCAAATATTGGCAAATATCTGTAAAATAATTTTTTTGTTTTGGGTTTTTTTTGCTGATTTTAAATCAATTAAAAATAGTGGAATTTTCCAGTTAAACACTGTAAAAAAAACTACAAATTTGCTATTTGTAAAAGTTTTTTTTAACATGTACATGAATGTTTTTTCACTGTGATTCTACTAGTTTCTATTTGCAATTTAACAGCAGGAAACCTCTGTAAAGTGACAGTGAATTTTTAAATTACTAGTTGCCAGGATTATCCATAGTTTGTATTTATGCCAGGATGTCTGTCAAAATGTGAAGTCTCAAGGAAAAACATCCTCTACCACATACTGTTTAGGTGTTCCATTTTTCAATCCCATTGTAATTTAAATTGAGAACCCTATGCAGAGTCAAGCACAGGTGAGTTGTTACAGGTAAACTACAAAACCTGCTTCTAACTCTACAGCTTCACATCCTGTCTCTCAGTGCTGGAATAAGACCAGTAATTTGCTGAGTCCAAAGGTGACCATTCAAATGCTGGTGACATTTGGGAATTTGTCCTATTTCTTCACCCATCTCCTTCTATTTCATTGCCTTTTTCTGCTGAATGCCCTTTTCATTCCTTTTTCACACGGCTGATCTTTCTTCTCCACCGTTCCTCTCTTGTTCATTCTAGGCTGACCACGGCGAGGTTTCTGTTGGGAAAGATTCTCATTTTTAGCTTCTCCGCTGTCCATTTCTTTGAAATGCTGCCACCTCCATCGCCCGTAAAACTGAGATAATGAAAATTACTGTTGGAAGCAAAGGACATAGTGCTGTTTGATGATGCAATTTTGTTAAAATTTGAACAATTTTGATGGCACTGCGCTGGAGCTGGTGAATTGTTTTGAAGCTGTTTTTAGGCTCCTTATGTCTGCATTCATCATTTTGTTCTCAACCAGTGTTTGGCATGGTTTCTAACTTTAATGTGAGTAATTTCTGTAGTACTATATAGTCTGTTAAATTACATTTCAGTTCCAGAAGAGCTCTATCTTCATGTTACGCTGTTATTTCTATGGTTCATCTGCATTGTTTCTCATCCTTTGAGCTTCATGTCAATCAAACAGCAAAGCAATTTTCTGACATCTTCTTATCTTTATATAAATTAACTTGGAGGCTACTCATTTAGCTTACTGAGATACAAATCCGCTCACTGTTTAAGCAAACTACCCAGCAAGAACTTAATGGATTCTGAATACACGCCTCGCCATCACTCTCAAGGTTTCCATTTAGCAGGAGAAATATTAATCGTCTCCGGCAGAAAATATGATGTGCAAACGGTATAAATCTTCTTCCAGTGTCGGGCTGGGAGTTGTTTTACCATCTGCAGATATGTGCTGCACCTTTACAGCTCAGTGTGGTCCACAGAGGGCCATAATCTGCACCCAGAGACTCGCTTCAGCTATTGGCATACATTTTAATGTTCAGAGCGCCATTAATCTCCAAACAACTCCAGAATGTTTACTCTATTTCCCCGAGAAACTGTTTGGGCAAAACTATTATTTTCCAGCCAGTTCACATTCACAAGAGAGATAAAATTGGAAGTGTTGGAGGTGTACAATTTCCAGCCTCTGAACCACTTGGATGTGTGTTCAGCCGACTTTTTTTTTCAGGATAGACAACAGATATTGTCCGTAGAGGATGGCCTGTACCGCTCAGCATGGACGCGCTTCTTCCTCTGCTCATTAGGGTCGAACCATAAAGGCCACAAATCTGCAGCGGCCACATCACCTTACCCAGTAATCGATCTCCCCACAGCCACACAATGCAAGACACACACACACACATGCAGAAGCAGTGAACCAAAGCTTATGTACAGAGGAGCAAGCTGTGCAGAGTCCAGGCAGGGTGTTAGCTGGTAATCATTAACACTGACTCCCTGTTTGCTCTGCCTCTGCCTCAGCTTTACGTCTGTTGGCTCTTTCTGCATGTGTGTGTTGTCAACAACGCCGTGTGCCTCGTTGTGCTTTATCAGCCCTGTGCGCTTTAATTACACGTCCAGTCTCTCCGTAGACATACACACATGTAACATCTGCGCACACTTCCTGACCTCTCGCCGCTCACAGATGCGCCGTCGAGTAGAAAATGGACGCCGTTCGCATGCCGCACAATTAATCTGTAGACAAAACAAGCAAACGCTTTGAAGGTAAATTCAAGGATTTCCCGGGGAGAGGATTGATTTGATGAGAGATGACCCATCAAGGAGCCTGGCTGGTTGAGGCTGGAAGTGCGGGCGGGAGAGGACAAACATCCTAGCAGGAGGCTGGAGGACTCTTAGTCATCCACTCCAGTTTAAACATTGTGTTGTTGTTGGGCTTTCATAATGGGTTAATGCTGTTTGTACAAGAACTCAGCGGTCTCAGGTTTGCCGTGCATCACGTTTAATGTGTTTTTGTACAACCTTGCTATTCTGGCTCCTCATTGATTCTAAGTTAAAGACTAAACTGCGACCTCACCCCATAATGAACCAGACTTATTCTGTGTGTACTGCCCAGGGCACCAGTAATATGACAGGATGATGCCCAGAGCGCAGATACTATGCAGGTACAAAAACACTCCGAAATGCTTATATATCGTTTTTTATCACAAACAATAAGATATTTAAAAGGTATACTGTGAATCCAGAGGCTGGAATGAATTAAATTTGAGATACAAAGGAAATGAACGGAAGGAAAAGAGAAGCTAATTTAGTTTCTATGGGTTAAGACTTCCTGGTGGGCTGTAGCATCTTCTCCCCACAGTCCAAAGACATGCTTTACAGGTTAACTGGTGATTCTAAATTGGCTGTAGGTGTGAGTGTACACGGTTCTCTGTCTCTTTGTCTTTGCCCTGTGATGAAGTGGCGACCAGCCCGGTGTCGGATGGGGCAGGCCTCGGCCCCCCGTGACCCTCTGCAGGATGTAGCAGGTGTAGCTAATGTCGAGATCATTACCAGTATTGATGTGAATGTTAATTATATGATATAATGCAGAAAAATGGATTACGTCATAATAAAGATGAAACACTGGACACCTTAAATCAGGGGTGTCAAACTCATTTTAGTGACATTCAGCCCGATTTGATCTGAAGTGGACCAGTAAAATCACAGCATAATAACCTATAAATAACCACAACTCCTAATGTTTCCGTTTGTTTTGGTGCAAAAAGTACATTCTGAAAATGTTCACATTGAAGGAATTATCTTTTTACAAAACATTATGAACAACCTGAAATTTCTTAAGAAAAATAAGTGCAATTTTAACAACATTATGCCTCAGTTTATCATTTACACAATACGGTGTGGTTGCTCATTTTGCCAGAATGTCAAAAATGTCAGGGGGGTTGAATCATTTTGCATGAAACTACCTCATCATTCAGTAAACTCATGAATAAATGAAGGTGTTTTATTTTTATGTAAATGTACACTCTGAATCCACTGTGTACTTTACATCTAAGAATGTAGGGCATGTTTGTTTCCTGTTATTGCGTTATACTGCCACTTACTTGACTTAATGCAGCTCATTTTCTAGTAAACATCACCTCCTCATGGCCTGAATGTGCAGCTGGAAGCAGGCTGATGGGTGCTTCTGCATTTCTAGGCAGTAAACATCCACACTTCCATCAGGTCAGGTGCTGTTGACCTCTCTGTGTCCACTGAAGTGGAGACTCGCCTGCTTGGCAGATTTTTTTTCCCGCTGCTGGACCTCCTGTGCGTTTTGCATCTGCTGCCCCCTCCCTGGGAGAGCCGAGTGCCACATCTGGTCGGGCTGAGTGTGGAGGTGGGGAGGCGAGGCAGCTCCTTGAGGCGCAGCATTAGCATACACTTACTCTGGGAATGCCCTTGACTAGCTGTCTGCAGAATGGGACGTGAGCGGCATCAGATAAAGCAGCGGGACCCGAGGAGAGGCAGGAGGAGATGGAGTGAGACTGGGAAGATGGGGGGGAAAGAGGGTGGAATTAGAGAAATAAGTGTCACTGAGCAGCAGCGGTGGTTTAATCATATACAGTGCCTCATTACCATTATTCATTAATCACACCATCTGATGCTATTAGGCTTTCACAAAGGGGCTTTTGTCTTGTTTCCACCGGAAAATATCCCCCCTGACGTGCTCCATAAACCAGGAATAACTTCGTAGATGGCGTGTGGAAATGCACGTCTAATAGTACCACCGGCTGGTATTTGTTTTCACGGAGCAGAAGGTGTGAGTGGGTGGGGAAAATGTCAGAAAATAGTGAGCCGACAGGTAGAGGGGATGTGTGCGTTTTGTCTGACAGACGAAGAGCGAGTGAGCGAGCGAGCGAGAGAGAGAAGTTGGAGGAGGGGGTTGGAGTAGGTGGGCGGGAAGAGAGGAGGCGAGTGTCACGGATAGACAGAGAGAGAGAGAGAGAGAGAGAGGGAGAGGGAGAGAGGGAGAGAGAGAGAGAGAGAGAGAGAGAGAGAGGGAGAGAGGGAGAGAGAGAGAGGGAGGGAAGGAAGGAAGGACGAGCTGCTGGCTTGCCGGAGCTGCTGACTGGGTGTTCAAGTGTGTGATCGTGAGTGCTTCTCGAGCCGTCGTTGCGAGAGGAAAAAAAAAAAGGGGGGACATTGCTTTTTTAGCCACTGATTTTTCTTTTTGGTTTTCCTTCTTCTCAAACTGCCACATCAAGCTCCCCCGGCGGCAGCGCAACTTGTCCGAAGCCCTTCCTGGGATTGTGAAGAGGACCCGGCGAAGACAGTCAGGTAGGAGAATATTTTACTAAAAAAAAAAAAAAAAAAAAACAATAGAAGTGGATGATGGCAGTGTGGAGATGGTGATACAGAGAAATGACAAGAGAGCTCCTGTTTGTGCTGCTGCTGCTTTGAGAATAATGCATGCCTGGTTGAAGTGGAGAGAACACGCTGTTTTTGATGTGTGTGTATGTGTGTGTGTGTGTGTGTGAGCAAACATGGCTCACAGGACAGTGTACTGTAAGTGTGACTGGAGGAGTCGGGTCGTGTATGTGAGGAGATGAAAGACGAGGAGGAGGAGCTTGTTTCTGATCACATTCAGAGTGACAGATGTCAGATTTGCAATGACAGGAATCACTGAAAAGAGAAACTCATTTCCAAGAACGCACCGATATTGAAGAAACTGGGAAGAGTGGAGAGACTTGTTTTGTTTTGTTGTGTTGTGTTGGCGATCGGACTTTTCTCCTCATCAGCTGTGCTCTTTGTCCGGTTAGAATATTAGTTGTGAGCAGCCCGGACGGTGTGCGTCTACGTTTAGGATCCGTGGCATTAGTGACAGTCGGGGGTAAGTAGACTCCCTCAGAGGGTGAGGCCGAGCTCCAGCGTGGCAACGGTGGCAGCGGTACAGTCAGCAGAGCCAGTTTTTCGAGATGCCGTGTAAACCAGTCGTATCTCTGCATCTCGTACTGTGGCTTCCTAACCCAGGGCTTGCTTTCTGTGTCATTTAATGAGAAGTTCTACTGTAATCGAGTCACTGTGCTGCCTTCCCTGCTGTTTGTCATTTCCCCTTTGTCGTCCCTTATCTCTTCCTCTCTCTCTCTGGCCTCATTATCCCACATTCAACTGAAATGAACTAGTCGATCTCTCTTCCTTCCCATCCCTCCCTCCCTCCCTCCGTCCACCACGCTGAGGTACAGTAGACTATTAAACAAAGACAGACTAGAGGCCCACAGGCTGAACAAAGCTTCCCTGTTCATAGTAACGTTTACACTTGTTTTTTTTCCCCTCCCTCTCTCATTTAGAAACATGAAAGAGGTGAAGGTTTGGTAGATTGTTGGGGCTTCAAATTCTATCCGTCTCACGCTGGAACAAGCCAACACACGGCTCCAGTCTTTTCAGACGCAAAACCAATTCAGTCAGATTTCAGTTCCATTCTGACTCCATTTTCTCACCACCTTCCAAATCCTTTATTCTCTCAAGGTCCAATGAATCCTATTCATGTCCACAGCTCCTTTGTGGCTCATTGGAAAATGGATTTGTACGTCTTACAGTGGACCCTAAGAAAAGCAAATAATTCTCATGTTCACTCCATTGTTGCTGTTAGATTTAGTTGTAAAGTCACGAGCAATTTATTATAGATTAATTAATTCTCTTTGAGATCATTTTAAGCCTCCTTTTTTTGGAAAATATTGCAGCCGCTGGGGTTGATTCTGTGTGTGTGTCTGTCCATGCTGTGTGAAGTGTATCCAGCTGTGAGATCTCCCTTTGCATCAATTGTTAATGAACGTCTGAGGCTGTCATTCACAGTGTTTCCGTTTATTTAGCGGCTGTTGGGCCTTGAATGGCATACTGTACTTAACTGTTGCGAATCTCACACACAGCTCAGGATGAAGGCGACCTTCACACAACCTTGTAGTGTCACACCGGGTGTTTTATGAAGTATTAAAGGGGTGGCAACATTTGAGAGCAATGGCTCGTCTCGTCCGTCTCATAAAACAGAACAGTGAACATAAAAGTGTGATGGAGGAGAGAAGAACGGTGCTGTTTGATGTTACGTTTTTGGGGACATGAATATATTTTTGTGTGTGCTGGAGTTCTGAGCGGATCACCCCATCCGTGGACGTTACAGCTTCCCTGCCCAGAGCGGCAGGCAGCTCCTTTCGGTCCACTGGATGCAGTCCACTCTCTCTGTGACTCATTGCCTCATCCACTCTGATTGGCCGGCTTTTCTACTCCGGGGAAAGGCAGGATGGAGAGGGGTTGGCCTCTCATGAGCAGGGATCAGCCGTTCTTTTCACACAACATCCCACTGGATGCACACTCACAATGTGTTGATCTGAATGTTAAAACACGAGGCATGAGGCCGAGTGTGGAAACAACAGCGAACGCTTTTTGATGGCTGAGAAGTCCGCCGTCATCTCTTTTGTGTCACGCGTTCAACCGGCTGCCTAAGACGATCACGCGTCTGAGCAAAGTAAGCCTCTGAGATCCTGTTGTGTTCATCTAAGGGATGTACTCCACCGTCCCTTTGTAAATGACGCTGTCACATGTGACGGCTCTGAAGCAAACAGGGCGTGGAGCTCCCTGCCTGCCAAGACTCGTGCTTGTTTGCTGCTTTAGAGACAGTCCCAGCTGAGATGAGGTCCACCCGGCCAGCAGAATTCTCCTGTTTCCTCCCTGCGCTCAGGCCATGCGGAGCTAATTCAGAACCATGGACAGCGGTCCTGTGTAGACGCTGAGGGTGAAATTTCAGCACCACCCTGTGTGGACAGCGCCAGGCGTCCACACACTGGCAGGGCTTTAGGAGCAGCGGCAAAAACAAAGGAAAGGAAGGGAAATTATGCAGGATTAGACGGTGTGCTGCGGGGGTTGACAGATTTTACAGTCCGTGAAGAGCAGGACCAACAGCGTGTGAATATTTACTAGACTTAATCCTTTTTGTGTTTATTAGCTAACGCTGCCTGTCAGTTAAGTCCACAGGAAACAGTGCTTAGCAATAACCAACCAGGTGTTGTAAATAATTACAACACTTTATGGCTAGAGCTCACAAATAGCATATATGCGTCTTTGCCACAGTGTGTGTTTTTCTCTGAAGCAATGAATCGTCGTTCGCTTGCATTCAAGGAAATTTTTAGTCCTTTTTGACACCTTGTAAACCCAAAGCACGAAGTATGAAAACATCCTTTATTTAAGGTCATGACAGTCAGTCGAACAGAAAATGGGACATTAAAATCCAAGTTTGTTGTTGGTACGTGTAGAGAACGGCTGCTTGACTTAACATTGTGGCATTTCTTGGTTTGGTTCATTGATGACGTTGCAGTATAATTGTAAAAATACAACATCTGGCTTTGTAAGGAGTTGAACAATGTACTTCTTTACTTATTTACTTATTCCTATTACTGTAGCTGGTGTTCAAGGCAGAGACAGTTTTGCATTATGAAATATTATAAATTAATTAATGTGAAATATGGGTTGAGTTTTTGTTTTTTAATTTATTTTTCAGGAACAATGCCAACACAAAACTGAACTTATTTCTGCTGTACATGTTTAATTAAAAGAGATTTTTCCAACATTTATCTTCAGTGTTGATTGGCTGTTACTCTTGATGTGTAACCAATCAGATAGTGCCATGGGCGGGCTTAAGTCCACAGAGGAGTAACTACAAATAGAGCGAACGTTGCACATTTTTAAATTGTTTGGCCAATTATCAGTCGATCCCTTATACAAACATGCAAACTCTAAAACTTTTAGGGAAATCATGACTCTTCAGACACTTTCTGTAGCTTTTATACTGACTAAGTGAAATGTAAAGCTGCGATATTTTGCATGTCGGCTCTGTCAATCATCTCCTAACTGTGGATTCAGCAGCTGCTTATTGATGATGTTGCAAAATCCGTTTGTGCTGTCAACCGCAAACCCTGACAGCTTTTTTTCTATCGCCTTATATCTCCCCGGATTTACAGTCGGTGCATCACACCCAAGGAGAGCAGCGTCTCCCTTTGCAACAGACTTCACTTCACTCTGCAAACAATCGTGATTAATCTGCTTTTGGCTGTAATATATGTGACGCATTAGTCAGTTATGGCTTCATCAACTCACTTTATTGATTTTAATGCATGGTTTTACTGTGTACATACGTGCACTAACATTAATCACACTCCTTAACCCTCCTGTTGTCCTCATTTACAGGCACCCAAAAATATTGGTTCCTTGTCTGAAAAAATCCACAAATTCAGCAAAAAAAATCCCCCAAATTCATGAAAATTTGCAAAACCTTCAGGAAGAAAATTCCAATAAATCCTTAAAAGTTTCCCTTAAAAATGTTATTTTAAAAAAACTCCCCCAAATTTGGCAAGAAAATTCTAGAAATATTTTCAAAAAATGAGTAAAAATCTTCCAAAAAAATCCTAAAAATATCTAAAATTATTCCATATATATCAGTAAAACTTCTAATATTTTTTTAAAGAACATTCACATAAAAATCAACCAAAATCCAGCGAATTTCGCTGGATTTTGGTTGATTTTTTTGTGTGAATGTTCTAAAGAAACATTTTTAACATTTATTTTTTTCCACCAAAAAATGTTCAAAGATTTCCCAAAAATGTTGAAAATGTGGACATCAGAAGTTTCACTGTGAATATTTTTTCCCCCCACATTTTCAAAGTTTAAAACGGGTCAATTTTGACCCACAGGATGACATGAGGGTTAATGTAAAAGGCTGCATGTTCTATAGCTGCTTGCAAATCGCCCAGTTTCATGAATTAATTAGATGTATGCTACATTGTCTGTGTGATCGCAGCAGTAAGAGGGCGTGAAATCAGACATGAGAAGGAGTTATTTCTGTTGGATGAAAGCTTACTGTAGTCTGCTGTCTAATCTCTGGTGATGGAAGTGTTGGAATGAGCCGCTCGGAGCCTCATAGCTGCATTGAAACACTGGAGCAAGTAGAAGGATAAGAGCCACTTGTCTTCGTGGCTTTACTCGTGCATGCGCCCACACACATGTATATGCATGCATGGGCCCAGCGTGAGATTGATTTTGTGCCCCGCTGCATACCCTCCAAGAACACAGACTAGTCGCCCACCACGCCACCCTGACAGAAACATAAAAGAAGCACAAGACTTGCCCTGAGGCTTCTGTTATCACCAGTGGCCAGCGAAACCAGCCGTCACTCTTCTCTTATTCCCTCTCTGTCTTCTAAACCCCTCATACACATGTCCCCTAATTGAGAAAGCTAATAGCTAACCGGGGTCGTTTGTATATGTATTCATTAGCATAATTGAATAGGCATGAGTTAAGTGTTTTCCACTGGTGTGTTAATGATGGAGTCCGGAAACACGATTGTGTTTGCGATGCTCATGAGCTACGAGGCGTCAGTCTTCTCCCCTTTGCCCCACCTCGCTCCTTTTCCTTGCCGACAGCAGCGCCATAAAGCTGAACTCTGGTCATTTTTTCCTCCTCTGAGATGTCCTTGTCTCTGTAAGCTGTGCTGGACAGATCTAATAAACTGGGAGTGTGAAAACAGGCGGCATACGTGGCAGGTTAAACAGCATTCAGACTGCCAGACGGCGCACCGGAGGGAGTTCACACATGTGGTTTTAGCTTCTGACCTGACCACAGAGACCTGGTCGGTTCCAGTTAAGACCACCTTCCACTGATGAACCCCCCTTTTTTTGTTGCAGAATAGTCTAAATCACTTGATGTAGATTGTGGGTTTAACCCTCATGTTGTCCTGTGGGTCAAAATTGACCCGATTTAAAGTTTGAAAATGTGGAAAAAATATATTTTCACAGTGAAACTTCTGATGTCCACATTTTCAACATTTTTAGGAAATCTTTGAACATTTTTTTGGTGGAAAAAAATAAATGCTTCTTAAGAACATTCACAAAAAAATTTATTTTTTTTGTCCGAAAGATTTTTTTGTGGATGTTCTTCAAGAAAGTATTACTTTTACTGATAAATATGGAATCACTTTAGATGTTTTTAGAATTTTTTTGGAAGATTTTTACTCATTTTTTGAAAATATATTCAAGAATCTTCTTGCCAAATTTGGGGGATTTTTTAAAATAATTTTTTTAAGGGAAACTTTTAAGGAATTATTGTAATTTCTTCCTGAAGGTTTTGCAAATTTTCATAAATTTGGGGAATTTTTTGCTGAATTTTCGGATTTTTTTTCAGAAAAGGAAACAATATTTTTTGGTGCCTGTAAATGAGGACAACAACCAAAATGCAGCGAATTTTGCTGGATTTTGGTTGAAACATTTTTAACATTTCTTTTTTTTTTCCACCAAAAAATGTTTAAAAGTTTCCCAAAAATGTTGAAAATGTGGACATCAGAAGTTTCACTGTGAAAATGTTTTTTTTTTCCCCACATTTTCAAACTTTAAAACGGGTTAATTTTGACCCGCAGGAGACACGAGGGTTAAACCTGCATTTCACACGACTTTCTCCTCCCTCTTCTGCTAAAGTCTGTTTTCACTGCAGGAAACAGCACCTTTGGGCAGGTTGGTTCTGTGCAATAAAGTTCAGTGAATCTGTCGTTTTTATGGCAGTGCTCACCTCCCTACTTCTACCATAACAATCCCCCCATCACTATTTTCAGTGAACACCATCCTGGCATCCTATTCTCCAAGACCACTGTACTTGGTTTAAAGAAATACAAACCCGCCGGAGCTCAACTAGGCGTATTCAGACCATTCTATGCAGCTCTGTGTCACTGCTCGGCTATGTGAGATCAGATTCAGAGAAGCTCATGCTGGAGAACAGGAACACTGATGGCAGGAGGTGGAGCACATGAAGACAGGGTTGATGTGAAATGGGCTGAAAGTGAAAAAGGAAGGAGAGCAGAGTGAATATTTTCCATCTCGTTACACTGCAGCTGTCGTTCTTGTGGCCGCTCTGTGTAAATCAGTGTGCTGTCTGCTGCGATCTGAGTAGAAAAGAAGGCCTACTTTTCATCAGTGGATCTCTGACTCCACAGAAGGCTGTATATTCACCAGAGACCTCTGTTTGCACAGAAGGAGGGGCGCAAAGCTGACAGCACAGAGGAAAGTGGCGGTTTTTTTTCAGCACTCAATGCGCGGGTTAGTGAAAGGTAAAAAGGAACCCGGAGAGTAGCACACCTCAAACATATTTAATTGTTGCATAGCAACAACCCACTGGTTTTCAGTAGTTAAGCACCGAGCTGAGGCTTGTTTTGTGTTTGACAGAATGTTAAATATCAGAAATGGAAAGAAAAAAATGAAATAGAAGTTGTCATCACTGATCACAAGGTTTTGTCTCATGGTGAAGGTGCATAGCATATGACCTAGATTCCCATTCTGTTGACCCTTGTTGCATATCAAAGCCTCCTCATTTCTGCGTCTGTATCTCTATTTTGACTTAAAACACACAGCTCTATGTCCTATCATGAGTTATTCAACCTATATTTTTGCTTCATCTGGATTTTTCTTTTCCAAATTTATAAAAATTTGCAAAATCTTCAGGAAGAAAATTCCTTAAAATTTCCCTTAAAAGTTTTACTTTAAAAAAAAAAAAAAAAAAATCCCCAAATTTGGCAAGAAATAAAATTTCTAAAAATAAAAAAATAAAGTTGTAAGTATGTTTAAAAAAAAGAATAAAAATCTTAAAAAAGAAAATCCTAAAAATATCTGAAGTGATTCCATATATATCAGTAAAAGTTCTAATATATTCTTTAAAAAAGTTTGGATAAAAATCAACTAAAATCCAGCGAATTTTGCTGGACTTTGGTTGACTTTTTTTGTGAATGTTCTTCAGAAACATTTTTAACGTTTCTTTTTCCACCAAAAAATGTTCAAAGATTTCCCAAAAATGTCGAAAATGTGGACATCAGAAGTTTCACTGTGAAAATATATATTTTTTCCCACATTTTCAAACTTTAAAACGGGTCAATTTTGACCCGCAGGACGACACGAGGGATAAAGCAAAATTCAAACGCTGCGTGGAGCTCAGTGTTCCTGTCCTGGCTAAAATGCTCTTGTTCGTCATGCCTGACCTTCCTTGTAGGTGAACTAGAAGTGATTTTAGACTCATCCTCACTTCTTTTCTGTTGGTTAGTGTTAATATTCTCTCCTCACAATCCACTGAAAAAGTCTTTGTCTTGGACTTCAAGTTGTGCCTCCTTCTATTTACCGGAGTCGCCGGTGTCACCATCTGTCTGTAACCTTCCAGTCAGTCCTGGTTTTCTGCAATTAGAGGATCTATCATTGTTAAGAGGCTGTCACAGAAAGGGGAAAAAAAAGCCAGGAGGTTATCTTCACATCAGGCATTTTCCGTCCTTTAATGCATCGACATGCCCTGAAGGAGAGCCGGCTGTGGTAAATGGAGGGTGATCACTGATCTTAGATGTCCACTTGGAAGTATATTATCAGCCGCCATATCGAGGAGGCCCACTATGGGAGAAACAGATCCCATTACAGATGTGTCTCGCAGCGCTTCCAGTCCACAGACATGAACGGCGTATTCACGTGCAAAATTATGTCTTCATGATTACAGGGAAAAAGCAGCATGGCAGATACATTTAGAAGCTTTTCAAGTTTCTTCCTTTTCCTTTACAGTACAGAGAGACCGTGCAAAAGGCTCTAAATTCACATTTGGTTGCATTTGTTTGGGGAGGGCTTGCCGAAAACCAGGTAAAATGTAATCAGCGCCTTCGCATTTCACGTTGTAATGAATTTCCCTGAGCCCAGCGGAGAAACAGAAGTGTAATGTTTAGCTAAAATCTTTTTTTCCCTCCTCTGACTCTTTATCTCTCCAGCCGATTTCACATCACCTGCTCTCAGATTAGTGCAGAGAGGTGGAGGTGTGTGCGCTGGGGGGAGATATAGAAACGTGTGAGATGACTGTCATTAACTGCAGCACATCCAGCTCATGCATTATTCATTCGTCGTCACTTTCACCCGCCGCCAAAAGTCGTGACTGAATTCTTTTTTGGGAGAAATGTGTTGCTGCTGGAAACTCGAAGCCAAATGAACAAAATCCACCCTTTCTATTACCTGAGACCACCTGGGTGTGACTAATAGCGACATATCAGGTTAAACAGCGTTCTGGTCGTCAGTCTGCTTTCACGGAGGAGTGGAAACAAAGTTCAAATCACGGGGAAATTAATTGCCAAAGTTGGACGAGACCAGGTTGGTGTTTTAACACAACTTGTGTCATTCAAACTAGAATGGTTTAAAGAAAAGTTTCCACCAGATAGTGTTCATAGAACCCTTCTCTCTCCTCTTTCTCTCTCTTCTGTGCTGTAACTGTCAGGATAAATAACCTCTCTGGCTCCTGATATGATGAAACCCCAAGAGAAACAAATTACCCAGAATGCCCAGCGAGAGCGTAGTTCATGCAGAGAACGAGCTGCTGGATTATGGTGGCTTGGGTTTGACATTCACTGACCACTCGGTGCTAATTTATGGTTTCCACCAGCAGTCACTGCGTGGTCAGAGTTCATCCTTTGGGGCTAACATGTCCTCAGGGAGCCAAGAAAAACGCTTTTACCCCTTTAGAGCATAAAACTCTCTAATAGGTCAGTGACTGTCTGTAGGTACAGACCGGTAGTTTGCAGTTTCTAGATATTTTGCATTTTGGAGCATCATCTCTTGGGTCAATATATAGTTGAGGGATTTTTGAAGTCCATGGGATATATCTTGCATACATTTTTATTAAAAATGAAAAAACTCAAAAAATGCCATGTGGTGTTTGGTTATAGGCGGCCATGTTGATTTTAGGCTTGAAAATAGCCACAATGTCAACTATGTTATAAAAAGTCCCGCAATTATATATTGACCCCCATTTTATACCATTTAAAATCATAAAAATCCTTTCTGTTCATTCTGCACTTTGCTGATTGCTGATAAAACTCCAACTTTGCCATGCGGCTTCTTTTATATATGTATAACGATAATAAAAAATTCAATGTAGTTTTTCCTTCAAAATGTTAACAAATCCCATGTAAAGGCTCAAACCGATGATGATCCGTGCTAACTACATTATATATGTGTTATATAAGTATACAATGTGTATTTATGCAGTGTGTTTATACAGTATATTCAGGGATTAATGTTAATCACCTGTATCAAGTTTGCAGAAAGCTGTTTGGACTTTGAAGAGTCTCTTTGTACATTTTTGTCAAAAAAGACTAATTAAATTGAGCCTGACACAATATTGAAAGGCAGTAAAAGCAAAAAAACCCCACTAAATTGAGGGTGAATACTTTCTATAGGCACTGAATATAAATCATGTGTTTCTTTCATTTGGATTCAGTCCAGTTGCATATTAATCCTCTGGTGAAAATAGTGCCAGGGTAAAGCGATTTTCTCATGTTTGAGTAATGTTTGACAGACAACTACAGAGCCTTTCTTAACCCTCCTGTTGTCCTCATTTACGGGCACGAAAAATATTATTTCCATGTCTGAAAAAAACCCAAAAATTCAGCAAAAAAATCCCCACATTTCTGAAAATTTGCAAAACCTTCAGGAAGAAAATTCCAATAATTCCTTAAAAGTTTCCCTTCAAAGTTTTATTTTAAAAAATCCCCCAAATTTGGCAAAAAAAATTCTTGTCAATGTTTTCAAAAAAATGAGTAAAAATCTTCCAAAAAAAATCCTAAAAATATCTACAGTGATTACATATATATCAGTAAAGCTTCTAATATTTTCTTTAACCCTCCTGTTGCCTCATTTACGGACATCAGAAGTTTCACTGTGAAAATGTGTATAGGTTTTTTTTCCACATTTTCAAACTTTAAAATGAGTCAATTTTGACCTGCAGGACGACATGAGGGTTAAAAATACATGAAGAAATACATGATCTGGAAGTGTTAAATATTGGAAATTGCCAGTGTTATTCTTTACAAACATTGTTCTATCATGGGCAGTACTGTTGCATGTCTCTATTCGCAGATGTTTTCTTTGGTAGATAAAGAGTTAAAGTATAAAGTCTGTTGCCTTTTATCATTTTAACATGAATTGCTATTATGTCCAGTGACTGAGAGGTGTCAGTCCACTAGATGGAAACCGCTACAAGCTACTCCATACTGATTACATGTAATTACATTCACCAAATTTGTTTTGCAAGCAGCCACTAAAAATGTGACACGGGCAAAAATTAACACAACATAGATCCTGACAAGGGAAAATAAATGGAGGTCAGTGTTTACAACACCTCTGTAATTGGAAACAAAATGTGATGTCAGTCACGTTGTTCGTTTTTCCCGAATAGACAGGAGCAGGAAAGCGCTGGTCGTGAGAGAGCTGAAGGTTTGAGAGCTTTTAGTGAGCTGAATTATGCCCTCAAGGCACTTTTTCCCCTGAATGCAGTAGTCAGATCAGTGACACGGCTAACCTCAGGTTCTCTTACCCCGCCTGCCTTTTCCCCTCTAGTCCATCAATCAGTCAGCCCACGTCACGCTCTAGTAAGCTTGACTGGCACTAAGGAGGAAATCTAACCTCACAGCGCTGTGTGTGTGGTGCCAGACGGTCCACATGCATAAATATCCACACATTTCACATTCCTCTCATCTGGAGATGGTACTTTGCTCTGTGACTCCAAGGGATTTATCTCATCCCCACTCGCTTTTATCAGCTCCAGTTCCCCCACAAGGCCACGGGGGCTCTCACTTCTGCTGGTCAAGGAGCTTTCTTGTCAGGTCGTTGGGCTCTTAAACTGCCCGGCTCCTCTGTGCTGCCGATGCTCACCAGGTGCCCCTTTTATTGATCCCCACATTGATCCCATTCAACCAGGCTTGTCTGTTTGTCCCGCAGCATCCAGAAACTATCCTATCATGTCTGCGCGAGCGTTATTGTAGCGCTCACACGGCATCTGAGCCGCATCCTCTTTTGTGTCAGCGTGATGAGTGGTGACAGTGCTCCGAGTCGTGTCTTTTGTTGTGTGCGCGGGCATATTGTGGGCTGCTGTGTTTACCGCAGTGAGTCGGGAGCCGTTTCTGGCCCCGAGGCGGCTCTGCATAGGCGGGTGAGGTTGAAGGTTCAGGGTCGACCATGAGCTGCATTCCAGCTCCGCTGGATAGTCAAGACTATCACACTGCACTGAATCAGCGACATGGACGGTCCCTGTAATGACTACATGCATCGTGTTGTGATTTTTCTGCCTCCCCTCACTGCTGATGGATGACAGAGCAGTAACGAAGTCTGTACAAGATTCCGTTTTTTTAAAACTGAACTGGTAATTAACCCTCCTGTTGTCCTCATTTACCGGCAGCCAAAAAATAATGTTTCCTTGTCTGAAAAAAAAGTCCAAAAATTCAGCAAAAAATCCCCCAAATTTCAGAAAAGTTGCAAAACCTTTAGGAGGAAAATTCCAATAATTCCTTAAAAGTTTTATTTTTAAAAAATCCCCCAAATTTGGCAAGAAAATTCTTGTAAATATTTTCAAAAAATGAGTAAATCTTCTGAAAAAATCCTAAAGATATCTAAAATGATTACATATATATCAGTAAAACTTCTATTTTCTTTAAGAACATTCACAAAAACAATCAACCAAAATCTAGCGAAATTTGCTGGATTTAGGTTCACATTTCTTTTTTCCACCAAAAAATGTTCAGAGATTTCCCAAAAATGTTGAAAATGTGGACATCAGAAGTTTCACTGTGAAAATATATTTTTTTCCCCACATTTTCAAACTTTAAAACGGGTCAATTTTGACCCGCAGTACAACACAAGGGTTAAAACAAGGTGGAAATCTAAAGTGGATCATTTTCAGGCGTCGTCTGTTCATTTCTGTTTCTGAAGCGGGAATGTCTTGAGAGGGTAATGAACAGGATGGCCGTCCACATTCATAAACTGGTGTAAATTAGAGCGGTGACAGGCTCTAATTAAGTCTCAAGCCACACTGGATTATTATTACACTGTTTTGTCATGGAAATGCAGAAGGCAAGGACAGAAATGAAGAATAGATGCGACTGAAAAGACGCATGACAGGAAGAAGACAAAGAGAGAGATGGAGGAGTGGGAACCAAAGTTTTCACTCTTAGGAGAGGTGCTAATAAGATAAGCTTTTTTTCCAGCATGAGCTCGCAGATGGCAGACACTCGGCTTCATTTATCTCCTCCACACAGCATCGTTTCCATCTCTCTGGATGAATCTCCATCCAGCCTTCACCTGCCTCATCGAGGATAGTGAAAACGTCCCTCATGCTTTCCAGGGTTTATTTACTGAAACAGTGTCCACAGATTGAATTGTGGCACAATGGTTGTTGTTGCTTCTGCTGCCGAATCAATCTGAAGCCTCTCTGAACTTCTGATGCTTGGAAATTGGGACTACAGTTAGTTACAGATTAGCAAATATAGGTTGGAATTAATATCATAAAACAAATAACTTACCACAACTCTTGTACAGTAAGTAAAAAGATTGCCCATTGTGCGTTTTATCAGACACCTAAAACCTTCACTGACTGAGCCGCCATGTTGGTCCGACGATTCTGCGCAGATTCACTCTTTATCGCGGCTGGCAAACAGACTTTAGATTCATTACCGCCACCTACTGGGCTGGAGTGTTCATCAGTGTTAGCGGTGTGCCAGAAACTAGGGAACTGAGAAAGGTGCGATTAAATGCGTAATTTTTTTTGTAATTAGTTAATCATATTTAACGCGTTACAGTCCCAGCCCTAATAAATACAGTATGTTAACTTTATATTAAAAAGAGGAAATGATTGGGTTTTAATTCATAAACTTCATTGCAATGTTTCAAACTAGTTAGCAGCTTACCCTGAACACACCACCTGCTCAGCTGTGATACGTTCTCTGCTACATGTGCTGCAGACGCTGCTAAGAGTATTCTAAACAGCTCAGTAGGACCTCTGCTGCACAAACTGCATGAATTTGCTCTCCAAATATTTGCAAAATTATAACTGAAAGTAGACAAAATACCACTTAAACAAAGCATAAACTAAAACATTGAACAGCCACTTGGACAGTCTATGAGCAACAAATAGAAATTCCACATTTGCAGAACTCATGTCCTCACACGTGTGTGTAATCTTTGCCATGCTGTGTTTGCAGCTGTCTCTATTTTCTCTAATTTGGCCAAAATCTGCTCCACTGGAGGCAGATTTCTTCCTGGTTTTGTGTGTAAAGAAACATGTGGCTTAAATTAGTGGCAAGCTCAGGAAAGATACACTAACATGAGTGTGTTTGGAAATCTGTCCTGCAGTATGTCGATACTGCAACAGCTGTTCCCAAATGTTCTAAAGAGACATTAATAGACATAGTACAAGACAAAGAAATGATAAGGAAATGTCTGGCAAGCTGTTCCTTGTACCTCCAGGCAACTAGGAAAAGAAGCAAATATATAAACTACTTTACTAAGTAACTAAACTATTGCATTATTAAATTATAATCAACAGTTTCAGAGCCAATTTAAAGTCTAGATGAAGTTCTCTTGAATCAAAATGTCAGTAACTTGCTCAGTCAAATTGCAAAAAAAAGTTTAAGGTGTATCTCTCCATTGGATGATCATTGGTGTGTTACTAGTGACAGCAGCTTCTTGAATATGAGATATTTGGTTTGTTTTTGATGTATCCCTATGGAACCATTTGTATCATATTTGAGTTTCTGAGACCTCCATCTCATGGGTATGATAAATAGTTTCCTTACAAACCTGTTACATATAACCTGATACATGTACTCTGCCCCCCTGTGGATTGTCATTCTACTATGGGCAGCTGAAGTCGTATTTCGCCTCTTTTCAAAATGGCTACTCATGAAATCGTCCACACACATTTATCATGAAAATCTGCTAATTTTCAAGAAGTAACTATAAAAATAACATCTAAAGTGTTACTATTTTTTTTTAATGAGTCTTTTCTGCATTGAAAGAATTCATATTTACGAAGCAATTTGTTTATATTTCAATTAACTTGTGTTTAAATGTCTGTATCAAATTTGATACTCCAGGTTTATTTTCCTGAATTGTCATGTCACGTTTTTGTAATGTAAACTACATTAAACACACACTATTTTGATGACTTAATTACCTTAATTAATGAATGAAATGCCTTCTTCAAATGCATTTGGAGTATTTTAATAAATAATTTTGTTTATTATTAGATTATTTTTTTGTTATGAAATATATCAGCTCACTCAATGCTAGTTAGTAGTCTGGTTGCCAAAGTTACCAAAACCGCCCAATGGATCAAATTTGATACCAAAAACTACGTCATAAGCAAAATAATACGGCAAAATATTTCTTTTGGATCTTGTTTAAAGGGGTAATAAACATCTCAGTTCCAGAAAAGTTAGAATTTTCTGGCTATTTTTTGATGGGTCAGGCTTTACAGTCAAAAATTCCAAGGAAATATGTAATAAAATAACATTTCTAAACATCCCAGGTTGCATCGCTGCCACACACGCAGGAAAGTAGTTAATATCAGAGGTGGAATTTGTCACGTCTTTGTTTTAAGGGAGGCTGAATTTTCACACTAATTCCCAATGTTCTGGGATGTGTACGGGACCGGCTTAACGCCATGCGCCGTCCTCGGTTTCCATGACGACCGTGATCCCCCTGTATGATAATCGGATTCCCGCTATAGCTGTGAAAACATTCGCTGCCGCCCGATCCAAGCAAATCATAACACAATTTGACTGTGTGACGACAAACAGCCGAGCGAAGGTTTGTAGGCGAGCCAGGCTGAAGGGTCAGAGCTCGGTGCAGCTTTCAGAAGGTACACTATGGTACGACACAGGAGCTAAGCCTTTTAGCACACGCTAACGATGGAGGAGGTGCTAGCAGCAGGGCCTGAACAATCCATTTTGTTTTAAACAGGTGCTCTTAGGGTGAGCTTTAAGAGTAAATAAAAAAATGTATCAAGTCGTCTGCGTTTCACATACCAGAGGATGTGGAAGTCCAGGAAGCGCGTTTGTTGTGTGGTTTTGCATGTGCTTCAGCTTCCTTCCTTTCTTTCGTGTGTGAATTTCAGATCATTTTCACACTTTAGCCCTGATGCAAATTAAGAGAAAAAGCGCATAATGTTGGCTTAGAAAAATAATGAGCAGTTTCATTTTGTTATTCTATTTTATCGAGTCATTACTGTGTTGTCATTTCGCTTGTTTTTTATTAAAGAGTGACTAAAACACACACTTCAATGGTTTCACTCCTGCTCACTCTCTGAACGATTAGGATAAATTCCTGTGTTCATTTGTTACCGTGGTTACCTAATCATTAGCATAAATCTATAGTTGTTTGTATAATGGGAGGATGGATTTTTCAGTTTAGGTCCTGAAGGAATACCAGTGAGTCGGGTGATGAAATCCTACATTAAAGTTCACTTTGGAAACACTGGCAGCTTTAAAACAACATCGTGACCATATTATTAACCCTGTAAGACCCAAATATCGAAAAATGAGCAAAAAAATAATGATATATAAACCCAAATATAGAAGAAAATGAGCAAAAACATACAAAAAAGAAATTATGTAAATATATATGTAAAACAAATATAGACAAAAATGAACAAATGAAATGAACTAAAAAATATATATGATAATAATAACAATAATATATAAACCCAAATACAGACAAAATAGAAAAAAAATAACTAAAAATTATTATTATTATTATTATTATTATTATTATTAATACTAATAATATTAATAATAATAATAATAATAATAATAATAATAATAATAATAATAATAATAATAATAATAATAGAATTTTAATTTTTTTTCTATTATATATGCATTTTTTTCAAAATATTTTCTATCTTCTTTATATATGTAAAATAGGAAATAATTTCAAAAATAGAACTGATGTATTTCTGTAACAGTGGGTTTTACAGGTTTAATATAAACACTACACAAAAGAGCACGGAGGAAATTCAGATCTGTATCATTCGAGTTGTGCATGAACGCTCCACTGAGATGCATATTGTTATTCATGTGATTAATAAGCAACCGTATAGAATCTGTGGTTTTAATTGCCTCCTTTATTTCCACTCAGTCAGTGAGCTTTTCTTCTTTTCTTCTCATTCTATGGCTGAAAGAAGAAAGGCCTGACTGCATAAATTCTTTTCTCTGCCACAGTCTTAGTCTTTCACATTTATCTCCAGCTCAGGGTATGACAACTATAGATCCTCTCTCCTTTGCACAAGACAAATGACCTTATTACCACAGAGGACCATTCAAAACAGGATCATGTCAGGCGTGGCGAAACGCTGCTGAGAAAATACAGACCTGCTCCGCGAGCCGTGCACTGTTTCTCAGGGAAACCATCAAAAGCACATTTTACAGAGCAAACGAGTTTTAGAGCTTGTTTGGGCTTTCAACACACATCAAGAGGCTCATCCAGAACCACCGGCGGACTGAGCAGCAGCGTCCGGTTCTGTTTAATCCAATCCTGTCCAGACGTTTGTAAAAGAGCACCTTCTAGTGAGGCCCATTCGCCGCTGAGGACACATTTGTTTGGCCGTAATGAAGTTTTTCTTTGTAGTGACAGATCCGCCTGAAGGGCAGCACTCCTCCTCTTGTGTACCGAGAGTGTGTGTAGGTGTGTTTCGGCTTTTACCCGCTGTGTTGTTGTAGCTCTTGGAAGATAGGCCGGGCACACAGTGTTCTCCCCTGTGGGAAATTAGCATCCGCATGCATAATTACAGGATAGCATCGGACACCACAGGATTTATTTTCCTTACCCCTCGTGTCGTCCTGCGGGTCAAAATTGACCCGTTTTAAAGTTTGAAGACGTGGAAAAAAATATATATTTTCACAGTGAAACTTCTGATGTCCACATTGTCAACATTTTTTTGGGGAAAAAAAAGAAATGGTAAAAATGTTTCTTTAAGAACATTCACAAAAAATCAACCAAAATCCAGCGAATTTCGCTGGATTTTGGTTGATTTTTTTCTGAATGTTCTTAAAGAAAATATCTGAGGTTTTGCTGATATATATGGAATCACTTTAGATATTTTTAGGATTGTTTTGGAAGATTTTTCCTCATTTTTTGAAAATATTTACAAGAATTTTCTTGCCAAATATGGGGGATTTTTTGAAATAAATTTTTTTAAGGGAAATTTTTAAGGAATCATTGTAATTTTCTTCCTGAAGGTTTTGCAAATTTTCCAAAAATTTGAGGAATTTTTTTGCTGATTTTTGAGATTTTTTTGCAGACGAGGGAACAATATTTTTTGGTGCCCGTAAATGAGGACAACAGGAGGGTTAAAGCCTTCAAAGCCCTCTAACATTATCTCCAGATCACTACAACTTGTTAAATAATTCCACTGTGTGTGAGCGAGAATGTTTGATGCTGAGGATCCAGACTGTTTGAAACCAGGTGAGGTCCCTTTGTTCCGTCAACAATCAGTTTTCGAGCGATTTAAGGGGGAAGTTGGCGTCACGTTGACCTCTCCTCTCCAGAGGTCGCAGCTGTTGTAGTCCTTTTAAAAAGTGGAGTTCATTGATTTGGATCTGGACAGATCCGCCAGGAACAGTAAGGTCTAATGAGCCCAACGTGCATTAGTGTCCAATCACAAACCATCAAGCCTGATTCATGATGGCAGACCTTAATAGCATGACTGATAGGCTAATAGACCAATCATATCTGTGTCAATCATCCAAAATAGGCTTTCTCTTTACACTGGCTTCAATTGATTTGCATAGCGATCGCTGCTTGCACATATGAAAGCTGCTCTGTTATGGTACAACAGAGATCTAGAGGGAGTTTCGCATTTTTTCCAGGTGAAATGTTGTTATTTTATGAGACTAAATGACAGCTAGGGTGCTGCATGTACTGCATTAAAAAAGTCTTGAGCCATAACAGTTGGAAATACCTGCCATGGATGACTGAAGTGTCTCGTTTTTGGCATTTTGTGTCTTGGTTTTGTCATTTTGTGTCTCGTTTTGTCATTTTGTGTCTTGGTTTTGGCATTTTGTGTCTCGGTTTTGTCATTTTGTGTCTTGTTTTTGTCATTTTGTGTCTCGTTTTTGTAATTTGTGTCTTGTTTTGTCATTTTGTGTTGGTTTTTAAGAAAGCCACTGTGTAATTACTCCAGCCAGCACTCCTGCATTCTTGACAAAAGCATGCAAACGTGTTATTCCAAAGCAGCCCAAACTAACAAAAGCAGAGCTAATAAACACAGAAACTGCCTGAAAATATGTAGAGAAACTACACAGCTCACAAAAGTGGCATTTTCTCTGGAATTGTCGTGGTTTTTGGCAGAACCACAACTCCTCTCCTCACCGTCTGTAGCTGCCAAATATTAGAGGGCAAGATTTTCTGATGAAGCATAAAAAATGAGGGGAAACCTTCTAGATCTAAGTGCCCTCAACAGTGTTTGATATCCCAGATGTATCCTGAGCTGAAGTCATCTGACTGCCTGATCAGATCATTCATGCCGGCTGCGGCCCCTCAGGTGAGCCGCTCTCCTCTCTGGATGTTTATGCAGGTTGTCAACACCTGACAGCGGGAGAAGTAGGGCTGGCAGTTGGTTTGTCTTTGCCTGATCAGGGTGGACTGTTGGCCCACAGCTGAAGGTCACAGTAGGGCAGACACACACACACACACACACACACACACTGCTTTATTCACTTGAAGAATCTGGCCAATTTTGAAGGAGATTTATGGAGGAAACAGAAGACACCTGCAGGGAGCTGAAACAAGTCCAACTAGACAGAAGTCTCACATCCCTAAACTTTCATTCACTGGGTCAATATATAATTGAGGGACTTTTGAAGTCCATGGGATATATCTTGCATATGTTTTTATTAAAAGTTTAAAAAAATGATGTTTTTCATGTTCATGATGATCATGTCTTTACAAAATCCATAATTATTTATTATGGAAACAATCCCTTATTAATAAAAATGACTGGATATCACTAAATTGTCATCTAAATAACCAAATTTAATAACAACCACCTTCTAATTAGCTAAACAATAACAAAGTGAGCTGATTCAAAAATAGTTTTGATTGTGTTCTTTTTATTAAGTTGAGATAATCATGACAGATATTTCTTTCTTTTGGAAATATATCAAATTTTATATGGAAAATAATAAATTGTATCCCTTTCAACTAAGTTCCTCATTACAAAAACACCTCTCCAGGAAGTGTGTTAATTCCAGATCACATGACCTGCTCCACATGATGTCATTTCCTCCTGAAGAACAGACTGGCCAGACTCCAAGGCTTTCTGACTTATTTAATAGAAAGTAGTCAACAGGTTTACTACAATATCTTTAGAAATAACTTTACATTTCAATTTTACTCAGTTGTATATATAATATTTAGAAGAATCTTTGTGTAAAAATGCCCTGTGGTGTTTGGTTATAGGCGGCCATGTTGATTATAGGCCTGAAAACAGCAAAAATGTCAACTATGATACAAAAAGTCCCTTTGTTATATATTGGCCCTACGATCCCCTCAGTATGATGAGCCCCGAACTCCCACCAACACCATCACAAATTTCCACTCCAACCAGCGGTGCACTCAAGTGCCAACAGACAAGCCAAGATTTTCCTTTTGTGTTTTCAAAGCTCGTGTTGGAGCTACACAAAATTGTTCTCCGTGTCTTGGCTAAGCTCTTTAACAGAGACAAAGCGGTTGTCATTTTATCCTAACACCACCTAATTCCCTTAAATGTCACCCGAGTACACTGAGCCGGAGCTGAATGGGAGCAACGGCGTCGCATGTGGTGTTCCCTTTTGAAAACTGATTCCTTGGCTTGACTTTTTGTACATTTTCTCCACAAGACAGAGTGAGAATAGCTGCATTCGGTTGGTTGTGTTTTCTGCTTTTCCTGGTGGGAAAATGTGAAGCCTCGGGAACAATGTTGCCTCACGAGCTGCTTCTACATCTAATTTAACAAAATCAAGATGTCATTTCTGGCATCTGAGTAGACTTTTGACTGTGTCATGCTCTTGGTCTTTGATCGCCTGTACTGCCTTCTTACAGGAAAGTCTTCTCTGAACAAGTATGGATATTTATCGACATTCCCTCATGGGATAACTAACAGCTTGTTCAGTCAAGGGTTGTCAGCTGCAGATGGCTGGAGCCAATAAACACCATCTAACACGGGGGTGGGTATTTTGAGGCCGTATGACTTTAACCAAGTCATACCTTTTCTAATAATTTCATATTTTCTCTCTAATTTATGCGTTTAGATTTGCATCAGTGTGACCTTATACATCAAGAAGGACTCGTGATTGAATATCCTCATTGATACCAGCGAAGGCACGGCTTCTTTACCAACCATAAACAATCTAACTTGTGTAATGAGATGTGTGGGCTGCCCCTCACTATTAATGGCTCCTATAAATCACCTACTTATCTGAGCTCACGTCTACTGCTGAGTCTCAGCCTTTCTTTCTCTGCGCCACCTTCAAGCCATCCTGTCCTATAATCTTGATTAATTCTGTTTACCTCACAGCAGTCATTAGTTAGGAGTTAGGCTGTTGACCTTGGTCTTGCTCTGCTCTATTTTTTTTTTTTACTGGCTTTTAGTCATTTGAAACTTGAGAAATAACAACAGGATCTCACCTGTCTCCTGCGCTTTGATTATTTCAGTCGCTGTACCTGCTTCCTCGTGTTTCCAGGTAGATTCCTGTGTGGTTGTTATTCAAGGAAGACTCTTTCAAAGATGATTAGACAGCAGCAAAGATAATACAGCCCGCCACGTTTTTCTAAATGTGCGCAGCGAAGTAAAATCACAGCAAATAACACTGCCTGCTCTCCAGCCCTGCGTCTCCATTTGCCTAATGATCATGCAAAGAGAGGGTCCCACTCCAACTACAATGCTGTCTGATTGGATGGTCCTCATCCGGAGATAGCTTATGCAAGGACTTGCTTTCTTCTCATCAGCTGAAACTCTTGTTCACAGATAATACCTCAAAGCCTGCATTTATTTCTATATAACCATTCCGCTTTCCCCGTTTTTATTTTTTACCTTCTCCGCTTGTGCATCACGGATGGAAAACGGGATAAATAAACCGGTCCACTTATGTGCCATTTCCTTCAATTAGATAAAGCTCGTTTGACGTCTCTGATGGCTGTTGTGGTTCATTAAGTGTAAAAAAGTAAAGAAAATGCTAGATGGACAGTGCTCTCGTACTGCAGCTGTGGTGCTTACAGTGTAATGGTGAAATACGTTGCAGCTTAATATAGGAGGTGATCCATCTCTGTAATCATGGTTCCACAGAGCTGAATGTAATGTCGGCAGCAATTTTATATGTTCACTTTGAGTTAATAATACCCCATTCATATGTCTACTTAAGTCAGTGAACTGAATAGGGGCAAAACAGATTAGTGCTATTGTCCTACATGGTACAAAGTGGAAATCTGAAGGAGGTTATTATAACAAGGATACGATGTAAGGTCATACAGCCTGAGCTTGCAGAGAGGGTAAAGCTCATATTTCTTTGTGTTTCTAGCCAAAAATGGACATATTTTTATTGTACTTTTACTTAAAGAGCCCATTTTATGAAAATTAATTTTGTGTTCTCTGAAGCCATGCCAAAACAGCTGCTAGGCAGGTATAATGCAAACGTGTGACATGATGATGTAAATAAGTAACAGAAGAAAAACCTGGACTTCAACACGTCGTGCCTGGCATGTAAACCGCAGTGTTTTCTGTGGAACACAATACCTCCCTTTGATGTAGACTTTGGATTTTGTAGGTTTTTGGATTTTCTACATTTACAAAAAATGCCAAAATTCAATAAAGGAAAGGGAAAATCCCAAAAAGCATAATACAGGCTCTTTAATGCCTGGAGATCAGAGTATTTAATGTAACATACACCGCTTAGAGTCTCAGACTACAAAGGGCAAAGATGGAAGAAAGCAAAAAAGGGAAAACCCTCAGCGCTGGGCCCTGCCACTCCCTCCCACGCTGATCTCAAATGGAGCGGAGTAATAGACCAATTTCAGCTCTGCCTGGAGCAAACCAGTCCCTTTATTCATGTACTCTGGTCTCTTCCTCTTTGGCCGGATTGCACGGGCCACCGGGAGAGATCCCCCTCCTCCCTGGCAGGATAAAATGAAAGAAGATGGTAGAGCTGTAAGGTTTGTGGACAGCCACAGCAGAGAGCCCACATTATGGATGGAAATGGACTGTTTGTATGCCCGGCTCCCTCCCCGCCTCATATTGTTCATTCTGTGGGCTCCCAGGGCGCTGCACCTCACTCCAAGGTCACAGCGGCTTATTTGGAGAGGCCGAGGCCAGGCCCACGCTTACAGTATCTGGGTCCCCCTGGTGGAGCAGGGCAGGTCCAATCACAGCCAGATCTGAGCTAATAGGTGCAGCTTTGAGAGTTGAGGGGGAGGAGAACAAAAGAGGGCTGTATCCAGGGATTCAGACCACGGCACAGCATGGAAGACATACATTTGGCTGTGAATAGTGTAATATAAATGTGCAAGCATTCCTCCTCCTATGTAGCAACCGCTTCTACTGCTGCTGCTTCACTGGTTTCATATTGTTCTAGTGTGGTCTTTGTGTATTTTCAAAGCATTTACTGTGTTTGTTATAGCTTTTATATTCCTGTAAAGCTTCATCTGTCAAAACCTGACTGCTGTTTGCTTATTAGATGTGATAGCGACATTAAAGTAATGTTACTGCTTTTGCTGTCAAAGTACCGATTATCTACAATGCTTATTCAATGATATTTATGTTACAGAAACACACATCTGAATACATTAGATGAGTAATTCTTCTGAATGGTTAGATGCTGCAGAGTAGATTCTCCCTGATGATGCTCTAGACCGAATCTCCCTCATATACAGCACAATAAACCTTGAAAGGTTATTAATAACAAACTCTAGCAGGAGCACATCTGCTTTATGAGATGTGACATACACAACATGCACAAGGAAAGAGATGCCATCAGCAAGTGTGAGCATAGAACATCTGCAGACTTACTAAACTCAAAGTCCATGCCAAAGAGAGCTTTACTCTCCCACAGAAAACTCTGCTCGTTAAGTCCAGGCTTTTCTTCTGTTACTTATCTACATCACCATGTAACATATTTGCATATCACCTGTCTACCAGGCAGGCGGCACAGTGGATCAGTGGTTAGCACCATCGCCTGGCAGTTAGAAGATTCCCCATTCACGTACCATCGCTGGGCCTGGGATCTTTCTGCATGGAGTTTGCATGTTCTCCCTGTGCATGCAGGGGTTTTCTCCGGGTACCAGTGGTGGACATATCGATCAATAATATCGATACCAGCATTGGTGTTGATACTAACCGATACCAGTGTAATGAGATCGATACTTTAGTAAACCAATTACAAAGACTAGTGCTGTAGCAGGGCTACAAAACTAAATAATCTTTTATCACAATCATGATTTTTAGCTTCTAACCTCTATATGAAAACGATTGACTGCAGCTTTTGCATTTTAAAAATGCGCTCTTCAAAGATGTACAACACGTACGTGTTGCTGTTTTCTCCGCTCATAGAAAACAACACGTGGATAAAATCAGTCGCTTTCATCTTGACCTGTCCAGGGTGTGCCCTTCCTTCACCCTAAGTCAGCGTGACCCTAATAAGGATTAAGCGGTGTTTAGATAATGGATGGATTGATGTCTACCAGGCAGTTTTGCACACCTCACCTAAAGAATAGGCGGCTTCCTCACATTCTGCCATTATTTCTAGTTAGAGCTACTTCCCTGTACTCGTAGATTCATTTTAGTACTGCTCTCTGTCGGTGGTGTTTTTTTTTTCCTTCCAAAAGCTGGCTCTTCTCAGCCCCGTGGTGCAGCCTCATGAATGCTGTCAGATGGGGAACAGCAGTGAGGATTTGGACAGCGTGCTTTTGTGTGCTTTGACCTCAGCCGGACTCTCGAGTTTGGCTCTGTGTGGCGACAGTTCGCCGGCCTCTTCTCTGTCTGATCGGATTGGGCCGGAATTGAATGACACAACTGTTCGCCGGTGCCCAGTGGAGGCCGACTGGCATTCTGCTGGTGCCAAACTGGCTCTCTGCTGAGACGTCTCCCTGGGAACATTTCCTTCCAGTCCAGCTCCACCTCCCAAATCTCCTGCTGTTTACCAAAAATAAGAATTATCACAGCAGTCTATCCTGCCTCACATTGTCACCTCTCATTATTTAAATCACCAAATGGCTGTCACGCTTAATTAATTAAAAGGCTTATTTAGATTTCCAAAAAGCTTGTTTTTGATAAGATTAAGTAAACAGACAGCTAATGACGGTTGTCTGATTTTGCTTACATTCCATGTGCTCTTAACCACCCTGTTGTCTTCATTAATGGGCACCAAAAAATATTATTTCCTTGTCTGAAAAAAATCCAGATATTCTGCAAAAAAATTCCTCAAATTTATGAAAATTTGCAAAACCTTCAGGAGGAAAATTCCAATAATTCCTTAAAAGTTTTCCTTAAAAGTTTGATTTAAAAAAAATCTCCCAAATTTGGCAAGAAAATTCTTGTAAATATTTTCAAAAAATGAGTAAAAATCTTCCAAAAAATCCTAAAAATATCTAAAATGATTACATATATATCAGTAAAACTGCTTATATTTTCTTTAAGAACACTGACAAAAAAATCAACCAAAATCCAGGGAATTTCGCTGGATTTTGGTTGATTTTTTTTGTGAATGTTCTTAAGAAACATTTTTAACATTTCTTTTTTTCCACCAAAAAATGTTCAAAAATTTCCCAAAAATGTTGAAAATGTGGACATCAGAAGTTTCACTGTGAAAATCTATTTTTTCCCCCCATTTTCAAACTTTAAAACGGGTCAGTTTGACCCGCAGGACGACACGAGGGTTAATATATCTGCTCGGCACATCGTAATGTTGAGAACCGCTCAGTATTTGTCCTTTGCACAATATGCCGCCCCTCTGGACTTCGTCTTTGTGTTGTTGAGGAGTTTGTCCAGCTGGCCGGCTGAGCCACTCGGCTTTCTAACCAGAATAGTGCTAAATGGAAAGCATAAGATGGGGTGTTGCTGGGGACGGATGTCAGAGAGGATTCCACTCCGGAGCTGGCAAGCCCTGACACGCCATCCTCCATAAGAGGAAAGTAATTGGCCTCCTAATTGCTCTCAGAGGCATGTTTCACTGACCGAGCCAGTTCCCGGACCTACCTTCAGCCTCAGAACAAGCGCAGTGTCGACCCGGGGTGATGTGACCTGAACGCCACACGGACAAGAGAAAAGGCACTTCTTTTCTTCTACCTCTGGCTTCCTCCTTCTTTGGTGTTTCGTTATACTCCATCAGCCGTGTCGCTGGCTGTCTGCAGCTCTGTTTATCTCCCTCTGGGGGCACTCTCCTCTCCAGGAAAACATTCTAGTCAGTGAACAGTTGAATCACAGTCGGATCAATAAAGAATTACATTTCTACGGCTGGTTTAACCCTCGTGTTGGCCTGCGGGTCAAGATTGACCTGTTTTGAGGTTGAAAATGTGGGGAAAAAAATAGATTTTCACAGTGAAACTTCTGATGTCCACATTTTCAACATTTTTGGGAAATTTTGGAACATTTTTTGGTGGATAAAAAGAAATGTTAAAAAGGTTTTTTAAGCGAAATTCGCTGGATTTTGGTTGATTTTTTGTGAATGTTCTTAAAGAAAATATTGGAAGTTTTACTGATATATATGGAATCACTTTAGATATTTTTAGGATTTTTGGGGAAAATTTTTACTCAATTTTTGAAAATATTTGCAAGAATTTTCTTGCCAAATTTGGGGGATTTTTTTTTTTTTTAAGTAAAACTTTCAAGATAAACTTTTAAGGAATTATTGAAATTTTCTTGCTGAAGGTTTCGCAAATTTTCAGAAATTTGGGGGATTTTTTGCTGAATTTTTGCATTTTTTTTTCAGACAAGGAAACAATATTTTTTTGGTGCCTGTAAATGAGGACAACAGGAGGGTGAAACATCGTCACTGGAGATACACCTTCATGAACTCGTCTGCTGCTTATCCTCTCATTTTTTGTCTTTTTTCCTCTTACCACAAGGAACTATATGAATCTTTCATCATGCAGAGCACAGTAATGGTAATATCTCTTTTCAGTCACTCTTCCTGGCTTTAATGTCTTGTGATTTTTGGGTATTAAGTCGAAACAAAGATGAAAGTGATGTAATGAAGCGTAAGCGTGCACTATTCTTGCTAAGAAGCTAATCCTGATTGTTCTGATCATGATTATTTATCACAGTGATGCACTGATTTAATATTTTTACTACAGTTTCACATTTAAAAACACCATATTTGTGCTCAGTTCTTGCTTTACGTCAGAATAGCTACACAATTTGAATTTGGAACGGACAATCAGGACAAATCGGATGATAAAAAGCACCAAAAGGACGTTTAGAAATACAAAAAGTTCCACACACAGTGGCTGAAATTCACTGATATTCACCGACATTCCCCAAAAAGTCACACATAGTTGGTTATGCAGTAAAAATCGTATACTCACTGCCTCCTTTAATCAACATCGTATTGAATTTTACAGTGTGCTTGATGGTTCGACCGTGAATATGAAAAGGTAGACAAAAAAGCTTAAGTGTTTGCAGCATCTGTTAGTCATCTCACTGCTTTAGTCATCTGTGAAAGCGTTTGCTCTGCATGTGAACGAGCGAACATCACGTCTGAATCCATGCAGAATCTTCACACTTCCTCTTTGTTTAAAAGAAAAAAAACAAGAGAGTAAAAAAGTGTTGATGGAGCGGCTATAAATGGGGGAACAGTGAAGTCAGAAGACTGCGTGACTCATGAGAAGCTGTGACAGAGAGGTTTATATGGGGGGAGATTTCAGCAGCACACTTGGAATTAAAGCTTGCGGTGGGATTGGATGTGTGTGTGGTGTTGGGCCTGGGCCTGATCCACTCTGACAGAGTGGTGTGTCAGATGCAGTTCTGTGAAAAGCACACAGATTGGAGTTTACTTAGACAAATTCTGTGGCAGAGCTTCTTTGGAGGCTGAAATAATCTCAAGTGTCATATAACGGAGCCGGCGCAGCCAAAAATAACCCCAACTTTGTGCACGATGGCTAACTGAATGCCAAGAAATAAACTAAGCTCAAAATATAGGAAGAAAAAACAAAACAAAGAAGATACCACATATTAATTATAGTCAAATCCCTTTCATATAATCCAGGTCACAAAGCTGTTTAATTCTGTTTAATAGTGTGGTCAGGCTAATTTCAATTCACAAGGACATCTCCCTAGCAAAATTTTCACTGCTTCTCAAGAAATGCTGTCCGGTTTTTGTATCCAAGGTCAACAATTACATGAAAATGGAAACCTCTGTAGAATGTTGTTTGAAGATGATCCTACAATGAAAAAAATCTGTTTTCTTTCGCATATTAAACCATTCCTTTCCTGTATTCTCATTTCTTAAACAACCGTGTTAGAAGACATATCCTGTGGTCATGGAAAGGATGTTAATCTGTCTCAGAAGGGTCAAATTATTAGCCTGCATCAAGCAAAGAACCTTTAACATAACATCTGTTAGCTGGTTCCTTACTGTTGTGACTCAGTCTGCCGGCTAATGGCCAGTCGTGATCAGGCAGCTTTGTCCAACATGTAGTCAAAAAATCAATTCTGGATCAAAACTTGGAGTCTTCAAAAAGTTTTCAAGAAAGAGTCGTCAAGCAGTCTTCAGAGTCTGACGTGAATAATGTTCATTCAATACAGAAGCTGTAAGAACAAACATGAGAAAATCTTGAGATTTTAACTGACTACACAAAGCGTTACATCGTCTTTTATACGGATGCAAATTCCTTCTAAACACTCCTCTTCCATTCTGGAAAGCCATAACCCATCGTCTGAAGTCCCAGTCAGGATGTGCATGAAGTGATTGTATCAAAAGTTAGACCATCTCTTGCTAAGTTGGCATTTTTTCTGCTTAGCTCAGCGTGCCCTAGGGTTCAGCTGACAAGTGCAGATGTAGAGAGGGCATGAACTTCCTGTCTTATGCCTTATATGGGCTCCATAGGCTTCTGTTGGGTTGTCACTTTCCACAGGATTATTCAGTGTAGTCATAACTTCAGATGACACGTCAAGTCTCCCAGTCTTATCTTTGTTAGCTTTTAAATTTAATTCACACATCCTATTTGTCTAATTTTATCATTTGTTCAGTCATAAAATGCCGCAACATTACTCATTGGTGGTGGTGTCAAATATTAGCAAACCTACCCAGAAAGAAAATGACGCTTATTCCATGAAGTCTGGTTAAATTTAGCCATAGACAGTTACGTGTTTTATTTCACCAAAACATCCGCTTGTGTAAAGTGATATGTGCCTCTTCAGTTCCCAGCAATGAGGGAACCAAAGTTGACATGGAGCAAAGTGTAACTGAATTAATAACGGCCATGCTTGCTTTTAGATAACATACACCCCCATAGATTTGATTTATTTTAATCACAGGGCCATGCAGTACCCAAAATCTACTGAAGCGTAACTTGGACATGGCGGCTCCAACGGTACACTGCTGGCTTGGCTGCAGCCGGCAGTGATAATTATCGTGTGGGCTGTGGGAGGTGGAGGGGCTTCTCTGCTGCTGCCTGGAGGTAACATTACAGCAGATGCTTTGGTTCGGAGCCTCGTCTGCCAGTACGGGGCTCATCATGGTCATGATTCTCATGTCAAGACCGGTGTCAAGACCAGCGAGTTGCTGCTTGCTCATCTGAAGGGGGTTAGAGGTTAGTAGCTGGCAGTTGTTTGAAGCACTGCCGTGTTCAGAGGGGGCAAATGATTGACCTTTTTGTTTTCTCATTTATTTTTCATTCATTAGCTAGAAAGTGGTGTCTTCCTTGTGTCTGCTGGTTGTGAAAAAGGGAAAGAGGAAGGGTGAAGTTTCAGTGGCTGGTTAGCAAGAAAAAGCTCACAGAAAATGATTTTACATGCAAAATTGCATTTATTGCTGAAAAGATTAGCCAATTATTCAACAGACATTTTGACAGTCACTTCAAGTTATCTATTACCCAAAACTGCCAAAGATCCGAGCTGTGTTTCAGTGTTTGAGCCTTGCAAATATCGTGAAGTCTCTCTGAAGTTGCAATTGGCCATTTTTCTGCACTTTTTGACAAAATCACAATTGGTTCCTGTCGTATTCTCATGAGAGAGAACATCAAGGCCCAATGTTCTCCATTCAGAGGTCACCTGCAGGAGCACAATTTCCCATTTTCATTCACTGTACGCCCTCAGACATCCATCTTTGCGTTCCATCTCTGTATTGCACCATCATCGCTGGAGACTGTATTATTCAAGAGCAATTTCAACCCAATTTCATGGGCTGTCTCGATACGGCTGCATCTGATCCCAATCTACAGCCCTGATGTTTACAGGAACGGAAATCTCTTTGATGGCGTGCAGTTTTTCAGTCAGGCGTGTGCCATGTGTAGGTTTGTGTTGCTAAAACCCAATAACACCTGCGCTTTAGCCACATCTGAGCTGTGAAGATGAGATGCATCAAAGCGGTAGAAAGGAACGTGTTTACGATATTTCTCCCGTCTTTTCTTTCCTCCTGCCCTGTTTCTCTGTGCCACTGGAGCTCTTAGCAACCTGGGGTCACGGTGATAACGGCGCACTGGCAAATGAGAAAGCCTCTCCCAAATGAGAAAATCAAAACTCATGCTAATGCAGTGTCAGCGACGCCTGATGGCAAACGATAAGCTGAAAGAGTGTTGGACACAATGCCTGTTTATTTCAATGTCACCCTCACAGTGTTATCTATCAAGCTGCCACCACTGTCAATGAGTTCAGTCTCACTCTTCAAGCCAACCTGGCAGTGTGGAGGATGATTTAGAGAGGCTGTTGTGTTAAATGATAGTGCCAGTAAGAGCCAATCTGACAGCTCACTCTAGTTCAATGAAGAAAATGATGGAAAATGATAGCATCTTTTATTTTTGGCCTTCTTGGCTGCACCCTTAAGAAGGTTAAACTCCCAGTCAGTGGATTTTCATTGGGTACTTTTGATATCATTATTTACTTGGAGATAAATTATAATTCTGTGACAATTACGGAGCTGGTCGGACGTCGGAAGGCTTGCTGTTTTTCCGACAAAGTGCGGGGGTGGAAATGTTGTGAGAGGCTGTAGGCGTATGAAAGGATGCCCAGTGGGGGAAAAGAGTTCTAACGGATGGAAAAGGAGAAAGGGAAAACATGAAAGTGTGCAAGGAAACCGACACCATTCGGAGATGCATGAATTTAGAAACGCTTAGACGATGAAGCGTAAAATCTTAGTCTTCCTAATCGCTTAATTCTCCTCCAGTGTGCCGCCATGATCGATTCACATCTGTTTGACTGGCAGATGGGTGACACCTGGACTGTTATTTCTGAGGTTGAAGTGTTTGTCGCCTTCTAATCACACCCTCGCATCGCTCTATGACACCTTTATCAGATTAGAAACCTGTCAGCTTTGTTTGTGTGGGAATTGAGAGGAAGGGGGTTCAGAGATCCTGTGAGTCAAATGTGAAATCAGACCATGAATCTGCTGAGCGTCAATTAGATTCAACAAGACGTGGGTACATGTGGTGAAGAAGTCCCGGACGAGCTGATTTATTACGTCGCTCAACTGACTGCTGATATTCGGTGACCTAGAACTCAGGGAAGAGTGCAATGGCTTTTTGATACTGTGTAATTTAGCCCGTCGGCATAAACTCTCAAAGTTGAAAGTCACTCACTCCATCTTTGTCAAGTCATAAATCAAATAAGGCAGTGCGGACTCTGACACATACGTCCTTTCCTTAAACACGGAGTTCAGCTGAAACACCTCCTCTTTCCCATTTGGATCCAGTCAACTGACAAACAAGATGAAACAGCTCCTCGTTCATCGCTTAGTCATCATCTGTTTAACCGCTTCTTGTTTCAGCTAATCGGAGGCTACATCATCAGTAAACCGCACACACCTCGCACTCTAAACAGAATTAAAAGGTCAGCTGCCAAGTGTCTGGAAAGAGCACTTGAGGAGCCGTCTGTCTGAGAACAACATGAGCAGCTCTGGGAACGTGTCTTTTTGACACGGGTGCCATGGAAAATGACAAAAGGCAGTGGTAACAAATAAAGGAGCCCAACAGCTCTATCTGCTCCGTCAGCTGCAACCCAAAAAAACAAAGACAAACAAACCACTTTCTGTTTAATTTACTGTAACCAACCAGCAAAAATGTGGAGTCACTGGGGGTTACAATGACTCTAAGTTTTCTGAAATCGCTTCTTTGCATAATTGTCTTTTGTTGAACTTCACATAATGTTCCCCTCCTGATTATTTATCTTGATAAACCGTGTCACTTGTTTTATGTGTGGCGGAGCCTTGTGGGCTGCACGGTGTTACAGAGGGAGGCGTGAAAGAGTGGGTGGGAAGAAGACGAAGGGATGAAACTGGAGGGTGGAAGCTAAATAAAGTCAAAGCCGCAAGGCGTTTGTTACAGGTTCATCGACCGATCTAAAGCACTCTGAGGCCAAACATTGGTATCTGTCTAATCGCTGATGTAAGGACGGGAAAATGTGGCATCAAAATGCCATGTGCAGTTAACAAGATAGATGTTTTGACTGAAGGCACAGGGTTGTCTATTGTGGTTTTTCAGCTCACTTGCATTTTATTCTCTCAGAGCTGAAAGAAACAAGAGCATGAAATGAAAAACAAGAAAAGCACTCAAGGCTGCTCAGTTGTTGTTTCATTTCTGACGGCTGAAATCTTGAAAAAATTTGTGGCAGAAATCACGGCAATATAGAATGTGTCCATTAAATATAGATGTGCCCACAAACAAAATGACCTTGGTGAGCACAGGCGTGTGTTATGCATGTGTACGTTATGTACGGATACCGAATCACGTGACCGAAATATGTTGCGGGCAATTTCATCAATTGTTCCTGGTATGATTTCCGACGGAGAAGTCCTGTTACATCCACAACAATTGATTTCTAGTAGGATCGCAATCATGTGATCGTCAGCAGGCAGCTGATGTAGCGTTCACCTGTTGTCATGGTTACAGTAACGCAGTGCTGCTGTCTCACAATGATACTGTACTGTCCCCGGTATGCGTGCTGAATATAACTTGACAGTCAGATAAACGCCTTCCAAACATCAATACTCTGAAGACATTTGGCCCTTTTTCCACAGGTTTATTCCATCATATCACTGTCAAAATCTAATCACTTGGTCCTTGTGTCATTTCTGACCTTCCCTGAAAATTTCATCCAAATCCATTGGTCCATTTTTGAGTAATGTTGCACACAGACAGACAGACAGACAGACAGACAAACATACGCCGATCGTCACGTAACTCCTTCTAGATTCCATCACCTTCCTTATGTTCTTTATGACTTTAAAGTAAAGTGAATTGTAGTGAAAGTGAACGGTCTGAATAATGAATAGTATATTAGAAATAGTCCTCTTTCTATTCACACTGACTCACTAGCCGGTTATTGTAATAATTCAACCCATCAGTTAGTCAATAACAGCCATAACTGGAGCCTCGCAGAAGTTCAGACAGACATTTCATAGTCACATGTTGCTTATAGTATCCAGAAATATTACATAACCACAATCTAAATACCTCTGAGTACTTGATGTCCATATACACATTTGGCACTCATTGGTATATATTTCATTTTCATTTAGTTCCAATTTCATAAATCGCAAGTGGAAAGATAGATTTAGGTTTGAATGATAAAAAATAAGCATTTTATTTAACCATCTGGACAGTTGGTTGACGTCCCTGCCTCACGCTAAAGCCTCTGGCTGGCTATACGAAGCAAAACGTCCTCTCAGAGTAGCTGAAGACGGCCAAGAACAGTTCAGGCCTTTTTTTAAACATACCTTAAAAAACCATATCAATGCTTTAAGCCAGAATCCCTTCATCACAAACTTAGAAGATATTTTACTCTCCTTTAATTCTTATTTTAATGAGGTAATTACAGCATACTTTTTCATTTAATCACGGAATCATGTAACTCTCTTTTCACTGGATTACCGAAAGAGTTTATAAAAAAAGTGCAGTTAGTTAAAAATGCTGTAGCAAGAGTGTTAAAGTGCCTCTCTGATTGTTGATTACCCCCCATAAACCCATGTCTGTGTTTAAAAGTTAGATATTTAGAAGTTTTTCCAGCCTTTCCTTGGCTTAGATGTAACTCTACGCCCTCAATCTTTTTTTAAAGGAAATGAAGCACTTATGTTATTAATCTTTTAACCTACAACCTTACTTTTTAAATTCTAATCTTTGTATCTTAAATTATTCTTATCCCTGGTATTTGTTGTATTTTACTGGCTGTTAATTATTAATTTTCAACATTGTATTGTTTCGTTGCTACTGATTTAATCTTGCTTGTATGTTTCACCCCTATGGGCTGCATGGTTTTTGAAAGGTGCTAAATAAATCGTGTTGACGTTGAAGACAGGCTAAATCAAAATACATGAGAAAGAGGTTCCCAAAGGTGCTAATTTCAGCCAGGGCCGACGGACAGTTTTTGGCTGTAATGATTGTTTTTGACATTGGTATTGAGGGTTATGTACTCGGGGAACATCTGTGTCAGATTTGCTTTGTAGTATCACATAATCAGAGGCACTTTCTAAAAATACTATTTCATGAAATTGTTTTGCTCATAGTGGCTATTGTACATCCAAACATTGGAGTTTTTTTTTTTTTTTTTTTTTTTTTACAGGGAGATAATACAGGCAAATATAGGTTAATTTTTTTTAAACAAGAAAAGCACTGAGAGAGAGCAATACTCAATCAAGGCTGTTCAGTTGTTTAATGATTTCACACAGATAAGTCACAATAAGTCCTCAGCGGTGGATTTGTAGTAGGATCGCATTTCAAACTACATCAGCAGGCAGATGACGTAGTATTCACTTGTTGTCGTGGTTACAGTGACGTCATGCCACTGTCTCGCAGTGATTCAGAAATCTTTCAAAAATCGGTCACATCACTTCCAAAATCTAATCAGGTGGTCTTCGTGTCATTTCTGACCTTCCCTGAAACTTTCATCCAAATCTGTTATTTTGTTTTTGAGTAATGTTGCACACAGACAGACAAACAGACACCGATCGTCACATCACTCCGCCGTTCGTTGGTGGAGTAGCAATAGAAATCTCCATGAAACACTTCACTACCTACAATAAGGCTATTTTTTGTATCACAAGTTATCTGAAAATGTGTATTAAAACGTGCAAATTAGAAAAAAAAAAGTGTCCTAAAAAAATCTGAACATTAGTTAAAATACATTATGAAATGTTGTTTTGCTTTGTTGAAGTATTACATCCGACTGTTTTTACATGGGGATTTTTATGACTTAATAAATCAGAAAATATTGTACACCGTTAGAAAAACATGCATTTTTGCCATGTGTTACTTTTATTCAACCAGCAAGTTTTTTTTTTGATTGGAAATGACACAGGCGTTTCCCAAAAGATAACAAGATGATGTACAAGAGGCATCATTGTGGAAAAAATCATTTCTCAGCTTTTACTTACATTTTAAAGTAACTTTAAGTCAAAATTTGAACAACAATTATACATTGTATAATTACACATTAAATCTACTTGATTTAATGCACCGAATACTGTCTATAACCCCTCGGAGTTCATCGTTACCCTGCTTCGAGGTTCAGTCTCGCTCGTTGACATTAAAACCCTGTCACTGACTTCATGCCTCTCCCAGCCTGTCACACAGCCAGCGGTTGCCGGGCAGAATTCCCGGTAGGATGACCTGGAGGTAGACAGCGGCTGAGCAAACGGCCTCGTTTTTTTTTTTTTTCCCCTGTATGAGTCACCTACCAGTAGTCGCTGCGTGCCCCCTGGCCTCTCCTCCTACATCAGGCTGATTCCAACAGACAGAACTCTCCAGGCTCCGCTGTATTAGCCCTCGCCCTCCACCACCTCCGTCCTCCCCCCTGCAGCCCTGCAGGCACAAAAGCATGCAACCAGGGCTCAGGGTCGCCAGAGGTAGGAGGTGGGTTTTCAAGCTCCCTTTGTCTATGGGATTTAAAAAAAAATCCCTGCAGTTTGTCTAGTAGATGTAGGGCCAGAGACACGTCAGACCAGTACGAATTCCCAGCAGTTCTTGAGTAATCTTTGAGTGTTGTCGCCATAAAGGCAGAATGAGTCACCTTTAAATCTCCAATCTGATCCAGAACTCTCCATTAATGATGACTGCTCTCTCTTAGGTTATTTGAGAGGTTTTTTTAAACTGTTTTAAAATGTAATTTTTTAATATTTCACTGTTATTTTACCGATTTTCCGGATTTTCTTAAATTACTAGTAATATCCAGTGAAATCACAGGAAAAAGTGAAATTCAGGGCAATATGTACATACTGTTATTTGAAACAAAACAAGGGATAGAAAAATGGTAAATAACTTTTTAATTTGTTATTTTAAAGAGTTTTATAGAGTTTATAGAGTAACAGATAACTAGGAAAAATACAGGAGGAAAAAGTATTAAATTACGTTTTCCACGTCAGAAATATATATTTTTACAAATTGTAATCAATTATTTTCTAATGTTTGACTAAAATAAAATATTACTTAATATTTTTACTGTATTTAAATTAGCAGTAAATATTGTTATTTTATAGATTTATACTGTTATTTAACAGAAAGTCTGCATATGTTAAAGATGGGACAAAAACTGTTTTTTTGCAGATTTTATATTCCAGATAATTTAACAAAAACAGATAAAATGTTGACTGTTAAAAAAAGACCAAAACTGTACATAATGTCCACATAAGAAATATGTATTTTTACAAATTGTATTTGATTCTTTTATAATGTTTGACTAAAATAAAATAAAATAATAATAATAATACAATTTATTTGTAATGCACTTTTCATTTAAGCAAAATCTCAAAGTGCTACATTAAGATATAAAAGGATAAAAACAAAGCAAGCAGGTAAAATAAAAAAAAAATATTTCAGGGACATGTTTATTTAAAAGCGTTGTTAAAAAGAAAAGTTTTAGGCCTTTTCAAAAAGAACAAATATTACATTATATTGCTACTGTATTTAAATTAGCAGTAAATATTATTTTACAGATTTATGCTGTTATTTGTCTGAAAATCTGTGTATGTTAAAGATGAGAAATAAGGAGTTGTTTCACAGATTTTGTTAAATTCCAGATCATTTAACAAAACAAATAAAATCTGTTGACTGTAAAAAAAAAAAAAAAAAAAAAAAAAACAGGCCAAAACATAATATCCACATCAAAAATATGTAACAGATAATTTAAAAAAGTTTGACCATAAAATTACATTCATATCCACTAAAAATATCATTATTTTTACAGATATTTCCCGTTATTTATACAACTTTTGATCATTAGAGTACATTTTAACTTTTTTTTATGGATTTTTTACTGTGTCCAGAGAGCTGTTTTGTAATTATTATTGTCCAACTATTAATTTCAAACATCGTGACGTCATTTGAGGCCAGAATCGGGAGATAAATAGACGATCCCTCTGGGTTTTACAACCTGTTGTGCTCTCATTTAGCCCCTAGCTGACAGACCCATTTTCCAGAGTTTGTGCCTCCCTGCGATGTTTGTCGTATAAATAGACTGAACAGGAGCGTGTCAGACCTACGCTGCATGAAGAACAAGAGTATATGATAAGAGCTGCTGGGATCCGGGACCCTCCAGTCCTTCTCTGTGGCAGACAAGACAACAAGGCGGCTTTTTCTAACTTTCCTCTGCGCTTTAGAGGCAGTAATTGAAAATGGGGGAATTTTTGTGCACTGGCTTAATGGAGCTGTTCTGCCCTCGCTGCAAAGCGGGGTTAATAACTTTTTCCAGTTCCAATCCCCCCTGAGATTGGCTTCAGGTGAGTAAAAGGGCCGCACTGGACATGGGGAAGTGACCGTGGAGGCTTCTCAGCCTCCTCTTATCTTTGCTTACTGCAGGCAGCTCACCTGACCATCATTTATGTGACTTATTATACACAAGGACTATCCCCTCGTGGTTACGTGTGTGTGACGACACTGTCTGGAAATACTATCCTCTAGCACCAGGATGTCAAACTCATTCTAGTTCAGGGGCCACATTCAGCCCAGTTTGTTCTGAAGTGGGCCGGACCAGTAAAATCACAGCATAATGACTGATAAATAATCACATCATCAAATGTTTCCTTTGTTTTAGTGCAAAAAAGTACAATCTGAGAATGTTCACATTTAAGGAATTATCTTTTTACAAAATATCATGAAGAAACCTGAAAATTATTAAGAAAAATTAATTCAGTTTCAGCAACATTATGCCTCAGTTTATCATTTACACATTACAACTTACAGAGTGTCTACAAAGGAACACAGCATTTAGTCATCTGGAACTGAATGATACAGTATTTTACTTTTGATCAAAATGACAAAAGAATAATCTAGTATTTTACTTAATGATCAAAACAACTTGTCATGGTCTAGAAATTATTTTAAATTTATAGTTTTACTAATTTACAGTCTGCAGTTAATGTCTTCTCTGGAATTTTTACACTTTACAAAGTCGTACCATGTGCGGATTGGACCCTCTGGAGGGCCGGTTTTGGCCCACGGGCCACATGTTTGACACCCCTGCTCTAGCAAATGAGCACCTGGCAGATTGTGGTGGATTTTTGACTGACATCCTGTAATTAATGTGCCACTTCACTAATTCATTCACTTTACTAAAGTTTAGCTGTTGTGTAGCAGCATCAGTGTTTTGTCCATGAAGTTTAGTTTAGTTTATTGGTTCCAATGGTCCGATGTTTGACAGGTGCTGCTGTCACTCCATAGAAACTGAGGTTTTGGTGTTCCTGTGACGCAGCAGTGACACCGTTGGTTTACTGCAGAGGGTTTTTTCTGGATGAAGACTGACAGGGAGAAAGAGGGAGCACAGTAGGGTGTAGACTCATGCGTTGGATGTTGTCAGCGCAGTAAATAGCTGTTGTCACTGGATATCATTTCTGGCATGTAGGCCTGTATCGACCTGTCCCAGCTTCCAATTAGACGGAGCTCCGTTGTCAGATTATAAGAATGTCATTTACAAAGAGCGACAAAAGTTTTCAGTTTCCAAATGTAAATTGCGGTTCTGTTTTGTTGCCTTTCTTCATGCAGTACATTTACGCCGATGGTGAAATAACGGGGAGAAAAGCCTGAGATGATTCATGCAAATGTAGTTGCTTGTAAGCGTGTCTCATCCCAGGGCAAGGTTACTAGAATAATGATGATACTATAAGGTCTGATGTCTTTATTTAAAAAATAGTTTCAAACCTTACTGCCATTAGCTAGACGCAATCGATGACTCAGTCTGGCCTTCTGCATAAAATCCTGACGTCTAGAGAAACAGCTACTGCATAGTGAATGTAATCTAATAGTATGAAGTTGAAATCATCTGAGTATGTCCCCAGTTTAAGAGAATAGTGTTCAGTGTTTGATGCAGCTCTTACAAACACAAGCTTTAATTTGCTCAGAGTTTTTTTTCCGTGTCATTTATTGTAATTACACAGTTAGCGCTCCCTTCGGATCAAAACACGTGTCCTCGCTATGATTATTAGTTTATCCAGATCTGTGAAGCAATCACTAAGCGTCTTCCTGAGGATTATTTAAACAGCAGGAATTACCTCGCTTTGAACTGTAATCAAATTTGAGAACGGCTTTAAACCTCTGAGCAACTTTTTGCCGGTAAATAATCAAGACTGTCACACATAAGTGTGGGCAGGAAGCCACGTAATAAGACTTCATTAGATGTCCATGGTTGCAGAGGGAATTTGAACCTAGAAATCCGGATTTAAATTAGGCGTTTGTTTCCGGCTTGTGTATTCAACTCAAGACTCAGCAGCAGAGTCTTTACTGGGTTGGTTTGTTTAGTCAAAGCACTTCCCCATTGATCCACACTATTGATTCCTGCATTACGGAAGCATTTGTGTGTCTCTTCGCTGTTTTTGATTCGTCTTTGACAAAACATTTACGCCACTATTTGTTTCCTACTGTTTAATAAGTAAAAAAACATAGCACTCCCTTTGGATTACTCACTGATGCCACTCTTGTAAATGTTCAACTGTTAAATGTGGAAAATGCCAATTCCAATCAGGCAGAATCATTTTGTATTGATTGACATTTGTAGTTTACCCATCTTTGTCTGTAATTCAGTTGTTTTTGAGCTGTTGTATGCACCGATCGACAGTAAAATCTCCTGTCCAGTATTATGTAGCTTCCCTTTGTGCTGCCAAAACAACTCCGACCCATTGGGGTACGAACAAGCAACCTCTGGGGGATTCTTGAAGTGTCCGACAATGGGATGTTGGCTTCCTTTGGGAGCTGTGGGTTGTGAGTTGAATCCTGCTCAGATCGGGCTTGTCCTGGCACGTCCTGCATTTGCTCGATTGGTCATAGATGGATAGATGGATAGATGGATGGATAGATAGATAGATAGATAGATAGATAGATAGATAGATAGATAGATAGATAGATAGATAGATAGATAGATAGATAGATAGATAGATAGATAGATAGATAGATAGATAGATAGATAGATAGATAGATAGATAGATAGATAGATAGATAGATAGATAGATAGATAGACTTTATTGTCGGTCTCAAATGGTGACAGAAATTCTTCTTTGACAGGCTCCCACAATAAAATTCAACACATAAAAACACACTGAAAACACTAGCTCACAAAGTAGACGTCTAAAAGAAATGTTTAAAAGATACAGCAGCCGATAAAAATAAATAAATATGTAGTGCTCAGTGTCTTATTTTATTTTGTTCACGGTGGTTATTGCAGTGGGAATAAAGGATTTTTTGTCGACATTTTTGCGGACCAGTGGGACTTTGTAATGACTGATGAAGGGGGTGACAGGGGTTCTCTGTGATCAGGGTGGCTTTCCTGAGTTTTGATGTTGGGGCTAATCGAAAAGTGGCATTAATCAGAGATATTAAGCAGAAAAGCATAGACTAGTCGACCATTAGCATCATCTCAGAGTCAGGAGTGTATTACATGCACATATTAACCTTAGTCAAACTCAGTAGAAGTCAGGTAGCGATAGAATCAGATACATGAAGTTACTGAGACCAAGTCAGCTGAGAAACAACAACAAAACAGCACACCAAACTGAAAAAAATCTGCATAATCAGTTCATATATTTAAATTTGGTGATGCCCAGTAAATGGTACTAGTCTCCATTAAACTATATTCAATTTTCCCTGCTGAAGGGTTTTAAACACATGCTTCTGTTAGATTTTTAATCCATTTCAGGTTAAATGATGTATAATGAATGCACAAACTGTCTTTATGAAGATTTCGTAAAAGTAGAGGATGAGCTTTTTCCTATGATGTATTCAGTCGGTTTAAATTTCACTGACGTATAGCAACCGCCAAGTCATTTTGTTATAATTACCAGACAATTCTTGAGAAGATGGGTTTAATTGGCGATTTACTGGGTGATTAACTCATGAAACCCAATAAAAACGACAAGAGGGAAGTGATATTGGCAAAAGGCTGCCTGCGTCTCCTGCCCTCCTTACTGTACCGTACAGTCGGCTGTGATCTGTGAATTATGTCCAATTTGATGTCAAAATGGACACCATTAGACCTGGATTAGGCTGATTTTTTGGCCGCTTTATCACTTCCTCACACAGCATGGGATATAACACCCGGCACACCGAGGAAGCCGGCCAAAACCGGACCCAGTGGGGAGCGGAGCATCCACATGATACCAACATGCTGTCCAAATCTGAACTCACGAAAGGCTTAACAAACATCTTTTTTCTCATGTCTTTTTTTTGTTGTTTTTTTTGCCCAGTAGATATGCTAATTGTATTACAATCCAGGTTGGGGGAGACGGAAATCCATCGGTAAAGGTTATCAGGGATGAGGAAAAAGGAACATGAAAGGATGATGAAGCAGATAGCGGGGGTGATGGAGGGAGGTAGAGAGTGACCCAGTTCCAGAAGGAGAGGTGATAGGAGGGAGCTGTGTGCCAGCATCGCCTCTGTGGTTGGGGACCTGCTGGGCCATCTGGCGGCGCTGTAATTGGGTTGGGGTTTTACACCTGAGCGGCACACCTCCAAAGAGATGGCTGGAGCATAAAAAATAGAAGTGGAAACAAGCGGCGTATCGCCTCCTGCAGCGTCCTGAAGGTGGGTATGACGGTGAAAGTTGAGAACAGGTTAGATCAGTTGATATCCTAGCGTCTCCTACATTTTTATTAACCCTTTTCCTCTGGTATTTACCTTTAGCTCGTGTAGCTTGCATCACCTACAGCTTACAAGATATAAATACTACAGAAATACTACATTAATATGAGATAAATACTAGATATATACTCCATAAATACCACATAAATACCATAAAAATACCACATAAATACCACAAAAATGCTACATAAATACTACATAAATACCACATAAATACCACAAAAATCTAAAAATTTATGCGGTATTTAAATGCTGCATAAATGCCGGGGTGGAAAGGAAAAGCTGCAGTGTGACTGTAAAAGCAGCCATTTTGTGCAAATACAGCATCATTTGAAGCTGTTTTGTGAGTGAGTCGCAGCACTGACAGGCCAGACGTGCCTTGCAGTATATATACAGTATGATTACACTGTGATGACACCTCTGTGGAAGGTAAAAAGGTCAACGCTCTCTGGTTTTCCATAAAGATAAATAAGCCGCCATCCACTCTAAACGGAACCGGCTTTCAAGTGGACTACCTGCTGCGAGTCATTCCAGACAATGAAGATAATACGGAAGTTGTCATCCTTCGCTTGAATGAGCAAGTAGTTATTAAGGAACAAATATGAGCTGAATTAATGCTCCTTTTTTTTGCCAGTGATATGAAGTCTGATGCGAGAGGCATAACAGACACAGCGGGCGGTCCTCCACACACACTGCTCACATTCGGCTGTCTTTCCATTTGACATTTTGTACTGAGAAGCGTCAGTCTTCCACAGACGCGAGGAAAATTATGTGATGTCAACGCTCGGAGCTTGATTTCATTCATATGCATGTCTCATTCTGTGTATTGGAAAGGTCTCTAATTCGCCACAATCTTGTCATTTACATAAAAAAAAATTGCAGCTCCTGTCTGCAGAATTCCTTGGGGTAATTATTGTCTTTTCAAAACGTAGCTGCCTGTGTTTTACACATCCACCGTGCACGACTTACAAATATTGAGTGAAAACCTATGTTTTTCCCTGCCTCAGGGCAAGATCAATTCCTTTTCTATAGAAGAAGCCTCCCACGTGCACTCTGCAGAGCATCATTGTGCTCCCTAAAAGTCCTTGCCTGTGTTGAAGTATCTCTCAATGGATCGGCCCCCACACTAACCTTGCAACATAGAGCAAAGAGAGGCTGAGTGAACACGGACATGCGTGGGCGGCCGTGCAACCAAGAGGGAGGTTAAGAGGGCCAAGGTAACCAAGGGCTGCTTGTTTTATCCAAGTTCATTTCCACTCTTTACTCAAGTTAAAGTATCTTCGATCAATGGTCTTTTTTCTTGCTTTGATTAGAGCTTATGTTTTAGTAGGCGCTGTGTGTTTTTTCGTGGATTTCTCTGCAGCAGCTAACCACAGGACACCTCTCAGAAATATCTGCTGGTGACACACTAAGATGTTGTTAAAGAAGTGTTAGCTAAGAGTTGGATTCACAGCTGGAGGGTGCAGTGGTATCATGCTTTCACAGTATGTTGGGCGGCAGCAGCTGGCAGACATGTTGTGACTGTGAGAACCACCTCGTGCTAGCGGTGCGGAGTTGCTTTTGTTCATGTTCAGGGATTCAGACTTCGCCAAATCAAGCTGGTTGGTCTAAAGACGTGTCAATATTTGAATTTATTGCAGCTGTTGTGTCACATTTCTACAGTTATACAGATCCCTGGATGTCCAGTATGATGGAAGTTGAGATGATAATTCTGAGAAACAAAATCTAATCAAAGAAATGTTTGTGTAGTAAAATAACATCAACAACTAGATGATAACTGATATAAAAGCATCAATGTAAGGTAGATATCACTTACATGTAGGATAAGTAAACAAGGTTGTTTATCACCGTCTAGAATGATACACATTCATGCTGATTTATTGATGCCTGAGTGTGGTTTTGAATGAACACCAGGCAAAGATACGATGCTGGGAAGTCATAAAGGAACATACTGTTGCTAGTTGCATCAAAGCACTGTCTGGGTTCTTGATCCGCGCAGAGGATTGAAGATACAGCCACCATACCTACAGTGCAAGTGAATATCGTCAAGGCAAACCTTCGAGCTCGCCTGAGGAGCTTCAGTGAAAAGCAGCTGGACTTCTCTTTTAGGTTCTTGTGAGAGACAGTGAGTCTTCACCTGGTTGTTAGCAGATAAGCTCAATATTATATCTTTTGCTTGCCAGTCTGTGTTGAATAGCATGACCAAAAAGCTTGTGCTCCTTTACTATTCCTCTCTCATCGTTCTCTACTTTGTGCATGAACCCATCCTTCTAGTTGTGGTTGCCATGTTAGGGTCAGAACATGTTCCCTCTTCTGCTTTCTGGTCAACATTGTGATCACTGGAGTACCTGGCTGAGTCTAGAGCACTGCAGTGGTCAACGGGTGTGTTTCCTTTGGTTTACCTTTCAAGAACATTTCAAGCATCTTGTTTTCACACACAAGCACTACTTGTGTGCTGGACCGACAGTGCCTTGGTTTATTTCTACCAACCAGCTCAGCCTGCTGGCTCACGGTCACTTGCATGCTAGTTGTTCCAGTACGTTGATTGTGCCACGACTGGGCAACCAATCCGACCACCACTGTTTACTGCTGCCTGAGCTTCTACCTCCCTTTGTTTGATTCTTTCCCTCAGTGGTGGAGTTACTGGTTGAAATATATTATAGGGGTGCAACTGATCACCAAAACTCATGGTTTGGATCAGATTACAGCTCATGACCCATAGATTGGATGATTTTTTCAGATCAACAAAAACAAAAAAGGTGGATACACAGTATGTTGTCAGTGCTGTTTGGTTAGCAAAGTTATATAAAATTCATAAAGGCAAATTTCTTGAAACTTGGAGGATAAGTAGTGAATTAATGTAGTCAATTACATTTTGATTTAAAACACTTTCTCACAAACTTATACTTACTTTAAAGGTCCAAAATGGAGAAAATCTATTTTTATTGTGTTTAGTGATTGTTATAAACTTAGAGGAGTAAATAAAAACCGTTAAATTATAAGAAAGTTTACTTCTGCCATTTTTTAAGGCCGTCCACAACTAGTTAGACCCTCAACTTTACAAGCCAATGAGAATTATACCGAGGTGCTATGTAAAAAAAAAAAAAAAAAAAACTAACTAACTAATAATTGTCCACTTCAAACGCTCAGAGAGAGTTTTCTTCCTGAAGGGGCAGGAAGAGCAGGTACTTACTGGTTTTCAGAGCCAGCCCTACAACCATAGGTAATGCAGTCATGGTGAAATGAACCATTTTTACAGTATTTGGAGATAAAAAGTGAATGGTGACATGTGAGACTTCAATGAATTTATTAACAAGAGACACAGTATGGACATTCAGAAAGTAACAGCAGCAGTGAAACTTTATTTTTCTGCAATTAGCCCTCGTTTTACATGAACCTTGGCTAGCCATACAGTCCATTACATGACTCGTCTATTATACCGTTAGAGCTAATTCAGGATGAGCACATTCCAAGAAATCGTTTGGCTGTTGAGATGGACTTCTTAGTCAAACACCAATCTCTCTGTACTTTCTCTGGTATCCATTAACGCCAGAATTGTTCAGTAAATAGGTTGCCGCAGCTGGATGCAGTGTTTACAAGAAACTTGGGATTGGATTTCCTGGAAAGACACATCGCTCCTATGATAATTGGGAATAAGATAAATAGGTGCCGTGTTCAGATTCTGTGTAGATAATCAAATTTGCTCTAACCTGGCGGACAGACAGGTCCAGGTAAAGAGCTGCCTATCTGTCTGTGTGATTTCCATTTATAAACCTGCAGTACATCAACCTGTTTTTGCAGCATTCACACAAAGGAAGTAGAGAAAGAAGAGTGTTTGTGCTGAGTCACTGTACAGTCTCTTCAGTGGTACAGTAGGTGCTTCACAGTGTGTTTGTGCTTCAGTGTTGTGGAGACGTTAAGGGCTCTTGATGTTCAGACCAACAGTAGATCACTTTATGTTTACTCTCTTACTCCGTCTTCTCCAGTTGTAGTTTTTATTTGAATTTGAATGCTTGTGTTGCTTGGATGTTCTCTTGGCTTCGTGAATTTCATCTATATTCAAATTTACAACACAAAGCAGTTTCCGTGTCACATCATGTAACGTCATGTGTCGTCACTGTTGGTATTCAGAGCTCTTCACAAGGGACAAAGTACTGTTTCACTGTGGAAACATGAGGCTTTCATGGCTTCACTTTATTTATTCTCCTGCTGTAATTGCATCTGTGTCTGTCTGTCCTTTAATAGATTTACAGGACTTCTGCTAAAGAACATGACAGTACACTTTTTGAATGATCAGACAAGACCCATGTGATCCAATAATGTAATGTTGCTACACTTGCAGATGCACAAAATATCTACTTTCGCAATCTGTAAATACCCCTTTACTAGTCATTATCTACCCTGGATAAGCACAAGAAAATGGATGGATGGATTCAGGATAATGTGAATGTAGCATCATATCTCTCAAACATACTCTAGTTTTATTCCACTTCAAACCTCAGGAAGATTAAATGGGTCATTATATAATTGTGGGACGTTTTGTAACATAGTTGACATTTTAGCTGTTTTCAGGCCTAAAATCAACATGGCCGCCTATAACCAAACACCACATGGCATTTTTACACAAAGATTCTTCTAAATATTATATATGCAATTGAGTAAAATTGAAATTGAAAGTTATTTCTAAAGATATTGTAGTAAACCTGTTGACATGCCATAAATCAACACTGACTACTTTATATTAAATAAGTCAGAAAGCCTTGGAGTCTGGCCAGTCTTTTCTTCAGGAGGAAATGACATCATGTGGAGCAGGTCATGTGATCTGGAATTAACACACTTCCTGGAGAGGTGTTTTTGTAATGGGGAACTTAGTGGAAAGTGATACAAATTGTTTTTTTTTCCATATAAAATTTGATAAATTGCCAAAAAAGAAATACCTGTCATGATTATCTCAACCTAGTAAAAAGAACACAATCAAAACTATTTCTGAATAAAGTCATTTATTATTGTTTAGCTAATTAGAAGATGGTTGTTATTAAATTCAGACGGTTATTTAGTTGACATTTTAGTGATATCCAGTCATTTTTTTATTAATAAATGATTATTTCCATACTAAATAATTATGGAATTTGTAAAGACATGATCATAATAAACATAAAAACACTAGTTTTTTTTCTTTTTTTCTTTTTTTACTTTTAATAAAAATGTATGCAAGATATACCCCATGGACTTCAAAAGTCCTTCAGTTGTATATTGATCCAAATGTATTTAGTTCTCAAGATTAAATGCATCAGGTAGATGCAAACTATAGTTATGAACCTTATTTTTGGAGTCATGGTTCGCTACACTTTAAGTACAGCAAAGAAAAGAAAAGAAAAGCAGCTGATGAGCGTCGACTGCCACTCTGGTTGGAGCTCATGCTGTGAAACCTGTGTTCTGACAGCACAATCAGGTCAACATAAACAGTAATTGTTGAGACAAAGTCACATATCAGTGAGGTTCAGGTTGATAACAGGTTTCCTACTGGTAATGTCGGTGTATAGAAAATGTTGTTTTTTACTGCTGTTGGATTGAATTCAACCTACGAGGCAAAGGTGTTCAGCCATATTTATAGAGTTAACTGTAAAAATGTTCTTTATTGGAGGCTTCTTCTCCATTGCCTCTTGGTTCCAACTACCAGGATTGAGAAACAGTTGTGGCCGAATCTCAAAGAATATAGAAAATGAGAAGCGATCTCTGCTCGCTCTCCAGCCACAGTCAGATCCGAGCGAAAAGGAAATACGCTGCTTCACAAGTGCTCGCATAAACCTGCACAGCTGCCGACAGTAGATCACGAGTGTCTCCAGATTTGATTGTGAAGCGGATCATCACCTCGGTGTAAATAAACTCCAGGAAAGGAAACACATTCATTTCTTTCTAAGGACATCCAAATAAAGTGTCCCCATGAAGCTGTAAGTAGCGAAATGCAGCTATTATTTTAGCACAGTTTGTATCTCTAATGTGATTCAGTCCACATTGCCTCGCTGAAAACCTAATTTTATACATTTGAAGGAACATAAATTGGACTTCAGCTCTGTGAAGCTTTCTTTCCTTCATGTTTTTAGAGATTGTATTAGGATAAACTGCAGCTGCATTCAGGTCTCGGCTCTTTGAGGTTTAAAAATGAATATCTTTGGAGGCCACTCTGAGGGTTACATTCAGATTTTTCAATTACTTGGAAACCTTTAACGGTGTTCCTGTCAGAACCAGCGCTTATAGGAAACAATAACATAAATGGGGGAAAAGTTTCATGAGCGCTGACTGTGGCAACGGAGGAAAATTAGCCCATCAATCTTCTCTGTGTTCTGGTTTACTTTAGTACACCATTATCCTCCTGGATTGCTATGGTGACAGGGCCAAATTACAACCTGCGCAGCCAGAATAGACAATAAATAGTCCCTTTCTGCTTCAGGATTGTGCTGCAGCTTTGCCAGACTGTTGTGTGTCATGATACTAAGTAGTACACAACAGTGGAGGACCGGACAGATGATCAGCAGTATTTTATGTGATTTTACAGTGCTGTAATTGTAATGTACTTCAATAGTTAATTACAGTGTAATCGATTACAGTATTTACACACCTGATTTGTGTTTTATGTCTGGTTTGTGTCATTTTGTGTCTTGTTTGTGTTGCTTTGTGTCTAGTTTTCAGTGTTTAGTGTCTGCTCTGTATTATTTTGTGTCTCATTTTTGTTGTTTTGAGTCTTGTTTTTGTGGTTTGTGCCTTGTTTATGTCATTTGATGTCACGCTTTGTGTGTCATTTTGTGAATTGTTCATGTGGTTCCAACTTCATTTGTGTTGTTTTGTGTCAGTTTTTTTCATTTTGTGTGTTGTTTGCATTGTTTGGTGTCATCTTGAATCTCATTCTTGTCTCGTCTTGTCTCTTTTTTTCATTCTTTATCTTGTTTGTGTTGTCTTCTGTTTCATTTGTGAGCATTTTTTTTGTGTAGTGTTTCTGGCAGCCTGCTGTCCATGACCATTAATTCTCCTGACTCCAAAAATATTGTCAGATTTGGACATTTTTAGTTGTAATATGTGTGAAAAAAGGTGCACTACTGTTAGAAATGGGCTGTATTTTTACAATAAATCACTACGGTGTAGCGGTGCATAAAAATCCCAGTGCAGTTCGTGCCATCAAAGCATTTGCTTTTCAGAGAAATTGTATTACATTTATTATGTTTTTATGTCATTTTGAAGTATTTAATGTAACTAGTACTACAGGAAAGTCAAGATCGTGCTCATTGTGTGGCGATTATACGTCTTCGTCCTTTAGTGTCGCAGTAGGATGTTGTGTCTGTGGAAACTTCCGGCCTTCCACAGTAAGTGAGGTGATGACAAACATATTCAGGGACGAAGCTCCTGTGATACACGATAATTACACAACAGTGCGTCAGTAGAAACGCCTGAGTGCGTCTAAACATAGGGGTCACATATGAATATACACGCAAAGCAGCGGTTAACATCAGAGATACATTGTTTCCTTCTGCCTCGTCACAAAAGACCTTCATGTAAAGTAAATACACCTGGTGTGTGCAAAGAGCTGGGTGTGATAAGAGTCGACTTGTTATCTTTTCCGTCGTTACTGTATGTGCTGTAGTTACGGTTGACTCACGCTGAATTTCAATTAGCGGCGCTGAGATCCGCGGCCTGTGTTGTATGCGAGTGATAAATAATCATTTTATCTTTGCTCTGTGATGTTAATCTGGAGTTTAAGCAATGAGTAAGTAGCTTTGTTCTGAATTCAGAACGCCGGCCAGTTCATCGTGGAGCCCAGCTGATGTTTACTCAGGCTGAGCCAGCAGCTGCTCACACGGTCTGCGTCAACTCAGTCAACTGACAAGGCGAGCTCGCTGCCTCTGACATGCATCTGTCACAGCAGCAGAAAAAAACCAGAAAAATCTAACCCAGTCTGTTTCCTCTCTCTCTTCCTCCGCTGGTCCAGCATCGCCACGATGAATGAGAGTCGAAGGGAAGCGCTGGCAGCGGCGGCCCCCGTCCCCACCACCGCCTCCTCCTCCACGGCCGGCTCCAACACCACCAACATGGCCGGACCGGGCACAGGCGAGAAGGACGAGGCCTTCTCGAAGCTGAAGGACAAGTTCATGAACGAGCTGAACAAAATTCCACGTGAGTTCCTTTCTCTTTCCATATGCAGCGCTGTGACTACGATGAATGCGTGACGGATGTGCTGCAGAATCCGTGGTTTTAGACGCTGCAACTGCAGCGGATAAAGGGTTGTGTCAAAACAAGATATTTTATTTGGAGATTGTTGCGTCTTCAGTTCTGGACCGAGCACAGCTGTGACACTCTAATTTGGGTCACTTCACATCTACAGACTCTGAAGTTACTAATCAACCAACAGCTGATGCTGGCAAAACAAACGCTCTCAGATGCTTGATTACAAAGCACTCATTTCTTGCAAACAGGTAGTTTCATTATTGGGTCAATATATAATTGTGGGACAGTTTGTATCATAGTTGATATTTCTGCTGTTTTCAGGTCTAAAATCAACATGGCCGCCTAGAACCAAACACCACATGGCATTTTACAGAAAGATTCTTCTAAAATATTACATATACAACTGAGTAAAATTGAAATTGAAAGTTACATGCAGTGAAAACAGTCATTAGCTCGCACTGAAACACAACTTAACGTAGGAAAATGTGAACAAAGCCGTCTTATAGCGCCGCATGACTACTGAACATACAGTATGCATACAGTGAAATATTCTTGGAATTGAGATGACAGTGGTGGTGATGGGACACATTGAGAGTATTTCTCTCAGTAAACAGTCCGTTATTCACTGACAAGCATAGAGTACACATAATATGCATATTTCATTTTAATTCCATGATCATTTCTTCCTCTCTTCTAAATGGATGTGATGATAAATAAGAAGTGGCCTTATTTGACTTGAGCTTGGGATGTAGTGTCAAATAAAATTCACTAACTAGTGTATTAATCATAAAAAGGTGGAGGAATTCCTCATCGTGAGTCATGTGTTGTGTGTTTCAGTGGCCTTGCAGCTCCAAGTGATGAACATGACCATTACAGTCCTTTTTATTTTAAATGAATCCTTCAGAAATGAGACCATTCAGTCTGATCCTGGCGTAACCGTGACTCTGAAATGATGTCATCGATGACCTTCTAATATTCACCTTCTGTTGTGTTTCTGAGTCAAAGTAGTAGCAGCAGCTCGACTGTTCCATGCACCGAATGGCTCAGATGGAATTGTCTTACTAAATTATCTATTGAGAGAAGTAATCAGGTTTGAAGTGGAGAATAAACGTCTGGCAGCAATAGCTCAAGTGTTTGACACCATAAATCGCTAAATTGCGCGTGGCAGCCTTTGTTAGATTTTCCTCTTTTTCACCAGTCAGAACTGGCTCTTCACTCTGACATCATCTTTCATCACCAAACCTTCCTACCAAATACTTCCACGCTGTTTTTTTGCCTGCTGGAGAATTTTGCAGCGTAAAGTATGTGAGAATACGGTTGTCATTGTGTCATTTAGGATAAAGCACCGCCTGGAGATCCAAGCAGGAATCTAAATATAGACATATCCACAGGCTCGTGTGGAAGTCATATTCTCAACAGGAAATGGCTCCTGTGGAAGAGAAGCCCTATTTCTTTAGCAAGGACACAAACGACAGCGCTTGTCATATTCCCCCATTCCTGAGATTTAATAGTGCATCGAGTCAGCATGAAAAATACCTCCCCATTCTATCAGGCAGCATATTTACCAAAAGAATAACTGTCATGGCTGCTACTAGAGAGTTTTAGCTCCATGTGGGCTTAAATGAGACGGAATGGTGCAGAAGGTGAATGAATAGGATGGAAACTATTGAGATTTAATGATATCACCTTTGGTTTTGCAATAGAAGCCTGTCACCGTGGTGTATTGAAAGTCCCAGCAGGTCTTTTTCATTTTGCTTTTCTGGTAGAGCAGTCAAATGAGACCAAAAAGTTCCCAGAGATCATCTAAAAAAGTCTGTGTCCGGCTGAGAGCTCTTTACTTATTCCTGTTTACTGTCACGTCATCCCCTCAGTCAAAAGCAGTGGCTTTGCTCCCCGGTGCTGCCAGGCCGATGATGAATGACCAAAGACTTGTTTACTCCGTGGAATATCGATACTGTCTGGAGAAACTCAGGTAGCAAGTTTAGCAAAGAACATGTGAGGGGAGGAAGCTGCGCGCTCAGCACAGCTTCTCTTCCACGGCTGCACAAGATCTTCTCTGGGCTTATAACCCAGTTTAAGCCCCGCAGGCTTTGAGGAGGCCTGCATGGAGCTGTCACACCGGACTAACCTGCTGCTGAATTTCTGTCCATCATCGCATCTCTAAGCCGGGGATTTTGCCTCGGACTCGTCTGTTGGCTGATGGCTCAAGTATGCAAAAAGCAACAAACTTTTGGAACCAGTTTTGAGGAAAGTTTGGTGGTATTTATTGATGATTTTGATGTGATTTTTAGACCCCGTTTGACACTACTGCTACTCCGTAGAGCTGCTGCTCACTGTTATTAAGTATGCATAGAGTATTTTTTAAATAGACTGATTAAATGTCAGAAAGTAGTTCTATTTAATTAAAATAGTTTCCACTACATGCTCAAGGCGAAATCTTCAAATTGCATGTTCTGTCTGATGGAAAGAATCAAGAAAAGATGCAAAATCTGACATTGGAAAAGCTCCAGCCAGCTTTTATGTCGGATAAACTAAATTCAATTATATCAACACGATTGTATTCCATGAAAAATGTGTATAGCGTGCAACAAAAGCCATCGCATCAGCCACATAAACATGAACACACACGCTGAGGTCCAGCTATGTAATCGCACCAAACCATACTGTGGCTTTTCATTGAACGCAGCAATCACCTCCGAGGAAACCAGCGTATTGAATTTCTCAGTAAGTTTTCTAAACACCCAAGGCTTTACTTCCCGATAACAATTAACCTCTGAACACTGAGGCTGTTTGATCCATGACTGCTGGCTCCACCAGCCATTACTCCAAATAACACAGACAAGCGATTGACATTTCAGGAAAATAAATAATGGCTTTTTTCTTTTTTCTTTTTTTTTCCATCAGGGGCTTTTTTTGGTTTTAGGCAGCCCAAAGCACTCAAAAACACGGGTCTCTGCATTCAGTCTTAAAATGTTGGGTATCATAAGACAATAGAAAAATCCATTCTGCAGCTATGGTAAAGGTTTTACATCCAATAATAATCAGCTTTTGTTGTTTTGTGTCAGGTAATTTTAAGGCAAGATTAGAAGCATTTGCATTGTAAAAAGGTACTTAATGCATTAGACTTACTGTGTCTTATAGCAACACATATACAAGAAGGCTTTTTTCTGCACAGCGCTGCAGACTTCTGGGACGTTTCGGGACTAAAACTTTGTCTTTCTCCTGTGGAGCTGACTGACAAGTATCTGATGGTTGCAGCTAAAAATACAAGAGCTGGACTGACTGCCAGACCAAAACACCTTGTGGTGTAAAAACACAGAAAGCGTCGCCCTGCAAGCTGACAGGATTGTTGTTGTTTTTTTTAGATTTGTTACATACTGACATACTGAGATATCTCTGATCAACTTTTTGTGGATGCTAACAAGGACTAGTTTGCTTTAATGTTCAATCAAACCCCAAAAATCAAACAGCTGGATCTGCATACTGTTCCAAAGACCACACCCAGTCTACAAATTTGGGATCACATTTCATGGGACACGGAAACTCAGTTGGTTTTAAATTTTATTCTGAGTGGAATTAAAACGTATTAAATGTCTTAAATCTAACTGGCCCTAAGCTGAAGGATCCCTGTAAAGTGTCCCGACTTATTTGACTGTGTGGCCGCTCACAGCCAGCAGAGTTTATTAAGGGGATTACGGTGGTGGATCAGCAGAGCTGTTCGTCTTCGCCTGGCTGCTGCTCTGGCTACAAGCCTCATCTGCTAGTCTCTGCTCTCGCTTTACAAAAGGTTCTCTTCACAAGACGCCAAGAGGAATTTGTCGAGTCAAAGCCAGATCTCTACCAGATTCCCTCAGAGAGCTTCTGTCCTGTCATCTCTGTAGATGTCTGAGAAAGCTTTGGAATCATTGTCCTGCGGGATCAGATTTTGGGGATCAAATATAGACAGTAGATGAGTAGCAACTAATTTTTCACAATGTCAAATAATCCATAAATTATTTTCTCAGTTACATGAATGGTTGGTTGTTCTAGAAGATGGCAGAACATGGTGGAAGCATTGAGCAGTGTCTCCCAAAACCCGAAGCGACATCCTGAAAGGTCTCGTTTCGTCTACAACCAAAGATATTGAGTTAATAAACTAGAAATCATAGAGATAAGAAGCTGGAATTGTAGATTTTAGTCATTTTCTCTTAGAAAATGACTGAAACCAGTGATTCAATTACCAACATAGTTGCCAGTTAATTTAATAGTTGAGATCTAATCAATAAAGCGATCAATTGTTGCACCTCTGGACTGTATTATGAGTCCTTGTGCTGAGGCTGTTAGTCTCAAAGTTAATTAGATATTGACTATTGCATTAGACAGTAATAATGTCATTTTATTAGCACTCATGAGTAGAACAGCACCAATAAGATTTTGATGAGAACATGAGAATAAAATTATCTTTTAAAGTTGGTTTTTATTATCTAGGTTTTAAACTGATGAACTGCTGGTACTAATTTCTCCTCCCAAAGGAACAGAAGCTTCTCAGAAAGACGGATGAAAGCAAGACTAAGAATTACATTTTTTGCAGTTGTTTGGTTTGGTGATATTTGGTGCGAACTCGAGTTGAAATAGCCAAATGAGCTGATCCCAGAGTGGAGCACTGACCGCCACCAACTCTGTTTGATGTGATGTGATGTGAATACACCTTTCCTCTGAAGACAAACAAACACAGCTGTCCACTCTGCTGCCACTTCCACTCATGGCCTGGATGGCCCGGCGAATGCATTGTGCTGATGGCTCCACATTTATTCTCCGCTAGAAATCTGAATAGCGGACAGAGTGGAATATAAATTGCTAATTTGACCAAATCACAAAAGAAGTAGACCAGTTTATTTTAAATGAAACCTTGTTTGGTGTGAAAGGAGGAACTGGCGTTGAGGATGTCTGAGTACAACGATCATTATCATCAGCTCTGCCACTGCATAGGAAGTCATTGTTGCAGATAGTCGGAGGACGCTCTCCGCTGCCAACGTATTGTTTGCTTAAACAAGCCACAGCGGGCAAAGGGCATGGGCACGGTGTTGCTCTCATAGGCATAACAAGATGTAATGTCAAGGTTAATTGACCAGCGGGGTCTTGTCACATTGGATTAGAGGCTTGAAGTGGATAGAACCCATATGCAATATAACACACCCTACCCTTTTAAATGTATCCGTCAGACTCTCTCCAGTTCATTTCTCTCTAATGTAAAGTGCTCTGTATTAGCAGGGAGGGAGACGAGGGTGGATGTAACAGAGCTCTGTTTAATGCAGAACTGAGCCGGAATAGAGACGTCTTATAGAGCCTGAAGAAATTAAAATGATTCATCTACTGCATGGAAGTGGTAAAAAAGGATTCTAACTATATGCAAAGATGGGGTGGAAATACACTGCCTGGCCAAAAAAAAAAAGTCGCCCACCTGGATTTAACTAAGCAAATAGTTAAGAACCTCCCATTGGTTAATTACTACAGTGATGAATGTGTTTGAGCTGCAGTAACTTATTTAACCCAAGCTGATGCAGTGAGGAGCTTCACAACTACTCAGCTGTTTTTTTCCTCTGCTTTACCTGTAATACCGGATCTCCCTGTCTAACCCTGAAGGAGCATTTGGATCTGAAATTGGCTGTTAGGTCTCGCAAGGTGTCAGACTTAACAGGCGATTAATGGAAATGTAGGTATTAAATGGGATTAATTCACCAAAACAATGTGACTTCATAAATGTGAGTGTAATACCCAAAGGATTCTTATCTTGGTTGGTTCTGCATGGTTTAAAGTACGATTGAAGAATAATTCAGGTTTATTAACTCAACTTGGGTTGTTTTTGCATAGGATCTTGGATCTTGGATCTTGCTGTTTGTTATACTGTGTTGTTTTTGGTTTTTGTGGAAGTGCCAACAAAGTTTCGTTGCAGAAATGCGATGACAGTAAATATCCTTGAATCTGCTGTAGTCTTGAATGGTGACCATGGGCAATCAGAAGGTCCATCTGGTTATAAACAATGCAGTATTTTAGCCAGATGATCTTAACCACTTTAGGAACGACAGCCAAATATCTGACAATAACACAAGTTGTAATAAACAAGAATAATCCTTCAAACACATCATTTCAATACAGATAACATATGCACTGAAGGCATGTTACAGTAAATTGTCTTCACTTCCTTATTTCTTTTCTAATAAATTCAAAAATGATCTCAATCATTTCAATCACTGTCTCAGTGGGATGTATTCTAGGAATGACTCACAGATCTACTTGGATTGTATACTATTTTTCTCTTGCTGTATTTGTATGGAGTGACTTTTAGAACACCCACAATATGTTTAAAGAACCTGAAATGTCAGCCAGTGGGAGTTGACTTTTTGCTTTGTGTTTAGGTTGTTGCTCTGACTTTCTTTTATTGCTCAAAAGTGCTATTTAATAAGTTCTTCTCTGGGGGTTTTGAAAGTAATATTTCCTCTTCAGTTGGTATATATATATATATATATATATACTGCCTAAACAATCAGGGCATTTATAAACCTTTTTATGGGGATAATGTCATTTTCAAATTTTTTACTTTTATTCAGAACCATGATTGTGTGTCTGATGTATTGCATGGCGAAGTCCCAGGTGTTTTTCCAAAATTACAGACTAGTCGAGAGTCAAAATGAGTGTAATATTCCTTCTTTATTGATGCAGTTCTCGAAATAACTAGGGTTGAGCATTTTAGCATGTTTTATTTAACGAACCCACATTTCCTGCTGACATTTTGAGTGTAGATTAAGTAAAATTACAGACTTGACTATGGAGCCCAGCAGTTTTATTAGTCTCAGCTCTAGAACTAAGTGTGGCAATTGGTCTGACCATGCAGAGCTACACATTAGACGATAGCATTTACTAGCAGCTTGTTAAGTGAAGTGCAAGACATTTTAAAGTCTCTAGTGTGAACATGATTGCTACTTACTGTAAGGACATCGATGATTATTGCTTGACTGCTGGTGGTGACCTCAACCCTTTTTCACCTGTTCTTGTCCTGTAACTCAGTCATGATTAGCTTTTAGCTATAGCCAAGGCTGTATTTGGGTGGGTGAGACATGTATGATGCTTTACAGAGTCAAATTCACAGCACAGCATTTGTCTTTAATTTGTGTTTAGGGACCGCAGCTTGAAAGTGACCGCTTGTTATATCTGCTGACTGACAGCACAAACAGAAGAATATGTTAATGAGAGCGTCTTTATCGGGAATTTGGCTTTATTAAAATAAGGTGTGTTTGAGCACAGAGAGCAGGAGCGAAGAAAACAGATGTAAAGTGTCTCTGTGTATTTTCTCTTCAGGCGTATTCTGCCACTGAAATCCTGCAAAGGCTGCACACTACCTTTGAAGAATTGGGTCTTCTGAAACATTTACATTTTACAAATAATGCTGCCATTGTCTGAAATTGTAGCACTGACTACATCTGACCAATGACTGGAGCCAAAAATGACTGACGTCATAACACAAACAAACAAACTGAGGTTGACATCATCAAGTTTGCTTTGCTCTTTGCCCTTAGGCGTATTTCAAACTTGTAGAATTGAAATAACATATTATGTAGTCCACTTTGGCTTTTTATTTCTGTAGTACAAAACCACAAACTTGCCTGTCTTTATCGTCTTTACAGCAAATCTGTAGACTCTCTTTTGACAAAACCACTTTCAAAAAGCTTCAAAAATGAAGCCAGCTGCTGAACATGGACTATATATACATTATGGGTCTGAAGGTGTCTCATTGTTTGCCACTCTGCTTTGCTGGCGTGCCGTTTTTCATTACGGCGCTGAAAAGTGATTTGAGCCTTGAGGAACAGCAAACATGGATTTCATCATGCGCAGCCCACCCATTAGAGAAACTCCATTTTCCATGCCATGTCGCCGGGCGGAACAAGAGATAAGTGTGGGGAGTTGAAGTGCAGTGCGCTCGCTGGCAATACTCCCTCCTGCTCTCTCTTTCACTTTCTCGCTCTATTTCTCTCTCGAGCAAAGACACTCGCACAATGTAGTTAATTAGGGAATGCTTTTATTGCTTTCTGGGACTCAGGTTCCTTTAATTAAGGAACGCTGAAGTGCCTTTCACTGGAAGTCGCACGCTTGATGAATAAGATAAGGGCCGGGTTCATGCATTGATTTCCACTGTAACTGTCACAATGGCATTCCGTCAGGCGTTCCAGTGAAATACCAGAATGACTGTATGGTCGCACAAGCTTTAGTGGTTGGAAGAGAGATTTTACAGTGTATTCACTCTGTTAATCAGAGCTTTTCATGTGGGGGGAGAAAATAACCATCCTAGCGTTTCATAGGAGAGGTGATGGAGCTGTGGTTTGAAAAACGGACCTGTCGCATCTCTGACACTTCCATTAAAAGACTGTCTACTTACCTTACGCCATGTTTGTATTTATGCATGCAAAGTAGAAGTAGCTATTCCAATTTTGATTGTATCAGCAGCATTTGTCAAAAGACCTGTAATAGTAATCAGAACAGAAAGTTTGCCACGCAGATACTAAGCGTAAAAATACAACTAGTACCATTTTTATAAAACAGCACCAATTTTATAAAGGTTTGGAAGTTAAATTACCAAACAAAAACACTTAAATTTGCTTTTAACTTAACTATAAAATGCAAAAATTTTAATGATATTCATTAAAGCTATTAATTAAGGTTGCATTGTTTTATAAATGGTGTCTAATTACAAAGTCACTCCACAAATTTGCCTCAAAATCTCAATTTTAATGTGGAAAATGTGACTTTCCTTTAACATGCAACGTTTGTCTACATGTATATAACAATATTTACAGATTTAGCCTCTTCTTATTGATGTAAGGTATAAAGCTAACAAACAGCACCTGGCCCACAGTCTATTCTGCATATTGCACCACATTTCTAAAGGAAATGCTCCTGATTTCAGGAGGCTCATGGTAAACGAGACCTATCCAGCGTCACCTCCATTACCGCAGCGCTCCGAGGCAAGGCCAAAGCTGTAGATCCTGAAGTTATTTCAGAGCATCACTCACTGTTTTTCCTTGGAGGAGAGTGCTTATTGATTTTGTCAACAGAGAATCGATTTTTCTCCTCGCTCTCTCTCTCCCTCTGGACCTCAGCAAAGGAACCACAGCTGAATGCTGGTGAGCAAAATCCCAGAGTGATAGACTCTAATATACTTTTCTGTTTTGATGGGTCTTTCTGGACTTTTTCCCAGATAAAGTCTTCAGAGGGCTGCAGTTTGACCTGCTTTATGTTTTCTGTTGGTTTAGTGGAGCGAGGGTTAATTCCTAAGATGAAACATAACGTGTTTGTCATGTGGGAATTTTTTTCTCTCCGAAGAAAATTAGGAAGAGTAAATAAAGCTTTCGAAAAGAGCAGCGGCTCGGTCACCTTTCGTGTCGAGTCGAGGAACCATTAGCAAGGCCCTGCCAGAGGAGCTCTAGCAGAGGTCAGACTGAGAGGAAGTTAGCAGATATAACAGATAGAAGTAGGAGTCTGGACATTCAAGGCTTTACAAGAGCAGTAAAGTCTTTAAATCAATTCTACAATGCACAGACAGCAGTGAAGGACAGCAAGTATAGGTCTAATATGGTTATTCTCTGCATTTTGTGTCAAGTGCAGTCTTGTTTTGGTCCAACTTTAAAGTGCATTGGGGCTTGGAGAAAAGCTTGTTTAAGTCTGCAGAGGAAAGGAGCAACCTGATGATGGTTAGCTGTCTCAGAAAAATGACTAAACTGTAAAATATGCTCCCAAAATGGGCTCATTCGCGTGCATTCCTCTCTATTAAAATGAGGGCTGGGCTGCCAGGTGTTTGGTGTCTGCTGTGTGGAAGGAAGGAGCAGCGATTATGACTGCTGAAGGGAGAAGTCTGTTGTGAGGTCCCTCATTATTTTTCAGCCCATCTGGACTCAGTGGTGTCTCTCCGGTACTTAAAACAGCCCACTTCTCCTTCCTGCCGTCGTGTTTGTTCAGAGCATCCCTGAGCGTCTGCGCTGGCCACCGCTGGCTGACTGCTGATTATAGCTGAGATAGGTGTCGGTGTGTTTGCTGCTGCCTGTCACTGTGTTGTTGAGCCGAGCGTCTGACACCGTGAAGGTGACACAGCTGACTGCTGCTTGTCCACTTTCTGCAGTCAGCTCCATACGACATGTGGCTGAGGGGAAAACAACAACTCACCAGTCACATGGAACTGCACTCTGTGATTTGTCATCTTATAAGTGGTTTTATTATAAGTGTGAAGAGCAAAAAGTTAGTGAATGTAGCACAATCCAAGGTGGAATACAACCGGAGAATGTAAACAAAACCGTCTTACAGCGCTCCGCTCTGCTTGCCAGCTAGTTCCACGTAACCAGTTCCACGTAACGATGAAACGCTGTAGGTCGAGGACGTCGTAAGTCGAGGACCCCCTGCAATAACATTAGATAAATTTGATTTATTTTCTGTTTCTTACTAGAATCATTGTTGTATTTATGAGTTATGGGTTAGACCAATTTGACATTAAAATCTAGACCATAAAACATTACAGAAATTTTTTGTGATTTTTTGTAGGTTAGACTACTCTGCTTCTAACCCCCTAAATTATTATTATTATTATTATTATTATTATTATTATTATTATTATTATTATTATTATTATTATTATTATTATTATTATTATTATTATTATTAGGGACTACTGCTGAGGAATACTCACAAAAGTGTGATATAAATGTCAATACATTCCCGCACCTGTTAAATGTTCCAAGGCCATATCATCCCTCCTGATTTTCATCTGTAAATTTGGCACTAATATATTCTGTGTGCTACTTAAATTTAATTTGTTGAACCCTGCAGGAAGCCTGCTGATGTTAAGAGCTGCTCAAGAGTCACAAATCAACAGATGAATTATACCATTGTAGCTTCTTGTCTTTCCAAAGCATCATGCACAGCTTTTAATTTCATTGCTTGAAAATTGCTAAAGATAGAAACCCATATTTTTCTGTTTAGACAGTTTTAAGTTTTACCCTCACAGTCTAAATATGCAATTAAGTACTGTGCTTCTAAAAAATAGGTGTCATGTTATTGTTTTCTACAATTTGCTGGTTAAAAAGTGGAAAAGCATAAAGCTCTTCTGTTCAATTTAATTAAGTTAATGAGCCAGTGAAAAACATTTTTCTCAGCTCAGTTACAGGCTTAGTTTATGACTGTCATACATTATTTTACACTCGAGGTCGGTGTCTGTTTTCCAGAAATATTAATTAAAAGTGCCCTTTTGAAAGCTCAGTTTGACAGTGTTGTGATTCTGAAAGTCCATCCAGTGTCCTCAATGCTCTTCTAAACATCGGAAGAGAAGAGAATTCCTATATGGTGCACAAGGAAAACACTTCAATCTGTTTGTCAAGTATCCACTGGTGAAACCAGTATTCAGGTCCTTTATTTAAGTAAATGTACCAATAGAGCGATGTAAAAATATTCCATTAAATGTGAAAGTCCAGCATGAAAAGTCAAATACTGTTAAAGTACATGTACAAAATGTATCTAAAGTAAAAGTGCTGGTTTGCTACCTCTGACTGATAGATGTCTAGATAGATGTCTAGATGGATAGATAGATGTCTAGATGGATAGATAGATGTCTAGATGGATAGATAGATGTCTAGATAGATAGATAGATGTCTAGATGGATAGATAGATAGATGTCTAGATAGATGTCTAGATGGATAGATGTCGAGATGGATGTCTAGATAGATGTCTAGATGGATAGATAGATGTCTAGATGTCTAGATAGATGTCTAGATAGATGTCTAAATAGATGGATAGATGTCTAGATGGATAGATAGATGTCTAGATGTCTAGATAGATGTCTAGATAGATGGATAGATGTCTAGATGGATAGATAGATGACATTGGATCATTGGATTGAACTACTACGTATCCAGACAATGCAGGACTTTTTGTCAAATCTTAGATTTTTGGTGATATGTTGGATCATTTAAACATTTACTGAAACGAAACCATGTGAGATGTTTAGAGGAAATTATCACAGTTTGGTGGAGCTGTTAACATCTCATAGAGCCAGAGGCTATGGATGACACTATTTTCACAGTTGGATACACTTGGTGAAATTAATAATACAGTATTTAATTAGGACTCTGCTTTTAAGGGAAACATGAGCACAATGATAATATTACTGCGTTGTTCCAACTTTACAGGTAAGAAAACTTTAAAGTGAAAGAAAGCTTGAGTTTAAAAGAACCTGGACACTTCCTCTATTGTTCTCTAACTTTTGTCTTCGCTCAGCTCTTTGTTCGGGTTTAATTCACCCGCTGAGATTCGACTCAGTAGCTCTGCCTTTGAGGAAAGTTTTTGCCTAAAACTGCAGCCTATCTGTGAAAAACTTCAAAGCCTAAAATCCCAACACAAAAGATTAATTTCATACTATTTCTAAAGGGAATATGGAGGCTGAAAGCGTGTGAAGGAAGGGGTGCAAAGCCCCCGTGAACCCGTTTGGTCTGACTGCATCATCGGATTGTCATGGTCGTACCTCCGTTAATGCCTCCAGAGCGCACCCTGCAAAATTACCACAGCCCTCACTGCCGGCAACTTCTGTGTTGCCGGTGATTGCCGTGAAAGTGTCAGCCGTCTGAGAATGTTTTGTTTAAATGGCAAGTGGAAAATGCCAACATCTGTTACTTCCACTAAATTGGCTGAAGCTGTTCAGTCGGCTCGTGTCCTGCCGATCATTAGGAGTCTGCCACTTCTTAATGGACCCCGGCCTGGTGTAGGTGGGCACAGATCAGCCATGCTGTCCCCACGCTCACCTTCCTGCTTTTATCTCACCTGTCAGTCGATATAATCACTACTCTCTGGAAACTTTGGTTCGAATGCCGCTTCGGTCCACTTCACTGAAATGTTGTTTTCCTCCCTGTGAGATGCAGTTTCATCTCCGCCAGACGTCTAATTCTTTCCCGTTTGTTGTTTTCCGCAGTGCCATCATGGGCCATCGTCTCGATCGCCTTCGTGGCCATCGTCCTGGTGTTAGCTTGCTGCTTCTGCATCTGCAAAAAGTGGATATTCAAGAAGAAAAACAAAAAGAAGGGCAAAGACAAGGGCAAAAACGCCATTAACATGAAGGACGTCAAAGATGGAGCCAAAACCGAGGTAAAGACTATTGTTGTTTAAATTTCACATAAAGTAACTTCCCTGCATGCTAATTTAACAACACACTTATTGCCTTAACATTTTGTTTATCCTGTTTCCATGACAATTTGAAATACTTTGTCCAGAAATATGTCTTAAACATATCTAATAATGTTTTTATGTTTCTTGCTATGCTCGACATACTTTTTGTTTTTATAATTTTAAAATGTTCTAATTTTCTACGCAATGGCTGCTACTGAACTGTATGTATTTTGTATGTATAATGTATTTACTGCTGCCAAAGAGATACATACAGTATTACTCGCTATGATATTTCACCATTTAATTTTTAAAAAAAAAAGAATTCAGTCTAATTACAGGAGAGTTAATGGAAGTCATTTAGATGACTTCAGATTTAAGAGAGAGAGTGTTTGAGTCTCTCTTTTTTTTCTCCTGCTAATCGTTCCTGTGAGTGTTTCTTTTTGTCATATGAGGACCTGCTCACTCGTTGAAGAGTGTGAGTAACGGTTGCTGTGTAATGAAGTGGTATCCACCCAGAGAAATGACATCACCAAGCCAAAAAAACAAACGGGGAGGAACTGAAATAGAGTCCTTCGACAGTGCAGAAGGGGAATCTGTGACACGCTGACACTGGAAAATGGAGTTAGCACACTAATTGCCCCAGCAGAGCATCATTACACTACCGCCCTCCCTAGAATCGTGTACAAAGTGTGTTTAATTTGCAGCGACGCCTCTGCTACCAGAGGCGGATCAGAATCACAGACAGAAACCAGTGACAGTGTTTTCATAGCTCATTTGACTCACTTACTGCACAAGAAAGCAGTAATTATGACCTAAATGTTAAAGACTCTTTTATTCTCTTATACAACAGTGACCGGCAGGACATTTTATTACCCAGCAAGGTCATTCCAACACCTGCAGTACAGTACATCACTCAGCTTGTTAGTGGACGTGAATTTTCATTAATTCACCCAGGTGTTGTCCTCAAATAGCCATTAATCAAAATAAAAGACATCAGTTATCGGTCACCCTAATGACTAATCTCTGAGATCGGTGAATCTGCCACTTCCGAGGCGAGCGGTCATTTCTCCTGGTGTGCCCAGACTCTGGTGTGTTAACTCCTGTGTGTGGTTGTTTTAATTTGTGTTTCTTCCTTCTATGTCCTCCTTATCTGTGTTGTGTCTGATGACTGTTCGGGATGGTCACTGGCGGTAGGTTCCTAATTGCTGTTGGATCTTCTTAAGCCTGCTGCTCTGACGTTTTTTTATAGCCTCTTGACAACAACTACTACTCCCATAGAACCAAATATATGTAACTATGCATACAGTACATGTATATCTACTGTATATATGTGTGTACAACCTGCATATGCACATATATATGTATGAAAGAAACACTGGGTGCGCATTGACGAGGTTGAACCACGCTGATTTCCATGCCAAGCTAAAGTCTCCCGCCTTTTGAATCTTTAATTTCCATTTCAAACGAGTGGCGGCGAGCGAACGTAGAATGATTGAGAGGCTCTTCAAGTAAATGCTCTTTTGAAGCTGCTGATGAAAAGGAAGCTTTTGGCGTACAGTAGCATTCGCATTCGCCCGTGTCAATCCAGGTGAAACCGATCGTACCTTTTTCCTGGAGCACAGCTGCAAACAAGTTGGATTAATCTCATAAAGTCATAAAAAAAGAGAGATTTTATTTCCTCAATCATTTTACCTGCTCTAATTTTCAAAAACAAAAAAAAACACGAAATTGGTCACGAAAGGCGGAGGCCAAGTGGCTCAGCGGCAAATTTCGAACCAATCAGTGTTGTTCAGCCTTTTGCTTTCACATGAGCAACTTGACCAACTAATAGGAGCGGGCCCCGATGTACATTACGACCCCTTGTACCAACACCTCCCCCACCCACCGCTGGCATGATGCTTCTAGCTACCATCGGCGTAGGGGGATAACATCACAGCTTTAGGGTTATGATGACAATGCCACTGTATGTCTGAGGGTGGAAGCAGACCTGAGAATGGGGGAAATCACACGAGAGCACCGTTTTGTACGACAGAGAATGCTCTGCATGCCTAACCAAAGAGACTTCTTGGAAGGCGACTTTTGGCGCTGAATGAATGAACCTTGAGAGCTAGCCTTTTGCCTCTTCAATCGCATGTTGTTCTTATAACGAAAGCCCTTCACTTGCCCCACCTCCCCTCCCCTCCTCCCCACCAGTGCCACCACCTGCTACCCCTCACCTCAGTGCCAGGCTAGCGAAAGGGCAACTTCACGTCTCACTCTCTGCCACCTCAGACACTTCCCGGTTCATATGTGTTTTTTGCCAGAGATTTGATCTGCCTGAAATAACATCAAGGGAATTGTCTTACTGTGATCTTTTCCGGATACATCTCTCTCTCTCTCTGTCTCTCTCTCTCTGTCTCTCTCTCTCTCTCTGTCTCTCTCTCTCTCTCTCTCTCTCTCTCTCTCTCCTTCTTTCTGTCCTCTCTCTACCTTCCCCCCCTACTTCTTCCTCTTAGTGCCTGCCCATTGCTCTCATTTCTGGCGCCATCATTTGATCTTTCCTCCCTTTAGACAGAAACTCCCCGACATTGATAGAAAAGCACCATCAGGGGACCAGGCCCGGGGCTTTAGTGCATCAACAGAGCATGTCCTGGTGTTAACTGCTATGGTGTTTTAGTGCTTGCTTCCCCCCTCCCCGTTTTCCCCCCTTTTTACACCGTAAAACAAGTGGGAGCTTTTACAGGAGTAGGTCCGCTGGCAGGACCTGGGCGGGGAACGGCTGGCTGGTTGCTAGCACCAGCGACAAACAGGCGACACTGACTCTTGGTGGGTGTCTCCTTCAGGCCTTGAAGGATGAGGAGGATGCGGAGACAGGGCTGACTGAAACGGAGAAAGAGGCCGAGCCCAAGGAGGACCAGAAACTGGGCAAATTACAATACTCCCTGGATTACAATTTCACGGAGAATACGGTAAGGATCAGTACTCCAAATCTCTCTCAGTGTGTGTCGTTGTTGCAAAAAGGGTCCTCCCCCCCCGTAAGTATGGTCACACCCAGCTCCTGAGGTCCATCTCTCCAGAGATTAAACAGGACCCAAGCCAGGTTTTGCACAACATACTGGTTTTGTTGCATCACCGCCACCATAAGCACAGTTTGGTCGTTGAAGCTTGAGAACGATCTCACAGGGATATATCATGGTGGTGGAGTTTGTGCGTTCGCCGCTGAGCCTTGTAAGAGATACAGTACACTATTGGGATTTAGTTTGCCTCTGTATTTGTTTCTTTCTTTCTACTTGATTGAATACAGCCCCTGCAGATATCCATCTGCTTTATGTCTTTCCAGCGACTGAGTTTTAAAAAGCAGAATGAGGAACCACGTCAACTTGCCGGCGCCAGATGTTGCGTGACAGATAATAGACGCGGTGCATGAACACACTGTCCCTCTCTGGGCTAGCTAACTCCCCGCTATAAACACAACTGACAGCTTCGATTAGACAATAACACCCACTGCTCCTGCACAGCCTGAAAAAGGTGCATCTCCCTTATTAGAAAGCTGTAACAACAATGCCCTCTCACACCTTGTGTCCCTTTTGCTTCATTTTTATTTATTTTATTTATTTAGACGGGACAGTGCATATTAATGAACATACAATGTCATGATAGTTTACACGGTTACAGACGTATAAAAAAACAATGTAGTAAAACAAATACGACAGTTAATACTGACTGGGTTAAACCTACCTTAAAGTGCTTCCTAGGCAGAGTCTGTCATAAAGTGCATATAGTTAAACAGCCTGTTTTTAAAATATCTGATTTTAAAGTGCCTGAATATCTCAATGTTTGATTGTCAATCATCCATGTCTTATACTGTCTCTAAAAACTGACAAAAAGTGGAGCTTTCTCTGATCGCTGTAGGTAAAGTTTTCCAGTTTGTACAACCTTTAATAGATAAGGCATTCTGTGCAAAAGAGGACTTTCTAAATTTTACTTCACAGTCACCCCTGGTGGCTGACCTTGTATGACCAATACCATTCTTCTTTTTAATAAAATCCCCCAGGGCCAGTGGGGGCGTCCCATTCACAGACTTATAAATTAAAAAAGCACTTTTAAATGATTTGAAACTCTCAAATAATCTGGTCAATAGTCAATAGTTTTTCAGCGTTAAACGTGTGAAATTTTCATCAGTTCCCAGATTTCAGAGTCAATAGTGGAGCTAATAAAATTAGAAAGTGCAGACACCATTAGTGTTCAGTCAAGCAGACCAATATTTCTTTCAGAGAAGAAGTCATTTCATAAGAACGGATATTAACTGGACAACAGTCCATCTCCCAGAGTTGATCTGTCATGTAGTGGGAGGTGGTGACAGGTCTCTATGAGGTTCCTGATTACACAGGTAATAAGCTCCACCGTGGAGCTAAAGTGTAATGAATGGATGACAGTGACCTGAGAGAAGCCGGGCTCAGCTCGCTGCCTCTGAAGTTAAAGAAGCTCACAGCAGACAGACCTAAAAACTCAGGGAGGCAGCCGCTCATCTGACCCACTTTCAGCTCAGTGACAGTCGCTGTCCAGAGGCTTTCAGGAAATGTTTTTTATTTAGACTTAGCTTTCAGGTCCGTGCAGTCAACATGAGAACTGCTCAAGGATTTCTGGCACCGGGGAAATTTCCATTAATACTGAATAGACGCCTGCTCTCACAGAGGAGGGCATGGAGTGTCTAGTCCTGGGATAGTTTGCAGTTAGAGATTATGTTGAAGCATGAAGATGGTATCATTCAGTGTTTGCCTTGCCTTGATGAACTGAAATTCAGTTTTTCCAACAAAACAATCCCATTTCGTCCTCCGCGCAATTTCACAACTGGAAGAACCAGCCCAATATCCCTAGAAATCACGTTCGCAGCAAAGCCGGATTAGACTTGAAATGAACTACTCAATTTGTTGCCAGACCACACGGAAAAGGCAAAAGTGTTTGCTTTTCCAAAAGGATTCATCTGCTGTCACGGAGCGAGCCGGAAATCCTTTAAATAGGAGCAACGGCTCACACCTTTAGACCTTGAAGGAATTTGTGGTGTTGCACTCATTTGTACACATCTGAGGTGGCAGAAGCTGCTGTGCAAAGAATGAAAAGGAAAGCTCATGAGAGAGTTTGAAACCCTGCACACCATCCACATACTTTGCTCCCTCCCTCCACTGAGCCAGCTGTTGCATGACTTGAGTGTAATTGCTGGATATGGACAAATAGCAGCTCCACCATGGAAAAGATGGAAAATAAGCCGTCATGTGGCCTCTATGTATGGAAGTCTGGGTGATAGATGAGCATATAGCATGGTACAGTCTGTTTAAATTGCAGTTTGCTCTCCACAAATACTGAATGTCATTTTTTAAAAGCATTATCTTTGTAAGCAGGAGTTGCTAAGATATAATTCTACCTCAATGATTATATCATGTATCCATAAACTTTCTCTAACTTAACCCTGAGGCCCAAATATAGAAAAAAATTAGCAAAAAAATAAACAAATTTTTTTTAAAAAGCCCAAATATAGAAAAAAATGTGCAACAAAGGAGGAAAAAATATGTATCTAAAACAAATATAGAAAAAAATAAAATAAACTAGAACTAATTCTATATTCATATATATATATATATGTGTGTTTGTGTGTGTGTATATATATATATATATATATATATATATATATATATATATATATATATATATATATATATATATATATATATATATATATATATATATATATATATATATACAAAAAACATGAACTGACCTTCAGTTGTAGAAACTGCAATGATGAAAAGTAAGACCAAGGTCTACAACGGCTGTAATTTGGTATTTATGTTGCTATAACCCCTGGTAGTCAAGGCTGGTGGTATTTTTCTCTTCTGTAAGAAAGAAACATCACGTGATAAGAGGCAGGGAACAATGTGTAGCAACAAAACCAATCAGAAAGTGACCATGGGTGGATGCCTGTGTCATCTTTTTAGACCAAAGTGCAGCCCTGGAGTTTTTCAAACTAAAAGAGAGTGAGCAGCTTTTCCAAAAGTTTCATTTGTCGGGGTCTTAAAACTCCAGAACAGTGCGGACTCTGGCAGTAACACAGCAGATGTTATGCATTTTAAAATGAAAACTTGTTAGTATGGATGCAGCCTCTGCACACTGGATCATGAATAAAGCTATTACCATGTTTATGAACTCCACATGACCTCTTTCAGTAGAGGTGCTTGCCTCTGGGAATGAGGTGATGTTCAAAAAAACCAAACACCTTTTGCTAAACAAAAAGCTACCAGTACGCTTCGCAGACGTGCAGCTTTCATACTAATTTGTCTCAAATATTAGAAAATATGCTCCTCCTTTAAGATCCCGCTGTCAGCGCTACGGACTAATTAATTGCCTGCGTATCAAAAGAGACTTGTGTCCCATGATGGCATAAAACTCTGTCAGTAAATGTTCCACCCCGCCAAGAAGAGGAGGGAAACACCAGCATGTCTGTGTGCAAAATGCTGAGACGACGAGATCAGGCGGAGTGGGAAAAGACTCGCAGATTAATGTCAGGTCCTTGTGGCGAACAGCCCCAGCTTTGTTTCTGTCTGTTAACCACCACAAATGGCCGCTGCCCCTGGTGTTGATGACAGTGGGTTTATACACTAATGAGACGAAAGGTTTTGTAAAAGATCCAAATCATTCGGGGAGCGGCGGCGCGGCTACTTCAGGCAAACACACAGCAAATGAACCACAAAGAGCCCTCTCAGCGCGGCAGGAAGAGGATTATAATGTCATTCCTACTTTCAACATCATTACCATATTCATTGCTCTTTTTCTGCAGGTCAAGAGCAGGCGTATGGCTTTGTGTCCGGTCAGAATATGTGAATTTTCAACCGTTAATTAAGAAGAGATGAATTTAAAAAAAATTCAGAATGTTTCTTTTTTTTAATTTTAATTATTTATTTCAGGATTCCCCCCCAGTTCAGACAGTTCATCTCCAAACTAACACTCTGTCTCTGCAGTAAATATTAGTCAGGAGGAGAACTGTGAGTCAGGAATTGGGCTCGACAGATAAGGATTTTTTGAGGCCGATGTTGAGTCCGATATTTAGCAGAAAAAAAATTCCGATAACCGATTAATTGGCCGATTAATTTTAAAAATATATAATGAATAAAATATCTTCTTTTTTGGTCCCATACAAAAAATGTAAAAAAAAAAAAAAGTTTCTTTAAGAACATGTTCTTAAAGAAAATATTAGAAGTATTACTGATATATATGTAATCACTTTAGATATTTTTAGGATTTTTTTTTTGAAGATTTTTACTCATTTTTTTTGGAAAATGTTTACAAGAATTTTCTTGCCAAAATTTGCAGATTCATTTATTTTTAATTTTTTTGTAAAATTGTTAAGGGAAACTTTTAAGGAATTATTGGAATTTTCTTCCTGAAGGTTTTGCAAATTTTCTGAAATTTGGGGAATTTTTTTGCTGAATTTTTGGATTTTTTTCAGACAAGGAAACTATGCTTTTGGTGCCTGTAAATGAGGACAATGGGAGGGTTAAATGAGCCTCAACACGCAGCCGACAGAGTGATGAACGCTTGTTCTGGACGCTAATATTTTGTACACTTACATTATTTCTGCAGTTACTTACTAGCTTTTAAGCAGTTAGCTAATGCTATGCTAGGTTAGCATAACTACAGTGATGTGAGGACTGAGGATTGAATGGAGTCAGAGCTACATGTATTGGACTAACGGGGCAAGGACATCATTCAACAGCATTTACTGTTTTATGAGAAATTAAGAATATATCGGCGTTTAATCGACAAAACTCCAGCTAATGATGATTATTTTGAAAAGGGCTGTAATCCACCGGTTTAATCAGCTGGCCAGTAAATCAGTCGGACCCTATCCAGGAAGTCCAATCTTTGTTGTGTTCTTTGAAAGTGTGTGTACATGTGTGTGGAGTCGCATTAGAGCCATGATGTGCTGGGACAAAGCCCTCCAAGACGAGCTGCCAGCAGCTGAATCACCGTCCTGCACCAAACCTGGTCATCGTGCTGCTCGCTGGTCTGAAGAGCAGCACACAAATAAAGGGAGGGTTAATACCAGCAGATCCGAGTTAAACAGAAAAACCCACACAGGTGTGCAAACACACACACACACAGCCGCTGTTGTTCCTGTTTTTTACTCTCAAAGATGTGTTTACAGCTTTAAATCAAATTATGCAGAAACGAATAGAAAAAAACTATCTGGATCAGTGATTAATTATCGAAGTCGGCCTCTCAGTGTCAATATTCCTGCTCTTTCTTTTAATCATTGTGAATATGTATCGTGTTTGGGATTTGGTAAGCATTATTTTGACAGACAAAATGAAGAAGCAAAAGCACGATCTGTTGTTTAATTGATGATAATTGTTTTAATCAATCAGACCGTATTTGTGTAGCACTTTTCATTCAGATGAACACAACGTGCTTCACTGAACAAAAACAATGCCCTACAAAAACATTGTGTTCTAAATGAACAACTCAGGAAACACCATCATGAATAACCAGAAGCAGAGTCAGTCAAAATAAGTTCAAAAGAAAGTTTGATCAATCATTCATTAGTTTAATCCAGGGGTGTCAAACATGTGGCCTGCGGGCCAAAAGTGGCCCACCAGATGGTCCAATTTGTTTCCATTGTTTTTTTTTGTCTCGCTTGTGTTTTTTGTCCTTTTTTGTCATTTTGTGTTTTGCTTTATTTGTTGTTTTGAGCATTGTTTTTTGTTGTTTTGTGTTTTTCTTTGTCTTGCTTGTGTTTGTCTGTTTTTTGTTGTTTTGTTTCTTGTTTTTGTCATTTTTTGTCTCATTTATGGAATTTTTTGTCATGTTTTTGTCATTTGTCCCTTTTTTGCAGCTGTGTAACTTTTTTGTCTAATTATTTGTCTCTTTTTTGTTTTGTTTTGTGTCGTTTGTCCTATTTTTTGTCATTTTATTTCTTGTTTTTGACGTTTTATGTCTCGTTTTTGTCATTTTATGTCTAATTTTTCTAATATTTTGTCCTTTTTGTTTTTTGTTTTTTTGTCTGACTTTTGTCATTTTGATCATATGGTAACATACTATATCATTCAGTTCCAGATACCTGTGAATAAATGTTTTCTTTGGAGACACTGTGATCTCTAAGTTGTAATGTGTTAATGATAAACTGAGACATCATGTTGTTGAAATTGAATTTATTTTTCTTAAGACATTTCAGGTTTTTTGTAATGTTTTGTAAAAAGGTAATTCCTTAAATGTGAACATTTTCGCACTAAAAGGAAATATTAGGAGTTGTGGTTATTTTTAGGTTATTATGCTGTGATTTTACTGGTCTGGTCCACTTGAAATAAAATTGGGCTGAATGTGGAACCTGAACTAAGAAGTTTGACACCACTGATTTAATGAAATCTAGCAAAAGCCACACTAGAAAGGAGGGTCTTGTGTAAAAATATCAACGCTGCCCTCAGATCCTTTGGTCATAATAATAGAAGGCTGCCTCATGGTGGGTTTTTGTTCTGACTTTTGTTTTTAATTAAAAGGCTACTACCAGATGAACCGAGGCTTCTCGGGGGCTCATAGGATGAAAGCAAATCCAATAACTAGGTAGGACCAAGACCGTTAAGAGCTTTATAAACCAATGAAAGGGTCTTAAATGAGTTCCCTTTTGCCGTAATATGTTGACCATTAATTGTAGCTCTGTGTACAGTGCTTCACAACTTTATAAAAATCTTTTCTTTTTTTTTTTTACCTTGTTAACATGTCCGTAAGGTGTTTTTTGTACGCTGAAAGATCTGTCATTGGTGAAATAGGCAGTCAACACTATGATTATAACAGGTTCCACATTCAGCCCAATCTGATCTCCAGTGACCAGTAAAATCACAGCATAATAACCTATAAATAACCACAACTCCCCATTTTTCCCTTTGTTTCAGTGCAAAAAAGCTCACATTTAAGGAATTATCTTTTTATCAAACATTATAAACAAACTGAAATTTCTTAACAAAAACAAATTCAATTTCAACAACATTCAGCCTCAGTTTATCATTTACACATTATAACTTCCAGATCACAGAGTGTCTACAAAGGAACACAACATTTAGTCAGGTGTCTACATAGTATTTTACAACTAAAGTCAGACAAAAAATAACAAAAACAACACAAAATATAAAAAAGACAAAACAGCAAAGAAACAAAATGACAAAAAAATGTGACAACACGAAACAAAAAAGTGACAAGAAATCTGACAAAAAAGTTACAAAACGACAAAAAATTTGACAAACTACAAAAACGAGAGACAACAAAATAACAAAAAATAGACTGACAACATAAGCGAGACAAAAAAACACAAAACGACAAAATCGGTACAGAAATCAGTTTTGGCCCGCGGGCCGCATGTTTGACACCCCTGATCTAAACGAAGCAACTGAGTAGAGTTACAGCTGTCATTTTAAAGCAGGAAATGATTATTTTTGTCTACATATGTGACTTTGATACACAGAGTTGAGTTTTTAGTACTTTAATCAATGACTGAACAGTGACTTTAAAGTACCATCTATGCAGTGCACAAAAAGTAAAACTGATAAATCAAAATAGTGTCGGCTCCAGAATTACAGAGAATTACCATACAACACCCACTTAGTGTAACTGACACAAAAATGTCCTCCTTTCGACATAATTCTACAACCATAATTCTGCAATGGTCTGATTTTAAACAGTGGGTTTTTTGTATATTATGGCCTATATTGTGAACACGTGGCGTCACCCAGAATCAGAAAAGCCACAATTAGCAGGAGCAGCAAAGTGCATATCAACATTTCCAGCCACGTCCTGCTCTTATCTCCTCCCAAGCATCAGTGCCTCTCCCAGTAAAGACGCTGTGACACGCTGTGTCTCCCACTGGCTGTGCTGATGGATGGATGGAAATCAGGAGGGCAGCATGCAAGGATAAATTGCCACACTTAAAATCCAAATGCCGCTTCACAGCACCACCGTGCACAACATGGTTCCATTTAAGTTAAGGTAAATGACAGCTAGTGTAATTGTACATCTTTTATGGGCCATTGAAGGTGTGTAACCATGTCACAGTGAGCAAACCTGGTAAGATACAGGAAGCTACAATTCAAGTGATCCTCTGTGCTTTTGGTAATGCAATAAAAATGTTGTGCATAACCTGGTGAACAATTAAGACACCCCATTCTTCCCTTTGATGTATTTGTGTTTTCACTTCTGTCATCTGTGATGTTTGTTATCGGCGTATGTTTGTCTCCGTCTGTGTGCAACATTTCTCAAAAACGGACTAATGGATTTGGATGAAATTTTCAGGGAAGGTCAGAAATGACACAAGGGCCAAGTGATTAGATTTTGGCAGTGATGCGGCTTATAGTCTGGATCCAAGGATTTGTTAAAGATTTCCGTACTAGTGCGAGATCAGCGGCGATCGGCGTCACTCTCAAGCTTGTTTTATGCTTGACTCTTCTGCGAGGTCCATGCGGCTCTGCGCGGACGAATTACGTCATTTTAGCAGCCACGCCCCCTCACACGACCCCTCTCAAGCAGAACATTTCCACGTCGTGCACCTCCAAATTTTTCTAACAACGCGGACGGAGACACGTGGAAAACTGGCGCAAGAACGGGAGCTCATAGCAGTAGAAGTTCAGAAATGCAGGCATCACACAGAGATCACCATGATAACTGGGTTATGAACAATTCCTGGCACTGAAATGCAACTATTTGGTAAAATGCCATATTGTATGTGGTGTAAACAATGGCAAACTTCTTCTACTCTGGATTAATACCGTGGTAGACATGTGTTTGTGATACGCTGCAAATGCTGCATTTCAAAAAAAAAAAGAAAAGAAAATGCTGCATTTCTGACAGTGCCATATGAGGGAATGAGCAGCCTTGGCGGAGTACTGCGCTCTCTGAGTGCTTTTCTTGTTAATGTATGTGATCATGTGTGTATTTCTGTTACATTCACACTCATCATCCCATGACAACCTTTACCTACTGGAATCTCACCAACATCTTGTGCAAAGACGCACCCAGTAATGCACAGATGGAGCAGGAGAAATGAAACCTGCACCTCTGTGTTTTTATCTGTTGGTGTGTGATGTATTTTGCCACACACACAGACAAACTCACTTAAACTCAAATGACTGATCAATAAAGAAATATAGCAGGTTATAGCATATAACAGTGGCTGATTTGAGTCAGATGCCACCCCACTTAGTAGCAAAATGACTGAACCACACCCCCTTGTTAAGCTGCCATCCCTCCTGTCTGTGTTGATTGGTGGTTTGGGAACGTGGAGCCAAGTCCCCCGTTAGAAAATAACAAATCACCTTCTGCATATTAAGTGCAAACAAGAGCAGAGTGTTTTTGCTCATTGGACTTGCAGATATGTAAACATCTCAGGGTAAAAGCTGCGGAAATAATCTCATTAGTCGAGCTACACATGAATGTGTGGAGGCAGGTGGACACAGTTTTTAAAGCTACAGTAGCTGTTGGTGTCGGTATCAGAGCTAGAAAGCTAAAAGGTCAGTGGAGTATGAAGAAGGTCGTGTTGTCAGAAGGGCTTTAGTTGCTGCGCAGACCTGAACACAGAAACGTGGAATCTCAAGGATTATGTCATGATCCTGTAGGTTTATGTTTTGGTGACGCTTTTAAAGATCCCTGTGATGGAAATCAAGTTTTTCCCTTGTAACACGTCCATATAGTGTTATTTTATGCTGGAAGATGCTTCTCAGTCTTCAGAATTGGCTTATACCTCAAACATATAAGGCTGAATTACTCCAAGATCTTCAGATATCTGCACACTCTAAAGAAGTCAACAGTGTAGGCATGAATTAATTATATTCATGGAAAAAAAATGTGTTTTGTCCATTACTTTGGCATTGCAGACGTGTCTACTCACTCATATCTGGCATCGTTGCTATGCTACCATTGCGAAGAAGTTAGTTAACGGTGCAAATTGAAGCTGTATGGAATTCAAAACGCTTTGTGGCTGCAGTTGTTAACAAACTTTGGTGCCACACCTGCTGAATTCTGTCAAAAATGAGACAGAATTTTAGTTTGAGATTTAAAATGCAGGTTGTGTTTTGAGATTTCTCTTTAGCTCTTGGCTGCCTTGTAGCTCTCATGACAGAATTTTAAGAGTATCCCTTCTCAAAATGCACGCTGGAAGACGTAGCCGATGAAAAGTTTATGAATACATGCTTGTGCTTTCGACTTTTAATCAAGGTATTTTGCAAAAGTTGGATGAGGGATTGTTTGTAAGACAGTATCAGACTGATCCAAGCTGTAGAAATGCTCCAACTGTGGCTCACTGAACATTTACTAATTCATCATCGGATGAATACAGCCTTTATTTCTGGAACCACATGCATCCAAAATAGCTCTTCCACTTCACAACTGACCAACATCTAATTGGGCTACATGCTCTTTTTCTTCCCCTCACATTAACTCAACTGACCATTTAAGGTCTCACAGTAATTAGATAGTCTTTTAAACTGAAGCATTTAAAAAACATCAATAAATCCATGTTTTTTCCATCCCTACAATTGATTTTTCTTTCCCATCTGGGGTTATTTGCTGTATGTCGATTACCAACTGGAGGTCATTGTTCCCCTCCATGCCTATTTGCCTCCCATCACTGGTAGCTCCACACAATGAGCCAATGGAGCTCCTGACAGCTGTAGAGCTCCATGGCTGAGTGCCCTGGTCGGCCTCCAGATTGCTGCTTGATGGCTGCCTGATAGGAAGTTGATTGACTGACTAGCCGGACCTCCTGAGAGGCCTTTGAGTAGAGGCTCTGACTGGCAGGTCAATCAGCCTCCCGGGCCCCCCATTGTGGTTATCAATTATCAGCCTTATGTGAAGAAAAACAGTCCTCTCATTGCTAGTCTGGCACATCCTGACCTTTACGAACTCTTCAGCCGCTGACACACACGGCCGACTTAACTCTCTTATATTAGAGCAATGTCTCGGGAAAAATGACACTTAGGACACGATTATGAAGGAATGATTGCTTTTGATATTAAAGGCTGAAATGAAGTTGAAAAATCTAGGCTTTTTAGGTCTTAGAGCTACATGTCTTAAGCCAAATCATTTCAATCATTTCTCTGAAAGGATTTTGGTGGGATAACAGTGGAAGTTCTCGTAATTTTGATTCTCTGACTTGCCCATCCTCACTATTTTACCTCTTCCTCTCAGCTCATAGTGGGGATCATTCAGGCGGCCGAGCTGCCAGCTATGGACATGGGCGGCACCTCCGACCCGTACGTTAAGGTCTACCTGCTGCCCGACAAGAAGAAGAAATTTGAGACCAAGGTCCACAGGAAGACCCTCAACCCCGTCTTCAACGAGCAGTTCACCTTCAAGGTACGACTCGCATTAAAATCTTATCTTCGTCCACCCAATGCTCGAAAACATTCGTAGCTGGAGATCTTTTGCTTCTGCTGACAATCTGATTTGCATGCGGCCTCGGATACTGGGAAGGTGTGGAGACAGCGACCAGCTGGCACATTAACAAGCTCCTGACAGAATATCTCTCGCACACACAGTTACACAAACGCACACACTGAGGCTGGATGTGACTGGGATTAACACAGGCAGATGCACCGCTACACTCTGGCTGTGCTTCGGCCGTAATGGATGCGTGGCTGCTGCTCGCTAGTGAGGAAAGTTCTGTTACTCACCCATCAGCGGAGAGCCCAGGTGTTTGGTGTAACTTAAGCATAATGTGATGCGGTATCCACCGGGATTTATTTGGTTGTTTTTTTGTGTGATATTTACTTCCAAATCTGTGACGTACCATGAAAAGAACATGTGATTGTAAGCGGCAGTGACACCTTCAAGAAGAAGGGATGTTCCTGCGAGATAATGTCAAGAACGAACCAGGAAGCCTTATCGCCCCGTCACTCTTGTTTTGTATCGCAACAAGTTATTTCTGTTTAATAAGTCTGAAGGCAAACAAGGAACACAAGTCAGCGTCTGTCAGAGAAGAGGTAGGATGGAAGTGAATGACTTGGAAACAATTACATTCCTCACCCACTCCAAAAACGCACACGTCCGACTGCTTGACATGTAATTAACTTTAGAATAGATGCCAAGCAGAAAGTCATGGACTGATTAATATCAAATTGAAGCCAACAAGTCCAGATATGAGCTTGACAAAGGTTATATTGTTCCAGCCCAGCATGGAATTACATCGCACAAGTGTTCCTAATAAGCAGGTGCCCCGTTCTAAATTGTGTTCCTTTTTTTAGATTTGTGAATAAATGGCAAACAGGAGGCTTATATCGATTGTTTGATGTTTGGTTGTTTCATGCTCATTTCACCCTTGTGTCATCCTGCGGGTCAAAGTTGACCAGTTTCAAAGTTTGAAAATGTGGGGAAAAAAAAAATTCACACTGAAACTTCTGATGTCCAACATTTTTGGGAAATTTTTGAACATTTTTTGGTGGGAAAAAAGAAATGTTAAAAATGTTTCTTAAGAACATTCACACAAAAAATCAACCAAAATCCAGCGAATTTCGCTGGATTTTGGTTGATTTTTTTGTGAATGTTCTTCAAGAAAATATTCAAAGTTTTACTGATGTATCTGTAATCATTTTAGATATTTTTAGGATTTTTCTTGGAAGATTTTTACTCCTTTTTTGAAAATATTTACAGGAATTTTCTTGCCAAATTTGGGGGATTTTTTTTTTTTTTTAATAAAACTTTTAAGGGAAACTTTTAAGGAATTATTGGATTTTTCTTCCTGAAGGTTTTGAAAATTTTCAGAAATTTGGGGAATTTTGTTGCTGAATTTTGGGATTTTTTTCAGACATGGAAACAGTATTTTTTAGTGCCCGTAAATGAAGACAACAGGAAGGTTAAGATCACAATGATGAGCTGCTCTTCTACTGTGATGAGGTTGAAATGATAGGAACCAATGTTGTGTACGTTATTTACTCGTGTTGACTCAAAGTGACGTTATCATATTTCAGGTAACAGTATCTTTCAGTCCCGTTGGTAGCCAGTTCAGTCACGTCACCTCAAAGTTGAGATTAGTTGAACGCTCCTTTTGGTTTCGTGCACATCTCTTTCTCCAAACTGGTTAAAATCAAGTGTCATGGGCACCCAGATAGCTCAACTGCTTGAGCAGGTGAGCCATGAACAGGGGCTATCGTCCCTGACTTGGTTTGATTCCATCTCATGGTCCTTTACTGCACGTCTTCCCCCATTCTTCTACCTGCTTTCCTGTCTGCCTTTCAACTATATCTGTCTAATAAAGCCAATGAAACGCCAAAAAAAAAAATAATAATCAAGTGTCATTGGATGAAGTGCTTTTTCTCTTGCTCATGAAACTCTTTGTTGTTCAGGTCCCCTACGTAGAGCTTGGTGGGAAGACGCTGGTGATGACGGTGTACGATTTTGACCGTTTCTCCAAACATGACGCCATGGTGACATCAAGGTGCCCATGAACAAGGTGGACTTCAGCCACATAACAGAGGAGTGGCGGGATCTGCAGAGCGCTGAGAAGGAGGAGGTAAGACTTTAAGTTGAATCACTCCTTACAAAATGTATAAAAAAAAGGTTTGAAATGATTCCCTGACACCTGTCTCATTCCAAAGCAGAGATCTGTACATCTAGTAGCTGCTGTTTCCATAATAAGAGCATTTTTATTCCATAAACGATATCATGATTATTGTATTGTGTTTCTGCGAGTCATTTGTGGTGGAACCACAAATGTGCCGCCGTGGCCGATGTAATCCATCTTTCCTGGAAATGTCACTTAATCATATGTCCACACTTCCCCTTCAATTAACAGAAGTGTGACTTTCCAGGCACCAGTTCAGGAGATTCAATTTTCATGGTAAATGTCATGGCATATCGCACATGTCGCCAACCTTATTTTTAGCATTGGGGCGAGTTGATTTAAAGGTTAATTATAACAGCGTAGAATGGTTTGCTGGTGTTGTTTGAGTTGAAGGGCATCTTATACTTTCTTAGCGTCTGGTTGCACGACTGCACCTGACAATTTTACGCGAGGTTTGAGTGACGCCTCGCAGCGCTAAGACTCTATATAGAGAAGCTGGAACAGAGGTGGACCATGGAAACTGCTGCTGCCCACCTTCAAACTGATGGAAAGTTAGAATGTTCTAGTGAGTCTGTTGTGACCTGAGCTGTTTGCTGAGATAATGGCATCACAACTAACATGTCTTTCTGACAAAGGTAGTTGTTGGGACTGTACACCCAGATTAAATATGACAAAGGACCTCATCTGGAAAAGCCAGCAAGTAGAACTATGTTTTAAAGCGACACAGGATATAAATACATAATAGAATGGAAGAAATCAAGAATACGGTTCTGTGAAATTCCATAAATGTGGAAACCATGTCAAGCACTGGAGTGATAATAAACCAAAAGCTGTATTCTGTATAAAGCAACGGTTGGTCTGAGAGTCCTGTAAGGAGTCTCAGAATTATCTCAAAAAGTCACTAGTCTGCTTCCTAAAGTCCATAGCCACCGGTACGCCTCAAAAACAAATATATCCCCTGCTAGAAACTGTTAACTTTAGAGATTGCTCCTCTCTCTTAGGAAGTTTTGGGGACTCTTACCTCTTCCGGCCACTTAAAATATTGAAATAAATTTAAAAATATTGTCTGGCTGAGATAGGCTCCAGCCCCCCCCGCGACCCTAGTGAGGATTAAGCGATGTATAGATAATGGATGGATGTCTGGCTGAGCAGTCCACAACCCACAGACATGTCCAGTTTAGGGGTTATCAGCAGATGGTGATTTATTTCAAGAAGTGAGAAGCCAGAACGGATGGAAGCCGCTAGTTTTAAGTTTACATAAAGCGAGGAAAACTCAGTAATGACTCGAGCCTATCAGTCCAAAGACAGAGCCGCTCCGTCGGGTATAAATCTTTTAGCAGTGAGCTCAGTAAAAAGATTTAATACCCCACCTATACACAATCCTCTTTACTTTTAAGGTCAAATACGAAGTAGCAAAGTGCTGAAAATGCCCTTTAAGTTGGAGAAGCAGCAGTTGGCCTTTTCCAGTTCAAAGGAAGCATTAAAGAGCCTGGTCACTGCTCTTGACAGGCGTAATTAACTGTCGCTCCTTCTTCTGCGAGCCTACGGGGGAGCGTGCATTCGTGTTGATTAAAACCCACCTCTCGCCATCAAAGACTATTTAGTCTTTGGTTTTTTAAAGCAGCTACAAGCTTGGATAATGGATGACAAATGAAATGAGTTGGGGGGGGCTTGACACACTGCAGCCATTTCCAACTGATTCTGCACCCTGAAATAACCCAAAGGTCAATATTCAGATCCTTTGATTTATAAACTCTGCACTTAAGGCAGGTGCTTCTCATGTTTAAAAAGCATATGGCTAGAATATGAAAGGCTGTCTGTTCAGTGTGTTCATGGGGCTGTGTTGTGGTGGTGATTTGTGTGAAGCAGTGAAGTGATTGCGAGCTTTTTCAGCAACGTGATGAGTGACAAACAAGTGGGGGCCAATATTAGAAACATCCGAACCAAAACAAGAGGCCGAACCATAGTAGAAGACTGGAAACATACAAAGACTCGTGTACACTTAATTGGCTGTTTGCTTTTTTTAAAATCTACTTAATTTTTGGAACAGGTCCTTTCATAGTCACCATAAAACAAATTACATTCTAAACCTGCCAGTTTCCTATTTAGGACAAACGCCACAGTTAAATAATAGAGCCGTGTTTTTGTCCTCGTTCTTGTCCATTTATACAACAGGACAGCAGACAGCTGGCTCACATGATGACTAACGTACTCAGCAGCTTGTCTGCATCACTGGACTCTTTCGAATATACAATACATTGCAAAATATTTGTGCTTGCAGATTTGTCTCAAAAAATTGGTGTCCATCCATCTTATTCATTTTTATTGTCGTGTCCATATGTCCTGAACAGCTGTGGTGCAGTAAATAAAAACACTGTCCATAACCAGTGTCCATATACAGCACCGGTTTCATCACAATACCCCATAACTTTAGCAGTAGTTATCTATAATAAATACTCGACACCTTTATTTTACAAGAAATAGCAACAATAAAATGTGAAAAATAAACGTTAACAGAAAAGAAAGTAAAATGCTAGAAAAGACAGTAGAACATTCAAAGACAAGGACAGTGAAATATTATATTTAAAAAAACAATACCCCATTGAAAAAGACCAATAAAAATTAAATATGAAAGTAAAACACTGGAAGAGGCAATATAATTTTTTATAAAGGCAATAAAACACACAAAAAAGACAGTAAAACCTTAGAAAGGATAATAAAACTTTTAAAAAGACAGTTAAACATTTAAAAAGCCAATAAAATATTAGAATGGATGATGAAACATTAGAAAAGACTTTATAAAATATAGTACAAATGCCATGCTGTGCAGTTGGGTTTTTAAAGCAACTAAAAACTAAAAGACTAACTGAGCTGTAATGGTTGTTCTACAGCAGGGGTGTTAAACATGCGGTCCGTGGGCCAAAACCGGCCGCCAGAGGGTCTAATCCGGCCCTCAAAGTGTAAAACCTACAGAGAAGACATTAACTGCAGATTGTAAATTAGCGAAACTATAAATTTAAAATAATTTCTAGACCATGACACGTTGTTCTGATCATAAAGTAAAATACTAGATTGTTCATTGTTCCTTTGTCATTTTGTGTCTCATTTTTGTACTATTTTGGGATTTTTTTTCTTTTTTTCCTGATTTTTGTCGTTTGTCTCATGTTTGTGTCCCTTTGTTTCTCGTTTTTATCGTTTTGTGTTTCCTTTTTGTCTCGCTTGTGTTTTTTGTCTTATTTTTATCATTCTGTGTTTTGCTTTTTTCATTGTTTTGTGAATCTTTTTTGTCCTTTTGTGTTTTTTTTGTCTCACTTGTGTTGTTTGCGTTTTTGTCGTTTTGTAACTTTTTTGTCCAATTTTTTGTCTCTGTTTTGTTTTGTTTCGGCTCATTTGTTACATTGTCATTTTGTGTTTCATTTTTGTAATATTTTGTCTTGTTTTTGTTATTTGTCTGACTTTTGTCGTTTTGATCATAAAGTAAAATACTACATCATTCAGTTCCAGATATCTGTGACTAAATGTTGTGTTCCTTTGTAGACACTCTGTGATCTGGAAGTTGTAATGTGTAAATGATAAACTGAGGCTGAATGCTGTTGAAATTGAACTTATTTTTCTTAAGAAATTTCAGGTTGTTCATGACGTTTTGTAAAAAGATAATTCCTTAAATGTGAACATTTTCAGAATGTAGTTTTTGCACCAAAACAAAGTGGGGAAAAAAATGGAGTTGTGGTTATTTATAGGTTATTATGCTGTGATTTTACTGCTCCAGATCACTGCAGATCAAACTGGGCTGAATGTGGAACTGAACTAAGATGAGTCTGACTCCTCTGTTCTACAGTAATGGATTTTTTTGATCTGAGGGGATGAGGTGGAGAATAAGGGGTTAGTACTTGTGAAGTCAGATCATGTAGAGATTTAAAGCAACCCACACTCCTTAATCATGTCGAACTGATCAGAAAATCAAATCGCACTGATGGTGGAACACTTTACCAGACTTCCTTGTTTCTGTATTTTATTCCAAATGATTTCTGCCCATAGTTTACTTCACAGTTCTACACTGATCACTGACTTCTGTATTTCAGTCTGTCTGGACCTATTTTACATTAGACAGCATTACACATGCAAATGTAGGCACTTAAAGTAATTACAGTAACTGTCTTTCTGTAAATTTCTCTGTCTTTACTGTACATGCATCCTGATGCACGCTGGAAGGTGTAATTACCACAAACAGCTTTAGGACCTGGTGTCAGAGTCCTGTACATTAACCTTTAATACCAGCCGACTTCCTGTACAGTCACACGCTTACTTTTGTCTGTGCAGAGCAGAAGGAAAAAGACATAACCCCGTCTGCCGTGTTGAAAAGGCAAAGCAGAGTTTCACATTTGCTCGGCTGAATCATTTTTTCAGCAGTCACGGTTGAAATTGTTCTCACCTCTGCAACGTCTGTCTCCGCAGCAAGAGAAGCTGGGCGATATCTGCTTCTCCCTGCGATACGTTCCCACCGCTGGCAAGCTGACCGTGGTCATCCTGGAGGCCAAGAACCTGAAGAAAATGGACGTGGGAGGCTTGTCAGGTGAGGAGAGCTGAAGGGTGTGAATGTATGCCGGCTGATTTCCCTCTGACCGAGCCTTTGTGTGTAATTATACATGCACTGCAGCACCACTAGCTTTCCCTCCTTAACCCTCCTGTTGTCCTCATTTACAGGCACCAAAAAATATCGTTTCCCTGTGTGAAAAAAATCCAAAAATTCTGAAAAAAAGTCCCCAAATTTCTGAAAATTTGCAAAACCTTCAGGAAGAAAATTACAATAATTCCTTAAAAGTTTCCCTTAAATGTTTTATTTTTAAAAAATCCCCCAAATTTGGCAAGAAAATTTTTGTAAATATTTTCAAAAAATGAGTAATAATTTTCCAAAAATATCTAAAGTGATTCCATATATATCAGTAAAACTTCTAATATTTTCTTTAGAATATTGACATAAAAATCAACCAAAATCCAGCGAAATTCTCTGGATTTTGGTTGATTTTTTGTGAATGTTCTTAAGAAACATTTTTAACATTTCTTTTTTTCCACCAAAAAATGTTCAAAGATTTCCCAAAAATGTTGAAAATGTGGACATCAGAAGTTTCACTGTGAAAATAGATTTTTCAGGACGACATGAGGGTTAACAACCACCCATATGTACAACCGCTCATGATTACATTTGCCACTCAACATCCCTCAGTTTTTCCTTCAAAAATCACCTGAAACTGCACATGTTGTGTTAAAAAAAAAAAACACACACACACACAATGTTGCTTGTGATGTGCACTAATGGCCACAATATGTTGAGAACAGGCTCCAAAGAATGAAACGTATCCCTGCCGTGGTGTTGCTCCAACACTGCACTCATGTAGGATTCACATCAATAGATGACATTTATCACAATACAGTCAAGTCTGAATGGTGGATCTGATGTCATGGTAACCAGAGGAGAGCGGCGGAAGTCCTACGCCCACAGGTTCATGAGTGGAACACACACAAACAGCTCAGAGTCAGTCTGTTTCCGTCAGCTAAAGAGGAACAGATGTTTCATTTAGGGACTGAAAGGAGCACGATCGATCCGTAACACAGTCCCAGGACACGACGGAATCCACTGTGGGGCTGCAGCCGGGGACTCGTTGTTAGGTTCCACTCAGAGTGAAGTTTTAGTGTCTCCCTGTGAAGTGGAAACAAAAGGATCTCATTTTGCGAAGCTGGATATTTCCTTTGGGGGGAAGTCGGCTCTGTGGGCAGAGGAGCGTAGCAGAGGCAGCTGTGTTGCACATCACAACTTTAAACCCAAACTTACACAAGGTTTGAAGCATTAAAAGTAGGGGGTGATTTGAAACACACACCAGTGATTCCTAACACATCTCCTAACACAGCGGTGTTTGGCCTATTTAGTCCCACAACGCCTCCAGGAGGATAGGATGAACTCTGGCAGAAACTTTTTTCCAAAATTGAAATGTATTTCTTCCAAATAAGAACAGAACTAAGTCATGGAAACATGGCTTATGTTTTTAGCCTCTTCATTTAATCCCAGACTGACTCCCTGATCTGTTGCAGGAAGATTCCTTCTAGCTTTCACTGCATGTTGGAGGTCATTTCAATACTGCAGCATGAATTTAGGTCCAATCAGACACTTTCCTGATGATAATGTTGGATGGATGAAAATCTAGACATTTAAAGGCCCTACAAATTGTTCTATAATTATTGTCTCTAAAAGAACCATTTCTCTTGATGATAAAGCGTGAATTTCAAGATTCTAAATGTGATTATTTGCTGCTTTTAAGGATTTTATACGGCTGAATTAATACTTTGGGAGCTAGCAGTTTAAAGAGACTACATTCAGAGCTGAGATCCTCTATTTAGATCATCTTCACTAGTTTTGGTGATTTAATGCACTAAGAATAATGTAGAAAAAACGATTTTAAAAAATGGTGTCTCAAAATTACACTACATCACAGTCCCATTTAGAGCTTTTGGTGCCTCACAATTCTGAAAGCATTAGAAATTTTGGAGCTGAATCCCTCATCATCACCAACTTCTATTCATCATCCTCATCTTTTGAGGTTTCTCTGTATTTTTTTTTCGTTTCTTTTCAGATATTTTGATAACATGAAGATGCCACAGATGCAAATTGCAAAATCCTCACGCACACATTTTTAAAAATATACTTACATTGTAACACTACAGTTCAATCTTAATAAGACTGAATCACATGAAGATGGGATTAGAGAGAAGAAAGGATACAGTCTTCCTTTATTAGACCCATTTCTTCAACTTTTTTGTGGCACACTACTGCTCAAAAGTTTTAGAACACCCCAAAGTTTTTTATTGGAAATGATGCATGTTAATGTCTCATTGTACTGAGATGAAAGCATACAACAAATAAATGTATGAAGTTATTAAAAAAAATCATTTTGAAAAGGTTTTTAGCTGTTTTAGACAGATTTGAAAGCATTTGTGGAAAAATTCTAAGTAATTTTGGACAAATTTAGTCATTTTAGGTTGTTTTAGACAGATTTTGTGTTATTCTGGCCACAATTCAAATAGTTTCGGGCAGATTTTCAAGTTGAAACTGAGACTTTTTACTATGACCACTATTATTTGCGGTTAATGTCTTCTCTGTAATTTTTACCCTATACAGTCGTCCCGCGGGCCAGATTGCACCCTCATGAGGGCCGGCTTTGGCCCATGGGCCACATGTTTGACACCCCTGTTCTATACTTTATGAGATGGAAACAAATTACGTTGTTTTTGTTGCTGTGAACTGATCACTTTCTAGTTTTTGATCAGTATCAGTTATCACCCAATAAACTGCAGCCTTTCTCTCCTGCTTGTCCTTTGACAGCGTTTAGTGGTTTCATTTATAAATTCCCCACTGTGGACTCTTCCCTCCCGCCTCCACTCTTTCTCCTGCTATTACCATACACCTGGGTCCACTTGCTTTCTGCTCGGCGCCTCAGTTTCTCCATATAAGCGTAAACAACCTGCAGTACAGTAACATGACGCACATTAAAAGCTCAGAGCTCCCTTTCATCCATGACACCAGAGCCAGCAGCCATTTGGTTGTGAAAAGCAAACAACAGAAACCCTCCTCTGCTGCCATTTTGTGGTACGAGCATCAACTCTCACCTGAACCGTTTGCATCAAGGGACTGTCAGCATTTTGGAGCAGTCAGCCACATGGACTAGCCTGTTGGAAAAATGTGTGAATTTGTTCACTCTGAAGGCCAGGTTTCTCTCTTCCAGAGAAGAGAAATGGCAGGAAAGGCAGACAGTTTGACACCATACACCGTATGTCACATTTAATTGGAGCGTGTTTCGTCTGTGTGCGCTCATCTGTGGCTTTCAGGGTGAATTATTAGCGTACAGTGACGACACGGTGCACGTCTCACCCCAGTATACTCTAAATTGCACTTTAAGTTTAGATTTTTGGTAGCGGTGGCTGCTTTTCTGCTCTGAGAATGGAATGAAATGTGCAGCAGCAGATGGATGAAATAATGGGCAGGTCTCTAATAACAATAATTAGGCCTCATCCACAGGGCGGCTCATCCAGAGCTTAAGGAGGAGGACAAGTAATTGATGGCCTGGGATCAGCCCTCTCCTCTATTGTCATCCTGTTTACCATGCCTAATTATAGTCACAGAGGAAGATGTGGGAATTATCGTTAACCAATGTATAATCACAAATAATTCTTTTGATTTGCTCCCAATCTGCCTCCACTCTGAGTTTCTCACAAAAAACAAAGCTTTGAAATAATATTGTCAAACTGTACATCTGACTTTCGGTGGATCTCAGGATTGCTGCTGCGTAACCGCGGTGATGCACCATGTTCTTTAGTTGTCGTCTCAAAATAATCCCGGCCTCATTACAGTCAAGTTGCTCCCCGCTTTAGTCGGCTCCGCTTTGTGCAGTTACAATACATCTCCATTATGTCGAGTTGCAGGCAATCAGATTTCAGAAAAGCAGAACCCCGGTGGGCGATGCATTTTAGAGTTTTGCAAAACAGCCTGCAAAGTGAGTTCTAAAAGCTGTAACTGGTTCGGCAGCCCAATCGTCCCTGAGTCAACAACTCTTTCAGCCTCCCACAGATGTATCACCTTGAAAATGATCTTATTATCTGTTCAAAATGGTGCGTTTTACAGTATTTCCTGCCACTGTGTGGTTTCCCTGCCATTGTGCGCATCAAAGGTGAGTGCGACTCCAAAGTGCGGCTGACACAAAGGCTAAGTGTCTGGAAGCAGCTCACTATGAGGACATGCGGTCTGCTAGAGGTGGTGGCAGCCACTCTCTGTACCTCTGAAGATGCCCCACAGGGCTGTGAAGCAGCACCTAAGCAGGTAATATCCAACAGTGGGGGAAGTTATCAAAGCTCACCGGCGCCATGTTGGCGGTAATGAAGCTGCAGCAACCCGACCCGACGCTCCGGCTCACTGTCAGGCCTCTCAGCTGGAGGGTTTATTTGTTTTGCTCCTTTGACTGCTCAGACTGGGAGGTTTTCTCTACGTCAGTGAGGAAGTGGACATTAGAGGTCATTAATGGTGCTTTTCCATTAGCACCTACTCGACTCCACCGCTGCATTATTCAAGACCATGTTAGAGGATGATGAGTGTTTTGTGACTCCACCCACAATGAGGTGGTACTCAGTTGTAATGAAAAATGACCTAAACCGAGTCGAAAAGCACCTTAAGATGATGTACAGGCAATTTAAAAGTCATTAGAATTTTTTCCAGTTGTTTTAAAATGTTCCTTCAATGTATACAAAAACCAAGGCTGTAGATAATAATAATAACAAGTCAGTGAGTTACAGATAATCTTTATCCATAATATAGACTCTCATTGTGCAAACAAGACCATAAGACAGTATGACAAAGACTGCTGTCTGATTTTGTGGAGGCGTTTTGCACCTCGGAGACGAGTTTTCGCTACAAACGCTTGTGTTTGCGTGGAATGTGTGTGTTTCAGCGCTGAGCTGAGTGTGCAAAACTAAACCGACAGTCACCCCTGGGTGCACCCACCATGGCAAATTCAAAATGATGGGAGGAGAGCTAAGATGACAGCCGGCCTATATTTAACCCTGCTAGTATTGGTGTTCATTTGGCACAACTCTGGCAGCAAGCATAGTGGCCACACTCTGTGAACACGGAAATATTTGAAGGAAGAAGCCAATTCTGTGTTTGATGTTTTATATCTGTGCAATTAACTCAGTACTGTAGCTTCACTTCTGACAGACAGCACCCTCACCAAAATAATCCAGATGACTTCCGGTAGGTAATTATTCACAGCTTGAAATACGGAGCACTTTAAAATCAGACAGCTTTATTAGCTCTACTTAACTCTGCCGCTGATTTGGCTCAGAACTCGCCGCTAATTCAGAAACCTGCGTCTTGCCTCCTGGGGGAAATGCATGGACCACTGATAGTGCATCGCCTCATAAAACTGTGGCCGGGATCCAGGACTCGGATGAGTAGCCCTGAGGATAGCGAAGGCGAGCATCTGCGCTGTACACATATGTGAGGAAGCGCTCTTGCATCACAAGCGCTGCCATTCATCCATAAAATGGGAGAGATTACATCCGTCTGGGATGAGACAGCAAAATGGGCCGGATATGAGGTACGGCGAGCCTCCCAGAACTCAATAATGCCAAACTCTCATCTGCTGGCTACGAAGACAAGGGCAGCTGGGTAGCAGTGATGTGGCGCCACAGGTGTTTCCTTTTTTTCAGACTGAGAAAGGGTTATCTTGCATAATCCCATTCAGCTGTTGTGTTGTGTTTATTCAGGCACAGTTACCAGTAGAAGAGTCAGTAGCAATCTCAGATGTAGTATTAGTTTGATATGTACAGCTGCATGCAAAAGTACAGTGTTTGTTCTGGAGGATCCTGTGTAGCCTAATATTCTTTGATTATTTGATGTAATTCTGTTGTCTTTGAATCGATGAGTAGTATATGTGTGTGAAGTATTTATTGTTGACTATTCTAATAACCATCAATGCTTTGATTGTATTAAATGTGTGTGAAAGAAAAGTGTAAGGAGGCTGAAGGGTTGGTGAGAGATCACAAGGTGTAATTTGTAGCTTTGATGCTTTCCAGGAGATGAAATGTGGAGAGCTCAACACATAATGGTGTATACTTAAGGTATTTTTTACCTCTGTGAGCTTAATGAGGTTTTAAATAAGCAAAAAAACACTCCTATAGATAATGTAGGGGCATAAATGTGGCAGTATTATCATCTGATCAGTAGGATTCACTACAGAAATACTTTAGAATACCACAATCACTCTGAAATGTAAGCTTTTAAGTTTAGCTGCTTTGTAGTATAAACTGTGAATGTGAGACATTGATTGATAAACCCAGTGTATGAAGGGCTTATGCTGTTGTTTAAAATGTACAAGTCTAGATCAGCTTCTCATTTAGATACTGCCAGATGTATTCATTTCCTGCACACGGCCCTCCTTCACTGTTTTTCTCATCCCAGCACTCCAGCTCAACTCAGCGGGAGAGTAATAATGGACACCCACTCCATTAGAAGCCTGCTACCTTTTCACTCACATCTCTGTCATCTATTTATTCTGCCGCTTTCCTCCCCCTGACTCTGTTTGTGCTGTTTTCTCTCTATATTCATGTCAGCCTCCATGGACGAGCCTGCCAGTGTGCAGTCGGGTCCTTATCCGCCTAAATTGGATAAAAGATTAAAGACGCTCTTTCAGTGTTTGCTATTGCTAGAAATCCCACACCTAAAAACAGAGGGTTCTTTCTCTCACAGCAGCCCACAGATCACAAATCCTAAAGCGTTATCAAGACTTTGTGCATATTGGATCCCGAGATAAATCCAGATTATCTGAGCAAGTGGTGTTTCAACAAGTAATTCTAAGCTCCGATTGAGAGTCTTACTACGTAGTCAGGCTGGTGCACAGCTCTGGGCTTCAGTAGTTAGAGGGGGATGATGTTGTCCTCGGGCGGGACGCTGCCTCATTAGCATCTCTGAGATTATTGTGCTTATTTGTTTTTGTCAAGCAGCGCGTTGTCTTCAGTGATAAATGACGCCGTTAAAGTGGCCTTCATTATTTTTTCCCTATAGCTTCACAGTGTTTGTGACTGAGATCAGAGAACATTAAGGATCATTTTGCATTCTTTCCAAGCGGCACCAGAACTTTCAGCAGCCTAGTTTCACTATGAATCCTATTTATTTGAATATGTTTGTCATGAAATGTGTAGAATTTTATCGTTTTGAACGTTTTTCACCTCATTTTATACAGTCAAGAATTTTCTTTTAGGCAGCATGAAGTGGACTCAACCCAGCACATTCAGTGAGTCTACATGTTTGCATGAAACCAGTGTCCTGCACTATGAAGCACGTTTAACATACATGCAACTACTCCGGTCTGATGTTATGAATGCCACGCATCATACAGATACTCTGCAGTCAGCCGACACTGTGAAAACTATGAAAAGAAAGACAAACATTTCAGAAATACACAAAGTTTCACAGACGCGTCTCTAATTAGACGGTTTCCAGAAGTCCTTCAAGCTAGTTTTCTGTCGTTAGACGGGTCCCATATGCTAGCTTGCAACAATGTATTAAATTGTATTAAACCGTGCATACAACGCACTTCAACAACAAATAATGCCAACAAATATGAAGCAAATATTTTTGAAACAACGACAAAAAACAACAACCAACTTGAAACCAGAAATTCCAAAATTACTTTCTTTTGTACAGCTATAATATCCATAATATTTTTTGTTGTCTGGCTTCCTAAAATGTAAGATGTAAAACGCCTGTTGGAAGCTCAAATATTCAGAGGTTGTTTTTGAGGGTTTTTTGCCCCCTAATCAACGGGAAAGTGTGACTTGGTGCAATCAGCCTGTTGAATTTGACGAGCTGACTGGACTTGTTGATGAGCACTTTCAGCAGGAAAACAGTGCACCACAGTAATAGATGCTCAAGATGTCCATTTCTGTGTAAAAGGTGTAAATATACCCCACGTTTCTCCTTTTTTAAATTATACGAACCATCTCTGAGCTATAATGGATTGCATGCAGCGAGGGAAAAAAATGGAAACGGACAGGAAGAGTGCATATTCTCTGAACCACAGTAATTATTGAGTCTCTTTTCATCTTTCCAGTCCCTTTTGTGTGTCATTGAAAATTACAGTGGAATATTGTACATTCTTCAGCTGCCCAGAGTTTGGACTCATTAGGCTCTCTGTGAATGTGCAAATTAACAGCCTCACCTGGTCCCTTTAATGGGTCAATTAAAGCCAAAAAACATGGTTTTCATTTCACAGTTTGAAAAGGTGATTGCTCCCTGCCTCGATGTCAGTTTTCTCCCCCGAAAACCGAACCGAGACGCTAACTCTCCCCTTCTCTAATTTGGTTTTGATTACAATTTGGAGTACGTAAACAAATCAGGAGGAGTGGCATCGCGTCATAAATGAAAGCGGTGGGTGGTCTGCTGTTTTCTGACGCGCTCTCTACCTGATTGCAGAGAGTGGATGATGACGGACGAAGCAGACCACTTGGCTGCCACTTGAGATGGCATTCGGACAGATGACAATGAGCCTCTTGAATGGGGAAGGTTAACTGAATGATGAAAACACACAAGTCTGTGATGGGAATGTTTTGTAACATCTGCTCTGGAGACCTATTTAAACTATATGATATCAATATGGTTGTGTTCTGGCTAGTAGCAGCAAACCTTTCCCTTTGCTCTGTGGGGAGTTCTAGCACGCTGTAGTTAATTGGTATGCAATTACTGCATCAGCCCACACTTTCACCAGCACAGTTGTCACATGTATGAGAAACTCCTATAAACCCGCTGTATACACTGGACTAGAGGTATCTGCCAATATCAGATCCAATATTTAGTATTTTTCCCATCATCTCTATTATTATCTTTCTTTTTTAGCCAATTCAATTCATAATATGTCCGTAGCTTTGTTTGGTATTGGATTATAAACTACTGTTTTGAAACCTTTTGGCATTATGTTGTTGCCATCTTCTAAAATTGGACATGACTGTTACAGATCTGATTAAGAACCTGTGGACACTGAGCACATCCATACTGCGGTAACCTATCAGTCATATGTTTGCAATGTCCTAAAACGCCTTGCTTTATTGTCCGTTTTATTATAAATGGAACCATACTACAGAGGGTCCTCTGTTTACGACATCCTCGATCTATAGCGTTTGGTCGGAACTGGACCAAACGCTATATATATATACTGGAACTAGATGGGGAGTGGAGCGGACGAAGACGTCGTCACTTGGCGCTATAAGACGGCTTTGTTTACATTCTTGGCTTGTACACCACCTTGGATTGTGCTACATTGACTAAGTTTTTGCCCTTCACTATGGCTCCCAAGCATAAGTCAAACTCTTCTGATGGCAGTGCTTCGAAGAAAAGAAGAGCCATCTCCATGGAAGTGTAATCAAATATAATAAAACGCTCGGAACAGGGCGAAACACAGACGAACATCAGTCAAGTTGCAAAAACAGTGCAACATATTGTAGCTACCGTTTGTGACGAATGAGGGTGGTTTATTGAACCTTCACACAGGCTACTGTGGGCCGTAGCCAATGCCAGAAGAACTAGAAAAACCCCATAACTTAGCTCCAGAATTAGCCGCCGTTCCAAGCTCTCTCTACTGCTGACTCTCAGCCAATCAGAGCTGAGCTAACTAAACATGGCACGTTCACTGACATCAGGTAAATCTGGAACTGAACAATAAACACTGAAACCTCAACATCAACAACATCAGTCCGCTACAGTATTCTATTATTTTCTTGTAAAATGACTCATACATGCATGAAAGTCGTTGGTATTCATGACTTTTATGAAGAACTGATCGATATCGTGATGCACTTAACGGCTTTGTTTACATTTTCGCCAGAGTTCAGACTTATGGTGGAAATCGACTTGCATCTATCCGTAGGAACGGAACTCTGATATAAGTCGAGGACCTCCTGTATACAAAATCAACATTGTGCGGTTTTGAAGGATCCTTGAAACTAGCAGTTGAAACCTTTAACCCATTAGGAGAATGTTTACTGAGGTAATAAATCACATGAGAAATAGAGTCCTTTTCCCATAGGCTTCTATATAATGTAACATTTTTTTGCAGCCAGAGGAGTCGCCCTCTGTTGGTTGTTAGAAAGAATTCTGGTTTCAGGCACCTTCATGTTGCCTTTACTTTTCAGACCAATGAAGTCAATGGTTCCACTAACCTAAAGTGGCCAAATAAAACTTCAATCTTTCAAACAATGTGCAAAGTAATCTCCTTTTCTCTTTTTCTGTAGATCCATATGTGAAGATCCACCTGATGCAAAACGGCAAGAGGCTGAAGAAGAAGAAGACGACAATCAAGAAGAACACCCTCAACCCTTACTACAACGAGTCCTTTAGCTTTGAAGTCCCGTTCGAACAAATCCAGGTACGTTTTTTCACATTTTCACAAAGACGTTCTCAAATCTCTGAAATCCCACTTTCTAAAAGGCAGCGTATTAAATGGTGGGGACAATTTGATTTGTACTATAAAAACCAGCGGCAAACATTTGGTTGCATATAAGCAACTGATAAGTGGGAGCTCATTTACCAAATAATCAGTTTAGAGGCTTTTCATCATAACAGTATAATCAAAGCACTTCAGTTTAAATCACCCTCGGTTTTGCAATTTGACAAGCCAATTGTTCAGTGAATGTGATTGTCTGCACCGTTGTTGCCCGTAGCATGTATCTCAGTGGTGTTTGTAGCATGTCTGACAGTGACTACCATGCATATCATTATTTAGCTGTATTTAACCAAGTATGCACAGCAACGATTATAGTATGTAATGCTTTAATGGATGATTTAAGCAAGACAATGGTTTGATTGAAGACTTTTTCCAGAACGTTATGAAGAAAAAGGAAAATGAATGCATGAACTGTGCCAGAAAGGAAAAGCAACAAACAAGATTATCTCTCCAGGCAAGACAGTAATTGAGTCAAATTGATTAAGCCTGTCACAGCTCACATATCACAGGTTTGGTACCACGAGCCTCAAAATTCAATTTAAACACTGCTGATCCCAATCAACCCCATCCAAATGAAGCCCTTATTCAGCACTGCTGATACCACCATGATGGTTGAATCTGCATTTCTTATCTCACTGAAGAACCAGGCTGATCAGTAAGTAATTGACTGAATCATAAACTTGTCATTGATTAGGTTTATCGAACGCTAGAGAGCATACTTTAGAGCCCTAATTTAACTTTGACGATTCAATCAAGCGCCGACTACCAAATAGGTTGGTGTAAATGTTAAACTAAGGAGCTGTTTAAACATCCTCATCATAGCTGAAAGCTCTTTAGGCCTGTGGCTGCATCGCGTCTGATTTAAAATGAAGACACTCAAGAGTTGTGGTGACTTTTAATTACACACTTTCTGCTACAGTATTACCTCTTTCTGTGTGTAAAGTGGGAATGCAGTTTAATTTGTTCATCAATTTCTCAGGCAGAATGTTTTCTTATCCTGTTAACATTTACAACACATTACACAGGCTGCGTATAGAAAGTTGCAATTTAACCGCTTTTATCGACAGAGGCAAAGTGTTGGATGTGAGTTTAACTTGACCTTGGGACTTTTTAAGTAACTAATCGAAAGATTCTAATTGTCTCAGAGATTGTGTGGGAATTACAAACGGTGCTTTTAATTGGTCTGTCTCGTAGCACTAACAGAAGCTTAGGTATCGACTGACGGCTCTCCAAATCTTCCTTAACACACACACACACACACACACACACACACACACACACACACACACACACACACACACACACACACACACACCACACACACACACACAATTAGTTGTAAAGCAATCAGTGACAACAGGCTTCTACATATTCACTTATTACAATAATATCACCAAAAGACTGTAGAACTCAGTCTCTTCTAAGTTTTTGGTCCTTTTTATTTGATGTAAACTATGAAACTTGAACATTTAACAGACATCTAGGCTTGTTAAGACCTCTTTAGTTGTAGAGCAAGAGTTTTAAACTCTGTCTTGATCAAAATTGGACAAATTTTGTCGTGGTTTTAGTTTCACAATTTAAAACATATTTTTGATTTGGAAGTTTCCCTGCTACAGAAGAGTTATCAATCTCATGTCTGAGTGTTAAACCTGAAGTGTAGGACTTTAACATACAAATGAACATCTGTTACATTCCAACCAAACAGGTTCCCATAATGCTAATTCAACCTATCAGCACCAGGTAAATCCGTCAGTTTTTCGCAGAGTTTTAAAATGGTCTATGGTGACATTCTAGCATCTTTAGCGAAGCATTTTCTGGGTCAATATATAATTGCAGGACTTTTTGAATCATAGTTGACATTTTTGCTGTTTTCAGGCCTAAAATCAACATGGCCGCCTATAACCAAACACCACATGGCATTTTTACGGAAAGATTCTTCTAAATATTATATATACAATTGAGTAAAATTTAGATTGAAAGTTATTTCTAAAAATAGTGTGGTAAACCTGTTGACATGCCATAAATCCACACTTGACTCATACACTACTTTATATTAAATAACTCAGAAAGCCTTGGAGTCTGGCCAGTCTTTTCTTCAGGAGGAAATGACATCATGTGGAGCAGGTCATGTGATCTGGAATTAACACACTTCCTTGAGAGGTGTTTTTGTAATGGGAACTTAGCTGAAAGTGATACAATTAGTTATTTTCCATATAGAATTTGATATACTGCCAAAAAAGTAATATCTGTCATGATTATCTCAACTGAATGAAAGAATGCTTATCTCACTTTCCTTCCTGTGAATTATAAAAACAGACGTACGTGACTTTAGTAGATTCAGGTGGATAGTTGGGTGCAGTAACTCTGTGCTGCCACCTGATGTCCTGTTAGCCTGTGAGCTCTAGATGGATCTATTGAACCAAAGCTGTGACTACTGAGGATGTCAAGCATAAACAAACCTCCAGGGCTAAAACTTGAAATCATGGCAAAAGTGCAGAAAACTGCAGTTCCTCAAATGTCCACTTGAAACTGGCTCCAAAAGCGAGTCAATCCCCACACACCCCCATGTTAGCATGCCTCTTTTTATAGCAGAATTCAACCTGTTTACTGCCTGTTGCAAAAAACAGTTTGGTCTCTGTATCCAAGTTTCCAATTCGTGACAACTATAGTTGGGCTGGACTTTTCTATAACTTGCCTGTTTAAGTTGTATTAAGCTTAAAGTTCGACATAATTCGGAAACAAGACAGTCCATGACCCACAGAGGCTTGCACAGCCCTCCTCAGCTCCATTCATGCTCCTCCTCTTTGCTTGTTTTGGATTAGTCAAGAGGTGGACAGAGCCACCACTAGTCAAGAATCCCATAGATGTCGTCTCAGAGGGTTTGTCCATCTTTATATACAGTCAGTAAAGTGTGTCCGGCCACCTTTGCTTTTGCCAGAGACGCTAAACAGAAGTACAAGGTGTCGTGCTGTTCATGACATGAGATTGATATCAGTCTTATCATTCCACTCTGAGGAAGACAGCTAATGAGCTTATTTCCCAAACTGCTGAGCTGTTCTTGTTCATAATATGATTATTTTTGGTAAATCAGTCACAGCAAGGACAAATAACGCAGTCTGGTCAGCGATGATTAGTCAGAGGATCTGCTAATTTCCTTTCAAAGACAACCTTGTTTCAATGAGCATTTTGAAGGTGAACTGCCACTTTAAAAACCAACTAACCCCAACTGGCCATCTGGGAATCTTATTCAGTATTTCATTACATGGCATATTAGGCATGCTCTTTCACAACAGTGGCTCTGAGCTCATGCAGGTGGCAGTAGTCTCATCTCGGTGTGCCGGTGGATCGAAACTTAATCAGAGCTCTTTGTGCACTAATTCATATTCTCTGCCAGAGATTGACGCCCAGGCCACTCCTCTTTGCAGTGTCCCTTTGAATAAACACACACACTGAGGCTGAGTCTTAGACCTCTGAGTAATCAAACATTCTGCTGCGTTTGGCTCTGAAATAACTGAGGGCTGGTCTGGAATGTCTGGTCCTGGTAATCAACATTAATGGCTGAAGGAGCGCCTCTTTCCCCGCATTACTCCAGTACTTAGAGAAATAATCAGGATTAGTTTCGTACGGCCTAATACACTCTGCAGCAGTTTGTCTTTATTTGTTAGATTTTCAAATCAGCTGTTTGAAACACTCCAAGCATCTATACGGCATGTAGTAAGTCATTCTTAGATTCAGCTGCAGCATTGCTTCATATGTTTACATTTTGAATCTGGAATATTACCTAGCTCAAAAAGATAGATATGGAGACAGATAGATGTCTGACAGTCTATCACTTACAATATACTAAGTATAAGATCATAGAAACCAGTCTATCTGGTTGTAGAGATGGAGTAAAAGCTATTTTAAATCAACTCATAACAGCTTTAGATTGTATTAAAAAAAACATAGTCTCTGGGGCTAAATGGTAAAGTCACTTACATCTGCATTCTGTCTAACACCCAGCAGAGGGTGACTTCTCTGGTTGCTTAAAAAAAAGTCAAATTGTATAGAAGTTCCTATAACTTGATCTGTTACCTCAGTAAACATTTTCCTGATGCACGAAATTGTGAAATTCATAGTCTGACTTGCTAGTTGTATGTCTTCTTTAATACAGCATGATGCTCATTTTTAAAATTATTGTCCCATTTAGAATAAAATAGATTATAAAGCTTTTTTTAGGGCGGGGCTACATTGTGATTGACAGGTCACTTAAGTATGCCATGCGTAGTGTCCTCAAATTCTCAATCAGATCCATACAGTGTCACATCTGATTTCAAAACACCAAGATGGCAACGCCCTCAAGGTTGCCCCATTGTGGTCCACTAACCAATAGGTACTGTCATGTTGAGTGTATCTATCTTTTGTATAGTCTATGATTACATTATATTCATTTATCTGTATTCCACATTGACCCATTCTTTAATAGATCTAAACAAAGGAAGAAAAGCTGAGGGTTATTAGAAAATGAAATGAAAGGGAATCCCTCTTAAACTAATAACTAAGCAGGGATGTTATAGAGTCTGTCTAAGCAAATCTTATGGTATAATCAGTACACTATTACATGGGTGTCCAGTGTTTATGAGTCGGACCAGACACATCTTCAAACTCAGTCTTTATTCTGAACCCATACTACTATGGCTGGTCCGAATAGCAATTTCTGGGCTCCGGATATTCAGGCCCGATTCTTGACGAATATCCGAGTATTTGGCTCATCCACGGGCTCATCTACGGGCATTTTCGGGCAAGAGGGAACTCCTGGTTTTGTTCACAGTGTAGCCAGCCTGCAAGAAAATGTGCTCCGACAGGGTGGAAGTGACCAGAATGCACAGGCAGTATTTGGCTGCTAATGCTAGTTTAGGATAGTGGTCACAGTTGTGTTTCCACTGTCCAAGTGGGCCAGACTGGCCTCAAGTAGAGTCCGCCAAATCTTGCTTCTCAGGGTGTTCATCATCGAAGTCCGACAGCATTAGCATTAGCATGGATATCTCCGTCTTCGGGTACTCCGAGTATTTGGATATTTGGGTCCAGCCCTACTAACTACAAACCTGTAAAGTTTTGTGACCACGTCTTTCACAGACGTCAGGCTATTGTATTGACGAATTTCCCCATAGACGGAGTACGGTATTTCCTACTACAGTTGGTACCTCAGGGACTACGCAGACCCACACAGTGAAAACCATACCAACCACATGATCACATTAAAATAAGGCAATAACACAATAAAATAAATAAATGGAAGGAGTAGAACGACATCTAGATACACTTTACAATGAAATCAGGATTTCACAAGTGCCTAAAAGTGGACAGTGTCTAAACAAAATGAGAAAAACCATCCATTTGCTGACGACACCTTGATTTACTTTCATGTGTCCCCTCTTCTCTCACTCTTGCCCCCTCTACAGAAAGTGCAAGTTGTTATAACTGTTCTGGACTATGACAAGATCGGCAAGAACGATGCCATCGGCAAGGTCTTTGTGGGCCTCAACAGCTCGGGGACGGAGCTGCGCCACTGGTCCGACATGCTGGCCAATCCCAGGAGACCCATCGCCCAGTGGCACGTCCTGAAGCCCGAGGAGGAGGTGGACGCTCAGCTCTCCACCAAGAAATAGGCAGGGCGCTTTCAGTACCTGCCTTGTAGTACTCTTTAGCCAGTATGTGTAAATACCTCAGTGATATATGGGTCCATCCATGTAACCCCGCCCCCGCCTCCCTTTACCTCACCCCTCAGCCTCCCCCAGCTTTACCGCTTTCCTGATTTCACAGTCCTGACCGTCCCACCACATCCCGTTCTGCTTCTTTTCTATCAGGTTCTTGCTTTTTCATTTTTCTTTACTCTTTGATTTAGCAGTTTTTGATTTCCATCTCCAAGCCCTTAATTGCCCCCGACCAAATGCCCCCTTCTTTTAAGCAATATGATCTGTATAGATAGCGCATGACTGAAAGAATTTATTGTACCACAGTTGTATATATAAGTATGCAGACAAAAATGATTTCTAGTTTATGTGTTTGTATGTTGTTACCCGTTTCCTAATCTGTGTATATCTTGATGTTTTTAATAAGATGTTCTATTTTAAATTATGTAAATGCAGATATAGAGGAAAGCCAATATTATATATCCCAGGATTTAAAAATTCTACCTTATTACCTTATTGCATTCCAGAAAAAAAATTTATTCCAACTTGCAAGACACTAGTGGAAATATATTCACATCGTAAAGGACGACGTCTGACTTTAAGTTCAGAAAAAGGATCATCACAGAAAAGACAAACGGATGAATATATTCACACAAAACTCCAAAATACAAGGCCATTAACTACTATGGTTCTGTGGGAAAAATTATGCTGCTGGAAATTATACAAGCACATGATTTCTTACGACTTTTTGTACTTATTTCTCAATCAGAGGACCTATGTGTTTAGCTTGATGCACAGAAACTATAGTCACTGCAAACCAGTTAGCATTTCATTTTGTCATATTTGGCAGTTAAGTGAAATAGGTCCTCAACTTTCACTTCTACTGGCTCGTTGTATTGCCTCCCAAAAGATTAAGTTCTTAATCCTTCCGAAACAGACCCCCACTTGAGAAAAAAAAGCACCAAGCTGTAGCCATTGTGTCCTTAAACTCGTTTAACAATATTTTGTTAACTGCTTACTTTAAACAGCCTTGTCGTTGTTGGACGTATATCGCATTTAGGCCGGGCTCTGATCTTTGAGAGGGAGTTTTAGAGAAAAAAAAACACAAAGAGTCGCGGCTCTGGTTTTAAGAGGACTATTTTTTAGAGCAATTCAGCGTCTTGACTATTTTTAGTAAACTGCATGATTTTTTTTACAATCTTTACTAAAGGCTGGGACGGGGGGAGATCTACCGACACCAGGGGAAGCTCTTCTAGTACGATCCCCTTGCCTTCAATCAGAGAGGACATAAAAAAAAAAATAATCAAGAGTAATGTTTAAACTGGTCAATGTAATATTGACGGAAGTGAGGCGAGTTTCTAAACACTGCCATTTTCAGGGAGGTGACTTATGTAGAGGCCCTCTCTTCATGCACACTCCCACTTGCTAGTGGTTGTAGCTTTGGTTTATCGGGAACAATGTCTTTGGCTGCAGTGGTGCCCTGAATCGCAGTCTTTGCTTTACGTTGCCTTCTCACAGTGACAATAGAGCTAGCCATGTTTTACTGCCAATTTTAACTTTTATGTGGCTGCTGTTTTGCACTGGATGTCTTTGAAACTAGCTTGTTGACTTCTTTCGTAACCGTTTTTTGGACGATCGTTGGCTGGCTTTATTTGAGGACACCTGCAGGGGGGGAGCCAGAAATCCTCCTGCTGGATCGGCTTAATTTAAAGAAAAAAAAAAAGGGAAAAAAAAGAAAGCAATGATGACAAATCAGCCAACTGCAATTACATCAGTTTTGTTTTCTTGTTGGCGCAGGATTACACCAGGAGAGCACGAAATAACCGTACAAGTTAATGGTCTGCGTAGGCTATTAGTCCATCATGTCCTTTACTACGGGTCCAATTAGGAAAGGAATAAGTTTTAATCCATGAAAACCATGAAGTCTCTTATCTTGGAGGAACCTCTTGCATATACTCGATGCTAGCTTCAGGAGGACTTTCTAAATGTTTTCAATGTTATTGTGTAGTTGATAGCACTATTATGAAAAAGCTACTTGTCATTCCATAGGAGTCTCTGAGGACTGCTTTGTGTATCACTGTGACTGCCGTGTGTGCTTAGAGATGTAGACTTATCAGTAGGTAGCGAAAACAGTTTGTTCTGTAGTGATGTCGTAGCGTTTAATGCCATTTTCCCTTCTACACGCAAAGAAAGAGAGCGAGCGAGAGAGAGAGAGAGAGCGTGATGTTGCCCGACGTCACGCAACCCAAAAATAAAAACAAAAAACCACGGCGTTTTATCCGAGCGCGAGCGGGTCGCTTCACCCAGCATTTTGTTGAGCACTGTGCAATACTTGTATGTTCATCCCATAGTGTTAACGTGGGTGGCGTCGCCCGAGGATTTAAAAAAAATAAATAAAGCTAAGATGAGTCCAGAGAGATGTTTCTCCTTTCCAGTGAGATGGTTAGGACACAGCACATGTAGATTCAGCTTATAGGTTGGAGCTTGACACCTGTCGACCCTCTCTTTAGGGTTCCCTCCCCTTTTTCGCGGGTTCATTTTCTCTTCTTGCACACAGTTCCAGCATCAGAAGTTTCAGGGAGTCTTCGTTGAATACCAAACAAGATTCTGCATTTAGATATCCCCTTAAAAATGCCATGTATATACTCACATAGTCATGTCAGAAATGTATATCTAGACTATAAAGTGACATGAATATGATTATTCAGCCGCAAATATATCGTTCATCATCATCAAATCAACATCACAATCACGTTTTTGTTTTTCTTTTTGTTTTTCTTACCTGCCCTGTTGATTCAAAAACTCCTTTTATATTTGAGATGAAAACTCTGAATGTACAGTACGGACTGTGTTGGTATAGATTACTTTAACCGTGAGATTAGATGTACTTTGCACTTTTTGTTGTAAAAAAAAAAATCTATAAATATATAGTAATTTTGTTAATATTTTTTCAACTATTACGAATTCATTTCATAGCCCTTCAAGGGGTGAAACCTCCCCTGTCTGATAGCATTCCAAAATCATTGAATACCCTCTAATACAGCTGCATTCCCAGTCCCTCTCTCCGACTGAGGGGTTCTTTTATTTGACATGTTTTACATACGTAGATCCATGAATTCCAGTACAGCTTCAGATTTAAACAAAATAATGGATTGAATTCAAAGGTAAAATGGCCTGAGCAATTTGATTTCTAAATTCAGAAAGGTTGTACTAAAGGAATTTTCTGGTCAAAGCTGAAAGAAAATCACATCAGAAATAAAAAAGTCTGTAAACCTGTCAGGGAACTCGGTAATCGGCAGCATTGCAGAACCCATCGGATTGCGGGGTGTGTGGAAAAACTACAAAGCAAAAGCCATTACCTGCACTTCAACGCAATGCTGCTGTCATTTACGATTCCCTACCAAAGCACGCATGCATAATCAAATCCCCAAATTGTCCTCTTGTGATAAAGAAATCTTATCAAGCTCTCTGTGTGACACGAAACTCCAGATTCTCTCCAGTGACACCAACGAAAAGCCACACTGACCTTTCAAAAGCAAAGCTGTGTAAAGTATTAGAATCTGATGCTGTAGAAAGATCCTAGTTGCCTTTGTGTATATCAACTGCCTGCTTGAGTATTTTGTGTGTGGAAACTTTTCTCTGTAATCTCGTAGAACTGTTTGGGGTGTTTTTCCTGCCATATCGCTCGCAGTGACGGCGAGCCGCTGACAGTTATATTTGCTGTGTATACCTTCATTTTTGATGAGGTGTTTTACAGTTTTGTTTCACTTTGTGTAGTGATTCACTCTGTGGAGTTTTCTGACTGTTGTTATATAACTTCATATACACAAATGATCAATAAAAATGTTTTATTTCCTGTTGATACAGAAGCCTATCATGTCGTGTTTTCAGCACAAGCGTCTCCGGAGGCAGCAGAGGAGCAGGTTTATTAGCAAACACGGCCTTTATTATGATCACTGCAGGGTCGGTATTGATTGTCAGAGCTTTGACTCACTCCGGCTGCACAAAACTCCCCTCACTTCAGAAAGAAAACTGTGTGCATGCATGACAAATTCAGATTTTTATTAATGATGATGTTTGCTTCACGACACCCTGTTGAAAAGGTCACTACTGCCATCTAAAGGACGCACAGCAGCACAACAACAAAGAAACAGATTAAGTTTTTCCATTTCACTCTGGCCACAGATCAATTTCTATTAGCGAATATTTACTAACGTGTACCAGAGCCAGAAGACGGGGACAGGAGTTTGTCCTCCACAGGAACATGATTTCATATTAACGTGACGCTCAGCTGACAGTGAATCTGATGACCAGAGGATGTAGATTCATAGATTAGAGGCTGCTGCTGTGACATGAAGCTCATTTGGATGTTAGGACTCATAAATCTCATTAATACAGGACTAAAAGCAGAGGTTAGTAATGGCAAAATGAACCATTTAGTGTTGTTTTGAGCTCAACATTTAAAAGACACATACTGGCGACATGTGGGACTTTAATTAATTTGCTGAAAACGGCACAATATTTGAACTTTAGCCTCCTTATGCAGTTTTTCTGTTCCTGTTCTTAAACTCTGTGAGGTTTTATTCAGAAAATCTCAGAGCTGCTATGCGGAAGTGACGTTGGGTCGAGCGCTGTCAAGTTAGCAGGCATTAGTGGCTGTCAGACCGGAAGCTTCGGGAAACATCAAGAACGCGCTATTAAATTAGAAAATTTGAGCTTTAAAATTCTGCCCTAAGTTTTAATTTTGCCACGAACAGTCACGCGTTCGTTGTGTTTACTTTGTGACCCGAGTTGTTGAACGTTATTAAAATAATCAGTGCATTAGCGGTGAAATCGGTGCTTTTATTTTCATTCACGGTGACCGGATATGTGCATCTCCGCTCGCTAGCTTGACGGACTTGTAGCTTGCAGCAGCGTCGCAATCAGTCGCGTTTAGTCCACCTGGAGCTGCTTACTCCGTCAACAAACAACTTCACTCCCCTCCGTCAACAAATAACTTCACTCCCCTCCAGACGGACTCAGAATGCTGTCCTACATTATTGGGGTGAGTATGAGTGAATTAAAAGTCACCGGGCCCGTTTCATTTTAGCGAGTTTCTTTGCGTTAGCTAGCGTTGACGTTAGCTAACGTGCAGTTTTCCCAACCGAACTTCAGCGGACTCTGGGCCCGCCCACCGTGACTCATTTCTCCTGTTATGGATTAAACTAAGTGACTTTTAGCTCGACTGCGCCCCGTAATGCTAACCCTGCTGGTAGCTAATGCTAGCTGCTGCTGTTTGAGTCATTCTCCTGCTTCTGACCTTCATCAACAGTTGATCCGAGGCGGCTTTGACAGCATCATCAACCTCATCTTCAGACTGTTGTTTTCCAAGAGGAGACCCGCCATCACCTTAGAGGACCCCAACATCAAGTATGCGCTGCGGCTCATAGACAGACAGGTAAACAGAGTCACAGCAACAGCACCAATAGACTCAAACGCAGCAGATGCGTTCACGTACCGCCGCTGCTGTCAGTGTTATGTGGTTTAACTTTGTGAAACTGTCTGTTGTTTGGTCAGATTGTCAGCCACGACACCAGGAGGTTCCGCTTTGCTCTGCCTTCTCCTGAACACGTCCTGGGGCTGCCTATCGGTCAGTATGAGCCTCACACTGTCAATTAATATGTCATCTATTAAAATAATCATTATAAAAGTGACTCCTATAAGATTTAACCTTATTAACAACCACCTCAAGTTGCAGCATTATGCGATTAAAGCACCCTTTGTTCAGCAAAAGTATATTACAGTCGACCACCCTTGTTTTCTTCCTGTTTCTTGTTGTTTTCTAATGCCTGGTACAACCAAAGGTGCATTTGTTTGGGCAAATATAATGATAACAACAAAAATAGTTCATTAGAGTTTAATTTAAGAGCTGATATCTTGACATTTTCCATGGTTTTCATAACCAACATCAGTTCTTCCATCAATATCTATGGCATTGTTCTGTCAAAAACAGCTTTTAGGATTCCATGTTTTCTTTTCTGTCTGTTTTAGTCCCATGATCCACACAGGAGTTAGTACTGATTCATAACCATTGTTTCTGATGATTGCATCCATGCATCTTGGATGTTCTCCACCAGCTTCTAACATTGTTCTGCTGTCACAGCAGCCCATTCCTGCTGTATAAATTCTAACTAATTTGCTTTGTTTTGGGCTTGTAGTTCTCCATTTAGGGTTTGATGATTTTCCACAGGTTTTCAGTTGGATTTAGATCTGGTGATTGAGCAGCCAAGGCATGGTTCCAATGTTCTGGTTCTCCATCCAGGCTTTAACTGACCTTGTCTTGTTGGAAAATCCAGTCACTGGAGGCAGGAAAGAGTTTTCCAGCTGATGGAAGAAGACTGTTTTCTAGAGTAGTCCTGTACATGACCTGGTTCATTTGCCCTGTTCCACAATATTTTTTCCCAGGTGCCTTTAGGTGTTACCAATATTGGTAAATTGGTGGCTCTACATGTGATAGGTATATTTGTCTAGGCCCATTTGTATTCATACAACCTCTACAAACTAGAACTTTGAGCCATGTAGCATTGATTTAATTTATTTAATTTTAATCTTGGTCTTTCTAATTTGTTTCCATACTTGCGTTCTTGCTGCTCTGTGGAAACACATCCTGCAGTTCAGCCGAAACAGTCACTGAAATTTTTATGTTCTACAGGACCTAAAGCATGTGGTTTATTTTTGGCAAATGTATAAATGGGACATTAACCCTTGTGTTGTGCTGCGTGTCAAATTGACCCGTTTTAAAGTTTGAAAATGTAGGAAAAAATATATATTTCCACAGTGAAACTTCTTTTGTTCACATTTTCAACATTTTTGGGAAATCTTTGAACATTTTTTGGTGGAAAAAAGAAATGTTAAAAATGTTTGAGAACATTCACAAAAAAATCAACCAAAATCCAGTGAAATTCGCTGGATTTTGGTTATTCTAAATGTGAGTTTCTACCAAATTATATGAATGATAGGAAACTCCTGACGTCAGCAGTAAAGTCTTTGTTTTCCTTTCAGGGCAGCACATCTATTTGTCTGCAAAAGTAGACGGGAAGCTGGTCGTCCGTCCGTACACACCAGTGTCCAGCGATGACGACAAAGGCTACGTGGATCTGGTGGTGAAGGTAGAGAATTTGGAAAAGTTGTTCTATATGTTTTAATTATGTATGTGTATCTACGCTACCGTTCAAAATGTTTTCCATGACAACTCCCACTTTTATTCATGTGCTAACATAACTGTACAAGAGTTTTCTAATCATCAATGAGCCTTTCAACACCATTAGCTAACACAATGTAGCATTAGAACACAGGAGTGATGGTTGCTGGAAATGTTCCTCTGTACCCCTATGGAGATATTCCATTTTCTTTCAAAATTAAGGACATTTCTAAGTTTGTGTGTGTATGTATATATATGTGTGTATGTGCAGGTAATGATTTGTCGTTTTAACAGTTTTTCCTTTTGTTCCACGCTGACAGGTTTACTTTAAAGGCGTTCATCCGAAGTTCCCAGAAGGTGGGAAGATGAGTCAGTACTTGGAGAGTCTGAAGCTCAATGACACCATCGACTTCAGAGGACCCAGCGGCCTCCTGGTTTACAAGGGCAGAGGTGAGCAACGACGACTGAATACAATACATGAATAGATTCCGTTGTCGGCTAACCAAACACAGCTTCAGCAGCCTGATTTATTGCTGTAACGTTCCATCTACAGGCGTGTTTGACGTTAAACCTGACAAAAAGTCTCCGGCCGACACCAAGAAAGCCAAACATGTGGGAATGATCGCTGGAGGGACAGGTGAGAAGAACTTTCACTGTCTTTTCTAACAGCTGTTTCACCCCAGAAAACTGTCTAGCAGAGGCACAGAGCCACGGGTTCAGATGGGTTGTATCCTCCTGCTATCTGATCAAACCACACCCACAGTCCTGACAGAGCACAGAAGCTGTTAAACTCTTCATAAATGATGACTGAAACATTCTGCACTTTGATTGGTGCATGCTCTAGTCAGTAATGTTTATGTTTACAGAGAGATGTTTAAAGATCTGAAGGCACATTTGTAGAATTCTTTTATTATATGACCAAAACACTCCCTATATTTTTGTACTTTTTTTGTGTATAAAAGAGGAGATTCTGTGTCTAAGCTCATTCTGTTTCCTGGTGTTCCAGGAATCACTCCCATGTTGCAGCTAATCACAGCAGTGATGAAGGATCCTCAGGATAGAACCGTGTGTTACCTGCTGTTTGCCAACCAGGTGAGTTTTATAAATCAGACTCATATGTTTGTAGTCTACACTGATCAGTCACAGCATTAAAACCACTGATGAGTGAACTGAATGTTGCGCACAGATGGAAGGATGAATTCACGTACGCTGATCGTCAAGTAACTCTGCCGCGTTCCTTGGCGGAATTAAAAGAACATTCTAAGTAATTAACTGGGGAGGTTTCATGGCAATATGCATTTAGATTAATTTGAATGTTTTAATGCTGTTTTTCTGTCTTTTTAAACAGTTCAATATACTATAAAAATCACTTTTTTGTGTATAAACGTCCTCTTCATAGAAACGTGTTTTCCCTCTTCTTCACTCTAAGACAACAGAGGTCAGTTTCAAGACTCAGAATATAATTTATCCAGCCTGAGACCTCATGTTGATCACAGTTGAAATCCAAAGTGCTGTTCCTGTTATTCCATTACAGATAGTCTGTTCAAAGAAGACTTTACTTTGTCGTCTTAAAAGTGAAAATGTTGTTTGATATTTACATGAAAGACCTTGAAAGTGATGAAAAGTTATTTAACACCCCAGTTCTGTATTATGGCGCGACAGTGGCACGGCGTCACTGTAACTATGACAACAAGTAAACACTACTATCAGCTGATGATCATACTACAATCCACCGCTGCAGAATTATCAGGACTTATCTTATAAATGATCCAAGGAGTAATTGATTAAATTGTGGGGGTGTTTCTGAGTCCCATCATTTCCTGCCGCCTGCTACAGATTTAGGTCATGTGATTTGGTATCCATGCAGGGATTCTCCTCCAAAGAAAAAGACTCAGCAGGTGGCTTAAAAGTTGTAGCTGATCAGTGTAGATGTTGCTGCAGGGTATTTCCCTTCTAGTGTGTTTTTATCACACAGAGACAGTGTGGTTCTTTCATGTTGTGGTTGAAAACGTGTTCATGTTCTTCTTTGCTTTCACAGACTGAGAAAGACATCCTGCTCAGACCAGAGCTGGAGGAGATTCAGGTCAACCACCCCGACCGGTTCAAGCTGTGGTTCACCGTGGACAGAGCACCAGAGAGTGAGTCCAACTACACATGTCTCTAAATAAGCTGTACATCAGACACATGCCCTAGTGGGCGTCTCTGATCTCATGCAGAGCACATATTTGACGTGAGGAAATAGAGATGAACAAATGATTGAAACAACACAACATGCAAAGGCTGCATCTTCAAATGCATTTTGACTATTTCTACAACAACAATTCCTCTGAAATCCTAATAGCTGTAGTATATTGATACATTTTTAGATGTCAAAAAGACTGGAGGAAGAAGAGAGAACAAAGAAATTACATTCAAAATGTCATAATAAATTATTTTTTTAAGCAATTTGAACCATTTGAGCACTTTTAAAACAGTTTTTTTTTGTTCTTTTAGACAATTATTGAGTCATTTTCAATACATTTTGAGTCTGAATTAACAATTTTTTGTTATTTTGGACAAATTGTGAGTCAGTTTTTATCATGTTAAGTAGTTTATGTCTTTCTGTGCCATTTTTACTGTTACTGAGATATTTTTGAGACTTTTTTGAGATTTTGTCATTCTGAGCATTTTTTTTTTAAATCATCCTGAACAGTTCTTGAGTCACTTTGAACTTTATTTCCATCATTATTAAAACCATTTTTAAGTCCTTTTAGACAATTATTGAGTCATTTTCCATAAATGCGTATGGGATTAATGCAGATCCAGTATGAGAGACGGAGACAAAGCTGCCTGCAGTCTGTTGTTTTGTTCTTTCTTTTAATTTTATTTATTATATTATTTTTTACCATGTGAGCAGATTGAAACTTTCAGAGGTTGTTTATTCTGTCCATTAATCAGTGTGTGCTGGTTTACTTCCTTCTTGCTTGACAGTTTCATGTTCGATGGTATCTCATGTGGTAAAACTATATCACATTTAAATCTTTTACACAGTGAATAAAAAACTGAAGCTTCACTTAAAAAAAAAATACCATAAATGAAATAGCAGTTCCTGTCAAATAGATATTTTCCACATATCATTCAGCCCTATCTGAGAGTTGTGTAAAAATGATATGAAGGACAGCTAATGATTATTTTGTCAATCAATCATGCAGTAATTTTAGTTCAGAGTTCTAAATCTGAAAGTGTTTGGGGAAAACCTAATTAATTTCTGTCTGTAAATTAGCAGCTTTATTTTGAAGGTATTTGAACGGTGTACTGTTTGTGGTGACCAGAGGAAGCAGTCGGTGATGTTTTCTTGCTACTGCGGCGTTCAGTCGTGTTTCTGAGGCGTTTTTCACAGAATCATGTGACTGATAACAAATGAGGCCACATTATCTGCAGCGTCATGTGAAGTTTTTGGGTTGGAGAAAAGTCTCACAGTCACAGAAGCTTTTTTACGTACCGTCTAGAAATAAGAAGATTTTCTGATATTTAACAAGTCCTCTTTCAGACTAATGAAAAAGAAAACATCCAGAATATACATTCAGGTGTGTATTTAACATGCTTTGTACTTAGTGTAAAATCAATGAACATTTGCATATTTAACCCTCCTGTTGTCTTCATTTACGGCCACCAAAAAATATTGTTTCCTTGTGTGAAAAAAATCCAAAATTTCTGAAAATTTGCAAAACCTTCAGGAAGAAAATTCCAATAATTCCTCGAGATGTTTATTACCCCTTTTAACAAAATCAAAAAACATTTTTTTGCCTCATATATGATACATTAGGCGTTTTGGGTAACTTTTGCTCACAACAATCTACAGTAAAACTCCACTTGCTCCAGTCTATTAGCATTGAGTGATCTGACACTTCATAGCAAAAAAATAATGTGATAATAGATCAAATTAAAAGAAAGAACAGAACAACAAACTGCAGGAAGCTTTGTCTCCATGTCCCAGCAGATTCTCACACAGAACATCTGTACTAATCCCATAATATGTCTAAAACCTGCTCTAGCTCCTCCTCATCCTCATCTTCTAACTGCTTCATGCCACTTGTGTTTCCATCCAGTATCTCCTTGATGACATTTTCAATGTACTTTCTTTTTCTCTCTTCTTCCTCTAGTTGTTTTGACATGTAAAAATTGATCAATATAGTATAATGATTATGATTTCAGTGGAATTATTGTAAAAATACTCAGAATGCATTTGAAGATGGCATTTCATTCATTAATTAAGTTAAGTAATTAAAGTAGTATGTGTTTGTATTTTCATAGATACTTCTTGAAAATTAGCAATGATTTTCCTGAAAAACGTGGACGATTTCATGAAAGTAGCCATTTTGAAAAGTGGCAAAATACGACTTCAACTGCCAGTAGTGGAATAATGATTAACAAGAGGGCAGAATACATACAAAAGGTTTTTAGGGAAACTTTATCATGTTGATGAGCTGGAGGTCTCAGAAACTCATGTATCATACATGATACAAACAGCTTTACAGGGTTAAGAAACTTCAGATTGTTCATAATGTTTAGTAAAAAAAAAAGATAATTCCTTAAATGTGAACATTTTGAGAAAGTACTTTTTTACGCTAAAACAAAGGAAAAATGCGGAGTTGTGGTTATTTATAGGTTATTATGCTGTGATTTTACTGGTCACTTTAGATCAAACTGGGCTGAATGTGGAACTTGAACTAAGAGGAGTTTGATGCTCCTGGCTTAGTGTGTCTGTGGTTGTAGTGAAGCCAGATAAAGAAAATGTAGAAGAGGCTACAAAATGATCTCTGAGGAAAACGGACACTCAGAAATGTTTAATATAGAAGTCTGTGTAGGTTCTCATTCATCCAGGTCATGGTTATCCAAAGTTGTTTAAATCAATCCAACTGGACTTTAAGAAGGTTCCTTGAAGACGTTTCACCTCTCATCCAAGAGGCTTCTTCAGTTCTGGTTAATATAGAAGCTAATAATCTCATCTTCCTTGCTTTGTTAAACTGATAAAAAAAGGTTGCAGGAATGTACAAGCTGCTTGTTTTACCACCAGTAGATGTCACTAGTGAGCTTCCTTTCTGTCTCCTAATGCTGAGCGGCGTTTTAACCGGAGGATGTCTGTGTGTTTCAGACTGGGAGTACAGTCAGGGCTTCATCAGTGAAGACATGGTGAGGGAACACCTGCCTCCTCCCAGCGACGACACCCTCATCCTGATGTGTGGACCTCCACCCATGATCCAGTTCGCCTGCGACCCCAATCTGGACAAAGTGGGCCACTCCCAAAGCCGCAGATTCACCTTCTAATTGTCCGTCATCACAGAGGAATCGAGGTTTGGAAGCATTAAAGCACTCGTATGGCTCCAGAGGGTATTGCACTATGTATGCTATATATAATATAATATAATATATATGCCATGATATTCATCTGAGGACAGGATCACAGTTTGGACCAATTCATGTTGGTGTGGTGGAAGGACAGGGAGCAAAGTGAATATATGAAGTTGTTTGAAGAGTTTTCTGTTGGGAAAGTAAGTTTTTAGAGCTTTGGCTTGAAAAATGAGGATGTGTTGCAAACATGTCCTGCTGTGGTCTCGCTGAGGTTTATTGGCTGTTTTCTGAGTGCCTTAACACCTGCAAAGCTTAAAAACTACTATTCATTATTCCGTTATACCTGCTGTCACGTCACAGTTGTCGATATTTTGCTAAAACGTGTTCGCTAGTGGTTCTTTTCAGTGTAGTGAGGTCTTATGTTCATCTATGCAGCAAAGAATCAGCTACTGATGTTTTTGTTATTTTGTATCACAAAGGCTTTGCAGAAGAAATTCTCAAATAATTCATGTTCAGAAGTGTGTTGTAGTTGAGATTCTACTAAAAGTGAAGAAACTTTTTCTTTGTCTCATTTTTATTACCAAAAAGTTCAAAAACACAACAGAACAAAACACAATTGGTATTCATGAAAACAGATTTCATTGTAAAAACTTTTGGTTTCCATGTTTATGTTGACAGAATAGTTGGACATTCTAGAAACAATGCTAATGTTTGTTTAGTATGACACTAGAATCCGGGGTGGTTAGCTTAGCATAAAGAGTGTAGACAGGAAGAAGCTGCTAGCTTGGCTCCATCAACATGTTAAACCTCATTTATTGAAGCTGTGCAAGACCAAAGATGTACATGCTGTGATTTTAGGTAGAGTTATGTGCTTTAACTAGTTATTGGTGAACCATGTTTGTATTAAACAAATTAGATGTAACATGTAGGGCTGCCCCAGTTAATGACGAAAATTCACATCTCAGAATTCATATTCAGATACGTGGGTCCAGCCCTACTTTACAGGTGGATTTTTTTGACTAGGGATGGAGACATGGCAGCACTTCACCCTGTTTCTAGTCTTCATGCTAAGCTAATCACCTCCTGGCTGTAACTTCACATTTGAACAGGACAGTTTGGTTTCTTTGACGTGCCACAGCGCTGCTGGCAGGCAGACAGGAGGACCAGCAGTGGAGAACTTAAGTAGCCAAGTGTAATTTAGTGGCCTCAGAAAAAAAGAATGGTAGTTTTCAGGGAATATCGTGTAGAATATTTCTCTGCTGACAGGAAACTGAATTGGTGTGTTGCTCTCTTCAGATCCACCACACTGTGTTGACAGAAAGTCATTCTAAACTCGAAGAACAAGGCAGTTGCTGGGATTTAGTTTGGAATTTAACTAATGTGTTTAAACACTAAGCAACACTCAGTTTCTGTCAGCACAGTGTGGTGGATGTGAGTAGAGTGATAACAGCAAACATGTATACTACAAGTGCTGGTCCTCCTGTCTGCTTCTTCAAACTGGGTGTATCTACAGTCAGTAATACACCAACTGTACATCATGCAGTCCAACTTCAAAGAAACTGAATTCCCTCTGAAGCTGTATTTATGCTCCTATGTTGAATCTGCCACATGTAAAACACTGTGTGGAGTATTTGCACTTGTGCGTTTCTGTGTTGAGTTTTTTTGTGTACTTCACATAAAGGCGACTGAGGTGGAGCAGATCATATTGGAGTGAATTAACCCTCCTTTTTCCCAAACTTTAAAACGGGTCAATTTTGAACAACAGTTACTTTTACTAGAATTACTGCAGAGAAGATTTTGAAAATGACTGAGTCTATACATGGATTGGTACAATACTGACTCTTGTTTTTGTCCAAATCAATAAGCTGTGTATACGCAACATATTACTACCAATCAGATACAACCTAATTCAGCTTCCTGTATCGATTCAGTGCAGATAAGTCATGTTGGAATCTCTCGAACTTCAAAGTTAGATTCCTAAAGTGGAACAAAACAGCTGTAATTTCACTGCCCTGGTCTAAGTACACAAAGAAACACAATGCAGTCGTACAGAAACATAAAGTCCAAATACTCACAACAGCATGAACTATGATGTAGACAGGAGTGGTATATTTGGCTCATGTAATTGTCATTAAGAATATAAACACAGTTCTACTTCTCCCTTCTAGTGAAGTCTTGCTCCATAGATAGTTATGGTTTTACTGGTGCAGGTTTTAAAATTTCTGTCTCCGCCACAAATTAAACTGCAAAGGACACTTTGTGGAAAGATGCACCACACACCTCCATCATATTGGAGCAAAGAAAGAAACTTCCCAATACATTAGTTTTGAGTTCTTTTGTTCAGACATGATTAGAGACACTTCTGATCAAGGCAAGAGCTTTCGCCGAAACTGTCAACAAGAAGACATGAACATTTTTGATCCAGAAACTTCCCAACCTGCAAAAGTAGAATCCCATCTACCTCTGCAGCTCGAATCCACTAGAAGTAAATTTTGTTGTCATGAATTAATGTTGAAGGGAACGATGTAACTTCTCGTACCACAAACATGAATCTGACTACAGCTGAGTCCCTAAATAAGGGGAGAAACGCTCAAAGCTTCACTCACTGATTACTGAATAAAAAACACAAATGCTTGAATAATAAACTAAATGCAGAAAGGGGTACATTAATGCTACAAAATGTTTGCATTTTCAGTTCATGCAATATGTTTTGGACAACTTCAATAAATATATATGGTCTGGAAACTACGGCTGCGTGTGTCAATGATGAAAATATTGTCAGATGTTGGGGTTACTGTGCATTTCTGCCGTATCGTCCTCTGGAGGGCAAACAGAGATCTCCCGGAAAAACTCATCGTCCTTCAACATGCTCTGAAACACAGACAGGAGGAGACTTTTAGTCCAGGGTTGGTTCTGTGATGATCACACTGAAGCAGGTCAGTCTCTCACCGTCAGATTGTTGATTCCCTCAGAAAACGCTCCTATCTGTCTCACAGTTCCTTCAGAGTCTTCCATCTATCACAAAAAAAACAAACACAGAAACTATTCACTCCTATATGCTTTTAGAAATGTAACCCTTAAAAAGCAAAGTGTCTCTGTACCTGTTCCAGATGGTCGAAGTTCTCCTCATAGATCCGAACGCTCCTCTGGAAGCTGCTGTTTTTGGGCATTTCCACATTCATGGGGCAGACGTACTCCTCGCCATCATCATGACGCTTCTTCCTCAGAGTGCCAAACCCACCGAATGACAGGCGTCTGGGCTGCAGGAGGAGACAGGAGACGAAGGTGCAGGATTTATTTAGTTTTTTAAATCTGTGTCCAGTAGAGCTAAAACAATTGGTCCAGCTTCTCATTAACCCTCGTGTCGTCCTGCGGGTCAAAAGTGACCCGTTTTAAAGTTTGAAAAATGCTAAAAATGCTTCTTAAGAACATTCGCAAAAATATCTATCAAAATCCAGCAAAATTTACAATAATTTCATTAATCCCCAAAGGGAAATTCAATAAATAAATACATAAAAATATATGTAATATATGTAATCACTTTAGATTTTTTGAGGGAAGATTTTTACAAGGATTTTTTTTTGCTGGTTTTTTTGGATTTTTTTCAGATAAGGAAACAGTATTTTTTGGTGCCCGTAAATGAGGACAACAGGAGGGTTAATCTTTGCAATCCAAATTTTGGTCCCAGTTTCTGTAGCCTTGAGTTTTGTTTTACTTTAAATACCAAGTGAAAGTGAGGCTGATAGTGACAGAGGGGTTTGATGAAGCAGGGGATGGACAGTTACCTTGACCTTGGCAGTGGCTGTGAGGACGCTGTAGTCTGGGTTTTCCAGACAGTCCTGTTTGAGCCGCTGAGCCTCGGAGCCGATGAGCAGGTGGAAATGTGTGGCCAGGTGGCGTCTCAGCAGGGTTTTGTTGGGAGGAATGTTGAGCAGAAGGGCGAGCGCCTCCACATTGAAACGAGGCTCCAGCACCTTTAGAACATGATCGTGAGAAGTCAAACAGGGAACAAAAAAACCAGGAATGAAGAGCAGCACCAGGAAATATTTCCATACATAAAACCAGCTTCTTCAGATTACATCCTGAGACTGTTTGTACATACATGAGGCTACACAGTGGAGATAAGATCCCCTTTGGTAACTTTAATAACTATAAACTATTTTTTCAGAGCAGCTACATTGTCCCATTGCAAAATTAAATTCCAGATTTAGGTCCTTAGTGGCCACAGAGATGCAAATGTGACACATTTACTTATTGTGGAGATGGATAGATACTTTATTAGTCCTCAGGGAGATTCAAGATGTGCAGATTTTAGAAACCTCACCTAAAGTTATCTCCGTGAACTCATTTAATCAGGAGTTTTCACGTGACTTGCTTTAAATGATAACCTTGTATAAAACTGAGTGTAAAGACTGAAGCTTAACCCTGAGATGCATTAGTGAGTCAAAAATGACCCAGTGAGCTCGTTTTCTTGCAATCTTTTTATGAGAAGTTTTTTTTTTTTATCATTTCATTTTCCAACTATTCCTCAAAAAACATGTTTCTGATATCATTACATTTAAAATTTTTAGTTACCTTTTATACTCTTAAAAGAAACTGTAATATTTATATTACTACCCTAAGCTCTTAATCACTGATAATGTCATACAAGAGGTGATGAAGTGCACAAACTTGGATGGACAGAGAAAGTCAAATGTGCCTCTAACCATGTGGTTGGGAACCAATACTAATTTCTGACAGGACAGGAAGCTGCTTACTTCATTCTTTACATTTTTGCTTGTGTTTTTGTTAAATTAAGTGAACAGATGCTTGTGTATTATCTTTGCTGCCTTATTTTTGTTACAGCAAGTTGAATGCCCATTCCCACTCACCATCAGCCCTCCATGAACCCCACTGCCCCTCAGATTGGGGGCATATTCTGCCAGATCCACAGAGCGCAGCCACTCCATCACTCTATGGTTGGTCCACTGGGAGATCTCAGCCGGTGTGACATTATTCTGGACGAGAGAATAAAAAATACAGATTTCAGAAGCACGTAAATCATTATTTTTTTTAATTAAAGGACGTTTTAAAACAAAAGAGAAGTGTGGGTTGTGACTCCTGGTGTGATACCTCATCAGAAGGTCGTCGTCTGAGACAGCTGGGTTCATAGAAGTTGAGTCGGAGGACCTGAATGGCTCTTTTGATGCTGAGGTGATGGAGAACGCTGCCGACCTTCAGAGACAGCAGGTCCTCCTGGGAAACACGATCAAGCAGAAATGAAGAGTTATCACAAAGTCATGTAACCTACTGGATGATCTATTCAGCGGAAAAGAGAAGTTAGAATGTCAAAGAAATTCCCCCAAGACATTTTGCTTGAAAAAAAAGTTCCACAAGCCTTGGCTGAGTCTCCAGTACAACTTGAAAAGCTCACCACTGTCATGTAGTGCAGCATGCGTCCATCAACACGAGCCTCATCAAAGTGACTTTTGTACTGCGGGAGGCCGATGTCATCAAGCCATCCTAAAACAAGAAAAACATTCAGAGAGCGCAGTACTCCGCCAAGGATGTCCATTCCCCCGTATGGCGTTGTCAGAAATGCAGCGTTTTTAAAAATAGTTACCGATGATCAGAAATCACGGCAACATAGAATGTAGCCGTTTTATATTTAATATAGCTGTACTCAAAAACAAAATGACCTTGCACTGAGCATGGTTGTGCGTTATGCATGTGCACATTACGTACAGATACTGAATCATGTGATCTAAATATGGAGCAGGAGGCAGAAATTGATGGGACTCGGAAACACCCCCACAATTTAATCAATTGTTCCCTGTATCCCGTCTGACGGATCAATCCTGAGAAGACTGCAACGGAGTATTTGTTGTAGGATCACAATACTAAACTATGACTTTTTTTCAACATTTTGGACGACGTACTAAACTATGATGTTTTAGTGACATTTTTTGCGACAAAATTGATGATTTTTTTTTTATTTTTCACAGAAAACCTTTCTGGAGTGTTTTTCCACGCCCTCCTTTACATTATTTCATCATTTGGCGCATTTTTACAACATGTTTGAAAAATGGCGTTTTTTTTCGACATAGTATAGTAAGGCGTGTTTTTGGCGCCAAAATTCATGATGGTTTTTTTTCCACAGAAAACCTTTCTGGAGTGTTTTTCACGCCCTCCTTTACATCATTTCATGATTTGGCGCGTTTTTACAACATGTTTGAAAAATGGCGTTTTTTTTCGACATAGTATAGTAAGGCGTTTTTTTGGCGCCAAAATTCATGATGGTTTTTTTTCCACAGAAAACCTTTCTAGAGTGTTTTTCACGCCCTCCTTTACATCATTTCATGATTTGGCGCGTTTTTACAACATGTTTGAAAAATGGCGTTTTTTTTCGACACAGTATAGTAAGGCGTTTTTTTGGCGCCAAAATTCATGATTGTTTTTTTCCCACAGAAAACCTTTCTGGAGTGTTTTTCACGCCCTCCTTTACATCATTTCATGATTTGGCGCGTTTTTACAACATGTTTGAAAAACGGCGTTTTTTTTCGACATAGTATAGTAAGGCGTTTTTTTGGCGCCAAAATTCATGATGGTTTTTTTTCCACAGAAAACCTTTCCGGAGTGTTTTTCACGCCCTCCTTTACATCATTTCATGATTTGGCGCGTTTTTACAACATGTTTGAAAAACGGCGTTTTTTTTCGACATAGTATAGTAAGGCGTTTTTTTGGCGCCAAAATTCATGATGGTTTTTTTCCACAGAAAACCTTTCTGGAGTGTTTTTCACGCCCTCCTTTACATCATTTCATGATTTGGCGCGTTTTTACAACATGTTTGAAAAACGGCGTTTTTTTTCGACATAGTATAGTAAGGCGTTTTTTTGGCGCCAAAATTCATGATGGTTTTTTTTCCACAGAAAACCTTTCTGGAGTGTTTTTCACGCCCTCCTTTACATCATTTCATGATTTGGCGCGTTTTTACAACATGTTTGAAAAACGGCGTTTTTTTTCGACATAGTATAGTAAGGCGTTTTTTTGGCGCCAAAATTCATGATGGTTTTTTTTCCACAGAAAACCTTTCTGGAGTGTTTTTCACGCCCTCCTTTACATCATTTCATGATTTGGCGCGTTTTTACAACATGTTTGAAAAACGGCGTTTTTTTTCGACATAGTATAGTAAGGCGTTTTTTTGGCGCCAAAATTCATGATGGTTTTTTTTCCACAGAAAACCTTTCTGGAGTGTTTTTCACGCCCTCCTTTACATCATTTCATGATTTGGCGCGTTTTTACAACATGTTTGAAAAATGGCGTTTTTTTTCGACATAGTATAGTAAGGCGTTTTTTTGGCGCCAAAATTCATGATGGTTTTTTTTCCACAGAAAACCTTTCTGGAGTGTTTTTCACGCCCTCCTTTACATCATTTCATGATTTGGCGCGTTTTTACAACATGTTTGAAAAACGGCGTTTTTTTTCGACATAGTATAGTAAGGCGTTTTTTTGGCGCCAAAATTCATGATGGTTTTTTTTCCACAGAAAACCTTTCCGGAGTGTTTTTCACGCCCTCCTTTACATCATTTCATGATTTGGCGCGTTTTTACAACATGTTTGAAAAATGGCGTTTTTTTTCGACATAGTATAGTAAGGCGTTTTTTTGGCGCCAAAATTCATGATGGTTTTTTTTCCACAGAAAACCTTTCTGGAGTGTTTTTCACGCCCTCCTTTACATCATTTCATCATTTGGCGCGTTTTTACAACATGTTTGAAAAACGGCGTTTTTTTTCGACATAGTATAGTAAGGCGTTTTTTTGGCGCCAAAATTCATGATGGTTTTTTTTCCACAGAAAACCTTTCTGGAGTGTTTTTCACGCCCTCCTTTACATCATTTCATGATTTGGCGCGTTTTTACAACATGTTTGAAAAACGGCGTTTTTTTTCGACATAGTATAGTAAGGCGTTTTTTTGGCGCCAAAGTTCATGATGGTTTTTTTTCCACAGAAAACCTTTCTGGAGTGTTTTTCACGCCCTCCTTTACATCATTTCATGATTTGGCGCGTTTTTACAACATGTTTGAAAAATGGCGTTTTTTTTCGACATAGTATAGTAAGGCGTTTTTTTGGCGCCAAAATTCATGATGGTTTTTTTTCCACAGAAAACCTTTCTGGAGTGTTTTTCACGCCCTCCTTTACATCATTTCATGATTTGGCGCGTTTTTACAACATGTTTGAAAAACGGCGTTTTTTTTCGACATAGTATAGTAAGGCGTTTTTTTGGCGCCAAAGTTCATGATGGTTTTTTTTCCACAGAAAACCTTTCTGGAGTGTTTTTCACGCCCTCCTTTACATCATTTCATGATTTGGCGCGTTTTTACAACATGTTTGAAAAATGGCGTTTTTTTTCGACATAGTATAGTAAGGCGTTTTTTTGGCGCCAAAATTCATGATGGTTTTTTTTCCACAGAAAACCTTTCTGGAGTGTTTTTCACGCCCTCCTTTACATCATTTCATGATTTGGCGCGTTTTTACAACATGTTTGAAAAACGGCGTTTTTTTTCGACATAGTATAGTAAGGCGTTTTTTTGGCGCCAAAGTTCATGATGGTTTTTTTTCCACAGAAAACCTTTCTGGAGTGTTTTTCACGCCCTCCTTTACATCATTTCATGATTTGGCGCATTTTTACATTTTTAGCAACACTCTGAGGCAAAAGCTGGTCCATCCCAAGGACAAAATTCCAAGGGAGAAACAAAGCAATGTGGTGTACGCAGTGCAGTGCAATGAGGAATGCTCTGACCTGTACATTGGAGAGACTAAGCAGCCATTACACAAGCGCATGGCACAACACAGGAGGGCCACAACCACAGGCCAGGACTCAGCAGTCCACCTCCACCTCAAGGAGAAGGGGCACTCCTTTGATGACCATAAGGTGCGCGTTCTAGCCAGAGAGGACAGATGGTTTGAGAGAGGGGTAAAAGAAGCCATTCATGTCAAACTAGAACGGCCATCTTTGAACAGAGGAGGGGGCCTCAGACACCACTTGTCTCCCACTTACAACGCCGTTCTTAGAGCCCTCCCAAGGAGGTGCAGCCATCTGTCCCACCTGCAGTCAGGTGACCCCCAACCACCCCTCCCAGAGGGCTAGGAGGGGTAACGACCGCCCATCAAAGGCTAACGACTCACATTAACATCTAACGAGTCTATTGGTTTCGGGTCTTTGTCCACTTGTTTTTGCCACCACTCTCCTGGTGGATAAAAATCTGGTACTCCCCACCAGGCTTTCAGAACTGAAGAAGCCTCTTGGATGAGAGGTGAAACGTTTTCGACTCACACGAGGTTAGTCCAGTTGCCATAACTTATGCTTGCTTGAGATTTTTACAACATGTTTGAAAAATGGCGTTTTTTTTCGACATAGTATAGAAACGCCATTTTTCAAACATGTTGTAAAAACGCGCCAAATCATGAAATGATGTAAAGGAGGGCGTGAAAAACACTCCAGAAAGGTTTTCTGTGGAAAAAAAACCATCATGAATTTTGGCGCCAAAAAAACGCCTTACTATACTATGTCGAAAAAAAACGCCATTTTTCAAACATGTTGTAAAAACGCGCCAAATCATGAAATGATGTAAAGGAGGGCGTGAAAAACACTCCGGAAAGGTTTTCTGTGGAAAAAAAACCATCATGAATTTTGGCGCCAAAAAAACGCCTTACTATACTATGTCGAAAAAAAACGCCGTTTTTCAAACATGTTGTAAAAACGCGCCAAATCATGAAATGATGTAAAGGAGGGCGTGAAAAACACTCCAGAAAGGTTTTCTGTGGAAAAAAAACCATCATGAATTTTGGCGCCAAAAAAACGCCTTACTATACTATGTCGAAAAAAAACGCCGTTTTTCAAACATGTTGTAAAAACGCGCCAAATCATGAAATGATGTAAAGGAGGGCGTGAAAAACACTCCAGAAAGGTTTTCTGTGGAAAAAAAACCATCATGAATTTTGGCGCCAAAAAAACGCCTTACTATACTATGTCGAAAAAAAACGCCGTTTTTCAAACATGTTGTAAAAACACGCCAAATCATGAAATGATGTAAAGGAGGGCGTGAAAAACACTCCAGAAAGGTTTTCTGTGGAAAAAAAACCATCATGAATTTTGGCGCCAAAAAAACGCCTTACTATACTATGTCGCAAAAAAAACGCCGTATTTCAAACATGTTGTAAAAACGCGCCAAATCATGAAATGATGTAAAGGAGGGCGTGAAAAACACTCCAGAAAGGTTTTCTGTGGGAAAAAAACAATCATGAATTTTGGCGCCAAAAAAACGCCTTACTATACTATGTCGAAAAAAAACGCCGTTTTTCAAACATGTTGTAAAAACACGCCAAATCATGAAATGATGTAAAGGAGGGCGTGAAAAACACTCCAGAAAGGTTTTCTGTGGGAAAAAAAACCATCATGAATTTTGGCGCCAAAAAAACGCCTTACTATACTATGTCGAAAAAAAACGCCATTTTTCAAACATGTTGTAAAAACGCGCCAAATCATGAAATGATGTAAAGGAGGGCGTGAAAAACACTCCAGAAAGGTTTTCTGTGGAAAAAAAACCATCATGAATTTTGGCGCCAAAAAAACGCCTTACTATACTATGTCGAAAAAAAACGCCGTTTTTCAAACATGTTGTAAAAACGCGCCAAATCATGAAATGATGTAAAGGAGGGCGTGAAAAACACTCCAGAAAGGTTTTCTGTGGAAAAAAAACCATCATGAATTTTGGCGCCAAAAAAACGCCTTACTATACTATGTCGAAAAAAAACGCCGTTTTTCAAACATGTTGTAAAAACGCGCCAAATCATGAAATGATGTAAAGGAGGGCGTGAAAAACACTCCAGAAAGGTTTTCTGTGGAAAAAAAACAATCATGAATTTTGGCGCCAAAAAAACGCCTTACTATACTATGTCGAAAAAAAACGCCGTTTTTCAAACATGTTGTAAAAACGCGCCAAATCATGAAATGATGTAAAGGAGGGCGTGAAAAACACTCCAGAAAGGTTTTCTGTGGGAAAAAAACAATCATGAATTTTGGCGCCAAAAAAACGCCTTACTATACTATGTCGAAAAAAAACGCCGTTTTTCAAACATGTTGTAAAAACACGCCAAATCATGAAATGATGTAAAGGAGGGCGTGAAAAACACTCCAGAAAGGTTTTCTGTGGGAAAAAAACAATCATGAATTTTGGCGCCAAAAAAACGCCTTACTATACTATGTCGAAAAAAAACGCCGTTTTTCAAACATGTTGTAAAAACACGCCAAATCATGAAATGATGTAAAGGAGGGCGTGAAAAACACTCCAGAAAGGTTTTCTGTGGAAAAAAAACCATCATGAATTTTGGCGCCAAAAAAACGCCTTACTATACTATGTCGAAAAAAAACGCCATTTTTCAAACATGTTGTAAAAACGCGCCAAATCATGAAATGATGTAAAGGAGGGCGTGAAAAACACTCCAGAAAGGTTTTCTGTGGAAAAAAAACCATCATGAATTTTGGCGCCAAAAAAACGCCTTACTATACTATGTCGAAAAAAAACGCCGTTTTTCAAACATGTTGTAAAAACGCGCCAAATCATGAAATGATGTAAAGGAGGGCGTGAAAAACACTCCAGAAAGGTTTTCTGTGGAAAAAAAACCATCATGAATTTTGGCGCCAAAAAAACGCCTTACTATACTATGTCGAAAAAAAACGCCGTTTTTCAAACATGTTGTAAAAACGCGCCAAATCATGAAATGATGTAAAGGAGGGCGTGAAAAACACTCCAGAAAGGTTTTCTGTGGAAAAAAAACCATCATGAATTTTGGCGCCAAAAAAACGCCTTACTATACTATGTCGAAAAAAAACGCCGTTTTTCAAACATGTTGTAAAAACGCGCCAAATCATGAAATGATGTAAAGGAGGGCGTGAAAAACACTCCAGAAAGGTTTTCTGTGGAAAAAAAACCATCATGAATTTTGGCGCCAAAAAAACGCCTTACTATACTATGTCGAAAAAAAACGCCGTTTTTCAAACATGTTGTAAAAACGCGCCAAATCATGAAATGATGTAAAGGAGGGCGTGAAAAACACTCCAGAAAGGTTTTCTGTGGAAAAAAAACCATCATGAATTTTGGCGCCAAAAAAACGCCTTACTATACTATGTCGAAAAAAAACGCCGTTTTTCAAACATGTTGTAAAAACGCGCCAAATCATGAAATGATGTAAAGGAGGGCGTGAAAAACACTCCAGAAAGGTTTTCTGTGGAAAAAAAACCATCATGAATTTTGGCGCCAAAAAAACGCCTTACTATACTATGTCGAAAAAAAACGCCATTTTTCAAACATGTTGTAAAAACGCGCCAAATCATGAAATGATGTAAAGGAGGGCGTGAAAAACACTCCAGAAAGGTTTTCTGTGGAAAAAAAACCATCATGAATTTTGGCGCCAAAAAAACGCCTTACTATACTATGTCGAAAAAAAACGCCGTTTTTCAAACATGTTGTAAAAACGCGCCAAATCATGAAATGATGTAAAGGAGGGCGTGAAAAACACTCCAGAAAGGTTTTCTGTGGAAAAAAAACCATCATGAATTTTGGCGCCAAAAAAACGCCTTACTATACTATGTCGAAAAAAAACGCCATTTTTCAAACATGTTGTAAAAACGCGCCAAATCATGAAATGATGTAAAGGAGGGCGTGAAAAACACTCCAGAAAGGTTTTCTGTGGAAAAAAAACCATCATGAATTTTGGCGCCAAAAAAACGCCTTACTATACTATGTCGAAAAAAAACGCCGTTTTTCAAACATGTTGTAAAAACGCGCCAAATCATGAAATGATGTAAAGGAGGGCGTGAAAAACACTCCAGAAAGGTTTTCTGTGGAAAAAAAACCATCATGAATTTTGGCGCCAAAAAAACGCCTTACTATACTATGTCGAAAAAAAACGCCGTTTTTCAAACATGTTGTAAAAACGCGCCAAATCATGAAATGATGTAAAGGAGGGCGTGAAAAACACTCCAGAAAGGTTTTCTGTGGAAAAAAAACCATCATGAATTTTGGCGCCAAAAAAACGCCTTACTATACTATGTCGAAAAAAAACGCCATTTTTCAAACATGTTGTAAAAACGCGCCAAATCATGAAATGATGTAAAGGAGGGCGTGAAAAACACTCCAGAAAGGTTTTCTGTGGAAAAAAAACCATCATGAATTTTGGCGCCAAAAAAACGCCTTACTATACTATGTCGAAAAAAAACGCCGTTTTTCAAACATGTTGTAAAAACGCGCCAAATCATGAAATGATGTAAAGGAGGGCGTGAAAAACACTCCAGAAAGGTTTTCTGTGGAAAAAAAACCATCATGAATTTTGGCGCCAAAAAAACGCCTTACTATACTATGTCGAAAAAAAACGCCATTTTTCAAACATGTTGTAAAAACGCGCCAAATCATGAAATGATGTAAAGGAGGGCGTGAAAAACACTCCAGAAAGGTTTTCTGTGGAAAAAAAACCATCATGAATTTTGGCGCCAAAAAAACGCCTTACTATACTATGTCGAAAAAAAACGCCGTTTTTCAAACATGTTGTAAAAACGCGCCAAATCATGAAATGATGTAAAGGAGGGCGTGAAAAACACTCCAGAAAGGTTTTCTGTGGAAAAAAAACCATCATGAATTTTGGCGCCAAAAAAACGCCTTACTATACTATGTCGAAAAAAAACGCCATTTTTCAAACATGTTGTAAAAACGCGCCAAATCATGAAATGATGTAAAGGAGGGCGTGAAAAACACTCCAGAAAGGTTTTCTGTGGAAAAAAAACCATCATGAATTTTGGCGCCAAAAAAACGCCTTACTATACTATGTCGAAAAAAAACGCCATTTTTCAAACATGTTGTAAAAACGCGCCAAATCATGAAATGATGTAAAGGAGGGCGTGAAAAACACTCCAGAAAGGTTTTCTGTGGAAAAAAAACCATCATGAATTTTGGCGCCAAAAAAACGCCTTACTATACTATGTCGAAAAAAAACGCCATTTTTCAAACATGTTGTAAAAACGCGCCAAATCATGAAATGATGTAAAGGAGGGCGTGAAAAACACTCCAGAAAGGTTTTCTGTGGAAAAAAAACCATCATGAATTTTGGCGCCAAAAAAACGCCTTACTATACTATGTCGAAAAAAAACGCCATTTTTCAAACATGTTGTAAAAACGCGCCAAATCATGAAATGATGTAAAGGAGGGCGTGAAAAACACTCCAGAAAGGTTTTCTGTGGAAAAAAAACCATCATGAATTTTGGCGCCAAAAAAACGCCTTACTATACTATGTCGAAAAAAAACGCCGTTTTTCAAACATGTTGTAAAAACGCGCCAAATCATGAAATGATGTAAAGGAGGGCGTGAAAAACACTCCAGAAAGGTTTTCTGTGGAAAAAAAACCATCATGAATTTTGGCGCCAAAAAAACGCCTTACTATACTATGTCGAAAAAAAACGCCGTTTTTCAAACATGTTGTAAAAACGCGCCAAATCATGAAATGATGTAAAGGAGGGCGTGAAAAACACTCCAGAAAGGTTTTCTGTGGAAAAAAAACCATCATGAATTTTGGCGCCAAAAAAACGCCTTACTATACTATGTCGAAAAAAAACGCCATTTTTCAAACATGTTGTAAAAACGCGCCAAATCATGAAATGATGTAAAGGAGGGCGTGAAAAACACTCCAGAAAGGTTTTCTGTGGAAAAAAAACCATCATGAATTTTGGCGCCAAAAAAACGCCTTACTATACTATGTCGAAAAAAAACGCCATTTTTCAAACATGTTGTAAAAACGCGCCAAATCATGAAATGATGTAAAGGAGGGCGTGAAAAACACTCCAGAAAGGTTTTCTGTGGAAAAAAAACCATCATGAATTTTGGCGCCAAAAAAACGCCTTACTATACTATGTCGAAAAAAAACGCCATTTTTCAAACATGTTGTAAAAACGCGCCAAATCATGAAATGATGTAAAGGAGGGCGTGAAAAACACTCCAGAAAGGTTTTCTGTGGAAAAAAAACCATCATGAATTTTGGCGCCAAAAAAACGCCTTACTATACTATGTCGAAAAAAAACGCCATTTTTCAAACATGTTGTAAAAACGCGCCAAATCATGAAATGATGTAAAGGAGGGCGTGAAAAACACTCCAGAAAGGTTTTCTGTGGAAAAAAAACCATCATGAATTTTGGCGCCAAAAAAACGCCTTACTATACTATGTCGAAAAAAAACGCCATTTTTCAAACATGTTGTAAAAACGCGCCAAATCATGAAATGATGTAAAGGAGGGCGTGAAAAACACTCCAGAAAGGTTTTCTGTGGAAAAAAAACCATCATGAATTTTGGCGCCAAAAAAACGCCTTACTATACTATGTCGAAAAAAAACGCCGTTTTTCAAACATGTTGTAAAAACGCGCCAAATCATGAAATGATGTAAAGGAGGGCGTGAAAAACACTCCAGAAAGGTTTTCTGTGGAAAAAAAACCATCATGAATTTTGGCGCCAAAAAAACGCCTTACTATACTATGTCGAAAAAAAACGCCATTTTTCAAACATGTTGTAAAAACGCGCCAAATCATGAAATGATGTAAAGGAGGGCGTGAAAAACACTCCAGAAAGGTTTTCTGTGGAAAAAAAACCATCATGAATTTTGGCGCCAAAAAAACGCCTTACTATACTATGTCGAAAAAAAACGCCGTTTTTCAAACATGTTGTAAAAACGCGCCAAATCATGAAATGATGTAAAGGAGGGCGTGAAAAACACTCCAGAAAGGTTTTCTGTGGAAAAAAAACCATCATGAATTTTGGCGCCAAAAAAACGCCTTACTATACTATGTCGAAAAAAAACGCCGTTTTTTCAAACATGTTGTAAAAACGCGCCAAATCATGAAATGATGTAAAGGAGGGCGTGAAAAACACTCCAGAAAGGTTTTCTGTGGAAAAAAAACCATCATGAATTTTGGCGCCAAAAAAACGCCTTACTATACTATGTCGAAAAAAAACGCCGTTTTTCAAACATGTTGTAAAAACGCGCCAAATCATGAAATGATGTAAAGGAGGGCGTGAAAAACACTCCAGAAAGGTTTTCTGTGGAAAAAAAACCATCATGAATTTTGGCGCCAAAAAAACGCCTTACTATACTATGTCGAAAAAAAACGCCATTTTTCAAACATGTTGTAAAAACGCGCCAAATCATGAAATGATGTAAAGGAGGGCGTGAAAAACACTCCAGAAAGGTTTTCTGTGGAAAAAAAACCATCATGAATTTTGGCGCCAAAAAAACGCCTTACTATACTATGTCGAAAAAAAACGCCGTTTTTCAAACATGTTGTAAAAACGCGCCAAATCATGAAATGATGTAAAGGAGGGCGTGAAAAACACTCCAGAAAGGTTTTCTGTGGAAAAAAAACCATCATGAATTTTGGCGCCAAAAAAACGCCTTACTATACTATGTCGAAAAAAAACGCCATTTTTCAAACATGTTGTAAAAACGCGCCAAATCATGAAATGATGTAAAGGAGGGCGTGAAAAACACTCCAGAAAGGTTTTCTGTGGAAAAAAAACCATCATGAATTTTGGCGCCAAAAAAACGCCTTACTATACTATGTCGAAAAAAAACGCCATTTTTCAAACATGTTGTAAAAACGCGCCAAATCATGAAATGATGTAAAGGAGGGCGTGAAAAACACTCCAGAAAGGTTTTCTGTGGAAAAAAAACCATCATGAATTTTGGCGCCAAAAAAACGCCTTACTATACTATGTCGAAAAAAAACGCCATTTTTCAAACATGTTGTAAAAACGCGCCAAATCATGAAATGATGTAAAGGAGGGCGTGAAAAACACTCCAGAAAGGTTTTCTGTGGAAAAAAAACCATCATGAATTTTGGCGCCAAAAAAACGCCTTACTATACTATGTCGAAAAAAAACGCCATTTTTCAAACATGTTGTAAAAACGCGCCAAATCATGAAATGATGTAAAGGAGGGCGTGAAAAACACTCCAGAAAGGTTTTCTGTGGAAAAAAAACCATCATGAATTTTGGCGCCAAAAAAACGCCTTACTATACTATGTCGAAAAAAAACGCCATTTTTCAAACATGTTGTAAAAACGCGCCAAATCATGAAATGATGTAAAGGAGGGCGTGAAAAACACTCCAGAAAGGTTTTCTGTGGAAAAAAAACCATCATGAATTTTGGCGCCAAAAAAACGCCTTACTATACTATGTCGAAAAAAAACGCCATTTTTCAAACATGTTGTAAAAACGCGCCAAATCATGAAATGATGTAAAGGAGGGCGTGAAAAACACTCCAGAAAGGTTTTCTGTGGAAAAAAAACCATCATGAATTTTGGCGCCAAAAAAACGCCTTACTATACTATGTCGAAAAAAAACGCCATTTTTCAAACATGTTGTAAAAACGCGCCAAATCATGAAATGATGTAAAGGAGGGCGTGAAAAACACTCCAGAAAGGTTTTCTGTGGAAAAAAAACCATCATGAATTTTGGCGCCAAAAAAACGCCTTACTATACTATGTCGAAAAAAAACGCCATTTTTCAAACATGTTGTAAAAACGCGCCAAATCATGAAATGATGTAAAGGAGGGCGTGAAAAACACTCCAGAAAGGTTTTCTGTGGAAAAAAAACCATCATGAATTTTGGCGCCAAAAAAACGCCTTACTATACTATGTCGAAAAAAAACGCCATTTTTCAAACATGTTGTAAAAACGCGCCAAATCATGAAATGATGTAAAGGAGGGCGTGAAAAACACTCCAGAAAGGTTTTCTGTGGAAAAAAAACCATCATGAATTTTGGCGCCAAAAAAACGCCTTACTATACTATGTCGAAAAAAAACGCCATTTTTCAAACATGTTGTAAAAACGCGCCAAATCATGAAATGATGTAAAGGAGGGCGTGAAAAACACTCCAGAAAGGTTTTCTGTGGAAAAAAAACCATCATGAATTTTGGCGCCAAAAAAACGCCTTACTATACTATGTCGAAAAAAAACGCCATTTTTCAAACATGTTGTAAAAACGCGCCAAATCATGAAATGATGTAAAGGAGGGCGTGAAAAACACTCCAGAAAGGTTTTCTGTGGAAAAAAAACCATCATGAATTTTGGCGCCAAAAAAACGCCTTACTATACTATGTCGAAAAAAAACGCCATTTTTCAAACATGTTGTAAAAACGCGCCAAATCATGAAATGATGTAAAGGAGGGCGTGAAAAACACTCCAGAAAGGTTTTCTGTGGAAAAAAAACCATCATGAATTTTGGCGCCAAAAAAACGCCTTACTATACTATGTCGAAAAAAAACGCCATTTTTCAAACATGTTGTAAAAACGCGCCAAATCATGAAATGATGTAAAGGAGGGCGTGAAAAACACTCCAGAAAGGTTTTCTGTGGAAAAAAAACCATCATGAATTTTGGCGCCAAAAAAACGCCTTACTATACTATGTCGAAAAAAAACGCCATTTTTCAAACATGTTGTAAAAACGCGCCAAATCATGAAATGATGTAAAGGAGGGCGTGAAAAACACTCCAGAAAGGTTTTCTGTGGAAAAAAAAACCATCATGAATTTTGGCGCCAAAAAAACGCCTTACTATACTATGTCGAAAAAAAACGCCATTTTTCAAACATGTTGTAAAAACGCGCCAAATCATGAAATGATGTAAAGGAGGGCGTGAAAAACACTCCAGAAAGGTTTTCTGTGGAAAAAAAACCATCATGAATTTTGGCGCCAAAAAAACGCCTTACTATACTATGTCGAAAAAAAACGCCATTTTTCAAACATGTTGTAAAAACGCGCCAAATCATGAAATGATGTAAAGGAGGGCGTGAAAAACACTCCAGAAAGGTTTTCTGTGGAAAAAAAACCATCATGAATTTTGGCGCCAAAAAAACGCCTTACTATACTATGTCGAAAAAAAACGCCATTTTTCAAACATGTTGTAAAAACGCGCCAAATCATGAAATGATGTAAAGGAGGGCGTGAAAAACACTCCAGAAAGGTTTTCTGTGGAAAAAAAACCATCATGAATTTTGGCGCCAAAAAAACGCCTTACTATACTATGTCGAAAAAAAACGCCATTTTTCAAACATGTTGTAAAAACGCGCCAAATCATGAAATGATGTAAAGGAGGGCGTGAAAAACACTCCAGAAAGGTTTTCTGTGGAAAAAAAACCATCATGAATTTTGGCGCCAAAAAAACGCCTTACTATACTATGTCGAAAAAAAACGCCATTTTTCAAACATGTTGTAAAAACGCGCCAAATCATGAAATGATGTAAAGGAGGGCGTGAAAAACACTCCAGAAAGGTTTTCTGTGGAAAAAAAACCATCATGAATTTTGGCGCCAAAAAAACGCCTTACTATACTATGTCGAAAAAAAACGCCATTTTTCAAACATGTTGTAAAAACGCGCCAAATCATGAAATGATGTAAAGGAGGGCGTGAAAAACACTCCAGAAAGGTTTTCTGTGGAAAAAAAACCATCATGAATTTTGGCGCCAAAAAAACGCCTTACTATACTATGTCGAAAAAAAACGCCATTTTTCAAACATGTTGTAAAAACGCGCCAAATCATGAAATGATGTAAAGGAGGGCGTGAAAAACACTCCAGAAAGGTTTTCTGTGGAAAAAAAACCATCATGAATTTTGGCGCCAAAAAAACGCCTTACTATACTATGTCGAAAAAAAACGCCATTTTTCAAACATGTTGTAAAAACGCGCCAAATCATGAAATGATGTAAAGGAGGGCGTGAAAAACACTCCAGAAAGGTTTTCTGTGGAAAAAAAACCATCATGAATTTTGGCGCCAAAAAAACGCCTTACTATACTATGTCGAAAAAAAACGCCATTTTTCAAACATGTTGTAAAAACGCGCCAAATCATGAAATGATGTAAAGGAGGGCGTGAAAAACACGCCAGAAAGGTTTTCTGTGGAAAAAAAACCATCATGAATTTTGGCGCCAAAAAAACGCCTTACTATACTATGTCGAAAAAAAACGCCATTTTTCAAACATGTTGTAAAAACGCGCCAAATCATGAAATGATGTAAAGGAGGGCGTGAAAAACACGCCAGAAAGGTTTTCTGTGGAAAAAAAACCATCATGAATTTTGGCGCCAAAAAAACGCCTTACTATACTATGTCGAAAAAAAACGCCATTTTTCAAACATGTTGTAAAAACGCGCCAAATCATGAAATGATGTAAAGGAGGGCGTGAAAAACACTCCAGAAAGGTTTTCTGTGGAAAAAAAACCATCATGAATTTTGGCGCCAAAAAAACGCCTTACTATACTATGTCGAAAAAAAACGCCATTTTTCAAACATGTTGTAAAAACGCGCCAAATCATGAAATGATGTAAAGGAGGGCGTGAAAAACACTCCAGAAAGGTTTTCTGTGGAAAAAAAACCATCATGAATTTTGGCGCCAAAAAAACGCCTTACTATACTATGTCGAAAAAAAACGCCATTTTTCAAACATGTTGTAAAAACGCGCCAAATCATGAAATGATGTAAAGGAGGGCGTGAAAAACACTCCAGAAAGGTTTTCTGTGGAAAAAAAACCATCATGAATTTTGGCGCCAAAAAAACGCCTTACTATACTATGTCGAAAAAAAACGCCATTTTTCAAACATGTTGTAAAAACGCGCCAAATCATGAAATGATGTAAAGGAGGGCGTGAAAAACACTCCAGAAAGGTTTTCTGTGGAAAAAAAACCATCATGAATTTTGGCGCCAAAAAAACGCCTTACTATACTATGTCGAAAAAAAACGCCATTTTTCAAACATGTTGTAAAAACGCGCCAAATCATGAAATGATGTAAAGGAGGGCGTGAAAAACACTCCAGAAAGGTTTTCTGTGGAAAAAAAACCATCATGAATTTTGGCGCCAAAAAAACGCCTTACTATACTATGTCGAAAAAAAACGCCATTTTTCAAACATGTTGTAAAAACGCGCCAAATCATGAAATGATGTAAAGGAGGGCGTGAAAAACACTCCAGAAAGGTTTTCTGTGGAAAAAAAACCATCATGAATTTTGGCGCCAAAAAAACGCCTTACTATACTATGTCGAAAAAAAACGCCATTTTTCAAACATGTTGTAAAAACGCGCCAAATCATGAAATGATGTAAAGGAGGGCGTGAAAAACACTCCAGAAAGGTTTTCTGTGGAAAAAAAACCATCATGAATTTTGGCGCCAAAAAAACGCCTTACTATACTATGTCGAAAAAAAACGCCATTTTTCAAACATGTTGTAAAAACGCGCCAAATCATGAAATGATGTAAAGGAGGGCGTGAAAAACACTCCAGAAAGGTTTTCTGTGGAAAAAAAACCATCATGAATTTTGGCGCCAAAAAAACGCCTTACTATACTATGTCGAAAAAAAACGCCATTTTTCAAACATGTTGTAAAAACGCGCCAAATCATGAAATGATGTAAAGGAGGGCGTGAAAAACACTCCAGAAAGGTTTTCTGTGGAAAAAAAACCATCATGAATTTTGGCGCCAAAAAAACGCCTTACTATACTATGTCGAAAAAAAACGCCATTTTTCAAACATGTTGTAAAAACGCGCCAAATCATGAAATGATGTAAAGGAGGGCGTGAAAAACACTCCAGAAAGGTTTTCTGTGGAAAAAAAACCATCATGAATTTTGGCGCCAAAAAAACGCCTTACTATACTATGTCGAAAAAAAACGCCATTTTTCAAACATGTTGTAAAAACGCGCCAAATCATGAAATGATGTAAAGGAGGGCGTGAAAAACACTCCAGAAAGGTTTTCTGTGGAAAAAAAACCATCATGAATTTTGGCGCCAAAAAAACGCCTTACTATACTATGTCGAAAAAAAACGCCATTTTTCAAACATGTTGTAAAAACGCGCCAAATCATGAAATGATGTAAAGGAGGGCGTGAAAAACACTCCAGAAAGGTTTTCTGTGGAAAAAAAACCATCATGAATTTTGGCGCCAAAAAAACGCCTTACTATACTATGTCGAAAAAAAACGCCATTTTTCAAACATGTTGTAAAAACGCGCCAAATCATGAAATGATGTAAAGGAGGGCGTGAAAAACACTCCAGAAAGGTTTTCTGTGGAAAAAAAACCATCATGAATTTTGGCGCCAAAAAAACGCCTTACTATACTATGTCGAAAAAAAACGCCATTTTTCAAACATGTTGTAAAAACGCGCCAAATCATGAAATGATGTAAAGGAGGGCGTGAAAAACACTCCAGAAAGGTTTTCTGTGGAAAAAAAACCATCATGAATTTTGGCGCCAAAAAAACGCCTTACTATACTATGTCGAAAAAAAACGCCATTTTTCAAACATGTTGTAAAAACGCGCCAAATCATGAAATGATGTAAAGGAGGGCGTGAAAAACACTCCAGAAAGGTTTTCTGTGGAAAAAAAACCATCATGAATTTTGGCGCCAAAAAAACGCCTTACTATACTATGTCGAAAAAAAACGCCATTTTTCAAACATGTTGTAAAAACGCGCCAAATCATGAAATGATGTAAAGGAGGGCGTGAAAAACACTCCAGAAAGGTTTTCTGTGGAAAAAAAACCATCATGAATTTTGGCGCCAAAAAAACGCCTTACTATACTATGTCGAAAAAAAACGCCATTTTTCAAACATGTTGTAAAAACGCGCCAAATCATGAAATGATGTAAAGGAGGGCGTGAAAAACACTCCAGAAAGGTTTTCTGTGGAAAAAAAACCATCATGAATTTTGGCGCCAAAAAAACGCCTTACTATACTATGTCGAAAAAAAACGCCATTTTTCAAACATGTTGTAAAAACGCGCCAAATCATGAAATGATGTAAAGGAGGGCGTGAAAAACACTCCAGAAAGGTTTTCTGTGGAAAAAAAACCATCATGAATTTTGGCGCCAAAAAAACGCCTTACTATACTATGTCGAAAAAAAACGCCATTTTTCAAACATGTTGTAAAAACGCGCCAAATCATGAAATGATGTAAAGGAGGGCGTGAAAAACACTCCAGAAAGGTTTTCTGTGGAAAAAAAACCATCATGAATTTTGGCGCCAAAAAAACGCCTTACTATACTATGTCGAAAAAAAACGCCATTTTTCAAACATGTTGTAAAAACGCGCCAAATCATGAAATGATGTAAAGGAGGGCGTGAAAAACACTCCAGAAAGGTTTTCTGTGGAAAAAAAACCATCATGAATTTTGGCGCCAAAAAAACGCCTTACTATACTATGTCGAAAAAAAACGCCATTTTTCAAACATGTTGTAAAAACGCGCCAAATCATGAAATGATGTAAAGGAGGGCGTGAAAAACACTCCAGAAAGGTTTTCTGTGGAAAAAAAACCATCATGAATTTTGGCGCCAAAAAAACGCCTTACTATACTATGTCGAAAAAAAACGCCATTTTTCAAACATGTTGTAAAAACGCGCCAAATCATGAAATGATGTAAAGGAGGGCGTGAAAAACACTCCAGAAAGGTTTTCTGTGGAAAAAAAACCATCATGAATTTTGGCGCCAAAAAAACGCCTTACTATACTATGTCGAAAAAAAACGCCATTTTTCAAACATGTTGTAAAAACGCGCCAAATCATGAAATGATGTAAAGGAGGGCGTGAAAAACACTCCAGAAAGGTTTTCTGTGGAAAAAAAACCATCATGAATTTTGGCGCCAAAAAAACGCCTTACTATACTATGTCGAAAAAAAACGCCATTTTTCAAACATGTTGTAAAAACGCGCCAAATCATGAAATGATGTAAAGGAGGGCGTGAAAAACACTCCAGAAAGGTTTTCTGTGGAAAAAAAACCATCATGAATTTTGGCGCCAAAAAAACGCCTTACTATACTATGTCGAAAAAAAACGCCATTTTTCAAACATGTTGTAAAAACGCGCCAAATCATGAAATGATGTAAAGGAGGGCGTGAAAAACACTCCAGAAAGGTTTTCTGTGGAAAAAAAACCATCATGAATTTTGGCGCCAAAAAAACGCCTTACTATACTATGTCGAAAAAAAACGCCATTTTTCAAACATGTTGTAAAAACGCGCCAAATCATGAAATGATGTAAAGGAGGGCGTGAAAAACACTCCAGAAAGGTTTTCTGTGGAAAAAAAACCATCATGAATTTTGGCGCCAAAAAAACGCCTTACTATACTATGTCGAAAAAAAACGCCATTTTTCAAACATGTTGTAAAAACGCGCCAAATCATGAAATGATGTAAAGGAGGGCGTGAAAAACACTCCAGAAAGGTTTTCTGTGGAAAAAAAACCATCATGAATTTTGGCGCCAAAAAAACGCCTTACTATACTATGTCGAAAAAAAACGCCATTTTTCAAACATGTTGTAAAAACGCGCCAAATCATGAAATGATGTAAAGGAGGGCGTGAAAAACACTCCAGAAAGGTTTTCTGTGGAAAAAAAACCATCATGAATTTTGGCGCCAAAAAAACGCCTTACTATACTATGTCGAAAAAAAACGCCATTTTTCAAACATGTTGTAAAAACGCGCCAAATCATGAAATGATGTAAAGGAGGGCGTGAAAAACACTCCAGAAAGGTTTTCTGTGGAAAAAAAACCATCATGAATTTTGGCGCCAAAAAAACGCCTTACTATACTATGTCGAAAAAAAACGCCATTTTTCAAACATGTTGTAAAAACGCGCCAAATCATGAAATGATGTAAAGGAGGGCGTGAAAAACACTCCAGAAAGGTTTTCTGTGGAAAAAAAACCATCATGAATTTTGGCGCCAAAAAAACGCCTTACTATACTATGTCGAAAAAAAACGCCATTTTTCAAACATGTTGTAAAAACGCGCCAAATCATGAAATGATGTAAAGGAGGGCGTGAAAAACACTCCAGAAAGGTTTTCTGTGGAAAAAAAACCATCATGAATTTTGGCGCCAAAAAAACGCCTTACTATACTATGTCGAAAAAAAACGCCATTTTTCAAACATGTTGTAAAAACGCGCCAAATCATGAAATGATGTAAAGGAGGGCGTGAAAAACACTCCAGAAAGGTTTTCTGTGGAAAAAAAACCATCATGAATTTTGGCGCCAAAAAAACGCCTTACTATACTATGTCGAAAAAAAACGCCATTTTTCAAACATGTTGTAAAAACGCGCCAAATCATGAAATGATGTAAAGGAGGGCGTGAAAAACACTCCAGAAAGGTTTTCTGTGGAAAAAAAACCATCATGAATTTTGGCGCCAAAAAAACGCCTTACTATACTATGTCGAAAAAAAACGCCATTTTTCAAACATGTTGTAAAAACGCGCCAAATCATGAAATGATGTAAAGGAGGGCGTGAAAAACACTCCAGAAAGGTTTTCTGTGGAAAAAAAACCATCATGAATTTTGGCGCCAAAAAAACGCCTTACTATACTATGTCGAAAAAAAACGCCATTTTTCAAACATGTTGTAAAAACGCGCCAAATCATGAAATGATGTAAAGGAGGGCGTGAAAAACACTCCAGAAAGGTTTTCTGTGGAAAAAAAACCATCATGAATTTTGGCGCCAAAAAAACGCCTTACTATACTATGTCGAAAAAAAACGCCATTTTTCAAACATGTTGTAAAAACGCGCCAAATCATGAAATGATGTAAAGGAGGGCGTGAAAAACACTCCAGAAAGGTTTTCTGTGGAAAAAAAACCATCATGAATTTTGGCGCCAAAAAAACGCCTTACTATACTATGTCGAAAAAAAACGCCATTTTTCAAACATGTTGTAAAAACGCGCCAAATCATGAAATGATGTAAAGGAGGGCGTGAAAAACACTCCAGAAAGGTTTTCTGTGGAAAAAAAACCATCATGAATTTTGGCGCCAAAAAAACGCCTTACTATACTATGTCGAAAAAAAACGCCATTTTTCAAACATGTTGTAAAAACGCGCCAAATCATGAAATGATGTAAAGGAGGGCGTGAAAAACACTCCAGAAAGGTTTTCTGTGGAAAAAAAACCATCATGAATTTTGGCGCCAAAAAAACGCCTTACTATACTATGTCGAAAAAAAACGCCATTTTTCAAACATGTTGTAAAAACGCGCCAAATCATGAAATGATGTAAAGGAGGGCGTGAAAAACACTCCAGAAAGGTTTTCTGTGGAAAAAAAACCATCATGAATTTTGGCGCCAAAAAAACGCCTTACTATACTATGTCGAAAAAAAACGCCATTTTTCAAACATGTTGTAAAAACGCGCCAAATCATGAAATGATGTAAAGGAGGGCGTGAAAAACACTCCAGAAAGGTTTTCTGTGGAAAAAAAACCATCATGAATTTTGGCGCCAAAAAAACGCCTTACTATACTATGTCGAAAAAAAACGCCATTTTTCAAACATGTTGTAAAAACGCGCCAAATCATGAAATGATGTAAAGGAGGGCGTGAAAAACACTCCAGAAAGGTTTTCTGTGGAAAAAAAACCATCATGAATTTTGGCGCCAAAAAAACGCCTTACTATACTATGTCGAAAAAAAACGCCATTTTTCAAACATGTTGTAAAAACGCGCCAAATCATGAAATGATGTAAAGGAGGGCGTGAAAAACACTCCAGAAAGGTTTTCTGTGGAAAAAAAACCATCATGAATTTTGGCGCCAAAAAAACGCCTTACTATACTATGTCGAAAAAAAACGCCATTTTTCAAACATGTTGTAAAAACGCGCCAAATCATGAAATGATGTAAAGGAGGGCGTGAAAAACACTCCAGAAAGGTTTTCTGTGGAAAAAAAACCATCATGAATTTTGGCGCCAAAAAAACGCCTTACTATACTATGTCGAAAAAAAACGCCATTTTTCAAACATGTTGTAAAAACGCGCCAAATCATGAAATGATGTAAAGGAGGGCGTGAAAAACACTCCAGAAAGGTTTTCTGTGGAAAAAAAACCATCATGAATTTTGGCGCCAAAAAAACGCCTTACTATACTATGTCGAAAAAAAACGCCATTTTTCAAACATGTTGTAAAAACGCGCCAAATCATGAAATGATGTAAAGGAGGGCGTGAAAAACACTCCAGAAAGGTTTTCTGTGGAAAAAAAACCATCATGAATTTTGGCGCCAAAAAAACGCCTTACTATACTATGTCGAAAAAAAACGCCATTTTTCAAACATGTTGTAAAAACGCGCCAAATCATGAAATGATGTAAAGGAGGGCGTGAAAAACACTCCAGAAAGGTTTTCTGTGGAAAAAAAACCATCATGAATTTTGGCGCCAAAAAAACGCCTTACTATACTATGTCGAAAAAAAACGCCATTTTTCAAACATGTTGTAAAAACGCGCCAAATCATGAAATGATGTAAAGGAGGGCGTGAAAAACACTCCAGAAAGGTTTTCTGTGGAAAAAAAACCATCATGAATTTTGGCGCCAAAAAAACGCCTTACTATACTATGTCGAAAAAAAACGCCATTTTTCAAACATGTTGTAAAAACGCGCCAAATCATGAAATGATGTAAAGGAGGGCGTGAAAAACACTCCAGAAAGGTTTTCTGTGGAAAAAAAACCATCATGAATTTTGGCGCCAAAAAAACGCCTTACTATACTATGTCGAAAAAAAACGCCATTTTTCAAACATGTTGTAAAAACGCGCCAAATCATGAAATGATGTAAAGGAGGGCGTGAAAAACACTCCAGAAAGGTTTTCTGTGGAAAAAAAACCATCATGAATTTTGGCGCCAAAAAAACGCCTTACTATACTATGTCGAAAAAAAACGCCATTTTTCAAACATGTTGTAAAAACGCGCCAAATCATGAAATGATGTAAAGGAGGGCGTGAAAAACACTCCAGAAAGGTTTTCTGTGGAAAAAAAACCATCATGAATTTTGGCGCCAAAAAAACGCCTTACTATACTATGTCGAAAAAAAACGCCATTTTTCAAACATGTTGTAAAAACGCGCCAAATCATGAAATGATGTAAAGGAGGGCGTGAAAAACACTCCAGAAAGGTTTTCTGTGGAAAAAAAACCATCATGAATTTTGGCGCCAAAAAAACGCCTTACTATACTATGTCGAAAAAAAACGCCATTTTTCAAACATGTTGTAAAAACGCGCCAAATCATGAAATGATGTAAAGGAGGGCGTGAAAAACACTCCAGAAAGGTTTTCTGTGGAAAAAAAACCATCATGAATTTTGGCGCCAAAAAAACGCCTTACTATACTATGTCGAAAAAAAACGCCATTTTTCAAACATGTTGTAAAAACGCGCCAAATCATGAAATGATGTAAAGGAGGGCGTGAAAAACACTCCAGAAAGGTTTTCTGTGGAAAAAAAACCATCATGAATTTTGGCGCCAAAAAAACGCCTTACTATACTATGTCGAAAAAAAACGCCATTTTTCAAACATGTTGTAAAAACGCGCCAAATCATGAAATGATGTAAAGGAGGGCGTGAAAAACACTCCAGAAAGGTTTTCTGTGGAAAAAAAACCATCATGAATTTTGGCGCCAAAAAAACGCCTTACTATACTATGTCGAAAAAAAACGCCATTTTTCAAACATGTTGTAAAAACGCGCCAAATCATGAAATGATGTAAAGGAGGGCGTGAAAAACACTCCAGAAAGGTTTTCTGTGGAAAAAAAACCATCATGAATTTTGGCGCCAAAAAAACGCCTTACTATACTATGTCGAAAAAAAACGCCATTTTTCAAACATGTTGTAAAAACGCGCCAAATCATGAAATGATGTAAAGGAGGGCGTGAAAAACACTCCAGAAAGGTTTTCTGTGGAAAAAAAACCATCATGAATTTTGGCGCCAAAAAAACGCCTTACTATACTATGTCGAAAAAAAACGCCATTTTTCAAACATGTTGTAAAAACGCGCCAAATCATGAAATGATGTAAAGGAGGGCGTGAAAAACACTCCAGAAAGGTTTTCTGTGGAAAAAAAACCATCATGAATTTTGGCGCCAAAAAAACGCCTTACTATACTATGTCGAAAAAAAACGCCATTTTTCAAACATGTTGTAAAAACGCGCCAAATCATGAAATGATGTAAAGGAGGGCGTGAAAAACACTCCAGAAAGGTTTTCTGTGGAAAAAAAACCATCATGAATTTTGGCGCCAAAAAAACGCCTTACTATACTATGTCGAAAAAAAACGCCATTTTTCAAACATGTTGTAAAAACGCGCCAAATCATGAAATGATGTAAAGGAGGGCGTGAAAAACACTCCAGAAAGGTTTTCTGTGGAAAAAAAACCATCATGAATTTTGGCGCCAAAAAAACGCCTTACTATACTATGTCGAAAAAAAACGCCATTTTTCAAACATGTTGTAAAAACGCGCCAAATCATGAAATGATGTAAAGGAGGGCGTGAAAAACACTCCAGAAAGGTTTTCTGTGGAAAAAAAACCATCATGAATTTTGGCGCCAAAAAAACGCCTTACTATACTATGTCGAAAAAAAACGCCATTTTTCAAACATGTTGTAAAAACGCGCCAAATCATGAAATGATGTAAAGGAGGGCGTGAAAAACACTCCAGAAAGGTTTTCTGTGGAAAAAAAACCATCATGAATTTTGGCGCCAAAAAAACGCCTTACTATACTATGTCGAAAAAAAACGCCATTTTTCAAACATGTTGTAAAAACGCGCCAAATCATGAAATGATGTAAAGGAGGGCGTGAAAAACACTCCAGAAAGGTTTTCTGTGGAAAAAAAACCATCATGAATTTTGGCGCCAAAAAAACGCCTTACTATACTATGTCGAAAAAAAACGCCATTTTTCAAACATGTTGTAAAAACGCGCCAAATCATGAAATGATGTAAAGGAGGGCGTGAAAAACACTCCAGAAAGGTTTTCTGTGGAAAAAAAACCATCATGAATTTTGGCGCCAAAAAAACGCCTTACTATACTATGTCGAAAAAAAACGCCATTTTTCAAACATGTTGTAAAAACGCGCCAAATCATGAAATGATGTAAAGGAGGGCGTGAAAAACACTCCAGAAAGGTTTTCTGTGGAAAAAAAACCATCATGAATTTTGGCGCCAAAAAAACGCCTTACTATACTATGTCGAAAAAAAACGCCATTTTTCAAACATGTTGTAAAAACGCGCCAAATCATGAAATGATGTAAAGGAGGGCGTGAAAAACACTCCAGAAAGGTTTTCTGTGGAAAAAAAACCATCATGAATTTTGGCGCCAAAAAAACGCCTTACTATACTATGTCGAAAAAAAACGCCATTTTTCAAACATGTTGTAAAAACGCGCCAAATCATGAAATGATGTAAAGGAGGGCGTGAAAAACACTCCAGAAAGGTTTTCTGTGGAAAAAAAACCATCATGAATTTTGGCGCCAAAAAAACGCCTTACTATACTATGTCGAAAAAAAACGCCATTTTTCAAACATGTTGTAAAAACGCGCCAAATCATGAAATGATGTAAAGGAGGGCGTGAAAAACACTCCAGAAAGGTTTTCTGTGGAAAAAAAACCATCATGAATTTTGGCGCCAAAAAAACGCCTTACTATACTATGTCGAAAAAAAACGCCATTTTTCAAACATGTTGTAAAAACGCGCCAAATCATGAAATGATGTAAAGGAGGGCGTGAAAAACACTCCAGAAAGGTTTTCTGTGGAAAAAAAACCATCATGAATTTTGGCGCCAAAAAAACGCCTTACTATACTATGTCGAAAAAAAACGCCATTTTTCAAACATGTTGTAAAAACGCGCCAAATCATGAAATGATGTAAAGGAGGGCGTGAAAAACACTCCAGAAAGGTTTTCTGTGGAAAAAAAACCATCATGAATTTTGGCGCCAAAAAAACGCCTTACTATACTATGTCGAAAAAAAACGCCATTTTTCAAACATGTTGTAAAAACGCGCCAAATCATGAAATGATGTAAAGGAGGGCGTGAAAAACACTCCAGAAAGGTTTTCTGTGGAAAAAAAACCATCATGAATTTTGGCGCCAAAAAAACGCCTTACTATACTATGTCGAAAAAAAACGCCATTTTTCAAACATGTTGTAAAAACGCGCCAAATCATGAAATGATGTAAAGGAGGGCGTGAAAAACACTCCAGAAAGGTTTTCTGTGGAAAAAAAACCATCATGAATTTTGGCGCCAAAAAAACGCCTTACTATACTATGTCGAAAAAAAACGCCATTTTTCAAACATGTTGTAAAAACGCGCCAAATCATGAAATGATGTAAAGGAGGGCGTGAAAAACACTCCAGAAAGGTTTTCTGTGGAAAAAAAACCATCATGAATTTTGGCGCCAAAAAAACGCCTTACTATACTATGTCGAAAAAAAACGCCATTTTTCAAACATGTTGTAAAAACGCGCCAAATCATGAAATGATGTAAAGGAGGGCGTGAAAAACACTCCAGAAAGGTTTTCTGTGGAAAAAAAACCATCATGAATTTTGGCGCCAAAAAAACGCCTTACTATACTATGTCGAAAAAAAACGCCATTTTTCAAACATGTTGTAAAAACGCGCCAAATCATGAAATGATGTAAAGGAGGGCGTGAAAAACACTCCAGAAAGGTTTTCTGTGGAAAAAAAACCATCATGAATTTTGGCGCCAAAAAAACGCCTTACTATACTATGTCGAAAAAAAACGCCATTTTTCAAACATGTTGTAAAAACGCGCCAAATCATGAAATGATGTAAAGGAGGGCGTGAAAAACACTCCAGAAAGGTTTTCTGTGGAAAAAAAACCATCATGAATTTTGGCGCCAAAAAAACGCCTTACTATACTATGTCGAAAAAAAACGCCATTTTTCAAACATGTTGTAAAAACGCGCCAAATCATGAAATGATGTAAAGGAGGGCGTGAAAAACACTCCAGAAAGGTTTTCTGTGGAAAAAAAACCATCATGAATTTTGGCGCCAAAAAAACGCCTTACTATACTATGTCGAAAAAAAACGCCATTTTTCAAACATGTTGTAAAAACGCGCCAAATCATGAAATGATGTAAAGGAGGGCGTGAAAAACACTCCAGAAAGGTTTTCTGTGGAAAAAAAACCATCATGAATTTTGGCGCCAAAAAAACGCCTTACTATACTATGTCGAAAAAAAACGCCATTTTTCAAACATGTTGTAAAAACGCGCCAAATCATGAAATGATGTAAAGGAGGGCGTGAAAAACACTCCAGAAAGGTTTTCTGTGGAAAAAAAACCATCATGAATTTTGGCGCCAAAAAAACGCCTTACTATACTATGTCGAAAAAAAACGCCATTTTTCAAACATGTTGTAAAAACGCGCCAAATCATGAAATGATGTAAAGGAGGGCGTGAAAAACACTCCAGAAAGGTTTTCTGTGGAAAAAAAACCATCATGAATTTTGGCGCCAAAAAAACGCCTTACTATACTATGTCGAAAAAAAACGCCATTTTTCAAACATGTTGTAAAAACGCGCCAAATCATGAAATGATGTAAAGGAGGGCGTGAAAAACACTCCAGAAAGGTTTTCTGTGGAAAAAAAACCATCATGAATTTTGGCGCCAAAAAAACGCCTTACTATACTATGTCGAAAAAAAACGCCATTTTTCAAACATGTTGTAAAAACGCGCCAAATCATGAAATGATGTAAAGGAGGGCGTGAAAAACACTCCAGAAAGGTTTTCTGTGGAAAAAAAACCATCATGAATTTTGGCGCCAAAAAAACGCCTTACTATACTATGTCGAAAAAAAACGCCATTTTTCAAACATGTTGTAAAAACGCGCCAAATCATGAAATGATGTAAAGGAGGGCGTGAAAAACACTCCAGAAAGGTTTTCTGTGGAAAAAAAACCATCATGAATTTTGGCGCCAAAAAAACGCCTTACTATACTATGTCGAAAAAAAACGCCATTTTTCAAACATGTTGTAAAAACGCGCCAAATCATGAAATGATGTAAAGGAGGGCGTGAAAAACACTCCAGAAAGGTTTTCTGTGGAAAAAAAACCATCATGAATTTTGGCGCCAAAAAAACGCCTTACTATACTATGTCGAAAAAAAACGCCATTTTTCAAACATGTTGTAAAAACGCGCCAAATCATGAAATGATGTAAAGGAGGGCGTGAAAAACACTCCAGAAAGGTTTTCTGTGGAAAAAAAACCATCATGAATTTTGGCGCCAAAAAAACGCCTTACTATACTATGTCGAAAAAAAACGCCATTTTTCAAACATGTTGTAAAAACGCGCCAAATCATGAAATGATGTAAAGGAGGGCGTGAAAAACACTCCAGAAAGGTTTTCTGTGGAAAAAAAACCATCATGAATTTTGGCGCCAAAAAAACGCCTTACTATACTATGTCGAAAAAAAACGCCATTTTTCAAACATGTTGTAAAAACGCGCCAAATCATGAAATGATGTAAAGGAGGGCGTGAAAAACACTCCAGAAAGGTTTTCTGTGGAAAAAAAACCATCATGAATTTTGGCGCCAAAAAAACGCCTTACTATACTATGTCGAAAAAAAACGCCATTTTTCAAACATGTTGTAAAAACGCGCCAAATCATGAAATGATGTAAAGGAGGGCGTGAAAAACACTCCAGAAAGGTTTTCTGTGGAAAAAAAACCATCATGAATTTTGGCGCCAAAAAAACGCCTTACTATACTATGTCGAAAAAAAACGCCATTTTTCAAACATGTTGTAAAAACGCGCCAAATCATGAAATGATGTAAAGGAGGGCGTGAAAAACACTCCAGAAAGGTTTTCTGTGGAAAAAAAACCATCATGAATTTTGGCGCCAAAAAAACGCCTTACTATACTATGTCGAAAAAAAACGCCGTTTTTCAAACATGTTGTAAAAACGCGCCAAATCATGAAATGATGTAAAGGAGGGCGTGAAAAACACTCCAGAAAGGTTTTCTGTGGAAAAAAAACCATCATGAATTTTGGCGCCAAAAAAACGCCTTACTATACTATGTCGAAAAAAAACGCCATTTTTCAAACATGTTGTAAAAACGCGCCAAATCATGAAATGATGTAAAGGAGGGCGTGAAAAACACTCCAGAAAGGTTTTCTGTGGAAAAAAAACCATCATGAATTTTGGCGCCAAAAAAAACGCCTTACTATACTATGTCGAAAAAAAACGCCGTTTTTCAAACATGTTGTAAAAACGCGCCAAATCATGAAATGATGTAAAGGAGGGCGTGAAAAACACTCCAGAAAGGTTTTCTGTGGAAAAAAAACCATCATGAATTTTGGCGCCAAAAAAACGCCTTACTATACTATGTCGAAAAAAAACGCCATTTTTCAAACATGTTGTAAAAACGCGCCAAATCATGAAATGATGTAAAGGAGGGCGTGAAAAACACTCCAGAAAGGTTTTCTGTGGAAAAAAAACCATCATGAATTTTGGCGCCAAAAAAACGCCTTACTATACTATGTCGAAAAAAAACGCCGTTTTTCAAACATGTTGTAAAAACGCGCCAAATCATGAAATGATGTAAAGGAGGGCGTGAAAAACACTCCAGAAAGGTTTTCTGTGGAAAAAAAACCATCATGAATTTTGGCGCCAAAAAAACGCCTTACTATACTATGTCGAAAAAAAACGCCGTTTTTCAAACATGTTGTAAAAACGCGCCAAATCATGAAATGATGTAAAGGAGGGCGTGAAAAACACTCCAGAAAGGTTTTCTGTGGAAAAAAAACCATCATGAATTTTGGCGCCAAAAAAACGCCTTACTATACTATGTCGAAAAAAAACGCCATTTTTCAAACATGTTGTAAAAACGCGCCAAATCATGAAATGATGTAAAGGAGGGCGTGAAAAACACTCCAGAAAGGTTTTCTGTGGAAAAAAAACCATCATGAATTTTGGCGCCAAAAAAAACGCCTTACTATACTATGTCGAAAAAAAACGCCGTTTTTCAAACATGTTGTAAAAACGCGCCAAATCATGAAATGATGTAAAGGAGGGCGTGAAAAACACTCCAGAAAGGTTTTCTGTGGAAAAAAAACCATCATGAATTTTGGCGCCAAAAAAACGCCTTACTATACTATGTCGAAAAAAAACGCCGTTTTTCAAACATGTTGTAAAAACGCGCCAAATCATGAAATGATGTAAAGGAGGGCGTGAAAAACACTCCAGAAAGGTTTTCTGTGGAAAAAAAACCATCATGAATTTTGGCGCCAAAAAAACGCCTTACTATACTATGTCGAAAAAAAACGCCATTTTTCAAACATGTTGTAAAAACGCGCCAAATCATGAAATGATGTAAAGGAGGGCGTGAAAAACACTCCAGAAAGGTTTTCTGTGGAAAAAAAACCATCATGAATTTTGGCGCCAAAAAAACGCCTTACTATACTATGTCGAAAAAAAACGCCGTTTTTCAAACATGTTGTAAAAACGCGCCAAATCATGAAATGATGTAAAGGAGGGCGTGAAAAACACTCCAGAAAGGTTTTCTGTGGAAAAAAAACCATCATGAATTTTGGCGCCAAAAAAACGCCTTACTATACTATGTCGAAAAAAAACGCCGTTTTTCAAACATGTTGTAAAAACGCGCCAAATCATGAAATGATGTAAAGGAGGGCGTGAAAAACACTCCAGAAAGGTTTTCTGTGGAAAAAAAACCATCATGAATTTTGGCGCCAAAAAAACGCCTTACTATACTATGTCGAAAAAAAACGCCGTTTTTCAAACATGTTGTAAAAACGCGCCAAATCATGAAATGATGTAAAGGAGGGCGTGAAAAACACTCCAGAAAGGTTTTCTGTGGAAAAAAAACCATCATGAATTTTGGCGCCAAAAAAACGCCTTACTATACTATGTCGAAAAAAAACGCCGTTTTTCAAACATGTTGTAAAAACGCGCCAAATCATGAAATGATGTAAAGGAGGGCGTGAAAAACACTCCAGAAAGGTTTTCTGTGGAAAAAAAACCATCATGAATTTTGGCGCCAAAAAAACGCCTTACTATACTATGTCGAAAAAAAACGCCATTTTTCAAACATGTTGTAAAAACGCGCCAAATCATGAAATGATGTAAAGGAGGGCGTGAAAAACACTCCAGAAAGGTTTTCTGTGGAAAAAAAACCATCATGAATTTTGGCGCCAAAAAAACGCCTTACTATACTATGTCGAAAAAAAACGCCGTTTTTCAAACATGTTGTAAAAACGCGCCAAATCATGAAATGATGTAAAGGAGGGCGTGAAAAACACTCCAGAAAGGTTTTCTGTGGAAAAAAAACCATCATGAATTTTGGCGCCAAAAAAACGCCTTACTATACTATGTCGAAAAAAAACGCCATTTTTCAAACATGTTGTAAAAACGCGCCAAATCATGAAATGATGTAAAGGAGGGCGTGAAAAACACTCCAGAAAGGTTTTCTGTGGAAAAAAAACCATCATGAATTTTGGCGCCAAAAAAACGCCTTACTATACTATGTCGAAAAAAAACGCCGTTTTTCAAACATGTTGTAAAAACGCGCCAAATCATGAAATGATGTAAAGGAGGGCGTGAAAAACACTCCAGAAAGGTTTTCTGTGGAAAAAAAACCATCATGAATTTTGGCGCCAAAAAAACGCCTTACTATACTATGTCGAAAAAAAACGCCGTTTTTCAAACATGTTGTAAAAACGCGCCAAATCATGAAATGATGTAAAGGAGGGCGTGAAAAACACTCCAGAAAGGTTTTCTGTGGAAAAAAAACCATCATGAATTTTGGCGCCAAAAAAACGCCTTACTATACTATGTCGAAAAAAAACGCCATTTTTCAAACATGTTGTAAAAACGCGCCAAATCATGAAATGATGTAAAGGAGGGCGTGAAAAACACTCCAGAAAGGTTTTCTGTGGAAAAAAAACCATCATGAATTTTGGCGCAAAAAAACGCCTTACTATACTATGTCGAAAAAAAACGCCATTTTTCAAACATGTTGTAAAAATGCGCCAAATCATGAAATAATGTAAAGTAGGCCGTGAAAAACACTATGGTAAGGTTTTCTTTGAAAAAAAAAAAAATCATCATTTTGGACGACATACGAAACTATGACATTTTATTGACATTTTGGACGTCATCCTAAACTATGACTTTTTCTCAACATTTTGCACGACACACTAAACTATGATGTTTTTGTCACATTTTGGACGCCTCACTAAACTATGACGTTTTTGTCACATCTTGGACGACATACACTTTGGACAGACATTTTTATGACATTTTTTTCCACAGTTTGGACGACATACTAAACTGACATTATTTCAACATTTTGGACGCCATAATAAACTAAGACGTTTTAGTCACATTTTGGACGACATACTAAACTATTACTTTTTTTCAACATTTTGCACGACATACTAAACTACGACATTTGTTTCAACATTTTGGACGACATACTAAACTATGACGCTTTAGTGACATTTTGGACGACATACTATATGACGTTTGTGTCGTATCTTGGACGACATACTAAACTATTACGCTTACTGACATTTTGGACGACATACTAAACTATGACGTTCTTGTCATATTTTGGACGACCTACTAAAGTACGACGTTGTAGTGACATTTTGCACGACGCAAGTGACGCCGTACTGGCCGCTATCTCACAATGGGAAATCTTTAACAAATCTATGGATCCAGACTATAAGCTGCACAACTGCCAAAATTTAATCACTTGGTCCTTGTGTCATTTCTGACCTTCCCTGAAAATTTCATCCAAATCCTTTTGTCGATTTTGGGATAATGTTGCACACAGACAGACAGATTCACAGAGAAACGTACACCGATCATCACATCACCCCACCGCGTTCCTTGGCCGAGTAAAGAACAAATGTCAGTGTATGTGATCAACACTAACGGTTGCATTTAGAGTTTTATGACATTCTAAGAAGACATGACTCACTGTTCACCCAGTTGTGGTCCAATTTGCCCTTTAGATCCTCCTCCTCTGACCCGAGAGCCTGCAGGGCCAGCTGCAGCTTCTTCCTGTGGAGAGGCTGCTTCATGCCCAACTCCTTAAAACATAAGACGACTGCTGTCAAATGGTCAAACATCAGGCGAGTTCAGATTTTAATTAACATTTGAACGTTTACTTTGCTTCAGTCATAGCTGTAAGCATGTAAGCACTGTGCTTCACGGCCTAATGCAGAACTGAAAATAGGTAATTATGAATCTGTGGAAAGAATCCTTGCATAGATCAATTTTTAACAACTGTCTCGCATAAATTCAGCTGTATATGTATAACCGGGTCAATATATAGCTGCAGGACTTTTTGTATCATAGTCGACATTTTTGCTGTTTTCAGGCCTAAAATCAACATGGCCGCCTATAACCAAACACCACATGGCATTTTGACAGAAAGATTCTTCATAATATTTCTATACAATTGAGGTAAATTGAAAGTTATTTATAAAGATATTATAGTAAACCTGTTGACATGCCATAAATCCACACCTGACTCTCACACTACTTTATATTAAATAATTCAGAAAGCCTTGGAGTCTGGCCAGTCTTTTCTTCAGGAGGAAATGACATCATGTGGAGCAGGTCATGTGATCTGGAATTAACACACTTCCTTGAGAGGTGTTTTTTTAATGGGTAACTTAGTTGAAAGTGATTTCTGAGATGAAAATGACAAAAATGAGACACGAAATGACAAAAACGAGACAGAAAATGACAAAATCAAAACACAAAATGACAAAAATGAGACACAAAATGAAAAAAAAAACTGACAGAAAATGACAGAAGACAGAAAACGACAAAACTGAGACACAAAACGTGGAGCAGGTCATGTGATCTGGAATTAACACACTTCCTTGTGAAGTGTTTTCGTTGCACCCCAGGTGGTATTTCTCTAGTTTCACAGAGGAAACATCAAAAGATTAGCTTAAATAATTAGAAAAAACAAACTGAAATTTCTATTAAATTGAGTAGCTGCACTGAAGCATGTAAACTGGGTAGCAAAAGAAGCTAAAAGTCAAACCAGTTATCTAAAAGCCAAGAATACTAGTTGGAACTGAGATAAATGCTTAAAAGAGTTGGAAAATATTGGATAAACAGTCAGTTTAGATGACTAGACAGACTTTAATGCTAAAAGTGAGATGGTTTCAATGGTGACAAAATAATGGATAAATTAGGGAAGCATCAATAGGCAATGGCAAGAGCTAAATGTAAGGGCTAAATGGCTGAAATATCCAGATTCTGCCTCCACATGGTGGTGCTCTCCAAAGTTTACTCGACTGACTGCTCAACTATATGAAAATGAAGTATGACATAAAATCAAAATAACACCTGGAAAATGAGGAGTGGTGTCAATCGAAGGGTACTGGAGATCATCCGACAGGCCCACATGGGTTCATCTCCCAACAAAAGGTTGGAAATCACGGTCGTAAACTAAATTTTACTCTTTCAGTCACTGCTCGGTTAGAGATCTCACATCTTGTCGAAATTTAGCACCTTTTCTGGATTCAAATCTGGTGTTATAAGACTCTTGGGGTTTCTGACGTTGCTTAACACAGGAAACAGAAGCAGCCTAAAACACATCGAACCAAATGGTGGTGTCTGATAAATATTATTTGTTCATTATTCATCATTCTTGACAGTTCCTGCCTTCAAATCTGAAAACGTGCCACAGAAAAATCAAATGGAGAGAGAATGTTGACTGTGTGAAAACGCTGTGGGACTTCATATTTCTACCGACCTTCTCCAGATCGTGCTGTGACGCCTGCAGCAACGTTTGTCCCGATTTGATCCAGCTCTGGCCCTGGGCAACATACAACCCCAGGCCCTGTTCATGGAGCCACACACATACGTCGTCTTTACTCCACCGTGCGAAAGGAACATCGACGCCACTGGACAGAGACAGACAGTTTGAAATGAAGTCAAACTGCGCCCCAGGATGAAAACAAGCATCATTCCAACTAAAAAGGAAGTCATGTTTCACAATAACTTCACATTTTTACAAGATGCATTTTGTTATTTTTTGGTTTGTTTGCTTCGATTGTAACTGTAAAAACAAAAGGATCGTTAAATTGTCAACTTATGTGTGAGTTTCATCCAGAAACTAACAAGATCTAAGCTTAAAATCATGATATGTCACCAAAATCATGATATTCTATATGTCTCATTAAAGATTACCAGAAAATAAAAGTTCAGGAACTTTTCTGTCTGAACTGCAGGATGTTTCCACAGAGCAGAGAAGAAAACATATATAGGTAGTGAAACATTCATAAGATGTACAGTCTTTAAAAAAATGCTACGTACATGTTGAATACAGTTTTTGATAAGCAAATACAGAAATTCAACATTTTTGAGATTTATGGCACAATAACTGTGAAGATCATTTTGAGTTCTCTCTGCTTCTAGCCATCATTGTGCTGTTTCCATAGAGGTGCAGGATTTTATATTGCAGTAAAAATAAGCCCAAAGTGAGTGAAAATGCGACAGGAACAAAGAAAACCCAGAAACGGCTTTGATTTCGAAGGGTTAAAAACAAAGGGTCACTGTGAATAAATCCTAACTAAGAAGAAAAATGCTCATTTTTGCACTGCTATGTCATACACCGATCAGGCATAACATTATGACCACCTGCTTAATATAGTGTTGGTGCCCCTTATGAGGTCAAAATGCTCTGAACCTTGAACCAGGGGAGCTCTCAGGGTGTCCTACTGGGTCTGGACCAGGACGCTGCATCCTTTGGGTACCCTGAATCAAACGTGTTCCACTGCATCCTGGTGATGCTTGATCAGAATGGGGTCTAGGAAGTCATGTCGTCATGTTCCTAAAGATGATACTGATTGTTTGATAATCAGTATAATAATAACTTTATGTATATAGCAACCTAAGTGCTTTGACAGTTAAAACATGCAACACAGAGACAATCAAACAAGATACAGGAGACAAGTCAGAGCAGTCAATTCAAATACACAGTAAAAATTACAATAAATTAAATGAGTAATTAGTGAGATTAGCACGCAAATCAAACAAAAGGAACCAGGCAGTTTGAAAATTAAAGAAAAAGATAGAGGGTTACAATTAAAAATCTAAAAAAGTTAGAGAGACGACATCACACCGAAGAACCAGGCAGCTAAAAGTAAAATAAAACAAGACAGAGCATCCAAAACAAGCAGGACATAATACAGAATAAAACACTAAAACTAAAGTCTGTAAAAGTGGGTTTTTGGAAGTGATTTAACAGAAGTTACTGACTCTGTGAGCCGTATCTCCTCAGATGTGATGATGTTTCTGCGATGTAGTGGGGTGTATTTTATTGCGTTGGTAGGCCAGTGACATTTAGGATCGACATTTGTTTATTTGGGTGTCTGTCTCATCAACACGGACGCCAAAATCCAAGGTTTTCCAGTAGAACACCACATAATATGACCAATGTTATTCACCTTCACCTGTCAGGGGTCTGGTGTTGTGGCTGACCGGTGTAACTGGAGAATCAATTTATTTCTTAGAATTTGTGAATAGCACAAATTTAGCAATATTTGATACAAGAAGATGAATTATGCAACATTTTTTTGGGGCAGTGCTAATAATTACAGCAGGATAAAAACAGCAGAGAACTATTAGGCTTCAAATCTTGAGTACGTGGATATTGCCATTTGTTTCAAGCATTCATTTCAACAGGAAAATGTTTCAGGAACACTTGCTTGTGCTTCGGTTCACGCGACCAGCCGAGTCGAGGTCCAGCCGTGGCTCTGACTCCACCCCTCCTGAACTCCATCTCAGCTGCATCGTCCAGGTTGAAGGAGGTGGAGTGGCTCCTCTTCAGCCTGCAGGAGAATCACGTTACATACGAGCGAGATAATCCTCTTGCATTAGTTCAAAACACAGATGACGCACCGCTAAGCTACCTGCCAAAAAACTTCTTCAACCCTCTGGACTTCTTTTTGGTTTCTGGGGAGGATGGCAGAGCAGCTCCATCGTGAGGTTTTCGAGGAGGAACGCCAGCCAAGTCGAGGTGCTCAGTGCCTTTACGTTCCGTCTCTGCTGTAAAATAATTACACACAAATCATCATGACAGTAGATATACACTGCCACAGTTATGGATGACCCACTAAACTCTCTCAGACATCTCTGGCTCAGATTCAAACAGCACTACAGCACGTCAACTACACAAGCATCCCGTCCACCAGAGGGTGAACTGAAGCTTAAATCAGCAGCAGAACTGAAACCACTCATGCAAAAGACTAGTCAACTACTACAACCAACTGACTAATTAAAACACATGAGAAAGGCAACATACTTAAACTGGAAAAAACAGAAACAGCTTCATTGCAGATGGTTTAATATCATGGATAAAAGGCAGCTGGATCATTGATAAGAGACAACCCACACCTAAGTACTATAAAAAACTATCGGAACCCCTCCGAAAGGTAGCTTTTCATCAGGAATTGAAAGCAGTGATTCCCAACTTTTCTCGTCAAACAGTGTTTAGATCCTGTGAAAAATAACTTTTTTTGTTGAGCTGCTCACAAGTTGCATAATAAGAGCGGTCACAAACAGAAAAAAGTTGGGAACCACTGATTTTCTAAAGGTTGTTCTATCAAAAACCAGTATGACAATGAGTTTATGTGAGTGAAATGTCCACATAAGAGCGTCAGTACTGTCTTTCTGCATCCAGCTGTACCATCCAGAGCTGCCATACTGCAGGTTACCGTTCTGCACTACTGTACCTAACACTGGTGCACTGGCACTCCGGGTGCGATCTTCACGAATTACAGAGTCATAAAAGAAACGTGAAAATCAGCAAAAAAGGAACACTTCATAATATAACCAGAATCACAAACACACAATTTTGTGTTGCAACGTAAAGCTCACCAAGGTTGGGGGAGCTGGCTGCCTGTCTGCCTCCACGCAGCTTAAAGAAACCACGGCCAAAAGACGAGCGGGCCTTCTTTGTACCAAAACTGTCCTCACTTGTGTTTTTTCCCTTAGAAGGGGTGGAGGAACCAGGTCCTGCTTTATTTTTGGCCTATGAGAAGGAAAAAAAAAAACACACAGGAAGGAAGAAACAGTCAGCGCACGGCCAGAGATAAACCATTTCACATTAAAATTCAAGTTTAAGAAAAAAGTGTAGTTGTACAATTTCGCCACTAGGTGTCAGAGCAGAACTACCTGCAGGACATTAATATGATCAGTCCTGTGACTAAATGCAAACTGAGGCTGATCTGGGAATAAATCATAACAAGGAGAATCCACTGAGTTGGATGGAATCACACTGTCTACGTTCTAAGGTGAAAAGTATAAACACTTGAATGCTTGAGGATTTAAACCAACAAAATTATTGAAGTTACATCAATTCCAGTCTGTTGTGTTGAGTTGGATGCTCAGGTTTGGTCTTACCTGGTCAGAGCTGCTGGCTACAGCTGAGTTTCCTGGCTGGACAACACCTAAGGAACTGGAATAATAAGAAAAGCATGTTCATCATCAGTCATACTTAGTTGTAACATAACTAAATAACAGATCATTTGAAATTGCTTAAATGTCTACCAAAAAAGAGACACTCAGGTACACTCAGGATAAAACTATGTCAGAGCAACAAATGATTCCCTAATTTGCCAAACTTCTACAAAATAAAGTGACAAATAACATGAGCAATCGTCTGGTTACCTGAAATTAGGAGCAACCGCTTCAAAATTTTCCAGTTTACATGAAATCCCAGCATTTCTGCCTGAAGCGTTTGCACTGTCCTGGTGCACCCACTCAGGTGTTTTCAATTAGTCTGTGTGATTAGAGCTCTCCTCAGGACTGTGTGCAAAACCTTCCTCACTCTGCATGCAATAATTCTGTTGTAATTGGCATGTAATTGACACTTAAGGGTCCCTGTAACTATGATCACCTCTAACCCAAGCAACACCAACAATGCAGAAATGTGTGATTTTGGATGTGTCAAATAATTTCAGTGACCAAAGTAAGTGCAGGAGGTCCTCCGGTTACGATGTCCTCGACCTCCGGTGTCTCGTCATTACGTGGAACTAGTTGACGAGCAGAGGGGATGAATACGTCATCACGTGGCGCTATAAAGACGGCTTTGTTTACATTCTTCAGTTGTACACCACCTTGGATTGTGCTACATTCACTAACTTTTTGCCCTTTATTACGGCTCCCAAGCATAAGTCAGACTCTTCTGATGGCAGTGCTTCGAAGAAAAGGAAAGCCGTCTCCATGGAAGTGAAATTAGATAGAATAAAACGCTCAGAATATGGCGAAATACTGACGAATATCTGTCAAGTTGTAAAAACAGGTCAACATATTGTAGCGACCCTCTGTGATGAATGAGTGAGACTTTATCTGGTTCTCTGCTGGTTTATTGAACCTTCATACAGGCTACTGTGGGCCATAGCCAACGCCAGAATAACTAGAAAAACCCCATAACTTATCTCCAGAATTAGCCACCGTTCCCAGCTCTCTCTACTGCTGACTCTCAGCCAATCAGAGGTGAGCTAACTAAACATGGCACGTTCACTGACATTAGGTAAATCTGGAACTGAACAATAAACATTGAAACATCAACAACAATATCAGTAGGAATGGAACTCCAACATAAGTCGAGGAACCTCTGTATTACTAATCTAACAAGTAAAACACTTTGAAAATGTCTCAGAACCATAGCGCAGACCATTATCCTACACAATGTGAATTTATTAGAGCTGACGCTTCATAATCTGCCCGACACACTCTGTGCTTTGAAAAATGTGAAAGGTCCTAGACATCAGCAGCAATTAATTCATTTGTGCGCCGAAATGTCAGTGTACTTAATTCCACTCCCGAGACTAAACAAGGCAGAAACAAATGGCTTTTTATAACCATAATTAGATGTGAAACTGTCCTTTTTACCTTTTGGCAGCCTGTAACTGTCGCTCTCTGTCCAGGTCATTCATCTCTGAGAGCACTGCTATGCAAGGAATAGACTGAGACAAGACAAAAACATCATTAATTGAAAATATTTTCCCAACAGCAGAACGCTAACCCAGCCCAACAAACAGTAACCCAAACAGAGGCTCTGAATGCCTGCGAGGAACAATTTCAGAGTGAGAGGCTGAGATTGGGTTTTTACTAAGGAAGTGTGCAGTCTGGGGTTCATCCTGTGTCAGAATTGTTTTGACAGAGGTTGTGTTTACCTCGCCGGAGCTCCTTCCTGCCTCCCCCTCCAACTCCAGGGTCACCTGATCCAGCTCCATGGAGACAGCGACCGAGGGATCATCTGGGATATCATCGTAGTCATCTTCCTTCAGCTTCTCTGAGAGGGGGCAGTTGGGACAAAATTAAAAGGCTCAGTTCATTCTCTTTCAGAGTTTATCCGCCATTTCAGACTGCTGTAAACATTCATTATCTAAGGAGGAGGAGTGTTTTTAATCAATGAAATGCCCCAAAGCTGAAAACAGACCCATAGTTTCCCAGGATCTCAGGCAATGTGTCCTCAAATGTCTTGTTTTGTCCAATTATGAGTCTAACACTCAAAATATATTGAAGTTACAATGATAGCAAACAGGGAAAGAGAGCAAACCCTGAGAATGTTTGAAAATAAAAACTTGGTTTTCATACTAATTATTTTTCTGGGAATAGCTAATCTCTACTCCGACACAGCTCTTAATTAAACCTCTGAACCCCAAAATACACCTGAGGTTTGAAAGGCATGTTTTGTTTTTTTAATTGCCAAAACAACACCATTTATCAGGGATAAAAAATGTGAATTATCAGATTTTCAAGTACTCAACAAGGCAGTCAACTCTCAGCAGAGAAAATACAATGAGTAAAAATGTGAAAGCGGCAGAAACACTCAGAAACTGCTTGGGGATCAGATGTAAATGTAATGCTCATTTTAGTAGTAGTTTTAATGACAGCACTTTGAGTATCACGGGGAGCACATTTGTAATTTATGAGCAATATTTATAATGCATATGAACTTCAAACACAGTCTGACCTTTGACCAGCTCCTGCACCTTCTTGCACTTAATAAGCGACTCCTCCAGCTCTTTAATCCTTCTTTCCTGTGGATAAATGTGCATATTATATTAGAGTAACGAGTGCCATCAGCAAGTCGAAGCTGCAGCTGATGAACTGCGTCGTACCTTGTCGTCGTTTTCTGATGTCAGTGATTCCAACACCTTCTTCATCTTCAACATCTCAGCATCTGGAGCAAAAACAAACAAGAAAACTGATACTTCTTTAAGTTTACCTTCGACTCCTCTGGGCTCTCTTGGACAACCAACAGAAAACAGGAATAATAAAACCTCTACAGTTCAGTATGGTGGTCAGCAGGGCTCGTCTTTTAGCTGGGTGGGCCTTATAAATGTTACAAATCTGTTTATAGGAGGAGAGGTCAAGTATATCTGGGATCGGATCGCATTCAATTGAAGCAGAATCCAGTATTAAACCTGCTTGTTAAATCTAAATAGCTTTTTAAATTAAAACTCAGACACTTCAATAAACAACATTTTTACCTTCCCTCAGTGAATTAAAGGACGATGCCAATCTTCACACTCAAGAGCTTCAAGGTGCAACACTACTTTACACGCTTTCTGTGAGTTCAAATTTCTGCAGACTTGCCCATAGTTGGTAGCAAAACTGGTAACATCATTTACATGTGGTGGTCCTGCCTCACAAAAAACAAAACAAGCATGGATGTTGTCAGGAAGAAATCTGCAAAGTTTATCTCTAAGTTACAGCATCCGTTTGCTTGCCGATGAAGTTTTTCACTGCAGGTTTGTAGAGTGTGGATTTTAACCATGAAACAGGAAGTGCTGTCTAACTAGCCTGTACATGTTCCAATCGGCCTCAAGCTTTATATGTGTGATGAGACTCCGGCCCTGATGAATTCCATAGATCAATATACAGTTACAGTGATAGCGCCACCTGGTGGATGGACAGGAAGTGCTGCATACCTAGCCTGTACATGCTCCAATCTGCCTGAAACTTTACATGTATGATCAGAGTCGAGTCCTCATCACATCCATAGGCTGAAATACACTCTCAGTCGCAGCGCCACCTGGTGGGTGTGTTTGGACTCGCTGACTAGCAAGAATGCGAGGACCCGATCAACACCGCTTGCAGCTTTAATTATACACTTGATGTTGTCAGTATCAAACTGGCGCCAGTACAGTGAGATGGAAGATAAAACAAAAACCTTCAGTTCTTCAGATTTCACTGTGCAGCATGTTTACATGCAGACCAGCATAACAAACTCCCCTTTAAATAAATGGCATTCCTCTACCATTGGTGTGGATAAGATAAGGTCAGTGGTGGATGGAGGGAGTAAAACAGTCATATGTTTGCTATGGATCCTACAGACACAGATAAGGAGTGACATACAAAATGGGCCTCAAATCACCTCATTAGAGTTGAGGCTGTCTGTGAAATGTGAGATAGTTCAAAAAAAAAAAAAAAGATTAATGGAGAAATCCAAATGAAAGCAGCAAACACATTATTTTTCCAGTAAGCCTGCTGGAGGGGGATGTGGTGTTGTTGGAATGTGAATTGTCTATTTGTCTAATCCTCATAAATCCTTTTGTAAAATTAGAGCTGAACTGCAGGAAATGGTAGAAGAAGTATCCAGACGGTTATTAAAACAGCTCCCACCTCTTTCTCCTCCCTCGGCTCTGTTGTGGCTCTCCACTCTCAGTCTGCTGTCATCCTTCAGCCTCCTCAGCTCCATCTCCCTCTCCTCCAGCTGCTTCTGCAGAAGCTGCAGCTCCTCCTGTAACGGCGGTTGATTGAAAACCATTTTATTTACAATTTACAACAATATAAAACAAAGAAAAGCAGTAAACACTCACATTTGACGAGCTGTCACCAAAGGATGTTTGGCAGTTTTTCTTAATAAAAATACTTAAACCACAATTCAACAATTTATTTTCCAGTTAAAGTTGAGGAACTCCAATGAAATTCTTTGTTTGAAACAGAGGCCAAGAGGCTCCATGACATCATCTGTGTTTTTATTTATTTATACTAGCATGGTTCAGTGATCTGTGATACAGTAAGACCGCGAAAAGTGAACCACGGTATGGCGAGGGACGACTGTACAACCTAAACTAAACTATGGTGGTGAACATTGCAAAGTTAACTCAAGTAAAACAACACAGCAAATATGGGTAGAAAGTGGAAATTCTGGGAAGTTCCTTCAGAGCTACGGACAACATACCTTCTTGACAAGCTGAGTAATGTGAGTAAACTCAACTTCATGAGTAAAATCAGTGGAGAGTCCCTTTAATAAAGCGTTAGTAAGTAGGTCAGTTAGTAATTTAGTTAGTTCAGTCCTCTCTGATGATCATGCTAAACCACTATTCTGCAAAATAATTAACATGCAGACCAGTGGACACATTGCAAAGCTGGACCCATTCATGTAACTGACACAAAACAAAGAATCAAAAGCTTACTGTGTACACAACTACTTGATTGTAATTAAGATCTCACAAGGAGTGATGTGAAGCTTTACAATGGGAGAAACACGTCCTTGAATATGAAGTGCTTTGTGTACAGCAAAAGTTAATAGAGGGTTTAAACCTGGTACGCATCCTGTAGCTGGTGCAGGTGGAAGCACTTACAGCAAATGTGGTGAAAGTCAGGAAAGCAGTGTGCAGCAGTGGAGAAGGAGCAGGTTTAGAGGATCTTAAGGGCCAGAAAGGAGAAGAGTACAGGCTGGAGATTAAACCATCACCTCATCTTCAGTGAACCGCTCAGTGTTCCACTTTGGACGCTTGACAGGTTAGCATATAGCAGAAAGATATTAACATCAGAGGAGAGAGAATAAGAGCAGGAGCCAAATAAAAAGGGGAATAAGCAAAGACAAAATGTCATGGGGCAAAACAAAAGGATTTAAATGCGTAATTATGCATTTTAAAGAACAAAAATGGACGCAGATCTGCTGCTATGGTCAAAGGTAAAACAGTGAAGTGTGTGCTAACTGGACGTGACACTCACTTTGGTTGTTTTGAGTTTCTTCTCACACTGCAGTCTTTCATTCTCTATGTCAGTCACCCTGAACCGTAGGTCTGTTACTTCCTGATACAAACCCTGGGGAGGAAAAAAAAGAACTCCCATTACCCATTAAACTCTGAGACAAACCTACACTGGAGACTGTGTGGGAGAGACTGTTGATTATTTCGACGGGGGAGATTTCCTGCCAAAGGCATCAATATTATTTTCAGACTAATGCGCCTCTAGAGAGAATCTGAGAAGCATAGTCCACACATGGAGACAAACCCTGGACTAAAGGGAAGGGTCATAGGTAGCTATAGTGAAACTGTTTTCACAATACCACAATCAGAAACAGTGCAGGAGCCCCATGCAACCCTGCATCTATCACAAAATATGAGTTAATATCAGCAATGTATGTGTCTAAACTTGATGAGTTCTTTTTTATATCAATAGAAAACAGATTGGTAGACATTTATCCCCAACAGAAAGTTATGGCTTTGAGGTGTTCAGTACAAAATGTGTCAGTCAGCTGCTGAAGGCTAAACAAATACATCAATCAGAATGCATCAGGATTGCTTGGATTGGACTAACGTGATGCATTCTTCAGGTTTTTTTTCTTTTTTTTTTTTTTAAAGCTAAATGGTGTCTAAATGGAAATAAAAATAAATATGCACAGTTGCAAAATCCATATTCTCCCTGTGAGCTTTTACTGTCTGGAAACACCACATAATGTGTCCCAGCTAGTGTTGAGAGTGTATGGAAACTATAACTCTCCCAGCTCTTTAGCCCCTCAGAGAAGGGGGCAGAGGAGGTGTGGGTGGGTAGGTGGAGATTCTCTGGCAGGAAGCAGCTGCTGGAGCACCAGGAGTGTTTAAGCCTCTTTGTAACCCTTACAGAAGTTCACCCGGCACCACATGACACATCTCTGGGTCCACCGGCCGAGCGAGACGGACCTTTGTGACTTTAAAACAATGGCTGGGTGGCTGCCAGGATGGAGAATCACATAAGACAAGCTGCAGGTGCAACAGGGAACTTTAGACATTTTGTAAAGCACATTTTCTGGACAGGGGTCTACCTCATTGTCCTTGTGATCTCGCTCCACAGCAGTTAGCTTCAGCTTCAGGCTGGACACCTCAGTCATCAGCTCCAGCTTCTGGGTCTCCAGTGCTGACCGGTTCAGCAGCTCCTGTAGAGCAACACACACCCTCAGCAAAGAACATATACTGGAGTAAAAGGAGTTTTCATATGGGCTGAAATCTTCAGAAAAATTTGTGTTATTCCCAAATTGTCTAAATCTGAGGTTTGAAAACTGCACAACTGAAACAAGTCTACTTTGCAGAGGCCGTACCTGTTGAAGCAGCTGCTCAGTAGAATTCAGTTTCTCCCGATGATGCTCAAGACATTTGTCTAGATCCCGAATCTTTTCGCCTTGCACTTCCACCTGGTCCGTTAAAACACTTACCTAGATAAAGGTGGGACAACTTTAATGATCATGGTTTCTGAAACTCAAAGCACTGAGAGCAAGAAAATTGTGATATTTTGGGGCAATATTCTTTTGCACTCTCTTGCTAACAGGTAGATGAGATGATCCAACACCGGCCATAGCCAGCAGCCAGTGAGCTCGGCTTAACACCAAGATTGGAGAAAGTGTAGAACAGCTAACCTGGCTCTGTAAAAAGGTAATGAAATCTTTCTACCAGCAGGTTTTTAGTTAAGTAACACAGTATATGTTGTTTTTGTTTGAGATGTACAACCAAAGTGTAAAAACAAATGTTTTACGGGGGCTGTGTAGAACTATTTCTTAGCTGAAGACATTTATTTCCTGAAGTTATGGATTGCTTTACCTGGCCAAGAAATACAGTCATGGAAAAAATTATTCGACCACCCTTGTTTCCTTCAATTTCTTGGTCATTTCAATGCCTGGTAGCACCAAAGGTATAATACCTGAAGAATACAATTAACATGACATAAATGCAGCTGATTCCATAATACTTTATGTCCTGTTTGACCTGCTTCAGCTTCATTGTATTCCCAGAGTATATAAGAGGACATTTCATGTCATCAGCAGCACATGTAAAGGTCTAGAGTGGTTTCCTGCTGACATTCAAGCCGTAGCACAACTCAGAAGTTGTCAGCTCTCACACAATGCCTAAAACTAAAGAATTATGTGAAGCCACAAAGGCAGCCATCTTGGCACTGCTGGAAATTGCATGAGTGAGAGACAGGTAGCGAAGAAACTGAAGATCTCCAAGTCAGCCGTTCATTACACCAAGAAAAAACAAGCCCAACATGGTACTACATCAGCTCTTAAATTAAACTCTTATGAGCTATTTCTGTTGTTATCATTATATTTGCCCAAACGCATGTACTTTTAGTTGTACCAAGCATTAAAATGAACAAGAAATTGAAGAAAACAAGGGTGGTCTAATCATTTTTTCCATGACTGTAGTCTAAATTATGGCTATTCAAGTTACTGTAGTGCCATCTTTTGGTAGAATTACATAGAATATGGTAGATTTGCTAATAGATGATATTGACTGGGGGACCCTGACGGGGTGAGCTGGTGTTTTCATTTGCACAACTGACTTCCCTCTTGACGTCCCTTTAGTTCTGCCCCTAGTTATGCTGCTATAGGCCTAGGCTGCTGGGGGACCTCTCTGGATGCACTGAGCCCTTCTCTAACTACTAATGTATTTACTATATATACCATTATTGCATTACACTAACTCTGTTTCTCCCTGTGTCCTTTCTCTGAGTGTCCCTGATCCCAGAGCTGGATGCTTCAGATTTGTGGTTGTTCTCCCACCAACTGCAACCCTCTTCCTCTCTACCTCTATCCCTCTATCTCTACCTCTCTACCTCTTCTGTCCTTCTCAACCCGCCCGGCCAGCAGCAGATGGGTCCCCCCACATTAGAGCCGGGTTCTGCTCGAGGTTTTTTCCCTGTTAAAAGGGTGTTTTTCTTGCCACTGTCGCCTTTTGGCTTGCTCTGGGGGTCAGGCATATGGGTTCTGTAAAGCATCTCGAGACAATTTGACTGTAATTGGCGCTATATAAATAAAATTGAATTGAACTGAATTGAATTTGCTCATATCTGTTAAATTTAGTAGCAACTGTGCAGTGTCTTCAATTATATCATTAGTTTATACAGATGGGCTAATAAGCCTAGGCAGATTTGGCAGTAATTAACATAAAGGACAGGGCTACAACAAAAGAATGTTTTTCTCCTTGTTTTGTTTAGACGGTAGAAAATATTTGGGTCTATTCTGATAGATTAGAACTGATGAAGGCAGGAAAGCATAAATTCAGCATATTTGCCTCACACTTCAGAGTTAACCTGTATTTTAAATTGACACATGTAGACACCATGGCTTTAAATCTGGATTGAAAATAATATTTAGTTCCTTTCCACCAAATTCCTTCAAAATCCAGCTTTTGTAAGATTCTGCCAACAGAAATATTAGTGCTGAAAACAAAACTCTTTGGTCGAGTTACTTATGCAGGAGCAGCTACATAAATGGATCAGTCACTAAATCATTAAAACCATCTGCTTTATCCTGCTTTCAACGCTAACTTCAAGAAAGGACTATTCACCTGCCTGCTAGTACATCCCACTGCCTGTCAGGTAACATTCTTATGAGATAATCAATGTTATTCACTTCAGTGGCTTTAATTTTGTGGTTGGTTGGTGTATAATAGTATATAATTGCCCATTCAGGAGCCATTGTTGTGTGTGATTTTGAAGCTGCAACGAAGGGATTTGTTCACACACCTGAAGAATAAGACATTCTTTGTCACTCTCCAGACGTGACAGGCGCTCCTGGTACACCGCCTCTGCACTGTGAACGCTAGTCTGAAATGAGAAACAATACAAGCTGATTTGTATTGTCCCAACAAATAGCTGCATTTGTTGTATCAGTTAAGTGTGACTTCGGATTGTTATTTCTTTTGAGTTGAGATCTCGAGAAAAAAAGACGGGGAAAGCTTTCAGCTGTCCTACTGAAATATGAGTCTAGCTGAGAAAAACCAAATGAAAATACACAGCAGCTTTGAGCCACATGGATTATCTAATGGATACACTGCATTCTGTTTTTGTGTATAATCATATAATCTGCCAGACATTGAAGTCACATGGTTTCCCCTTGATGAACAGGATATACACGTTGAGTTCTTCTGGGAAGCATGTGAGGGTCAAAAGTGTCCTCACATGAAAGTGATTTTAAAATCGAATCAAAAGCAAACTCGTCTCTCGAATATCACACAGAGAGAGACGAGGCCAGGAGGGAAGAAAAACAAGAGCCTGACTCTGCACGAGTTAAAAGATGGAAACTATTTCCTCCTATAGAAACTTCATCGTTCACAAATCACGTCATAACAGTATTTTTACAATAAACAAAGTCACGGTGCAGGCAACGGAGCACGGTCAACAGATGAAAAGCAGATCGGAGGATAATTCATACCAGGCTGCATCTTAAATCGGTGCAGTGCACTGATAGTGATCTGATAACTCACAGACCTGGGCTGCAAAATAGTTAAAATGAAAAAAAATAAGGTAGTTCCACCAAACTGATGCTCAGATTAATGGCAACAGAAGCAGCAGAACTATAAAAGGCCCGAGACTCAGTGTTTAAAATCAGCAAACAGTAACAAATGACATTTTCTTACACATATACAAACATAACATCAACACATAATTCTTGTCCTTAGTTCCAAACATGTACAGTAAACACTGGACACAGACGGCTACATAAACTATACTTCTTACCATTCGTCCATGCAGCCACTCTGCCAGTCCCTCTGCAGTGGAATCTGGGATCTGACACCTCAGGTTGTCCCTCTCCTCGTTGTCCATGAGCTCCAGTGCTGCTCGCAAGTCCTCCAGTAGGTGCAGCACCCGAAGGCCACCCAGAAAAGGTGACGTGGGTGACTGGCAGTCAAACAGCCCATTGGAGTAGTCCATGGCCTTGGAGCCTGGGGAGGTACAGCAGGAAAAGTTGATATCAATTTAGAGCAAAGCTGTGACAACACATCTCCTTAGACTGGCATAAAAGGTTGGCTTCTCACACACCAAACGTCACACTGTGATAAAAGAGAAGGATTTATCACCAAAACCACAGTTAGTGTTGAACTATTCTTTAAGAAGTTCAGAATGTTTTGCTCTAAGGTCACTTTACTCCTACTCGAGCTAACATTTCAGCGAAATCACATCACAAACACGATGCTTAGGTTTATTATTATTATTCTTCACTTCTGCACTAAAAAAATACCTTCCTGCAACCTAGTGTGCAAGCAGTGATCGTTAAGTGTCCATCAAACACAGGAAAAGCCATTTACGATAATTCTTTATCTGTTGAAACCATGCTTTAGATAGTATTTGGAAGCAGCAGCAGCAGTATATCGACTGAACTTGAGTGCATGATGTTCCCAGCTTGTGCTTCAGCCTACTCCATACCATCTGTCATCTGTCTTAAATGTCAGCTATAATAAAGATGTCCAATGTTAACAAAGAGAGAACTAAATAAATAATTCCAAACAATCACAGCTTCCCCACAGTAGCGAGGGAGTGGGGCTTGATGATGGCTGTGGTTTCTGCGGAAACAGGGGCGGGGAGGGGGCTGGGAGACGTCATGTGATCTGCTGCCTTGCTCTCATTGGAAAGGTCAGTGCTATAATTACACACATCAGCGGAAAAGTAGGGACTCCAAAACTGAAGCCTGGTCTGCTCATCTGCAGCAGCACAAGTACACAGAGTGTAGCCAAAAGCTCCCAGGCAGGACTCTGTATTCCAAACTCATGGAGCTTGAATAATCATTAGTTTCCGTCACGGCTGGGACAATGGAAACTTTCTTTAATTTCACATGCAGCGGCGGGGGAGAGGGCTGGTGAACTTGAAGCACAGTTTCAGCTGTATTCCAAACTTTTATGTATATTCAGGGAATAACTGCAGGTAGGAGTGGGAGAAGGACACACTGTGCTACCGTCCACTGCACGTAGTATTTCCAGCTTGCAATTTAATGGTTTCCAGATGTGACTATACCCCATAGCATGCACTTAAATAAGTGCAATGGCCATAATGTATTAAAGTCCGAGTGTTCAGTGTGGGTTACCTGCTATGATCCCATCCATTTGCTCCAAGGCTGCAGCCAACATCTCGCTGGCGTCGGACATCATCTTGTGCTCAATGAATCTGAAAGCGAGAAGGAGGAGAGTTTTGAAAGAGGAGATGAGTGAGACTGAAAAGAAAAAAAAGTCCAGAAAGGTCTTGGCCAGAGCGAAGGCACTAAAAAGTAACAGACTCTGCTTTAAATCGAACCACTGCTCAGACAGGGAGTCCTTTACAGTGGGCAGCCGGATGACAGGAGTATACAGCTATGTCATGAAAATTAATGGAAAGCACTATGGGTCAACTTCTGTTGTTTTAAATTAAACTGGCCTTGACTTTCGTAAATCACAAACAAACTTTAATGATTAATTTAAGCCTAAATAGAAGGGTCTCCATCCTCAAAAATGTACTATAAAAGAGATAAAAGTATCTAAATTAGTGCTCAGAAAAATCTTTCACATCTACATTTGATTATTTGCCATCTGCTACAGAAGATGGGTCCCAAACAAATCCAGACAGTTACTGAGATGTATGTATGAAAGATAAGCTGGATAGTTATCAGTCAATAAGGACAATATCACTCAACATGTCAGTTCTGTGACAAAAAGAGATTGATCACAGGGGATGTCTGATCCAATGCATGTGATGCAAAGCAGAAACAAAGAGCCACACCTTTGAGTAGGCAGACAAGTGATCAAACTGCTCATTCCATGTCCAAAGAGCTGTAATTTACATGTGCAGCAAAAAGCAGGGCTGATTCAGATGTCTGTTTAGAACACAAAGCAACAGCATATGAAATGTTTAGAAAAAGAAAACTGCAGGTTTGCTATGAGCATTTAGTGTCACAGTTTCCCACAGAGAATCCCGGACAAAACTTTTTGTTGCCCCTGTAGCTCCTCCTCTTTTCACGTTCACAATTTACTGTTTACAATCGTCAGTTTTGAACTACCTAATCAGCTTGGATGTATTTGTATTTTGAAAAATAAACAAAACTCTGTTACCGCTAATCTCATTACAGCACAAGGTCTCATTCTTCCTTTTCCAATGACTTCTGTATCAAATTAACCCTGCAGGCTGCGCTGTGAAGAAATTGGCCGCCTCAGAGACAAAAAACAAAGTGATCTCCGGGGCCTATTACCCAGCAAGCCTTGTTTCCGGTGACCGAACAGTCACGGGTGTTCATGGGCTGGCTCCTATCTGGAATAATGGTGCTATTCTCCCAGGGGTCTCAGGCCTTGTAGCCTTGGCATGCTTGGTATCTCAAACTTCCATAACAAAGTTGGAGAGTATCCCCATGACTGCTGAATTCAAACACAAATCACATGTCTCTCCTTTTCTTGCATTGGCCACTTTTCACATCAAACAAAATCCGATTTGAAGGGACTGAGATAGGATACGGTATTTGGAAAGGCCAGCTAAAGCCCAGAACTAACAGCATAAAAACAGTGGCTCTACTTGTTCAGACATCCCATAGTAGGGGGGGAGGCAGGGACTACAGGCTTTGCTTCATTTCCTCCCCTCAGTGGGGTCACAGTGTCACACCCAGGAGGGTAAGAAATGGGCATTAAGAGAGTAATTAAACCAATGACCTCAATATGTGAGCCGGGGGCTGAGGTCGGCTGTTAAAATAAGGAGCCTTAAGTGCCTGGTTGCTAATTTGAACTCCACAGAAATGAGTGTAAGTTTCTCCCAACAGGTCAAACATACAGTAGAGCTGTTTAGCTGCAGTACTCAGAACCCTATATGCCACGAGTGTCAAGCTCATTTTAGTTCAGGGGCCGCATTCGGTCCAAACTTAGACAAAAATGACAAAAGCGAAAAACAAAACGACAAAAAAATAGAATAATAATACAAGCGAGACAACAAAACGACAAATAAAACAAAACAGAAAATTACACAAGACAAAAAACACAAGCGAGACAAAAAAGAAACACAAAACGACAAAAACGAGAAACAAAATGAGAAAAACGAGACAAACGACAAAAATCAGACAAAAAAACACAAAAACAAGACAAAAAAATTACAAAAATAAGACACTAAATGACAAAAGAACAAGGAGCAAGCTGGTATTTTACTATATGATCAAAACAACTTGTCAAGGTCAGGAAGTTATTTTTAATTTATAGTTTTACAAATTACAGTTTGCAGTTAATGTCTTCTCTGTAATTTTTACACTTTGAGGGCCGGATTGGAGCCTCTGGAGGGCCGGTTTTGGCCCACGGGCCGCATGTCTGACACCCCTGCTGTATGCAGATGCAAGTAGAACACATTTCATCAAATTCAAAGCAAAAATAATTACTGAACAATATGAAAGAATATTCAAAAATAAAACAACCTGCTTTCCAATTAAACTACTTCTCTCAGCACCACAGATGCACATCTCACCACTAACATGTTTTCCTCCACAGGTATTTCCGCAGTTTGATGGAAAACTATCATTCACTCTCACCAGGGTGGAAGCTGTATTTAGTCAGCTGCTTATTTAAACCCCATGGGAGAACCCAAAAGCTTGTCTCCGCTCTAAAAAGTCTTGGTGTTTGTTGAGAAAAATATTTTCTTTCTCTGTGTGAAAGCTGAAAACAACAAATTCCACGAGGAGAGGAACATCAGCATACTCTACCTTATGCTGGATTCAACAGCCTTCACTTTAACCACAGGAAAGAAATAGGATGAAAACATTTAAAGATAAAATAAATTAGTGTGTTACCATGGCTAAGGCTGAACTTCTCCTCTCTATGCCATCTTGTGATCATCATATCTGGTATTGTGATTTCCATGAGAAACCACACTGAGTACAGAGAATCTTATCAATCCTCATGCAAGTCAGAAGTTAGAGCCAATTACGTCAGAGACAGAGGACAAAGAGGAAGTGAATGAGCACTCCAAAACAAAAACAATCAATCTTGTGTCTTGTCATGCAGAAGATGGCATTGGAACTTCTTAGGACTATTAAAACCAGACGAGGAGGTCACTTGTAAAGAATTTGCTGATCAAAACGTCACCAGAAAAGTAAACAGACGAGTGCCCATATGTCCTGTCATTAGAGGAGGTGTCCATATGAAGTAATGATGTTGGATGAAGCGGTTTAGGAGTGAACACTAGACACATTCCTGAGCAGGTTAGCTTATCCACAAACTAAGCACTGACGCCTGGTACGGGCATCCCCACTGACCCCTATGACCTTCCTCCCTCCACTCATCACACTGAATCCCCCAAAGGACTGCAGTCTGTCAGAAACTAAGACGTCTGAACTGACCCATGGAGAGAACAGGCCAACAAGCAACAACAAACAGAAAGTGCCACGTCATGCAGTTCATACGTCAAGGACACAGCTGATGATATTCTGCATTGTCTAATTGTCAACAACTAACATGAAAAGAACTGATCCTTCTAAGTAGTATTGTCTCAGTAGACAGAGCCTGAAATATCTCACTCCTCTGAGTCACAGAACTCCATTGTTATTTGTTTAGACTCAATCACACACTCCATCCTGGTACTCCAGGGGTGTCAAACATGCGGCCCGCGGGCCAAAACCGCCCAGCAAGAGGGTCTGATCCGGCCTATGGGACGACAGGGTAAAGTGTAAAAATGACAGCAAAGACATTAACTGTAAACCTTAAATTAGTAAAACTATAAATTTAAAATAATTTCTAGACCATGACAAGTTGTTTTGATCACAAAGTAAAATACTAGATTGCTAATAGTTCGTTTGTTATTTTGTGTCTCATTTTTGTAAAATTTTGTCTTGTTTTTGCTGTTTTTTTGTCTGACTTCTGATGTCTTTTGTTTTTGTCATTTTGTTTCTGGGTTTTGCTGTTTTGTGTTTCCTTTTTGTCTCGCTTGTGTTTTTTTGTCTTATTTCTGTCATTTTTTGTTTTGCTTTATTTGTCGTTTTGTGTTTTTTTTGTCTCACTTGTGTTGTTTATCTCCTTGGTCTTGTGTCATTTGTAGAATTTTTTGTCTCATTTTTGTCATTTGTCCATGTTTTGTTGGTTTGTAACTTTTTTGTCTCATTGTTCACATTAAAAGTGACTGCAAGAAATGTGTCAGGAATAAAAAAGAAGACAGCTGCTCTCCATAATCACTGGAACGTCGGTTCCAAAAAGTGACCGAAGTGCTCAGACGCATTACCTCAGTCAGAAAGGTGTGGGTGGAGGGGGGTTTTCAACGTTATGGACCATTCATCACATACCAGCCCACTGAAGCAACGCTGATTTGTGCATTTCAGAAAGATCTGTTGGTTTATCCTTGAGCTTCTACATAGGAGTCCATCTGAATTCATTTTGAAGAATAAAATGCTTTCAGGAAGCAGTTTTACAATGCAAACACCTTACTCACTTATCTCTGTCATGCCACTAAAACCTATAATAAGCCTTAGACGACGCTGTAGAAAATGTTCATATTGCAAAGGCAATTATTTCTAAAAGCATACTGAGGACAGGTAACGACTTCCACAGTCGCATCAGAGCCACTACTTATTCTGGTTGCACTTTGCTGGAGGCTTGAAGCTCTGACAGGCAGATAAACAACATAAAACCCACAATAAAAACACAATTCACTTATCACTCTACTCCCAACATTCAAACGGGACTTTTAAAAGGTATCAGTGTCAAGTATCTAACTCTACCTGGCAGGAGTGGTATTTCAATTTTATAGGAAGACAAATCTGTCTGAGAATCAAACTTGACTTTTCTAGCTCTGAGACTTGGTTTTAACATCAACCAGATGGACTCAAAGAGTTATGGAGGGGGAGGGACCGCGCATCTGAAAAGAAAATAGGCTGGGATTACTTGACCGTACGCCGAATGGCCTCCGAAACACACACACACACGCCTCCACCACTGCATCGTGCTCCAATAACCTACTGCCAGCTGTGCTACAGATGTGCATTTCAGAATCGGACTGGCTCATTGTCATAATAAAAGCCAGAAAAGTTGCAGCACAGCGACACAATTAGCAGTAGCAGCAGGGGTTCAGCCCTGGTTAGGATGCGGTGGACAACGTTTCCACTTGCTGGATAAAAACTATAATTGTATTGTGAGGTTTTTTGTCCCAGCAGGTACCAAAACAAGGTTAAATCAGTTGTTTTCCACTTGTTGTGATTGTAGTATTTGTTTTCCAGCTGTACACTGTAAAGTCAATACCACTCTGCCATATCTCTGCCATCTGTCCGTCTTAACTGATTTTAAAATCAAAAATTGTATTTTGAAACAATGCAATTAGCAAATTAGCTGCCATTTACAACATGACTTATGGCTTTTAAATAATGAGATGAATGCTGCAACTCAATTTAAGTTAATTTGAGCAGATTTAAACTTTCAGATGTGGTTTATTCTCCCCCATGACCAAGATAAATTACATGGTTCAGGCATGAAATTTGTGGTTTGACAGACATAAACACAATGTAGCCATACCTCAGACATTTTGCAGCACATCTGACTGAGGGTTCTAACTATCATGACAATGTTTAACAAGTTCATGCCGTGATCACTGTATAACAGTCAGGCTATTGATGCTCCATCACAACTTTCAAATCCATGACACAATCAATATTGAACAGAAGCGTTTAAAAATGATATCACAGCTTTGTCAGAAAAATCGTGCAGTCCTACTGTCCGCCCTAAGTATTTAATTCTGTTCCAATCAATGCTCTCACTTCATTCTAAACTTTTTTTAGGTTTATGAGTTCATAAGCTCATGACTAAACTCCTGATCTTTAACTGGAACTGGACAGACAGAGCTTGTGCTTGTGTTTCTCTTCCATCACTGCCAGTATTACTATTTTTTATTTATAATTGATTGTTTCCATAACAAATAATTACGGAATTTGTAAAGACATGATCATAATAACATAAAAAACATTTTTACTTTTAATAAAAATGTTTGCCAAAGTCCTTCAGTTATATATTGACCCAGTAGCAGTGGTATAGCAGTGATGATGTAGCCTGGTTTAAACAGCAGTATTTGCAGATAGTACAGTAAGTTGATGAGGATTCAATTTAAAGTTATTTTCATTATTGCTATTGTTTGTCCAGCACAACAATATACCACCTCACATTTGAGGAGTTTAAACCATTCATCCAAACAGACTGCTTGATTGTTTCAGCTTTAATCCAAATCAGCTACAGTACAGTTCCAACAGTAGTACTTGGAGAAGTAAAGTGGCCTTCAAACGTGACACAGATTTATGGAAGTCAGCTCCAGCCAAACACCCTCCCTTTGTTTACTCTCCCCCCTGAGAGATGGTCCACTGGACCTTTAGTCTGAGCTGCTGCGAGGTCAAGTTGTTTGACAGAGACGACAGCTCAGACTTTAAACTGGTGCTTTATGTCTCACTGAAACACTGGTGGCCACGCTGAAATTCGGCACAAACAAGTCTTTGTCTTTCAGACGCTCACATGGTCGTACCACGACTGTTCCCAAATTATTGCAGTTTTTCCACGTGGCCCCAACTACATCACAGACAGAAATCACATTGAAGAGGGAAAAAAATAAAGAAAGAGGCTGGAAGAAATGACTAAGAGAGCTCGGCAAGCCAAAAAGAACTGCAATTATTCGCTTTTGTTATCAACCCAAAAGAAGTACCGAGTCTTACTTTGATTCTTGTCATAATTTCAGAGTTGCTGCAATGAAAATGTAGTCAGAGTGTCAATGTGTCTACAATGAATGAGCTGGACTGAAACAGAGACATCCCTCCACTCAGGAAGACCTTCACTCAGTCCGGTCAGGAAGCATTTCCTGGCACATTCTGGAGAAATGTCTTCCTCTTACTCAGAAACTGCCATTTCCCTGCAGCCCCAGCACAAACTGCACCACTTTATTTCACTTATCACAATCATAAAGAGTCTGGGGAATCAACTTTCCTCAACTTAGAGAGGAGCCGAGAGAGCTCATATGTAAAACCGAGGCTGCAATTATGTTCATGTGAAGCGAATGTTTCAAATTAAGTCAATATTTTAATCTAGTTTCAGAAGCACGTAAACATCCCAATATATCAAGCGGCTCAAAAGTGACACCTCCCTTCTTTCACCACCACGAGAACACTGTACCAAGAATGTGAGGAATGCAAATGTCATGGAAAAAGGTGCCCGAGACAGAAAGGGTCCTGTCAATCTTCTGGACAGGCGGCTTTAGGAAAAATAAAGTGTGAAAACTAGTAAACTTTAGGGACTGTGCCATGTTGACGTTGCTACAGGCTGCTAATACAAACTCTCTCTTTCTGAGCAGCAAACAAAAGCCTGTTGCCTGAAGAAACAAGGTGAGATTAGATTTATTTACTTGTGCCCCTGAAACAATCACTTAGCAGCGTGAAGATGTGTTTTACCACCCCGGTTCCTCTACTGCAGAGGTGTCAAACATGCGGCCCTCGGGCAAAGAAACGGCCCGCCAGAGGGTCCGATCCGGCCCGACTTTCTAAAGTGTAAAAATGACAGTGAAGACATTAACTGCAATTTGTAAATGTGTAAAACTATAAATTTAAAATAATTTCTAGACCATGACAAGTTGCTTAGTTCATAAAGTAAAATACTAGATTGCTTATTGTTTTTTTGTCGTTTTGTGTCTTATTTTAGTAGCATTTTGTCTTGTTTTTGTTGTTTTATTGTCTTTTTGTGTCTGACTTTTGTCATTTGTCTGTTTTTGTCATTTTGTTCCTGGTTTTTGTTTTGTGTTTCTCTTTTGTCTCGCTTGTGTTTTTTGTCTCATTTTTGTCATTTTATGTTTTGCTTTATTCGTTGTTTTGTGTATTGTTTTTGTCATTTCGTGTTTTTTCTGTCTCGCTTGTGTTGCTTGTCTACTTTTTTGTCATTTTTTTCTTGCTTTTGTCATTTTTGTCGTGTCATTTGTATAATTTTTTTGTCTTTTTTCCTTTTTTTTGGTTGCTTTGTACTTTTATCACATTTTTTGTCTTTTTGTTTTGTCTCATTTTTTTCTCATTTTTTTCTCGCTTTTGTGATTTTGTCTCATTTTTGTCATTTTGTGTTTTGCTTTATTCGTTGTTTTGTGCATTGTTTTTGTCGTTTTGAGGTTTTTTTTGCCTCGCTTATGCTGTTTGTCCATTTTTTTGGTTGCTTTGTACTTTTTTATCAAATTTTTTGTCCCTTTTTTGATTTGTTTCGTGTCACTTGTTGCATGTTTTGTCTTTTTTTCTCATTTCTGTCATTTTGTGTCTTGTTTTTGTAATATTATGTCTTGTTTTTGGTGGAGTTTTTTGTCTTTTTTTTGGTCTGCCTTTGTCGTTTTGATCATAAAGTAAAATACTATATTGTTCAATTCCAGATATCCATGATTAAAATTTCAAGTTCTGGTTATTTATCGGTTTTTATGCTGTGATTTTACTGGTGCGGCCCACTTGAGATCTAACTGGGCTGAATGTGGCCCCTGAACTGAAATGAGTTTGACACCCCTGCTATACTGTAAATCAGATATCGCTTTGAAAGCAAGTGAGCAGCAGTAGCAGCGTGGATTTTCTGAGCCGTCATCCGTTAGCCGTGTGCGCGCGGAGAGGAGACAAATATGGTTATTGACGGAGAGGGAAATAAAATCCTGTGTTATTCTTTCACCTCTCTGCCTGGAAGCCGAGACATCATCTGAGGTACGCAGTGGAGTGGAGGGCTGCCAGCAGGTCACGCAGCGCCTCGGGATGGAGGCTTTTTCCTCAACAAACGTGTACTACAGAGGTTTGCCTAAACAAAGGCTGCAGAAGTCTGAGGCTGATAATGAAAGAAGCCGGCGCTGGACCAGAAGCAAGCCTTAAAGTGCTGGCTTTGTGTTGGCTGCTACTGTGGGCGCCAAACTAAGAGTCTGTGATTCATGAGTTGGCTTGCACATTTATGGACATGGGACACATAAATAAGCAGTAGTGGAACTACATAAAGACCTTCACATACAAACTAGTATAATTAAATACAATAAAAGAAGGAAAAACAAATGTCCTGAATTGTAGTAGTGTATGTAATCTCCCAGGGTTCATGTTCTCCAGGTTCAATACTACAAGAACCATCACTTTTGTTGCGTTTATACACCTATCAGAAGCTTTGCTTATTCAAAAATAACACAACTAGATCCAATTAATTAAATATTTTAACTAGAAACAAGTCAAATCTGACCCAAATACAGCAGAAAAGCTCAATTCAATTCACTTTCAGGGGAAATTTCTCTCACAACATACAGCATTTGCAATAAATTTGTGGATGTGCACTTTTCATTCATGTGAAATCTAGTACTAGTGAACATAAAAAGTACTAGTTATGCAGTTGTTATGCTTAAGTTAGTGACTATCAACTAAACTATGAAAAAACAATGAAGTATATCAGTTTTGTACGTCACAGGAATACTATTTATGAAGGTTTTTATTCATATAACAAGCGTAACAACAGAACAAAAAAACAATAACGTACAACACTGGACTACAATAAATCCACCTCCACCTTTTAAAGTCACCGATGACGTCACAAACTGTACCGTTAAATAGCCTTTAAAATACGTCACACATTTAATATTCAAACACATTACCGAAAGACAAGAAGCTAAACTCTCAGTTAGCTAACACAAACACATCATATTTAGCCTCCAACTGTCCAATAACACAGAGAACAAAGGGTTTCTGTCCATAGTTTAACGTAATGAAGCTAGCACACCTACGAACAAACAAACCGTTAACACAAAGTCCGAATCAAAAACTACACAGTTGTTCATTCAACTTCGGTGAACTTACAGTTTTCGACCAAAACGCGTGAAACGACGGGACCCTGCAGACTCCAGTGGCCTTATTCCAAACTCTCTGAGCACTTTTCACCCGAGCTTCATGGCTTGCCTTCACCTTCCCATTGAATTTCTCTGTGAACTGAAGTTTTCTTTTTCAACCGAGAAGCGTCACCAGAGGAGCGTCAAGCAGGAAACACACACAACCCGGAAATACGAGTCTACACAATAAAAGCATCGAATAGCTTCACAGGAAGTATCTACTGATTGTCTGTATAAGGGCTCATTCCTGTGTGACTATTAGTACTAATCACAAAATAACAAACTAAATTCACTGAAAATTACATCAACCAAATCTGAAAAATGGATCAAAATATAATTGAAGGACTTTTGAAATCCACCGGATATATGTTGCATACATTTTTATTAAAAGTAAAGGGATTTTTTTTTTCTGTTTATTATCATAATGTCTTTACAAATTCCATAATTATTCACTGTGGAAACAATAACTTATTAATAAAAAATTACTAAATATCACTAAAATGTCAACTAAATAACCGTCCGAATTTAACAACAATTTCTAATTGACTAAACAATAATAAAATGAGCTTATTCAAAAACTATTTTGATTGTGTTGTTTTTATTAAGTTGAGATAATCATGACAGATGGGAGTTTTTTTGGCAATATATGAAATCTTACATGGAAAATAAGAAATATAATAATATATCACTTTTAACTAAGTTCCCCATTACAAAAACACCTCTCAATGAAGTGATTTAATTCCAGATCACATGACCTGCTCCACATGATGTCATTTCCTCCTGAACAAAAGACTGGCCAGACTCCAAGGCTTTCTGAGTTATTGAATATAAAGTAGTGTGTGAGTCAAGTGTGGATTTATGGCATGTCAACAGGTTTACTACAATATTTTTATAAGGTCATTTTGGACCTTCCCTGAAAATGTCATACAAACCCATTAGTCTATTTTTGAGTAATGTTGCGCACAGGCAAATAGACTAACAGACAGACAAACGTACGCTGATCGTGAGATAACTCCACCATGTTCCTCGGCAGAGCAATAAGATAGCCAAATAAAATTTTCAGGGAGGAAAACCACATTTGAATTCAGCTAAAAATCCCAAGCAAATACATTTTTCACTCAGTCCAGGTGTCACAATCTAGAGCCAAAGTCTGATTTTTGTTCAGCATGATTTTTTTCTGCAACCAACTTTTAGCATCAATATCCTGGGATATAGTTTTAAAAGCAAAGCATGATTTCTTTTGCATCAAAACTATTTTCTAACATTGGCTAATATTGCCAAAATGCATTATGTAGGAAATAAAACCAGGATAATTCCTAATTTTACTGATCATACATACAATAACAGCCGTTGTTGAGGGGAATACATCACGGGCAGATCACTAGTTCATTGCAGAGCTTCAGACAGACAACCAAGCACACACCACTTATGACCAGCTCACAATCACCTGACATCACACTGACTTCAGATCTGTGACTTTAAACTCACACAGAAAGGCTCCAGACAGCCAGCAGGTCTGAACCTTGAGGCGACGGTGGTAACTGCTGCACTTCCATGGCCCCCTGACGCTCCCTTTTTTCACATTTAAAATATATTTAGTTAAAAAAAAAACTAAATGTAGTCTGATAACAGGGATTGCTATAGGAAAAACTGAGACATCTCTAAATGTAAAGACAACTGAAACACTGAACTTTATAGTGACATTTGTTGGATAGTGTCTAATACTCCATCCCCTCAGGGCTCATACTGGCAGCAACAGACTGGGTACTGGCCAAATCCAACCAATCCAATTTAAATACAGATTCCTTTTTAATCCCTAGAAATGAAACATATACTTTCCCAGATTTTGCAGAGCCTTAAGGCAGTTTTGGAGTAAAGATCCTGTCTGTGTGCAGCATGCAGACTAATATGTGTATCAAAACAGATTATTTTATTATTTACTACAGTTTAAACTGTGCAGCTTTTAAAAATTGGAAAGCTTCCTAACCCTCCTGCACAGGATTTTTACATTTATGTGTATACTTTTATGTGAAGGCGGACATGTGTTTCTGTGCGAGAATATGCACGCCATACTATATAGCTTTTATAATGTGCATCTCTTTTTTTGTGTTTCTGATCTTTCTGATCGCTTTAATAATAGTAAGTATGTTTCTTTTCATACGAAGCTCTTACATGATCTGTCTTATGTCATGTAACACAAGCTCACATAAGTGGAGGACCAACAGAGAACATCCATTCGAGCGCCGTACTGAGGGATAATTTGATGTTCTTGTACTTGACTGTTTTCTGCTACTCTGTACTTTCATTCCACAGTCATTACATTTCAGAAGAACATGTTGTGGTACTCACAGCACTAACAGATTCACCTCACCCTGTTACAAAGTTTTTTACAGAGCATGTGCTGCACTGCGTATAGCCTAAGGCAGTAATATTAATCTTATACCTAATAATGTACTTTTACTCAAATAAAATCCATTGCAGAACTTATGCTACTATTTTTTTTCACTGTGGTTTTGCTTCCTTTACTTAGCCCTCCTGTTGTCCTCATTTACGGGCACCAAAAAATATTGTTTCATTGTCGGAAAAAAATCCCAAAATTCTGAAAAAAAATTTCCCAAATTTCTGAAAATTTGCAAAACATTCAGTAAGAAAATTCCAATAATTCCTTAAAAGTTTCCCTTAAAAGTTTTATTTAATGTTTTAGTGAATGTTCTTCAGAAACATTTTTAACATTTCTTTTTTTCCACCCAAAAATATTCAAAGATTTCCCAAAAATGTTGAAAATGTGGACATCAGAAGATTCTCTGCGAAAAAATTTTTTCCCACATTTTCAAACTTTAAAACGGGTCAATTTTGACCCGCAGGACGACACGAGGGTTAAATAAAGCATCAGTCTTCTCTCCTACATATTTTAGGGTTAAAATCATTAAAGATATATCAAATGCTGCTCAGTGACAGGCTTTTCAGCATTTATAGACCAACAAAACAACATATGAAATACAATGAAGGCTTAAAATTGTAGAAATTGATTGGGAAACCTATATATAACACCTTAACTTTTTACAGCATAACCAAAAGCACCAACGGCTGTTGTGGCATTTATATTCTAAGTAAGAACAAGAAAGAAAACGTACGTGCTGTGATAAGTGTGCACAGTTCACTAAAGAGTTAGCTGAGCTATAATAAAGTGGTGAGTTAATAGGTGAATGGGTTGAGTATGAACAAACTGAGCACAAATCACATTAATTAAAGCTCTATTCTGGACATAAAGGTCACATTCATTTTCAGTCCACTTTAGAATAATCACCTGTTGTTTGTCAGAAGATTCACACTGCAGGTCTCCTGACGGATAACATCAGACACCAGCAGGTGGAGTCAGAGGTGTTCTGATCCGAGGAGAACAACACATCCAGCTCCCTGTATGGAGACTTGATTTTCTCTGGTAATACATGGACTGTGTACTTTAGACATGATGTAACAGACGGGCTCAGGGGCACAAAAATAACCAAAAGAAATCAGTGACAAGTCAGAAGAAAACACCGCCACAGCGCTGCATTATGCTGTTTGATTTAATGACAGCATAAACTCAGTGACTTGCTGAGGGGCAAAGTGATAATGGTGCAGCCGCCTGTGGTGCAGGATAATGGCTGTGTACTAAGATTAAACATGCACTGCCTCTACTGGTAGTTTTAAAGTCATGGAGCAGACTCCTGGGCCTTCACAGCTTTTTCACACACTTCACACTCCACCTTCAAACATAAATCTCTTTAATGTATGTTAGGAAATGTTGAACAAAGGGACAGTCAGGTGGCATTAATCTGGAGGTGGAGATCATCTTTGTAATAAAAAGCATCACAGTGTGTGGAGGTGAGAAACGCAGGAAGCTGAAGCAGAGGATTAGTCAGGTAAATAAAAGGCTTGTCATTATTAAACGATGTATGAGATTCCGACTTCTTCACCAATATGTGAACTCACAGTATCCACCTGTATCAATCTCCACCTAAATACCACATTTATAATCTAATTACTTCATGTGTGGTGCTTTCCATCATCTTTATTAAAGGTCGCATGAAGCCAGGGGCTGAGACAACTGTCTGTTCAAACTTAAATGGACGGAAGTGAACTTTACAGTGACGGTGTCAGAGAATCTGTATGTCTTGGATAGGTTGCATCTGGCCAACACCCAGTTCCTTCAGGGCTCTTACTTCCATCATGAACAAACTGGCTAAATCCAAACCAATCCACATTAGATTCCTTTTTTAATCCCCAGAAATGAAGCATGCAGACTTTCTCCAGATTTTGCAGAACCTGAAGGCAATCTTGGAGTTAATATCTTATCTGAGTACAGCACACTGAGTAATATAAACATACTTAATTTGATTATTTATATGTGGAAAAAAGTTTTAATCATGTCCTTAAGTAGTGTATTGGACTATTTCATCCGTTAAATCAGGAGTGTCAAACTCATCTTAGTTCAGGTTCCACATTCAGCCCAATTTGATCTCCAGTGGGCCGGACCAGTAAAATCACAGCATAATAACCTATAAATAACCACAACTCCACATGTTCCCTTTGTTTAAGTGCAAAAATGTACATTATGAAAATGTTCACATTTAAGGAATTACCTTTTAACAAAAGCATCATGATCAACCTGAAATTCCTTAAGAAAAATATATTCAATTTCAGCAACTTTATGCCTCAGTTTATCATTTAAACATTACAACTTCCAGATCACAAAGTATCGACAAAGGAAAAAAACATTTAGTTACAGCTATCTTTTACTTAGCTTTTACTTTATGATCAAAACAACAAAAGGCAGGCAAAAAAAACACAAAAAAACAAAAACAAGACAAAATATTAGAAAAAAGAGACACAAAATGACAATAACGAGATACAAAAGGACAAAAACTAGACACAAAAGGACAAAAGCGAGAAACAAAATGACAAAATTAGACAAACGACACAAAATAAAACAAAAACAAGAAAAAAATGCATTGCTAGCATGTAATGCTAAAAACAATGAATAAAGCAAAACACAAAACGACCAAAATAAGACAAAAAAAACAACAAAAACAAGACAAAATATTACAAAAATGAGACACAACGACAAAAGAACAATCTAGTATTTTACTTTATGATCAAAACAACTTGTCATGGTCTAGAAATTATCTTAAATTTATAGTTTTACTAATTTACAATCTGCAGTTAATGTCTTCTCTTTACACTTTAAGGGCCGGATTGGACCCTCTGGAGGGCCGCTTTTGGCCCACGGGCCGCATGTTTGACACCCCTGAGTTAAATCCTAATTTTTTAGTGAGACCTCGCCAGACCAGAATCCCAAAACACGTGTTTTTGTTTTTTTTGTTTGTTTTTTTTCCAGATTCAAGTAGTTTTGTTGTCAGCTGTTTTGCCTGCTGGGAAAAAAACCACTAAACTGATCTCAGCTTGACACGGGGATTAATGGGACATCACATTTCAGTGCCAGAGCCAGAAAAATGGCCCCGAGCACGGAAGAGAATGATGAAGCTCTAAGTCGACTTAGAGACATAACTACTTTTTAATTGACTTTTTTTTTCCTCTATGAACTTCTAGCTTGCAGCATCTGTTCTGACCGAAAACAATTCAGCGGGAGGGAAATGTCGCTCGCTACTAACTGGTCATTAGAAAATAATCCACGAGGGAACACTAAATTGCTAAAATATGGAGGTGCATGGGTTGTTTTTAAGATAGCAGCAACATGATCCTTGTAAATTTCATGCTGAAAAACAATACACTGTATAAAGAAAAGAAATTTTACAGTGAAATTCTAGCAGCTGTGGTTGGCAGAATGCTACCGTAAAATCACGGTAAAGCATTTTCTTCATTTATTGCAAATGTATTGATATTGTTGATTTTACAGTTTAAAAAATGTGTTTCATTCCATATTTTACTGTAAAAAAAAGTTTAGTTTTGCTTTAGTTTTACTTTAAAATTTACATAATAATATCATAGAAAATAGAGCTTGTGTGACCTGTTATAAATACTACAGCATTTTTCCATTATCAGGACAACTGTGAGTGTATTTAACATTTTTAACATTATTTTAACCTTTATTAAACCAGGTAATTTCGTTAAGAACTAATTCTCATTTTTAATAACGCCCTGGTCAAGAGGCGGCACACAAGCCATTTAATGTGTATTTTTAGCAGGACATATATGCAAAAATTGCAGTTTTAGCTGTCATAAAACTTATAGTCTATATAATCACCCTGGACAGAAAGTCCCACCCAAATCCATTTGATTGACAGCTCAGTCCATCAAGCAAAAGCAAAGGCAAAACGGAAAAGCCAATGACAAAATGGAAAAATCAAAGGGAAAAGCAAAGACAAAATTTACCTTTAGATTTTTATATTTGTTTATTTATTCATATATTTATTTATTTATTCTTTTAATTATTCCTCTTTATAGTTAGACATTTATTTCCTGATTTGTTAACAGATTTAGTTATTTCTCTTTATATTTACACATTAATTTCCTTATTTTTTAGCAGATTTATTTATTTATTCTTTTATTTATTCCTCTTTATATTTACACATTTATTTCCTGATTTTTAACAGATTTATTTATTAAGTTATTCTTTTATTTATTCCTCTTTATATTTATAATTTATTCCTTTATTTTTAACAGATTTATTTATTCATTTAGTTATTCTTTTATTTATTCCTCTTTATATTTACACATTTATTTCCTGATTTTGAAAAAAATTATTTATTTCTCTTTATATTTGCACATTTATTTCCTGATTTTTTAACAGATTTATTTATGTTTTCTTTTATTCATTCTAGTGTTATATAAACTGGATCAAACTGTTTTAGAGTTTACAGATTTCTACCGTCATGCTTTGACAGTTTTTCATAGTGAAATTTATCAACATTTTTCACAGTATAGATTCTCGTCCAACAGCAGCCTCTGTGTGAATTCTCCTGTGTTCAGCACATGAGGTGTCATATATGTTAACTGCTCTCACAAATGACTATCATTACACATAATCCTCCGAGCCTCGCTCTGAGGAGAAAATGTCCCCGTGCACCTCATCATCGCAGCAAAAGCAATTAGCAACTTTTTACAACCTCCATCGCTCTCTTTATGATTCTCTTTTTGAACGCACCACTTACTGCTGGTGAAATCCTGAAGAGCCGCTGCAATGGACTCAAATTGGGACATATTGCTCTGATCATTTGAAGGGATATCAAGCTGCTGAAAGCTTTAACTCTGCAGCCAGTTGACATTATGGCTTTATAAAGTGTTTTGCCTATCTAGCGCAATCTCTGGAGAAAATGCCCCGAAGCATCCTGTCATGCAGCATTGTGATTTTAGTGGCCATGGCAACCTTGTTGCTTGGAAGTACCTATACAAGCCTGCAACAATATTTAATTTCTTTGCGTGGTGAGGGAGCCAGAATGGATGGTTGAATGGATGTCAAGTTGTTCCGGTTGGAGCCGGAGGGCGAGGATTCGGGCGGAGGTCAAGTGTTCCTGCTGGTGCACATTAATGGAGGTGGAAGCACTCAGGTTACAGGAATATCTAGCAGCGCAAAGAGAAATCATAATTCAGATCAGAGTATCCTGCTAGCACTGAAAGTGGCACTAAATCCTCCTCATGGCGAGTTGTTCATAAGAACAACGCACCACAGTGGGCTTTTTCTCCTGCAGAAACACAAGAAAACACAAGTAAAAAAACATCTGCAGGGCTGAAAAATCAATAGGCAATCAGGAAACAAAAAAATAATTATGACTTTCGGTCACTTTTCTACACACCCGTTGTTGGATAAATGTCAGCTTCACAGACAAATACACAATAACCAGGTCATACCGAGATGACGACCAATCTGGATTTGACCCTTCGCTGCTGCTATTGTCAAAGCAGTATAGGAAGTTTAATAACTACAACAGCCCAATGGGAGCACGGGTGTGAAATGCACGCATGAGGATACAGTGTAAATGCAGATTTCATTCTATAACGCCTTTTTATTCATCTTGTTCACAGCCACTGCAGCAGCTTTTTCTCCTCTTACTGTATATGGTTATTTTCATGTTATTTTTGCTAAACTGTAGATCTCAACAGTAGTCAACAAGCATTTCAAAACCACTTTATATCACAAACTATCCAAGGCTTTGTGAATCATCTAATGACTCAAGACTGTGTAAAAAAATTCAATCAGCATTTTCAGCTCTTATGAAATCCATGCAGCTGAGTGTTGAGGACCATGTGGGTTCTACAACATACTATGTTAATGCTGGTGCAGCAGTAGTGGAGGAATTAGAAAGTTGTTATAATTAATAATCCAACAGATATATAGTTTTAGGATCGAAATCACAATGTGTGCAAAAATCTAAGTGCAGGAAGTTACATGGAGGTTACATGTACTCTATTTGCTTTGCTGTGCAATTATTGGAACTACATGAGGTAACATGACTCATCAAAATGAGCAAAACAAAGCCTTGAATGACAAGTGCAAAGCCAGATCAGTGTATAAATCCAAAATCATGCAGCCCTGCCATAGACAAAGAGATATTTCAAAAACCAAAACCTCATGGTGGTGCTGGAAAAGAGATGGCGATGGAGAGGATAGTGATAAGATGAACACTGCTAAGAATCTCCATCCAACAGTTGTTCTTTCACCCTGAAGAGAATCAGAAAAGTTAAGTGCCCATGCAGAGCAGCTCCTGTGTCAATATTCAAACTCTTGTTGCCATCAAGCCAGAAGGATTTGCTGAGATCAGTTTTGAAAGGATGAATGATCCCTTCATTAAGGCAGGAGCTGAGGGAGGAGACACTGAGGCAGGTTTTATTTCATCATTTAGCTCCCTGCAGATGAAGGCTGGGAGATCACATATCTTTGTTATTTCTTTATTTCTTATGTAACAGACCTGCCAGGGTGATAATTAATGAGATGAGAGCCCTGGTGGCAGGACAGGTTCACATCCACAGTCTAATGTATGTCTGCTTTGTAAAATGGCATTCATCACGACACCTCAAAGCAGTATTTCCACTCACTTCTCTCATCCATCTGCAAAGACTTTTATGCCACATCGATCATTACCATTCTTCAAATTCAACAGCAACGTGCTTTGTCTGAGGACAATATCTCTCTTTGCACATTGAGCATCCGTCAGACGTGCATTAAATGTAGCATATATGAAATTACACAAAGAGCAAGCGGGATTTCCATGCTAATCTCATGTGACAACTGATTTACATACTGTGACAAGACACTAGCAACCATCACTACTGACTGCAGGCACTGGGCTCTGCATTACTATTCCTAGGCTGCTGAAAAGAGTCATTCAACGCTGAACGTCACACGAATGCCGTCCCTTCTGCAAAGAAAGGAACACACCACGAATAGCTGTGTCCATCAGCCACGTAGGACCTCCTGACATCCCATAATTATTCCCTGGTTGTCACGGGGCTAATAATAATGGAACGGCTGCCCTACGGAGGGCCAACTCAAATGCTGCACTCAGATGTAGAGAAAAACCACAGCAACGTGAAGAGGCCAGAAGAGATGAACTACATAAGAGTCACAAAGCAACAATTACTTTCTCTTCCTGGTGACAACACCATCTGAGATGAAATGAAGAGGAAAAAACAACTCGTGGTGGAAACCGATACACAAAATTGAAATTGAAAGTTATTTCTAAAGATTGTAGTAAACCTGTTGACATGCCATAAATCCACACTTGACACTCACACTACTTTATATTAAATAACTCAGAAAGCCTTGGAGTCTGGCCAGTCTTTTCTTCAGGAGGAAATGACATCATGTGGAGCAGGTCATGTGATCTGGAATTAACACACTTCTTGGAGAGGTGTTTTTGTAATGGGGAACTTAGTTGAAAATGCTTTCTGAGACACAAAATGCCAAAAACGAGGCGTGAAACAACAAACCTGATACACAAAACGACAAAACCGAAACGGAAACGACAAAACAGAGACACAAAATGACAAAAACAAAACAGGCAATGACAAAACAGAGACACAAAATGATAGAAATGAGACAGAAACTGACAAAACCGATGCACAATACGTGCAGCAGGTCATGTGATCTGGAATTAACACACTTCCTGGAGAGGTGTTTTTGTAATGGGGAACTTAGTGGAAAGTGATACAATTTGTTATTTTCCATATAAAATTTGATATATTGTCAAAAAAGAAATATCTGTCATGATTATCTCAACTGAATAAAAAGAACACAATCAAAGCTACTTTTGACTAAACTCATTTTATTATTGTTTAGCTAATTAGAAGGTGGTTGTTATTAAATTCAGACGGTTATTTAGTTGACAATTTAGTGATGTCCAGCCTTTTTATTTAAGTGATTGTTTCCATGATAAATAATTATGGAATTTGTAAAGACATGATTATAATGAACAGAAAAAACATTCTTTTTTTTTACTTTTAATAAAAATGTATGTAAGATATATCCCATGGACTTCAAAAGTCCCTCAATTAATTAAATTAACAATATTAAACCACGAATAATTTAAAAATAAATTTCAGAATATGAGATCCAAAATTGGTTTTAACCAACAATCAGTCAACTCCATATTTCAATAGTGTCAGTGAGATTTAGGAAACTGCTTTTCAGAAACCTTAAGTTCAGTAGAACTGACCTCAGAAGTGGTTCAGAAGGAAAACAGTCCATCGTGTGGTAGCAGTAGCAGTTTTTAATTTTTGCGACTGTCTCCTTTTCCTTAAAACTGCATTTTTTTACATTATATGACACCAGCTACGTTTTTTAAAGCTGAATAATCCCGCACAGATTATATTTTGGTCAACAAAATTAGGAAGAAAAACAAGTGAATCTTAAGTTGTTTGTCCCAGCAGGAGCAGCTGATGCAATGGTTGTGTTTGTGGAGCTAATTAACCAAAAAAAAAAAAAAAAAAAAAGGATTTCACAGCTTGCCAAGTATCGAAAACATCATGTAATCATATACTGTAAGTGACAACAGATGTATGTGGGAGTATGCATATGTTCATGCACCTTTTGTTATGATTCTATGATTAGTCGAGTCCAGTATTGCAATATAAGAGTAGTGTTGCACAGCAGCTGACAGCCTGAAGCTACAATAAACTGGTTCTATTATTTTACTACAGCTGTTAGACGATAATTGCTGCCTACTAAGCCGTCACATCCAGATGACTGCACGAAGCCACGACTTCTTTTTACAGATCGACAATCCAGCAGCTGGCATCACAGGAACCAAACACGAGACTCATTGTTGGAAAACATCTCCAGGTACTCGGTTTCCCTTTGTGGCTGAAAAAGTTAGATGTTTGTCACAAAGCCGTGAGTCACGACAGAGCCGTGAGTCACCTTTTCTCACCCTCTCCATTCACTCTTTACACGAGGCAGCCAGCACTGTAGCACCTTTTCAGAGAGGACGTCACAATAGAAGCAAAAAGACATTCAGACAAAACAGGAGAGTAGGGCATGAAAGCATCAGAGGGATGGTGTAAACAGCTCAGCCTCCAGGTGCTGTGTTCACGTCTTTCTAAGTCAAATGTTCAAAGTTTGGATGTGACCGTGTGATCTGGCTGTTATTATGCTGTCTATAGTGACCATAAATTGATTAATTATTGCCATGCTTCTGTTTTATCCGATATATTTTACCTCAAAAGTGATTCAAAAACTACAAATCATCGCCCTGTTTCACTCTTTCCTGCAAATATGGGACTTTGATTTTCCTATAAAGGAGGTAAATTTACACTGGAGAGATGCAAGGCGACTCAAATACAACAATATAGTGTAATATCTATCTATCTATCTATCTATCTATCTATCTATCTATCTATCTATCTATCTATCTATCTATCTATCTATCTATCTATCTATCTATCTATAGTCTATCTATCTATCTATCTATCTATCTATCTATCTATCTATCTATCTATCTATCTATATCTATCTATCTATCTATAATCTATCTATCTATCTATCTATCTATCTATCTATCTATCTATCTGACTATCATCTATCTAGCTACAGCGTGAAAATAAAGTCAACACTACTTCACTGAATAAGTGAGGTTTTATTTGTGCCAGGTATTTTTTAAAGTTTGTTTTTTGGACCTGCTTTAACAATCAGCTAAAAATGAACTGACAGCTACTTCAACATTTGCTCTGGTAAATATGAATTAATCATCGCAGTCATTTTTCAAGATAAATGAATATTCACTGCTTACATCTTCTCAGATGTGAGAATCTGAAGCTTGTCCTTGGCAATAAATTAATATTGGAATTGACAACTTGGTACTTTATATGAATGTTACACTTTATTTACTGTTGTGCGTCTTAGTATCTGTTTGTTTCTGTTGTTTCCTCTTTCAACGATATCATTTTTATTTGGCCTGAATGTTCATTATTGACTTTAAAAAAAATTCTGACAAACAGTCCACTTACTTCTTTCTTCATGGAGTTTGCTCCACTGTCTTTTAGAAGTGTCTGAGCAGAGATTCTGTGAAGCAGAAACATCAAATGTTAAACCACATTTTTAACGGTCCAAAAGACAGTCATTTTTGAGATTTGTAGTTTCAAGTTAGTTTTTACTCTGGAAAGGAATGCGGCGTGAATCCTGTCTTCTTTCTGTCTGGTAGCAACATTACTCAGGTCAGAAATGACACAAGGACCAGGGGATTAGGTTTTGGCAGTGATATGGCTTCATGTCTGGATCCACGGATTTGCTAAAGATTTCTGTATCATTGTGAGATAGCAGTATGGAGTCACTGTTACTATGACTACAAGTGAACACTACGTCAGCTGCCTGTTATGATCACATGATTATGATCCTACTACTGACTTATCGGGACTTATCTGTCTGAAATGATACAGTTGATTATATTGTGGGGTGTTTCTGAGTTCTCCTTACATCCTTACGTGGATTTTCGGACTTTTCGGCAACGTTTTCCTCATGTCAAGAAACCCCTTCTTAGATAAACAATATCTGTGCTGCTGGAATGGTGCAAAAAATAAAAGTAACATTAAAAAAAATACGCCTTCAAAATAAAAGCATGGAGGGAACGGTCATTTTAACACTAGCAAAACAAAGCCTTGGAAAAAGTGATGAAGTGATCAACAGACCTTTATCAGAGTAATTTACACATATTTAGGTCACGTGATTTGGTATCTGTACAGAACGTAAACATGCATAACACACGCCTGTGCTCAGCACAAGGTTATTATATTTGTAAGTACATCTATATTAAATGGCCACATTCTATAGTGCCGTGATTTCTGATCATCAATAACAACAATTATAGTAACAAAAATGATGCATTTCTACAAAAATATGCTGCATTTCTGACAATGCCGTACGGGGGAATGACCAGCCTTGGTGCAGTAATCCGCTCTCTCAGTGCTTTTCTAGTCATTTTCTGTCATCATTTCAAAAATATTTGAATTCTTACGGTCATCCATCCATTATCTATACACCATTTAATCCTCATTAGGGTCGTGGAGGAGCTGGAGTCTATCCCAGCTGACTTAGGGTGAAGGTAGGGAACACCCTGGACAGGTCACCAGTCTATCACAGGACTACACATAGAGACAAACAATCACACTCACATACACACCTAAGGACAAATTTAGAATAATCAATTAACCTCAGCATGTTTTTGGACTGTGGGAGGAAGCCGGAGTACCCGGAGAAAAGCCACACATGCACAGGGAGAACATGCAAACTCCATGCAGAAAGACGGGCTGTGAACCGGAGATCTTCTAGCTGCAAGGTGACAGTATTAACGTGTAATGCAGTATTGTCCTTTTGTCCTTTAGTAATGAAGTTCTGATCATGGCTGATCATATTGGTAGAACATCACTGAGGCGGTAAACACTCTGTTCTCTGATTTAACAGACCATGTTTACGTGCACACCTGATACAGTCACTGACTAATTGGATAGTTTCCTGAGACAAAAGCATCTGTCTGGTTCATCTTATGCCAGGTAGAGCGCAAGGAAACCTAGCAACAGGCTGAAGCAGACTGAGGCTTGTCGCTGCTCCCAGATTATGGAGGTACAGATGAGAAACCACACACACACACACACACACACACACACACACACACACACACACACACACACACACACACACACACACACACACACACACACACACACACACACACAGATCACATGGGTAGACAGGACACAGTGTGCCAATGGAAGCACATCATTCACCACACTGACCTGAACACATTCCACCCTGTTGATTACAATACAAAAACCCACATGAGCATATTCTGACAAATGCGGATGTTTCTAAATTGACTCAGTTTTGTTTGACACTGAGTGGGTTAAAGGATGCTGCCAGATCTAACATATTCAATCAAAAAAGCACACAGGCAAATGATTCATCTGTTAAACTGTGTCCTTTTGTACTAAATATGCAGCATTCAAAGCCTTTTGGTTTGTTTCTGCTCTGAAGCTTTTATCGTTCTCTTCTTTGTTTTCAGAAAAAAAACAAAAACAAAACGAACATAACCTGCAAGGAGCCAGATAAAGGATGTCTGGTTGTCTTTGCAAGCACAGCACTGCATGGTTTAGGAGATTTAGAGGGCCACCAGTAACGAAACAGCTTTTCTATATAAGAAAAATAGACACGGAAAAAATAACTAAATAAACAGTTGGTAGGCAGAATATTTTTTGAAGGTCTGTGTACACTGTGCTCCAAAACACTTACATATATATATATGATCCTGCACTTAAAATGAACCAAAGAAACATTAACCATCTGTAGCATTGACAAGTAAATATATTTTACAAGAATTAAACTGCCATCAGCTCATATTCAAACCAATTATACTCTAATCTGTTTAAACAGGTGAACTAAAAACAAAGCTTCAAAAGTTGTCTCTTTATTCAGTAGAATCAACCTATTTAGCAAAACTATGAATACTGCAAATATTCATAGTTTTGCTAAAATATAACTAAATTAAACAGCTGTTCACCCAGTGGAGGTAAAGTAATTTTAAATTAGTTATTGTCATAGCAGCAGCTCCCGATATTCCTCTAGTTTAAGAAATCTAAACTTGGCTCAAGTAAAGAATTGAATTAAACACCTGGTACAGTCAGTGATAAAGTTCCCTCCTATTGCTCATTTAGTAATATGAGGGAACTAGTAGCATTATATATATACAGCATTCATATTTCCCACTGAGACGGCCAACGAGCTGATTAGCATCTTCCATTTCAAGTTGCTTGGTTCTGCCACTACCGGATCAACTGTCCGTTTGCATGATGGTAATTCTACTTGGACAAACTGCCCGAAATGCGTTGCCAGAGATGTTTCAGGGATTTTGAGTCATTCTGCACTGCAGACGGGTTAATTGCGTTAATATTTTTAATCTGATTAATCACGATGATGGACTAATCGACATTAACACGTTAATTTCGACAGCCCTAACACGAATACTTTCCTTTCCATATGACTTGTAGAGTTATCAGGAATTTACCAAAACAGGGAAAATCTGTAAAATAACAGTAATTTTTTACAAAAATTACAGTTAGATTTTTTAAAATTGTGTACTATGGTGACTTTAAAATACACACAGATTCACAAACACATGTTCCAGCTTGTCAACATGCTGCTACTTACACAAACCTGTTCTGTTGTCTTACATCCTGACACCGTATTGACTTCCAGACTGAGACTTGACTGAAAGTCACTGTTTCAAGGCTTCTCTTTTATTTGGCATCTAATAAAACTGTCTGTTCGAACAAGTAGGATGTTTCTCAGTTTAAACTTAGACTAACAACTCAAAAGTCGCATACGGCTACACAGTGTTATTTCCCACACACTGTTCTATTTCTGCTTGGTTGCATTCAATGTACTGGTACCAGTATAGCACCACCCACATCCCTCTGTGTAAATAATGGCACTGGACCAGAGTTTAAGGTTGGATGTCGTCGTAGATGGCGCCAGAGGGTTGTAGGATTTAGTAAAGTGTGAACATTAATCATCCTTCCACTGTTGTTAATCACAGAGTAAATGTTGACTTAATTCTGCAGTTTATTTCTATTTCTCCCAAAGGAATAATTAAAATCTGCAGCGCTGTGAAGGATAAAGAGGATAACTGTTCAATTAATGTGTTAATTTAGCTCCAAGCATTTCTTTATAGATACGGATACAACAGAATTACAGAAAAACATGATCAAAGAGGACAGAACATTAAATGTGAAAGTCAGACGTGTGGAGGAGCCTGAGAGTGGGCGATGTGAAGAGTCGACTGCCGTGGTTTAAGTCTTATCCAATTCTATCAATTAGCTGTAGCCTAATATGCTGGAAGTGTGTGAAGTGATATCCCCACTCCACTCTCTGAATGGATCAAAGCAGCGTCTCTGTCCTTCGCTGACTGATGAGATGTGGCATCTTTCTGTCAGAAATGTAATTATGTTTATATTGAGCCTGACTGTCCGACTATAGGAGATCACATCACTGCCTCGTCTTGGAAAACGCCTCCAAACAACAAAGACTACAGTTTTTGTCTGCATGTGTTTGGTCTTTTTGTGTGTGGTACAGAATAATTCAATTTCTTAGTTTCAGCCAAGGAATAGATGAATCTGATGTAACAACTAAAGACATTTATCACATTTAACAGCCAGAAAACAAGGACACTTCAAGCAACTATAGCCCATTGCCTGATAGATGACACCTTGGATATCTCAGAACCCCTAACAATCAATATTTATATTAAATCTGCTAGAATAAATATTTCAACACTGACTATGTACGAAAAAGAAACTATTTGCAATGCGGCAGACCTACAGAGAAGCTCTAAAACCAGTATAATGCCTGCTCTGCACTAAAGGGGTGACCACCCAACGAGGATCATTTTGCATTTAAAAAGCCAGAAAGAGGTGAAAACAACAAGTACAAGTTCATGTTGCTTTGTGACTGTTGCATTTGTAGTACATTGTAAAATATAAAAATAAAAAAAATGCAAACAAATGGTGAAAATCTGGCAGCAAGGGTGCCACAAAAAGTACTTTAAAAATTCAAAAAACTGTGAAAATAATAGCAAATGTCAGCTAAAAGGGTTTTTTTTCCAGCTGAACTACAGTAAAACAGACTAGTTGTGTGGTCAAAGACTGTACAAGAGGGCGATACAGTGGTTGGTTGGTTGGTTGGTTGGTTGGTTGGTTGGTTGGTTGGTTGGTTGGTTGGTTGGTTGGTTGGTTGGTTGGTTGGTTGGTTGGTTGGTTGGTTGGTTGGTTGGTTGGTTGGTTGGTTGGTTGGATAATTGGTTGGTTGGATGGTTTTGACAGATTATCAATGTTTCTAGATATTATGCTGACAAAAACACATGTATTTAACATAACACAAAAATTAATTTTTTTGAATTCACAATCACAATTTTTTAATAACCAAAAGACAATCACAGTTTATTTGTGACAGATTTGTTCATCTTTTTTGGTTTATTTAAAAATAAAGAAATCCATAAAATAATAGATTTTGCTGTAGCCTGGCCTGTATTATGTACAACACTTTGATCAACTCAAGTTGTTTTCAAACGTGCTGCATCGGCAAACTTGACTTAAAACGCCCTTTTATGTTCGTAATGTATGCAAAGACTTTAATACCACAGGAGCCATGTTGTTTATAATTATATAAAGTCACAGTATAAACAGCTAACTGGTAAACTATGATTTTTGGTCTTGTGATGTGTCATTCCTGCACTGAATAATGACTCCAGAGATGTCGTACAGAGAGACGTACAGCACTGAGGCTCGTTCCAAGGGTTAAATCCGAATATGAAGTGCTGCCGGTTGTTGACAAAATCCCCAGATTAAAACAATTGGTTACGCGTGGGCGTCCCTCTGAGTCCCTGCTGTAGTAATCCTGTTATAAATCTCCTGCAGGCTAAGCTCTCTCAGAATGACTGAGCGATAAACCTGTGTACAGTAAACACCACCTCTGCCTTCCATTGTGATACTATTACATAACTTCTACAGGGGATAAGAAGCTAATATTAGCTTCGACGGTATGAAATATGCTCTTGTCAGACAGATTCCCCTGTAAAAAGTCACTAAAACCAAAAACATACAGCTGTAACGACTTGTATACCATAAATGTGAACACTGCTTTCAAAATCAACATCAACATTCACATAAAAATCAACCAAAATCCAGCGAAATTCGCTGGATTTTTTTTCCATCCTTCAATCTCTTGTTCCACCACACCCCAAAGGTGCTCTACTGCGTTGAGATCTGGAGGTCACTGGAGTACAGTGAACTCATTGTCATGTTCAAGAAACCAATCTGAGATGATTTGAGCCTTTGGTGCATTGTCCTGCTGGAAGTAGCATCAGAAGATGGTCCACTGTGGCCATAAAGGGACGGACATGCTTAGCAACAATACCCAGGTAGGATGTGGAGTTCAAATGATGCTCAGTTGGTACTAAGGGGCCCAAAGTGTGCCAGAACATATCCCCACACCATAACACCACCACAAGGTAGAATGGATCCATGCTTTCATGCTGTTTATGCCAAATTCTGACCATCTGAATGTTGCAGCTGAAATGGAGACTCATCTGACCAGGAAGCGTTTTTCCAATCTTCTACTGTCCAGTTTTGGTGAACCTGTAGCCTCAGTTTTCTGTTCTTAGTTGACAGGAGTGGGACCCAGTGTGATCTGCTGCTGTAGGTTCATCTTCTCCAAGGTTGTTGTGCATTCAGAGATGGTATTCTGCATTCCCTGGTTGGAACCAGTGGTTATTTGAGTTCCTGTTGCTTTTCTATCACTTCCCAGCAGTCTGCCCATTCTCCTCTGATCTCTCATATCAACAAGGCCTTTTACTCCACACAACTGCTGCTCACTGGATGCTTTGTCTTTTTTGTAAACTAGAGATAGTTCCCAGTAGATCAGCAGTTTCTGAAATACCCAGACCAGCATGTCTGCCACCAACAACCATGCCACATTCAAAGTCACGTAAATCTGATTCTGATGCTTGGGTTGAACTTCAGTAAGTTGTCTTGAACACGTCTACATGCCTAAATGCATTGAATTGCAGCCTTGTGATTGGCTGATTAGCTATTTGTGTTGACAAGCAATTGAACAAGTGTACCTAATAAAGTGGCCGGTAAGTCTATTCTATGCTATTGATCAAAAGTTGGTTTAGATATCCATAAATGTACCACAGAACCAAAAGTAATATTGCTGGGCTGCGTTTTTACAGTATTATAATTGTAATTTATTTAAACAGTTGCAACAGTTACTATAACTGATTGCAGCACTTCACTGTCAGTGTTTTAGTGTTTACAGCAGCCTGCTGCTAATGGTCACTCTTGTTTTTTGGCTCTAAAAAAGCAACATATATTTTGAGCTTTTAATTGCATTTTGGAAAAACAGAACACTGCTGTTGGAATTTACCAAACTTATTACGACGTAGAGACAAACTCAGACGTATTATAACTGCCCTTAACACAGCAACAAATGTGTCAGGATGCAATGGAAAGAGCAACCACCCACATTTCATGATGGAATAATGGATTAGCGTCAAGCAAAGCAAATAAAAAACCATAATACACAACCTGTAGTTTGAAAAGGGGGTAATGGGGATGAGCTATGGGGAGTGAGGTAGCGGGGTTTGGGTGGGTGGACGGATCTGATCTGGCACCTGTGTGGTTACACTGATGTACGTCATTGTAATATTCAGCTAAACGGTTAAATATAACAACAAAAACAATAAGAAACACTGTATGCATGTACAGGCCTTTGTCTTTTGAATACATCATATGGGACATGCACCACTGGCCCAACCAGGTGCTGCTCTTATGGTGAAATCATCAGCCTGCTCCATACAGATGAATCTGAGGTGAGTCAGCGGTTGATGAGTTTGTCTAATTGTGTCTCCAATTAAATGCCACATAGACAGAGGAAGAAGAAATCATCTCAGACTGGCACTGAATGTGCAGAACAATAGAAATATCTTGGAACAGTCATTAAGAAGAGCCTGAAACTTTTCGCAAATTCTGATGTGGTCTGAGGGGACATTTGTACTCACTTAGCAAATTCAGAGCTTGTTAATTTCAATAAGAACAATATGTCTTTAGTTTACAAGTCTTTTGTAGCTGTACATAAAACTTTTCTTTTCTATGACTGTCTCTTGAGCGCACACACAAGTATGATTTATTATGGAAACAATCACTTATTAAGAAAAATGACTGGATATCACTAAAATGTCAACTAAATAAGGGTCCAAATCTAATAACAACCACCTTCTAAATAGCTAAACAATAAGAAAATGAGTTTATTCAGAAATAGTTTTGATTCTGTTCTTTTTATTAAGTTGAGATAATCATGACAGATATTTCTTTTTTGGCAAAATATCACATTTTATTTGGAAAATGTCAAATTGTATCACTTTCAACTAAGTTCCCATTACAAAAACACCTCTCCAGGAAGTGTGTTAATTCCAGATCACATGACCTGCTCCACATGATGTCATTTCCTCCTGAAGAAAAGTCTGGCAAGACTCCAAGGCTTTCTGACTTATTTAATATAAAGTAGTGTGTGAGTCAAGTGTGGATTTATGGCATGTCAACAGGTTTACTATAATATCTTTAGAAATAACTTTCAATTTTACTCAATTGTATATATAATATTTAGAAGCATCTTTGTGTAAAAATGCCACATGGTGTTTGGTTATAGGCGGCCATGTTGATTTTAGGCCTGAAAACAGCAAAAATATCAACTATGATACAAGAAGCCCCACAATTATATACTGACCCAAAATAGACAGTACCAATGGGTAAATTTACAAGTATAACATTACATTGAGTACCTTTATATTTCGCCACCTCCATAACCCAAGGTGAACAAAGCAAAACAAACTGAAAAGAGTTTGTTCAAGTACATTTTCTGAAACTGCCCTTCATGAAACTAGTATTTCAGTATAGTTTTGAGTATGAAAAACACACAGAATAGAATTATAGGCAGCCATGTTGATTTTAGGCCTGAAAACAACAAAAATGTCAACTATGTTACAAAAAGTCCCGCAAATATATATTTGCAATATTGCAATTATATAAAATTAAAATGTACCATGAAATCAAGGTAAAATACTGTCAAAAATATTGAAGTCAACACATTTTTGGCGTCACAGAGGCCCTAAAAACATGCATGAAAACTCGCAAAAATTAAAACACAAGGAAGCCTGCTGTACCACAATCTGGTTGACAGGTTGTTAACACTCAAGAATGCATTTTAAAAAATGGTGGCAATATATTTTCTGATGCTGCAAAAGGTCCATTTTACAAAGAAAACATCACAGAATGAGGTCGTAATCAAAATGACAAACACCAATCAGGACTTTGAAGCCACATGAGGCAACGGGACTTAAAGAAGCCAAAATCATTTGTGGCCAAAATGCAGGTGCGTCTGTCAAAAGCTGTCAAATCATCTTACGCCGCCGGGAACAGTCTGGAAAATTACACCAAACAAAGACGAGCGGGATCAACAAAGAAGAGCTGCAGCTGCAAGCTAAAACCACTAAAGAGAAACATTTACTGAGTTTATTCAACGGTCAATACATGCTTCTATTTTAAGCCCTCTTTAATGAACATCCTGCATATCACACTTTCATATTGTCAACATGCTTACTCTATTGTGTGGTTTGTTCCCTGTCCTTCATCTGCTTTCTCATCCACACTGCTTTTTCCTTGCCGTAGTGTGATTTCCTCCCTGGAACTAATACAAATCTGAGGAGGTAGTTTCTTCAAAATGTGACATATTGCAATAAACCTGTGAATTCTTCATGAGAGAACAGCCCGAACTCCTCAGGAAAACTCAGCAGCTGGTGCTGGACTGGAGGCAGGAAAAGAGCAACTGTGAGCTTTGTGAGCCACATTGGAGGCGTTTGACAGCGCAACACAAACAAAGGTACTAAAATCCCATCTGATAAACAGAGGCATGCACTAAAAAAACATTTGGAAAAGTTGCTCAAGGTCTGTCTGCTGCAGAACGGGAGCGGTTTGTATCAAAAGATGAGATATTTTTGGGCTATGTCAGTCTTCTGCTGTGTGATACAGTGAGAAAAGTCTATTCCCTGAACACTTTCACCAAATAAATATGATAAAATTCATTACTAATCAGCTCAATGTAGTTAACCCTCCTGTTGTCTTCATTTACAGGCACCAAAAAATATTGTTTCCTTGTCTGAAAAATATCCAAAAATTCAGCAAAAAATTCCCCAAATTTCTGAAAATTTGCAAAAACTTAAGGAAGAAAATTCCAATATTCTTTAAAAGTTTCCCTTAAAAGTTCTATTTTAAAAAAAATCCCCCAAATTGGGCAAGAAAATTCTTGTAAACATTTTCAAAAACTGAGTAAAAATCTTCCAAAAAAATCCTAAAAATATCTAAAGCAATTACATATTAGTAAAACTTCTAATATTTTCTTTAAGAACATTCACAAAAAAATCAACCAGAATCCAGCGAATTTTGCTGGATTTTGGTTGATTTTTTTGTGAATGTTCTTCAGAAACATTTTAACGTTTCTTTTTTCCACCAAAAAATGTTCAAAGATTTCCCAAAAATGTTGAAAATGTGGACATCAGAAGTTTCACTGTGGAAATATATTTTTTTCCACATTTTCAAACTTTAAAACGGATCAATTCTGACCCGCAGGACGACAGGAGGGTTAAACAGGATAAAACATCGATGCTTCTGTTGCAAATTCAGCCTGTATTTGTATTTAGACGGTGTAATGTTGTTTATGAAAGGAAAAAAAGGTCACGGTTTGTACCCAGTCAGCTTCTGTTAGGCAAAAGTTACCGGAAAGCCTCGGATTCCGGTGAAACACTGGTCACAACAGAAAGGTCAAGCATCGTCTAGACAGCTCACTCCTGCTCCAGCGACTGCTGTGTGGAAAGAAATGCAGCACGAATCCCGCTGTTATCTTTTTGTAGCCTGCGCGACTCAAAAAGTTATCAGCCCCTTCACTTTGAAAAGAGGCGCTTCTTATTTCCCCCCGAGGAGGGCTGAAGCCTTCTTTTCACCCTTTCACAGAGGACTGGAGAGGTAATCTGTAAAGTTAATGGTGCCATTAGTTGTGGATTACTAAAGACGTGAACGGACACCTGTCGCATACAAAGGGTTTCTTGTGCTTCTATTTCTGAAATGCATTCAGTCGGTGAAGAGGTTTATTTAAGGATGGGACTAGTGGGGCCTCACAACATACTCCCAACAGTGTGTCTCTGTACAGTCTATTCCCAGGAGAAGTCTTTCTGTCTGTGGTTTATACACAAAACTATACGTAAATACTAGTTTCATGAAGGGCAGTTACACAAAATGTACCTGAGTATGCTCTTTTTGGTTTGTTTTGCTTTGTTTACCTTGGGTTATGGAGCGTGTACCGTTATACTCTTAAGTTTACCCATTGGTGCTGGCTATTTGGGGTCAATATATAATTGTGGGCATTTTTACAGAAAGATTCTTCTAAAATATTATATATACAACTGAGTAAAATAAAAAGTTATTTCTAAAGATATTGTAGTAAACCTGTTGACTACTTTCTATTAAATAAGTCAGAAAGCCTTGGAGTCTGGCCAGTCTTTTCTTCAGGAGGAAATGACATCATGTGGAGCAGGTCATGTGATCTGGAATTAACACACTTCCTGGAGAGGTGTTTTTGTAATGGGTAACTTAGTGGAAAGGGATACAATTTGTTATTTTCCATATAAAATCTGATATGTTGCCCAAAAAGAAATATCTGTCATGATTATCTCAACTTAATAGAAAGAACAAAATTTCTAAATCAGCCCATTTTATTATTGTTTAGCTAATTAGAAGGTGGTTATTAGATTGGGACGGTTATTTAGTTGACATTTTAGTGATATCCAGTCATTTTTATGAACAAGTGATCGTTTCCATAATAAATAATGAACATAAAAACCGACCTTTTTTACTTTCAATAGAAATGTATGCCAGATATATCCCTATGATCCTTGATGATCCACTATAAAGAGCAGCGCTGCACTGCATGCAGCTTTGAATCATACTGCCTCTGACCTTGCCTTGCCTAGTCATTTTACCGACACCACAACTTCAGAACCTCAGTCAAAACATTCTGATGTAGGAAATACAGCTGGAAAGCAGTTACTGCAGGTCGCTGGAGCACCACGTTCTTTCAAATATTCTATAATTCTGATAAAAAGAATCATTTCATTGGGTTTTGAAATGCTCAACAAAATGTCTACTGTCTTGCAACTGCTCCTTTTTCAACGATCATTCATGTAAAAAATGCTTTTTGCGTCATGAAGTCTTCACACATCTCTTTCGGGAGACGCATGTATATGAGAGAGATTAGCATATCAGAAAGTTTAAAACAGACTCCCACACATTTCCTCAGGCAATCATACTGCGACAAAGAGACGTCATCTTAAAACAGCAAGTGGAAGCAAGTGGTGACAGAAAGACATGAATCCCAAACATCATTGTACTGTATGACCGTTTCCAACAACAAGCAGAGAGTTACAGAGGTACATTCTTGGCCTGGACACTAAAATCACCTCACAGCTCTTCCTTTTTGCAATTACACTGAGTCTTAATGCGTCATTTTTCCTCTGCTGTCATCTTCGGGGGAAATTTTAATCCCAGCTTTTGTTTATTGACCAAAATATCTGCAAAACTAATTTCAATCACCTTCAGCTGTACTATGTAGCTAACAGCTAATTAGCAACAGGAAGCCTGTTAAGACACTATGATAATGACACTGATACACATTACACCTATACCATTTTGAGCATGTTAGCATGCTAATGTTAGCAACATTTTCCCTCCAGACTGCAGTCTGACCTACAAGGTCAAGATATCATCTCTAAACTTGTCATAAGTCATGAAAGTCCTCCAGTCTTGAGTGAAATCTAAAGTCCTTCGATATGACAAAGTGAAAAGGTAGTCTATTCTTCATCACTGTATTTTCAAATATAAGCTAGATTTCACCTTAGTTCACCTGGAACTACAACTTTAAGGTTTAAGGTGATCAACATCTGACCTCAGACAACATGCTCTCAGCCTGTTTACATCAAAAACACTGTAAGTATATTAATACCATAATTAAAAAGTGATTCCCATATATATCTGCATTTGATAACAGTCCAACTTGGTGTTCCATATTTCACTTTTTAAAAGTCAGAATTCCACCATAACAGCTTAACCTGTAAAAATAAATCTGTCAGCCTGTTTTCCTGTTCTGTAGAACTGTCTAGTCCCAGATTCTTATCTTCTAGTATCCTGCAACGTAATGTTATTGACAGATGAAGGCTGAACCAGTGATTCATCACATCCTTCCATTTCTATATAAATAGCTGGCAGCAGCAGTAGAATCTGTCAGATTCAGCAGCGCTTTCACTCAGCAAGGCTTTCAAGGCTTGGCCTCCGGTTCACTGTGTCAGTTCAGCGGCAGGCTGTCAATTCCTGCAGAAGTTCCCTTTGGCTTTTCTCTTTATAGCAGCTCCGTACTGAGACGGCAAATATAAACAGGCTGAACAGAGGTTTTAGACAAGCCAAGTGAAAAAGGCATCTAGTGATATTTTCAAAGTGTTATTTGAGAATAATAATCTACAGATAACATGTGCTAGTAGAGAATTCATTTTTCTCCATTACTTTTACTTTAATTTACCTCTATTGCTTTTGAATTTTCCCTTAGCTGTCAGTCATTTCCCTGATATTACACAAGCTGTCACTGCTAAAAGGGTTAATATATAACTGAGGGACTTGGACATATCTTGCATACATTATTATTAAAAGCAACAAAAAAAAGTTTTTTATGTTCATTATGATCATGTCTTTACAAATTCCATAATTATTTATTATGGAAAAATCACTTATTAATAGAAAATTACTGGATATTAGTTCCCCATTACAAAAACACCTCTCATGGAAGTGTGTTAATTCCAGATCACATGACCTGCTGCACATGATGTCATTTCCTCCTGAAGAAAAGACTGGCCAGACTCCAAGGCTTTCTGAGTTATTTAATGTAAAGTAGCGTGTGAGTCAGTGTGGATTTATGGCATGTCAACAGGTTTACTACAATATCTTTATAAATAACTTTCAATTTCAATTTTACTCAATTGTATATATAATATTTAGAGGAATCTTTCTGTAAAAATGCCATGTGGTGTTTGGTTATAGGCGGCCATGTTGGTTTTAGGCCTGAAAACAGCAAAAATGTCAACTATGATACAAAAAGTCCCGCAATTATATATTGACTCAAAAGATGTATTTAGTTCTTAGTGGTCAGCAATCAAGCCATCAAGGATTACAAAGTTCCTTGTTGAAATGTGTAAAACAGGAGAACTTGTATGAATATAGAGGACAGTTCTTTGAAGAGAAAGAAGGATCTTTAAATATCGTCGCCCCTTGTCCCCTCCATCTCTGTATCTAAGCAGAGGAAGTCCTGACTGAAAAGCAGCAACCTGTACTTTGATTCCAGGGACACTAAGCAGACACCTTTAAAGTTCATCCGTGGCTCGCCATTTCCTCATGTCTGGCGCACACACTCACACATCTGATATCATTAACTGACAGACACACACACACATCACACAATCAGCTACACATCGAGGTGAAGAAATGTCTGGTCTGGCAAGTTTCAGTCTACAGGCTGTTTTGGATTCTGTGCCACTCCTGCTTGTGTCTCACCTCAGAGGATTTCACTACATTGTTTTCAGCTGCCTGCTCTGTAGCTGTCTTTTTTTGAAATCTATCCTTTATTTAACCAGGTTGGTCCCGTTGAGATACAATGACCTCTTTTTCAAGGGAAGCCTGGTCAAGACAGCAGCCTGAGAAACATTAAAATTGCAACAACTAAAAACAGACACCAACTCACACAACAAAATAAATAGAACAAATGCCAGATAAAAGCACAGGATTAAGAATTTACATTCTGTCGTCCTGCGGGTCAAAATTGACCCGTTTTCAAGTTTGAAAATGTGGGAAAAAAAAATATTTTCACAGTGAAAACTTCCACATTTTCATCATTTTTAGGGATTTTTTAAAACATTTTTTGGTGGAAAAAAAGTTTCTTTAAGAACATTCAGAAAAAAATCTAAATCCAGCAAATTTTGGTGGATTTTGGTAGATTTTTTTTAATGAAATATTAGAATTTTTACTGATATATGTAATCACTATAGATATTTTTAGGATTTTTTGGAAGATTTTTATAATTTTAAATGTCAACTATGATACAAAAAGTCCCACAATTATACATTAACCCAGTTCACCGAAATACCGGTCAGCATTTTCTTTTACTTATGACCACAATACATATTTTAGTTTCATAATAAAATGGATTTATTCTTGAAAAATCATTATTGGAGTGAGCCTTAATCCTTCGGGACAAATTAATAAAGGCTTTTCTGTGCGACATGTTACATAAAACAAAAAAAAGGGTTTTGCAATCAGCACAGCTGCTTCTATGGGAGGTTTGCTCTACAGTCATGTCTCATATCAGTCATAATTATAGGTTCCTCCTTTTCTATTCCTGCACTATCCATGCACTCATTTACTTAATTTGCTTGTGTGTGCAAGCAGCTAAGTCAAGGACATAAATACAGCTTTCTGTCTCACCTAAGCTACGATGTCTCAGACATGTCAACATCTGTAATGTAAGCCTCCATTCTGTTAATGGGATTCTGCTAAAGCCGTGCTTGTACTCCGTCATATTTTAGTTTGTGTGCAATTACCCCTTAACCTTAATACTGTAACAGCTTTCCCGGCAACTAGTAATCTCCAAAGCTACTTCATTAGCAATTATACATGACTGGAAATTTGCACTGGCCAGGACGTTGCTGGAAACAGCTTTTCTTGTTTACTGACAGTGATGTGCAGCAGCAGGGCCGGAGGACTGCAGTGTACAGCATTAGCTGTGGGTCACAGGCAGGACTTGGCTCATTATTTTTCCTTCAACACCACACAGAGAGCAGCGCGCCTCACAGACACCTTGATTAGCTTGACAACTAGCTGCGTGTCCATCAAAATGTGCTCCCTCTGATGAAAGGTTTGGGAGGTGGAAGCTGTAATGGGTTTGTGAAGGACAAAGAGGGAAAGAGAACGGACATCCTGTAATTGTGCTGGCTGTGTGTTCAGACCTGTTGGCAGCAGTCAATGATTTAAGAGTCCAGCTGGCAGGAGACAACAAAGAAGAAGTCTCAGCCCTCCTGCCACCTTTGACTTAGAAACAAAATAGAAAAAAAGAAGTTTTATCCTCTCCTGGCTCATGGACATGAGTGGAAAAACTGTACTCAAGGACTGCAGTGAAGTACGGAATGATAACATGCTGTCATGCTGCTTTAAACCTCCACTCTGCTGGAAATAAATGAATTATATATATACTCCACGACAGTTACCTCCAAATGTCTTACAAGATGCGCTGAAACAGTGCCACTTCTGTTCCTATTGCACACGAATGGAGTGCAGAACTATCATGCACATGCGACAGGTATCAACACTGGGATGTGTGTTACATGCCTTCTTCTGACCACTTGCAGGTGTGCATTTGTAATTTCACCACAGACCTGAAAAACCATCAACACATCAAGATCTGTGAGGATTTTCATCAGCAGGCCCAGGGTGACAACTGTCAGTGGAGAACCATGAGTGGTAATGACAGCTGGGTCTCTGGTTAAGATCCAAATACCAAACAGCAGTTTACTAGTAGTGAAACAGTGTGCGTCAGGTCAGAAAGACCAGAAGCACGCTCATTGTTGTCTTTGACATTCATGGGGTTGTGCACCGTAAATTTAAACTTTAGCAGATGCACTCATAATGGCCTTAAGGAAAATTTGGATCGAGTTTGCAAGGATTTTAGAAACTAATCCCCTTAAAATATGATTTCTTAAAATCCAAAATGAACAATTTCACAAGTCCCCTCTTTTCAGCTCGACATGAAAAGTAATAGGTGTTAAAATGGCTCAATTAATGCAGCAATGACTTTTTGGGGATTGCCTTTAACATGCTTCTGTTTAATTACTGCTTACATAGTTTCCTCTGAGTTTAAAGCTGCAAATGTTTAAAAAAAGTGAAGTATAGAAGCATACAGAAATTTCAAACAAACACAACAAAAACACATCAAGCAGAAAAGAGTGCACATGGGTACAATGAAGGTCTGTCTACTCAGTGAGCAATCTGGATTCTGAGACGCCTCGAGGGGTGCGGCTCATTCTCCGTCGCCAATTATATCACAGTCAAACGGTCCGCAAACAGTAAACGGTCCTGACGCAAGAACAAGAACGTTAAGACCTTTCACTCAGCGCTAATAAAAAACTGAAGTGCACTCAACAGTTTTGTGTTATGACTCATGAGTTGGTCTTTAATAAAAATGCATGGACTCAGATGAGAGTACTTCAAACTGGCTGAAAATTCCCCGCTCACCTACGATTTTGAACTTGTGATCCTGCTATGGTAATAGGACCTGCGCTGGGAGCAGAAGAGGCATGTGGGTTTTAAATGCTGAAATATGTGAAGTAAAAATGGGATAAATAGGACGAGAGTCATCATCAAGTAGACAGCTTTTTGTTTTTTTAAACTGTTATGTACTAAAAGCATCAAATTGGCTTGAATCAGTTTTAACTGTGAATAAGACCAGAGAATTAATTGAATGTAAACCAGAGAGATTTTGTTGTTATATATATTTAGGGTCACCAATGAAATTCAGCGTAAATGTCATGAGGAAAGATTCAGGAAAGTACAGAGGATCCTTGGAGTTCCGTTCCTACGGTGTGACGCAAGTCGATTTTCACCGTAAGTCGGAACTCCAGTGAAAATTTAAAAAACAAAGCTGTGACGTGCATCACGATATTGATCAGTTTACATATTTGTACAACTACATGAATGAAAACAGTCATTCACTCACACTGAAACACAACTGGGTAGGAAAATACCGGTGAAAATGTAATCAAAGCTGTTACATGCATCATTTTTAACTTCTATGGAGATGGCTTTCCTTTTCTTAGAAGCATCAGAAGAGTCTGACTTAGGTTTGGAAGCCATAATGAAGTTAGCAAATGTAGCATAATCCAATGTGACGTCAAATGTAAACAAAACCGTCTTAAAGTGCCGCATGACTACTGTACATAAAGTATTCATCCGTTCTGCTCACCAACTAGTTCCACTGAACCAGTTCTGACGCAACAACGAAACGCCGTACATTAAACCCAGGACCGGCCTGTAATCAGTTCCGACGGAACTCTGAAACGACGTAAGTCACAGACATGGTAAACCGAGGACCTCCTGTATTGATACCAGAGAGCTGTTCATTGTTAGCAATCTGACCGTTATGGCAAATATTTGCTCTTCTTTTTGCTCTGTTTGGGCCTCTACTCTACCGGCACCAGACAAAAAACATGTAGATCTCTAGCTGTTAAAGGCTCCATTGTGTTCACTAGTCATGCAGTGTTTTTATCAGAGCATCAGTCCAGCCAAATCTGTGGGCTGTAAAAACAAAACAATGAGTTGAAAGACACTACAGTGACGCTACAATGCTAACGCAGCTTTTGCTCATGACGGTTTTTCAAGGAGTTGTGTGCCTTTTCAGCAAATTCAGCAAAATCAAGTCTCCAAAACATGTCCAAAGCAATTTTCGAACAAGAAAAGCGCTTGGAGAGTGCAGTACTCTGCCAAGGCTGCTCAGTTGTTGTATGAATTTCAACAGATAGGTCCCGATAAGTCCGCAGCTATGGATTTCTCGTAGGACTGCAATCATGTTATCGTCAGCAGGCAGCTGACGTAGTGTTCAATTGTTGTCATAGTTACAGTGACACTGTGCTGTTATCTCGCAATGATAGAGAAATTTTCAACAAATCCGTAGATCCAGACTATAAGCCGCATCACGACCAAAATCTAATCACTTGTGTCATTTCTGACCTTCCCTGCAAATTTTATCCAAATTCATTTTTGAGTAATGTTGCTAACAAACAGACAGAAAAACACACGCCGATCGCCACAAAACTGTCAGGACTATGCATTCACTGTCCAGGTTCATGCCAAACATGATGGACCCCATCTGAGTCAAACTAGTTTATCTGACCAAAGAATGTGCTTTCAGTATTCATCAGGCTTGTTTTCATGTTCTTCTGGAGAGCTTACTTGTGCAGGTTTGTGCCAAAGAGCAGACTAGAGGTTATGTTCTTGGACACTGTACCTAGAGTGTCATGTTATGACCTGCTCTTCCCACCGTCTGATTGTCACAGAAACTACCTTCCAGTGATAACCCCCGTGTCAACTCTGAAGCATTTGCTTGTTTATTTTTTTTCAATGCTGGTGTTTTTGTTACCTATAATTTTCTTCATCTATATGTGTGTGTGGGGGTTGTATATTGCTTGAGATGTTTTTGGTTTGAAAAAAAACCCAAACAAACAGAATTGTGTTGTATGCACCTCTGAGTACAGATCTGAGAATGTAATAAGCGATGCCATTAAGAAGAACAGGCAGGAGTGCTCTACTGCTAATAAATGGGATTCTGGCTGTGCTGAAGTGAACAGTGCATTATTCCTATCTGAGCAGTTGGCACTTACACGAATCAGTGCTCATTCTGCTGTGCAACCAGCTTTACCAATGATGGCATGAAAAATGTACAAAAAAAATGATTTGACCTCTTTGGATTGCATATATTTTCTCTATAATTGGATACGACTGAGACCAAAAACCTAGTATTATGTTTCCAATGATAAATGTAATTTGTGTTAATATGATATTAGTCAGTGTCTCATTTAAAAACGATTTTATTTCACATGTGGGACGTGAAGCTTGAGCGTTAGCAAAGATTTTTCTACAAGAAGTCTAGTTGTCTTTTTATGTTTTGTTAGACTTCAGTTGCTTGAGATTAATTTCCTCTGAACTGTTCACATGGGAACACCTCGATGCTTACTGAACAGTTTATTATGAAATTATATACAGGCAATAATAGTCACCATGGGAGGAAGCTTGAAACCTTTCGTGATGATTTTTCCTTCACCTCTGGGTCTTCCTCCTTAAAGCCAGGTAGATGCTCAGAACACCATTGCTGAGTCATATGGGCAGTGTGAGCATGGCCACCATCTTGCATAAATGACAATTTAAACGTCTGTTAAACATTGCTTCCCCAAGCAAAGGAGTTCAAGTATCTCGGGATCTTGTTCAAGAGTAATGGGAAAATGGAGTGTGAGATGGACAGGCGGCTTGGTGTGGCGGCAGCAGAAAAGCGGACGTTGTATCGAAGCGTAGTGGTGAAGAGGGAGCTGAGCCGCAAGGCGAAGCTCTCGATTTATCAGTCCACCTACATCTCACTCTCACCTATGTTCATGAGCTCTGGGTACTGATCGAAAGAACAAAATCGCGGATACAAGCGGCTGAAATGAGCTTCGTCTGCAGAGTGGCTGGACTCAGCCTTAAGGATAGGGTGAGAAGCTCAGACATCCAGAGGGAGCTCAGAGTAGAGCTGCTGTTCCTTCACGTCGAAAGGAGTCAGTTGAGGTGGAACGGACATCTGATTCAGATGCCTCACGGAAGGCTTCCTTTGGAGGTTTTCCGAACACGTCCACCTGGGAGGAGACCCCGGGGCAGACCCAGAACTCACTGGAGGGGTTATGTATCTCGTCTAGCCTGGGAACGCCTCGGGATCCCCAAAGAAGAGCTAAAAATCATTGCTGGGCGGAGGGACGTCTGCAACGACCTGCTTCATCTGCTGCCTCCGCGACTTGGCCCCAGATAAGCGGAAGAAGATGAATGGATGGATGAATGGATGGATGGATGGATGGATGGATGGATGGATGGATGGATGGATGTTAAACATTGTCCGTTCATCACAGGCCCCGACTTTTTACTCTCGGCCAAATCTGAAAGCTGTACTTTTCTACCAAACAGTACCTGATTGACCAGCTGTAACCCATTTTGGTGACAATCCAACATGCTGTCCAGTGGGGAGAACGAACTTTTGGGACATGGTGTAAAGCCATAAAGAGAGAATGTGACATTTTGCAATGTATTTTTGCTGACTAATTAAAAGAGTAAATAAATAAAAATAACAAGCATAGCCTAAATGGCTCCTCTCACCACCAAATATTGCCACCGTAGAAGAATTTGAAAGCCAAACTCGTAATGTTCACATATACCGATTGTGTCTGCTACACTGTACCTCACAGTGATGTTAAACAATCACACAGCTAAAAACTACTGGTTTTACAGAAATTCCCTCTGGTTTAAAGTGGTCCCTTCCACTCCTACAACCCTGTCACTATTAATTGCTTGATTTCACAATTACGCCTTGTTTACTTCTGTCAGTCCCTTCAGCTGTGGCAAGATGATTATGTAACACAACATACGATGCATGATCATCAAATCTGCTGTCTCTCTCAGAGAAATCAGTTTGCCCCATTTGTTCTCATCTTGCCCTTTCCTACTTCTTTCACCAGTCTCTTGCATGAATTAGCTATGTTTCCTACATGTATGAGTAAACTCAGAGTCCGTTCATTGTTAATAAAGAGCAAAGCCTCCACTCTGCCCACAAACCAAAGCACAGACTGGCCTGAGTTTGAAGCTGATTCATTATGAAATATGGTGCTCAAAGACAAAAAACACTGAATACTGGTTTAATTCACTCACACTGTTATGAATGTCTGAATATTATGCACAACATTTAACAATTTCAGTCTGCCTCTGTGTGTTTGAGGACAGTTTTCTGGGAACATTCTGCCAAAATATTTACATACGTCTCTCAAAAGATTTAAAAAAAAAAGTCTGCAGGTCAGTTTTAGAGAAGGACGCCGTCAAACTCCTGTCAAAATCATGCCACCGTGTTCTCACTGCATGTGTCAAATAGACAAATGTGATACAAATATGACACGATCACGGCACCCATCTTGTTGCGCCTCACTGCACGAGGGGGCGGGAAATCTATTAACCTTTCAGGCAGCAGGAGAACCACCCAGCTAGCTGGGAGAGGAGCAAATGCATCTGTATTTAAAGGTTAGGGGAGATGTGGAGTAATGAAGCAAAGACACAGACGAGTGGAAGAGGGGTTGAGTCGGACGGGTTTTGATATCTAGGAATGTAAATACACGAATCGCTGTTCACGCTCACCAGAGTACTTGTATGTATCCTCCCTGGCGTGCTTGAAGCAGTTTATTAAAACTCTTCTGAGGAAGATGGGAAACATGTTAAAGCTGCACATGATGCAGTCTGTGCTCCAGGAAAATTAAACAGCATTTAGGAGTGAGGTTAGGGCTATGGTAAAGTGCTGCACTTTGAAGAAAATACAGCTCTAAATACATCACTTAAAAGTCCATACAATGCTCATGTTCAGGTCATATTTTTACTTTTGGGGTCAGACAAGTTTCCAGTGGGTGCTGGAATCCGCTTCATGGACAGGATGTCAAGACGCAGCCGGGGTGAGGAGGGTGTCCGGTTTGGGGACCTCAAGATTGCGTCTCTGCTTTCTGCAGATGAAGTGGTTCTGTTGGCTTCCTCAAACTGTGACCTTCAGCAGCACTGGAGCGGTTTGCAGCCGAGTGTGAAGCAGCAGGGATGCAGATCAGCACCTCCAAGTCCGAGGCCATGGTTCTCTGGCGGAAACTGGTGGATTGCTCCCTCTGGCTTGAGGAGGAGTTGCTTCTTCAAGCGAAGGAGTTCAAGTATCTCGAGATCTTGTGCATGAGTGATGGGAAAATGGAGCGATGCCTAAATCTAAATCTAAAGAAAAGTGTAGAAGAATTTTTCAAAGAATTTCTGAATCAAGGCAACTCCACATAGTCGAACAGTTTGGGCACACATGTGCACATCTGTTGTCACGCACATCTCAGAATGTAAGTATATAAACTACATCAAGACGTATTATTTAAAATATTAAGTGTCATAGAAGTCTTTGTCATGGTGCCCACTGCTGGCTAAACTTTCACAATGCTCACTGCTTGCTAACACAGAGCTGCCCTGTCCAAATAACATCCCTAATACACACCCACACATACGCACACAACCTCTGGACTATATCATTTTGATTGGCCAAAAAAACATTGTTCCCATTGCTAGAGCTGCTTTGAAAGCCTTATTTTTAAACGTTTGGTGGTAAATGTGCAAACTTGAGTAAACTACAATGTTGAACAAGATTAAATACTGTCTTCTCTCATCTTGTAAGCCTCCTCCTAAAAATGTTTCCATTACAAGAAAAATAATGTAAAGCATTCAGTACAGCATCTCTCATCCATTCAACATCTACAGTTTCCTTTGAGAGTATTTGACATTTGAAATAATCCCTTATGGAGCCATATCAATCTGTAGAAACAGTCTATGAAAGTGCATTTGAAAATGTACACACATACTTTCACAAAGCATTTACATAACTTGGTATTTGACTTGAGTATTATTACATTAATGTATTGTTAAATGGATTTCTTTTCCACCACTAATTACAGTTTTTCCGCATAAATTTCCAGAAAATGGCAGGAGCCGGCCATTCATCACATGCACGAACGTAGCACAACACATGATTAGCCTATAAGATGTATCCCACTGACATCAGGCAAGAAGTAGGCTGCATCTGGACAGGTCACCGCTGCTAACACAAAGAGGCAGACACCCATGCACGTTCAAATCCAAAAGGAAAAGCTTTGCAAACACAGTGATAACATGAGCCACACAGGCAGCCCCATATGAACAAAGTAAATAATGGACAAACACATGAATGACAACAAAAGCTGAAGGTCTGTTTTGATTCATACTGTCAAAATTCCATCCAGCAGCTCCCAGCAGTAAGTGTAGCATCAATTCAGGACAATTCAGGGAGAGCTACTCAAACGTGTCAGCATGTGGTAACAAACACAGCAAAAGACGGGAAAGCTTTTCTTCCCATATGGGTAAAGGAAAATAAAATAAATGTAGAGATGTACACAGAATGGCTTGCTACCAGTATAATATGATGTGACCTTCAGATTTACACACAGAGAACTTTCTTTGGTTAACCTTGCCACAGTGCAGTCAGGGTTGCAGTGAAGTGAATCAGAAAAAGCATCCAGGAGAGAAGGACAGCCAAGAAGGGCTGACAGCCACATGTTTATGATAATCTACCTGTGTGGGGAAGCAGAGTAACGTGACGGTTTAATTAAATTTATCAGGGTCAATGCTATGAGACGTTTGAGATGAAAGCTGGTACCGGAGCAGGCATGCCAGTTTCCAGATTTATTACGTTGCCTCTTCCAGATGGCGCAACTTCTCTAAGTCTGGGGAAGTGAAGATGCTTTAAAATCAGGCAGGAAAGGGAAGGTATATAATCTATAGGGTGCTCTGTATGTTAAAAGATGAGGATTTTTCTATGCTGATGGCGATTTCTATTTCTGAGCCCCACTGTGGGGGTCAGCAAGCAAAGACATTCTGAAAGGGTAATGAAGTCAGTAATGTCTTGATCCTCTTGCCTAAGGCCATATTAAAAATATTTAATGAGATATTTAATGATAACCCTCTATGTCCATCTGACATGAAGGCATGATTTCTCACACAGGCACACTATTGCTCAAAATGCTACTCCTTTCACTCAAATGCCTTTTTACATTTGTTCTGTGACATACCGTGTGTAGCAGTGTGTAAAACTGCTAGCATTACCCTATGGATGGTAGAAATGTAATCAGAGAGGCAATTTTGAATGCATCATTGTAATAATACCACTAAGAAATGCTTCAGAGGTTTTGGCCAAGGAGCATTTTTCTGAATTCAGGCAAATTGAAAGAAGGCTTTCAGACTACAAAGAAACTATTTTCATGCTCAGACAAACAGAACAATCTGGAGGAGAAACACTTGATCTTACACTGAACCAGAACCTTGAAAATAAATGGTATTTTTTTGCGAATGATTTTGTGGGATGCAAAAATTTGCAGCCAGACTGATTTATGGCCAAATAAAAGGGAGAATGTGCACAGATTTAATCCTAAATATAGAAATATAACATTAATACAGCAGCAAACTGCTATCTGCCATTGATGTGTGTTGTAATCTAAGATTTGTGCATGTGAATCCCTCCCTTTGAAACTGTTGTCCTTCCTACACTTTGGCTGACACCAAACACTGCACTTGGTAAGAAAAGCACCACCGTTACTGTGAAGCAGGATGGTGAATACTGGCTTTTAACTCCTTCAGAGGAGTCACAGGTGTCTTGGTGGCCTTCCTGTCTTTCTTTCACTCAGCTTTTGAGGACATACTGTAGGCTCATTTAAACATCTGCCATGTTCCTTCCATTTCTAAATGATAGATTTGCTGGTTGAATTCTCCTGACATGCTTTCTGATAACATTTTTATTGAGTTTCTTGGAGTGTGTTTGTTTTCATTCTGTAGCTACGGTCAGGAGGACTGATTCACCAGTGACTGGATCTCCCAGATACAGGTGTCTTTATTAGTGCTGTCAAATGATTAAAAAGTCTAATAAGATTAATCACAGGGTTGCTGTGGATTAATTTTGATTAATCACAATTACATATCCTTCATTTTCAATCTATATTATTCAATATTCAATACATACACAGTATTCAAGCTCATGTGCAATATTGTAATTTAAATAATATTCTAATTTATTACCCTGATTTTACACTTACATTTACACAGTACTTCTTATACTTGTAGCATTTCTTATTTAGAATTCCCAGATTTAGATTTGTATATTTATTCTTTTACTGTCCGTTGTTGTTGCAAGGCACTGCTCTCTATACACCAAGTCAAATTCCTTGTGGGTACTCAGTTGGCAATAAAGGCTTTCTGATTCTGATTCTATATTAATCGCATTTCATTTTACATGAACAAACAGATTCAAGAAAGAAGGGAATATATATATATACACATATATATATGCTATATATGTATACAGCATTCACATTTTCCAGTGAGACGGCCAATGTGCTGCTTAAAGTCTTCCATTTCGAGTTGCTTGGTTCTTCCACTACCAGATCAACTGCTCGTTGTCTGACGGTAAGTCTACTTGACAAACTGCCTCAAATGCGTTGCCAGAGACTTTTCAGGGATTTTGAGTCATTCTGCGCTGCAGATGGGTTAACTGCGTTAATTTTTTTTAATCAGATTAATCATGATGATGTTTTAATCCGCGTTAACACATTCATTTTGACCGGCCTAGTCTTTGTATAACAATCACTGAGGCAGATTCACTGCACTCAGATGATCTGTATTTCAATTTCTGTGACTTCTATCACGTATTAGATTTGTCCCTTTAAAGAGAATAAAAACTTATGCAAAATTCTTGTTGAAAAAGACAAATTAAAAAGACAATGATTCAATGTTAAAAAACAATAAGAGGGGAAACTTCCAAGGAGGGTGAATACTTTGTTTAGGCACTGTAAACAGACCAAGAATGACCTCCCATGCCACACTGGAAATGCAAAAGTGTATCCAGTGCCCTAACAGTGGGAAGAATTTGAACACAACATATTTTACTTCTTAAATTTACCAAATTTATGTGCATTTGTTTCATTTGAGCTCAGTGTGGGAGTCGCTACTGTAGTTTTGAGGGTCTTGTGTGCAACTCCTTTTCTTTGTGTTTTTAGACAGTATAGAGATGAAGAGGCAAGTGAAAAGAAGAAAACATTTAACAGGGTTTACAATTTGCTATGGCCATTCCTTGTATTTTACAATGCTGGTATGGGCTAATACCTGCAACTGGATTCTTTTTCATTGGTTTTTGTTTACAGAAACTTTCTGGTAGTAAATGAAAGAGAACGGAAGGGGAAGTGTGGCTGATGTGCTTGTTTGGATTTAATCTGAGATGCTGCTGCTGTAGAGTCATCCGGTGGTCGTGAATGTCGTGTAGAAAACCTTTAAGTTAAATAAGTAGGCAGGTTTCATAACATTTAATTACAAGAAGAACACAGTAATGATAATCAGCCTATTAATCTAGCTGTCAATAGACTTAATTACCTTGCTCCTTCCACTACAGTGTGCAGCGTTTCTAGTGGTTTGTTCAGAATTAAGTGAGCAATAAATTAAAGTCTCTTGGGCTTCATGAGAACTAATGAGAAGCTTTCTGTACTCGCATGTTGTAACAGAAAACCTCTAAAGTGAGTCCTCTCTCCACATACTGTAGCCAGCCAAAGAGATGGTCACTGATCTTTTGTACATAGATCACAGAAGATGCCTAGAATCACTATAATTAGGTTTGTATGAGTCAATAGTTGTGAGAGGAAATTGCTTTACAAAATCACTTTGTCATTGTTAGTGGGACCAAACACACATCTTTACATAGAAATGTAAATTTCCAGCAACCATCACTCCTGTGTTCTAATGCAACATTGTGTTAGCTAATGGTGTTGAAAGGCTAACAGAGGATTAGAAAACTCTTGTGCAATTATGTTAGCACATGAATAAAAGTGTGAGTTTTCATGGAGAACATGAAATTGCTCAGAAAGCTCTCATGCACTCGGGGGATGAGGAACAAGATGGACAATAAATCTATCACATGCTAACTATCTAAATAAACACCACTTTGCACACTTGTACCACTTTGCTTTGGAACGTGTTTTCATTTCCTAATTGCTAACTCGCCTCAGTAGTCAAATATTTTGCAGTTAGATTAATCTTCATTTCTTTGGCTCCATCTCCCAAAACTTACAAGCGAATTAAAAAAAATAAATAAATAATCTATAAACCATTGACCAGTAAGTTGTTTCTCTTTCAGCATTTTGCTTTCTGTCTTTGCTATTTGAAACATCTTCAAAGTGTAATTAAAAAAAAGAGCCTGCCAGCCCAAATTGCTGGCTTTCACGTCCCTGTCCCATCCATCCCCCAAAACCATTACCCCGAGCTTGATAATTCACTCCGATAAAAAAAAGAAGATAGGGCAAGACTGAAGCGGCGTCTCTGTTAGCTGTGATTACACAACAGTGTTATCCCCTCCTCCTGCTTCGGCCTTTTGTCCCAGGTGATGTGCTGATGAGCTGCTTCTCCCTATAGGCACGTTATCTCTGTGGATAACCCATACAGACGGCGCAGACAGCCAGATAGGATCATCGCCTGCCCGCAAGAGAACCACGCCAGAGGCAAGACGGGGTGCTGGTTTCATCAGGTGTGTCCTTTGTGAGGCAGCTTTACAGACTGTTGTTCTGAAGAAGGTGATGCATGTATGGAACAAACTGTCACTGAAAACTCTTCTCTGTTCAAAGCAAATGCAGAATAGCAGGACGTAAAAGTGCGGCACACAAAGTCTTGCCGTCCAGTGCTCATTTTTTTCAAACTCAGGCACTGTTTTTATGTCAGGCTATAATTTCTCCTCACTTTTAAAGTCGCAGGTTGATTTTTCTCCTGGAGATTGTTCTCTTACGCGTGGATCAGGTGTTTTTAAGTCTTAACAGATTTTGAAAATCGAGAAAAATTTAACAGATATTCATCTCTTTAACGCACACATATAAGGTTTGAAAATAATCACATACGGTGCTGTGAAAAAGCACTTCTTTTCTGCAAATTTGTCACGCTTAAATGTTTCAGATCATCAAAGAACCAACTCATTTATTTTGGTACTTTGGCACTCAGACAAATTTCACTGAACTGGAAACAGACATTACTTTCACTCTTTTCAGCATCTGAGAGAAGTTATATAACACCTCCAATCGGAAAAAAATGTATTCACCCTGTGAGACAAAACGTTTTTTCAAAAATGTGACAACCCTTTCTTTCAACAGGGCCAAATGAAATTATAGATCCACCATCATCTCAAGCTTTTGCATGTTCATGTAAATGCCTTGCATTTATATTATGTATTATTTACCTTGGCAGTACTGAAAGCACTTAACGATTTTTTCTCATTTACACACACTCTCACACTAATCACATTCTGGCTGTCATGCAAGGTGATTGGGAGCAACTTTAGGTTTGTTATACTGACTCAGGAAACTTGGGGACGTGGAGAAGTTGGGGATCGAACTGGCAACCCTCTGATAGACTGATAGACAGAAAGACAGACAGATAGACAGATAGACAGATAGACAGATAGATAGATAGATAGATAGATAGATAGATAGATAGATAGATAGATAGATAGATAGATAGATAGATAGATAGATAGATAGATAGATAGATAGATAGATAGACAGACAGACAGACAGACAGACAGACAGACAGACAGACAGACAGACAGATTAGATAGAAGGGCAGACGGACAGATGGACAGATAAATAGATAGACGGACGGACAGACGGCTGGATGGACGGACGGACAGATAGATACAGATAGATACTTTATTAATCCTGAGGGAAATTCAAATTTCTGACTTATTAGCACATTACAGATGATTAGATCAAGATGGACGGATGGACTAGATTAGATTAGTGGACAAGAGGCTGTAGCAACTGAACCACTACCCAAAACCCTTAAACATATTTTAGGGACAATGTGTAACGGTTACAGTTAGATTTACACTAAATAATGTCCTGAAATATTGTCTCTCTGCTCTGAGCTCACCCCAGCTGGTCGAGGCAGATAACTGCCCTCCCTGAGCTTGGTTCTACTGGACATTTCTGCCTGTTACATGGAGATTGCCAAGAGCTTGCTCAAAGAGAGTAACTGGATGTCATTGTATCATATAATATTGTAAGGTCTAGACTTTACTGTGTGAAATGTAGTGGGATAATGTGAATGTTGACAACTGGCACAATGTAAATAAAACTGGATTAGAAGGAGTAGATGTAAGGCTAAAATATCAACATTAAATGGCAAAATGAATAGTAGATGCAAATACAGCAAATATTTATCCGAGCATATCAGGTATCTATAACGGAAACTTGATTTTCCAGTGAATAGGTTTCAAAGATTTTTTTTTTGGTTTTGTTATCTATCATTATGGAAAGCACAATAAGCGATTTAAGTTTAATTTATTATGTGCTTAGTTTAAAAGATTTTGTTCTTTGCTATACTTCACTGTGTTCAATGACATGAACTTTGTAACGATTTTAAAACAATATCTGTCATCCTGATTTGTTTTTGAATGCAATCTTTTAATAAACTGATAAACAGGGATTGTCAGTATTTTACCTGTAGGTTGCAATTTTCTTTATTTTTGTTATGACACTGATAGACTGATGTGCAAGTGGAAAACAATCAAGTACAATTTCCATTCTATCAAGTAAAAATGGTTGAGTTTATTAACGGATTAAACCCTGAAATGGTGAAGATTATCTCTGTAGCAAGCTCCAATCTGAAGACATAAGAGGTAAGAAACAGAAAATAGATCTTCCATCAGCCAACCAGGAGACAATCTGCCAATGTTAAAGGATTTGTTGGGTGTTTCTGAGTGAAAAGATGCTTCCATCACAGCAGGAGCTGCACTTTGCGCAACAGGTGTTATGTAACACAGCACCTATCTACTCTTACATAACCACCATGGTGTATCTTAGCCTTGCCTTTTATTAATAACCACACAGCCAGAATTGTGCCTCAGTATCTCCTTTCATATTCTTGGCAAAACAAAAACCTGATGCTAAAGAAGAAGAACAAGTCTCCTTCAAAGGAGGCTTCATTCACAGAACTATTTTGTAAGTGGGTGAGGGATTAGGAATAGGTCACCAGCATTAGTCAGGCATTGTCTGTGTAGATAGACAATGAAGTGCAAGTAGCTCAATAAAGCCGTTTGTTTGGGTGTCTGCACTGTTCATTTCTGTCAAATGTACCTCAGTATTCTAATAAAGTCACAGAGGCCTCGTGACTATCTGGGATTATGTGGTCCTGTCTCATCTGCTCTCCTCTTATCAGATTTATTCCCAGAGAACATGGTTACGTATAACAAATGAACCAGTTATCATCAATACTCTCTTATTTTTTCCATGTAGAGATTATCTGAACAAGTCCTTTATTTAAATTATTTAAGATGAAGGTTATTTACTAAAGTAAGGCAGCTGGAATCTATATAAGTTAAAGACTGAAATGTGAACAACACTGGAGGCACTGAACTTATATTCATATACATTTAGTAAACTAACAACACAACACTACTGCTAAAACTACTATGACACAACAATAACACACACTAAGACCAACAACACAAAACAAACAAGGAAGAGCACACAATATTACACACAATACTGGGTCAAAACTGAAATATGGCGTTCCAAGTGGAAGGATTAAAAGACCACACTTGAAAGCAGCTACTATTTTGGTGGTTCATTAATTCTGAAAGTCGTAAAAATGGACTTTTGGGAATAAGAGAGAATGTGAGAAAGTTGCACCAAGTTTCAGGGATTGGAAGTTATATACATGCATGTTGGGATGCTGCGGTGGAGCTTCTGCTGACCGAAGGTCCGGTCGGCCTGTTGATGCGAGTCGGAACGGCGGAGGACAGAGTGGAGCCTCCAAGTCGGTACTGAAGAATTCAGGAAGAGTTTAGGTTGGACTCGTAGGAAGGAGGAATCTGGAAGACTCTTAGATAGGAGGACTCAAATTAAGGATGACTCTACGATAGGAGGACTCATAGGAAGGAGGACTCGTAGGAAGGACGACTTTCAGAAAGGAAGACTAAAACTGGTGCTTTCAGGTATGGTGTTTTAAAGAGGACTTTTGCTCGTCATTAACTCAGGAGGAGGCCTGGCACATCCTCCGTCAGGGAGGGACAATGTCCAGATGTCCCTTAAATTTTAAGATATTTCTGTGGTTTCTATAATCTCTAAATAGTACAATATTGTGACCCATTATTTGTATATTTGTGCTCGTGGTGGGCAGATGATGAAAACGAGACTGAATACATTCATATGACATCAGACATTTTAACTTCTAAGTTGACAAATAAGCAAGTAAACTAAAAGATTTAAGTAAAGCAAGGTACAAACTACTCATAATGAGGTTATTGAAAACTTCAGCAGTCCTGTTAAATGAGCGTACATAAATAATGGTTGAGTCCAAACTAGGGGAATGATTAGGAGCCTGGTGTTCCTTGCAGTATTGTCGGTGAAGTGAAATCCTTCTGAAGTTGTTATCAAGATTCTACCCTCACTTCCTGCAGGTTTAGAAGGCGGTCAGAGTGCTTCTGGCAGCCATTTGGTTCTATGTAGGCCTGAGAGTGACTGGAGGTATGAGCCATTCTATCATTGATCGACCAAGCTGATCAAATTTTAATCCACATGCCTGCACACCAACCTCACACCATAAGTACCACAGAGGGGAACTATTCATTTGACTGTTTTGGCTGATGTTTGGCTACTTATCCTAGCATCGCCCTGTCCTCCTGGGGATCACACAGGTTTGTTGATTTGGCAGACAAACACTCTCCACATCCCTGCAACATTCACAACCATGCCAGCCGCCGCCGTGAGAGATTAACGCTGCGGTTTGCTCTAAACTGTGTTTAATTATAGCCGTGTGAGAAGTGGGGAGAGTCTCTCGGGTCCAGCCCGGTGTCTATTGAACATCCAGGTAACCATGACAACAGTTCAATCAAGGACCAACACCGATGAATTGTGTATGTCGGCACTGAAGTAATCCCTGGGCAGAAGGGTGGAAACGATCAGATGCACGGTTTCCCCCAAACAAATAGGAGAAATGAACGAATGAGCCACAAGAATAGAGGCACTTGTGATACCTGCTACTATTATCTAACGATACATCTTAAATTAATAATTCAAGTTACACAACATTCAAATGAGGATCTTGTTTGTCTCATGAGTGATATTTGGAGAGTGCCAAGGGAGAGAGGATAGCAGGAGGTGATTTGAAAATTCAATTCAATCACCGTTGAGGGGAGGAAAAAAAATCAAAAGCCATGAATTATATAGTAACATGTTTCATTCCCATCTCCTGGTAGGAGTCCAAGCATTCCCCTCCAAGTTATTGATTCATTAATCTGAAAGAGAATACATTAGATGCAAAGCACACACATTAGTCAGGATGTGGGAGGGAAGAGCCCATAAGGTTTGATTAGTTTAGAAATGGCCTTGGCCAAAGTTTTCATTTACATTGATTTGTTGGCAAATGTAGTGATGCAACAAGTCAAAGAGCATAAAGTTCTCATGTTCTTTTTCCTTTCTAAACTCAGGAAGCTGTGCCGAACACAAGCCTCTTTGTCTCTGCAGGGTTAAGTGAAATGCTCTCAAATTGCTTTTGCAAATTTCAGCGAGGGCTCACCGTTAGCCACCGTACTGCTGTGCCTTTCATCAGAGAAATATGACTACAGACAGCACATTCATTATCATGATTACGGTGTCCTCATGTCAGGCTTGTATGAACGTACAGTAAAAAGGAAAAATCAGTCTGAACCAAAAATCAGGAGAAGTGCAATTAAGTGCAAAGCAAGGCTGTAATATTTTCCTAATGTAATTACTATGTCCTTGATTTGAACACACAAGCATCCAAAATTCACAGAGAAAATTTAGAAGAATCTATAGAGAGTTTTATGTTGCTACTATAACATATAACACAAAGACATTGCGTAGAATTAAAGCAGCAGATTATTAAACCCATATTTTTGCGACTGAGTACGTATATTATGTCCTTTTACATTTGATTTGGTAGGTAGAGTCGAGGAAAGGGTTAACAAATTCACAGTTCATCTCAGGTCTCGAGGAAGGACACCGCCTGTGCAAGTATTCAGCAAATCTTTATTTCGCTCGAACCAAGAGCCTTTGAGAGGACGGCTTTGTTTCCGCTCTTCACATTTTGAGAGGAATGAGTTTCCTTAGTTTATAAGCAGCTCGAAGTCTGCAGTCTGTTGAGTCACTCCGATATTTCTTCCTGGTATAAAGCCCAGCACACGAACATGATCAGACTGCTGTTTAAACCAAAAGGTTTAAACAGCATTACATTCCAACAAGTCATCCAAACTAAAAAGACTAAATAGAAAATGCCATGCTCTTAAGTACAACATGTCTGATGCCCCTACCAGCAGGAAAACATCATAGGAAACTGCTGTTGATAAATTACATTACACATTATATCACATTATATACATGTTTTGGTTTAAGAAAGACCACCATGTTTTGTCAATATAAGGAAAATATTACAGTTTATGTTAAAATGACTAGGGATGTTAATGAATAACTGTCAGCTGATTAATTAACTGCTTAAAAATACAACCAATAAGGCAGAAAAAGAAGAGCATGCATGTCAAATACAATATTGTAGATTAGCTGTAGTACCAGGTCTGTAGTACCAGGTTGCTCCACCAGGTGGAACCTCTTACTATTTCAATCTGAGGAGGAGGCCATTATGACTATAGGCACTTTAATGACAGCAGGCGTTGTGGGGGTTCAGCTAGCAACAGGCCACCATGACAAAGACTACTGTGGTGACTGAAGGCTTCCGGCCGGAACTCACGTACTCAAGATTTTTTGCGACCAATGTCACGTCTTTGGTTAAAAAATCTATCAGCATTAAAAATAAAGTAATTTTTTTTACAAATTTACATCCATATTAATCACTAATTTTTCTCAACATGTATTGAAAAACAGTGTTGACTTTACCACTGGATGTTCCTAGAGCATCAGTTACTTTAGTTAATACTTTAGTTAATTTCTGATGAGACTTAATCAGATTCTTTTTGGTTTGTTTGTTTTGTTGTCTGTGTATTTGTTAATTTAAATGAATTGAAATTAGCAAATGATAACTACATGTTAGTGCAAAACCATAGACACTCCATTTGTCTCGACTGCCTTGCCAGACATCAGCAGTTCCACTTCAAGTAGCATATTTAGCAATTTGGATACTGCTTCTGGATTGATTTAAGAAATTTCTGTGTATCTTTAAATGCTTTTCCCCCCTGTGAAAACGAGTTTCAGAATCAGCTGTAGCCATTGTAAATCAGTTGTTATTTCCTTTAGGTTCTTCACCTGTCAAGTAGTGCTCAGTGCTAGTACATACATTTAAAATGCATGAAGTGAACCACAAGATGTTACTTGTCCCTATGCTGAAAATCAGCTCATCTGCTTGAATGCTTTATTATTTAAGGTCCATTATGAGGCTTAGAGAATTAGATAACATCAAATGGAACAAGATACAAAAAAGACATAAAGCCCATCAGTGCAGTTTAATAATTGAACATGAGGAAAGTGTTGACCATAATATGAAGTAAAGTCAGTGGTTTGGATCAAAACCACGGGGAAACAAGGTGTATATTCTCAGAGAAATTATAGGAGAAAATGGTTATCTCAGAGGTACTTATCTCAAAGTTTGATTTGCAAGCCCGGTGAGAAAATATCCCAAGGCCACCTCCTCACATAGTCGTAAGAGGTTTTGAAGTAGCTAATCAAGTAAATTGCTCCCTTTGAATTTTAAGATTACCTTTCCAAGTTCTAGCTGTACACCTACCATTAAAACTTCAGCCATTACCTCTCTTTTGTAAAGCACCCTCCCAAAAGGGTCCTATTGCTTCATAGCTACCCTGCAAGATGAATAAAAATTCCTAATTTCGAGGACCTCGTCTTGTCCAGTAATGAGTATGATTGGAGCCATGCATCCAGATGGCCCTGTTGGCCAAAGCTCCACTGTTAATGTGAATTAATTGTGACTGTAGTGAGCAGCCTCTGGTTAAGATAATGACTTCACCTGAGGGGTCCTGAGTGGCAGCGAGGCAGAGGTAATTGTTCCGAACATCCCAGTGAGGCGCTCTCAGCGTGATCAGTCACCGCCTAGCCGTGTGCAAGTGTGTGTGTGTGTGTGTGTGTCAGTGTAAAACAGAGATGAAGGGAGGGAAAGACTGACTCCTTATTACTGCAATTTATCATGGATAGAAGTACTGTGAAGCTCAGCTCTGTTTTCTAGCCCCGGTGGAGCTTGCACCATGTAGAGATCTCTTGGATCGATTATGAAACTGAAAATGAGCTGAAATGTGCTCCATTTGATTCTTCCCACCTCCTAAAAAACTAATTTGTATGTTGTATAAAATATACAGTATTAAGGAACACAACATGCAAAAGACAATACAGTACACATTAAGGCTGGACCCGAATATCTGGATATCCGAACATTCGATTGTTACGGTGGTATCCGAATATTTACTTTGAGATCCGAATATCCCATCCTTTGCTTTGATCACTGCTTTACACAGTCTTGGCATTCTCTCCATGAGCTTCATGAGGTAGTCTCCTGAAATGGTTTTCCAACAGTCTGGAAGGAGTTCCCAGAGATGCCGAGCACTTGTTGGCCCTTTTTCCGTCACAAACGTGTGCGGTCATCACAAACCATCTGGATTGGGTTTAGGTCAGCTGACGCAGAACTCCATCACTCTCCTTCTTGGTCAGATAGTCCTTCCACAGCCTGGAGGTGTGTTTGGGGTCATTGTCCTGTTGAAAATAAATGATGCTCCAACTAAATGCAAACCAGATGGGATGTCATGTTGCTGCAGGATGCTGTGGTAGCCATGCTGATTCAGTGTTCCTTCAATTTTGAATAAATCCCCAACAGTGTCACCAGCAAAGCACCCCCACACCATCACACCTCCTCCTCCATGCTTCACGGTGGGAACCATGCATGTAGAGACCATCCATTCACCTTTTCTGTGTCACACAAAGACAGGGCGGGTGGAATCAAAGATCTCAAATTTGGACTCATCAGACCAAAGCCCAGATCTCCACTGGTCTAATGTCCATTCCTGGTGTTTCTGGGCCCAAACTAATCTCTGCTGCTTGTTGCTTTTCTTAGCAGCTATTGGACCATAAAGGCCTGATGGGTCAGTCTCCTCTGAACAGTTGATGTAGAGATGTATCTGCTACTAGAACTCTGTGTGGCATTTCTAAGGTGCTGTTAACTTCCCATTTCTGAGGCTGGAGACTCGGATGAACTTGTCCTCATCAGCAGAGGTGACTCTTGGTCTTCCTTTCCTGGGGTGGTCCTCATGTGAGCCAGTTTGGTCGTAGCACTTGATAGTTTTTGAGACTGCATTTGGGGATACATTCAAAGTTTTTGCAATTTTCTGGACTGACTGACCTTCGGTTCTTAAAGTAATGATGAAGTGTTGTTTCTCTTTATTTAACTGATTGGTTCTTGCCATAATATGGATTCTATATTTTAAAGACAAAACAGCCTCTCCTGAAAAGCATAGTTTTAAAAATGTCTTACAGAAAAAACTTAAAATAGAAGAACATATTTCTTACTGACATAACACAGCTTTGCATATGTGTGATTCCTTTTGATTAATTAATGATTTTTTTTTAAATGGGGCTTGATTCCAGAGATTTATTGCATCCGTGAAAATAATTTAATAGTACCACATGTTCAAGTGTGTGCGTGAAAGAGCAAATATCTTTTCAGAGATCGGCAGTGGCAAACGAGTCTGCAGCCATTTATGTGCAAGGCGACCTGGAGTGGATTCACACTGGGTAACGCTCATAATTTATATAAAAGTACACAGGAAAAATAGGCACCGCATCTGTTTTTCCATCATCACACGTGGAGCTGCAGGGGGAGCATGGCGGTGAAAGATGCCTGACCGCTGTGGATGTGGGCGCAGACCTGGCAGTTAACCTTTAAATGGCCTAATTAAACCACAGAGTCATTAGGAAACCCGTGATTAAATCAGAGCTGCTGCATGAGGAGAATGAAAGACGTCTTTTTAACAGGTTATCAGCAGATAGGCCTCTCTTTTCCTTAACAGACCGCTATTAAATGTCTTCTGTTTTGCAATATATTTGGTGAATTTGTGCATTGATATGTTTACTAACATCTGTTGTGAGTTAAACCTAAATTTCACTGATACTTCCTAACATGTGTGTATTAAAAACAGGTGAGGACACTTGCAATTTTTCTGTCATTGCTGGAAAGTGTTGATTTTATCTTAAATTCATTTCTGCACAATATAAAAAAACTTGTCACAGACTGCTGCAATTATGATCATGAGATGATGCAGTGACGTTCAGAATAAAGTTACTACATGCAGTAATTCAAATACAACCTGGATTACTATATGAATAAGAAAAGCACTCAGAGAGCGCAGTACTCCACCAAGGCTGCGCAGTCGTATCATTTCAGACGGATGAAATTCGAGGCAGAAATCACGGCAATAATGTGTCTTTCAGAATATAAAAACACCAAAATGAAAAAAAAATTACATCAAAAAATGAAATGGTACAAAAATTGATTTTATACCACGTGTTCTATTTATGAACGAGGCGAGCAGCACAAGCATGGCACTCTGAGAGAGCAGTACTCCGCCAAGGCTGCTCAGTCGAATCGTTGCCGACGGCTGAAATCGTGAAAAAATTTGTGACGGAAATCATGGCACTATAGAATGTAGCCATTTAATATAGATGTACCCACAAATGACCTTGGGCTGAACCCAGGTGTGTGTCCTGCATGTGTACGTTATGTACGGATACCGAATCACGTGACCTAAATATGTAGCGGGCGGCGGGAATTGATGGGACTCAGAAACACCCCCACAATTTAATCAATTGTTCCTTGTATCATTTCGGACAGATAAGTCCCGATAAATCCGCAGCGGTGGATTTGTAGTAGGATCGCAATCATGTGATCGAGAGCAGGCAGCTGACGCAGTGTTCATTTGTTGTCATAGTTACAGTGACGCTATATCGCAATGATACAGAAAGTGATCCTATGACTTGTTACCTTGTGTTGCCACGATGCATGATCTTTGTAGTTGGGCTGCAACTAACTTAATCTGTTGATTTTCCTGATGAGTCAATTAGTGATTTGGTTTGTAAAATTTCAATATGTAAAATTCCAGTCACAATTTTGCAGAAGCCAATGTGACATCATCAGATTGCTTTTTTTTGCCTTCCCTGAAAATGTCATCCAGATCTGTTGGTCGGTTTTTGAGTAATGTTGCTGACAGACAGACAGACAGACGCCGATCATCACATAACTCTGCCGTTCCTTGGTAGAGTAATTTTACAAAATTTGCAAACGACTTACAAAATGAATGCAAATTCAGTGCCTGGAATGATAACAAACATACATAAAACTAGAATTCATGCCTCAGAGCCATATTCCTCCACCAACCAGCAAAGTTGCATTTCACATTTATGTCTACCCTGACTCATAATATTCAAGGAATTTAATAGGTGGGCACCAAACAACCAACATCCTCGGGGGCTGAAACATTGAATCATGCAAGACTTGTGCCAACGGATGTTAAACTGCGACTTTGGAAACCCAACAAATGTACTTGAGAACATGTTTTTTAATCTTTTATAGGTACAAGCAGACATCTGTGCACTGGGTTGTGGGACAATACTGTCTCAAATATAAATAGAAAGCGTTGTATTCACATTGACAGTTTTCAGCATAATAGCAATACATTCTCAAACATTGCTAAAAAGTAAAGTGAGATTTCAGACCTATCTTGTGTCCACTGCATCTTTTTGAGTTAAAGCTTCATGTTTTCATCTTTCCACATCCACAATTTGACAGAAATCTCTTGCGACTTCACTTCCTGTGTGCTTTTGTGTTTGAACAGCTCAGTGTTTTCTCATTTTAAAAAACATATTGAGCGTGGAGCCGCTGCTCTCTGGGGTGTGTAAACATAAGAAAATAATCCCTGTCATATTGCCGGGACTTAAACCTGCCAAATAGCACTCACAGGCAACAAATCACTGCCTCAGCAGCTTCAAGTGCTGTGAGAATAATTAACACAAAACAGTCTTTTTAGGAGCGCGCCACAGGGCCGAACTGGGTGTCATTAAAGTGTTTAGTAACAAATTGATCCGGGTTCACTCGTCCCACCTCCGTGGCTGTCGCAGGGAGACAAGTCGAGATAAATGAAAAGCTGCCACAAACAAGGGGTCAGACTCCACTAATACAACTAGGTAAACAGCCACAAGCCAAGTGTTTTTGGGGGGATTTTCTTCTCGACAGTCAGTGTGTTTGACATTCACAGCGGACTGCGCCTCTTCCTCGCGTTGTGCTGATGCATTCAGATGTCTGATGATGTTCTCACTGTCTCCAAAATAATCAATTACGGCTGTAATTTCAGTGTTGTGCTGTCTGTGTTGTGTTTTAGGCAGCGGCGCAGCATGCTGGAAGCCACTCATGAATGTTAATGATTAAATCATTTCTCACTCAGACTCTCTTAATGTCAGCCAATGTAACAGAGCATGTTCTCAAAGCATGTCTGCCGCCACGAGGCTCCCCCGCCGCCTGGCTTACAACGCTGAAGACGATGAACAGCTCTCTTTTTAATTCGATGTAATTTAGTTTGGTAATGCCAGAAACCCTCCTGCTGATGCTTCAAAACTTGAAGAAAATTGTATATCTTCTTAGATTCAGTCAGCTTGATGTAACACTGTATTTGGTGTTTACAATCTTCCCGAAGACGAAATTGAACATTTTGTTCTCTCCGTCAGGGAAACTTTCACACGGCCCCGTTGGTAGCCACTCCTCTGACATTTACTGTGACATTTGACATTCTCAGACTCTGTCCTCCCGCTATCCAACACAATGGAGCATAACCAAAGATTAGAAATTACTTCACAAAATTCACATTTCTTACTACTGATAACACCACTGTGTAAAAAAGCCTAAATGTTAAAGAGCTTGTCCGTGTTTTGCTCAGTTAAACCTTGGGGTACATTTTCAAACTGAGCTCAGTGGAAACAGCACTGCAGATTCTGATGCTTTGTATTCCTGTCTTGACTGCTTCTGCTTCCTAATCTCATTTTACAGCCAGTTATTGAATGATAGGTATCAGCTGTGTGAGGGAAGTGTGTGATTTGCCAAACATGGCTCTTAGTGGGGGCAAAACTGGTGTCACTGCAGTTTGCTGTAAGGGCATTTAAGTTCCATGAGCCAAAGATCCGAGAAAATAATATATATAGTACTGTTCAAAAGTTTGGGATCACTTAGAAATGTCCTTAGTCTAGACATTGTTAATGCGGTAAATGATGATTCTAGATGGAAATTCTTAATGGAATATCTCCATAGAGGTACAGAGGAACATTTCCAGCAACCATCACTCCTGTGTTCTAATGCTACATTGTGTTAGCTAATGGTGTTGAAAGGCTCATTGATGATTAGAAAACCCTTGTACAGTTATGTTAGCACATGAATAAAAGTGTGAGTTTTCAAGGAAAACATTAAATAGTCGGTTTGAACAGTAGTATATATAGTAATGGCACATTGAGAAAGTCTTAATGTTAAACTACAAAGAGAACACAGTGGACCTGTCAGGGTTGATGGTATCTCTGGGAACATCTGTGCAAGATAATTTAGTCTCCTTGAGAGTAATTATGTCACAAATTGACCAAATGCCTTTATCTAATCAGTCATCTGTTCACTGAAGGACAAAGCCTGCAAAGTATTGTTTGAAGATTACAAAGGATTTAGAGAAGAAATAATCCATGAGACATGAAGAACATCATTTTGAATCAATTCAAATTCAATTTCCAATCAAGGTATCTTAAAAAATGAAAGCCGTCATCAGCTCAAAACTGAAGCTGCCACAAAACCCAAAAAACACACTCTTACAAAAGTACTTGATTGCCGCAGAATAAACATTTGGCTGCCACAGTTTCTGTAGAAACTTAACTCATGAGAAAAACAGCAAGCAATGATGGTTTGATTAATAGCAGAGATCTCAGAGGACTAAAGACTAAAGCCTGTTTTACAGCTGGCAGAAGCTTTGGTCTCAGGTGGTGTTCATATCTTCTGAAAAATGAAGCACTCCCAATCAAATGACATTTAATTTACCTTCATCTAATCGCCCTTCGGAAACTCACATCATCATTTTCATTTGCACATTTAGAAACTGCCTGTCTGATCTGACACAGCCAAAGTTAAGCTTTTGTTAAGTCAGCTCCCCAGAAACAACTGAGTTTGGGTTTAGGGAAACATCATAATGTGGTTTCAAGCGCTCATATTCTGCTTTTGGGGTTTTCCTTCCCTTTAGTGTGTTGCAGGTTTTTGTGAAGCTCAAAGGGAGTTCTTCTCTCCAACAGAAAACTCTGCTCCTTGCATGCCTGAGACGCCTCATTTAAAGTCCATGCTTGTCTTCTAACCCTATCAAACAGAGAATGAGCAGCTTCCTCTCTGTCCACTATTATTTCCTTAGTAGAGCTTTTTCTGTTAAACCCACATCCTTAAATATAGAGATCTGAAGTTACTGTACAGAACCAATGTTACCTTGTTTGTTTGGTCCAGCTGAACAACAATCAGAGCAGACTGGACATTTCAGGAGGCAGATCTTAAAGAGACAGCAGCTAAAACAGAACGTTTCAGAGAGACGTGCTGCAGGAAGTTGCAAAAAGTCACACACACTAATATTTCATTGGACCACCTTTAGCTCTGAGTACGGCACTCATTTACTGTGGCGTCGTTTCTATAACCTTCTGCAAAGTCACTGCATTTATTTCTGTCTAGAGCTGCATTAATTTTCTACCAAGATCTTATATTGATCATGGAAGATTTGGACAAAGTCTTCTCCAGAACATCCCAAAGATTCTCAGTGGGGCTGAGGTCTGGACTCTGTGGAGGACAATCCATGTCTCATGCTAACTGATCCACTCATTCTCAATGTAAGCCCCATGAATCCTGGTGTCGTCATCTTGGAACATGTCCGTGCCATCAGGGAAGAAAAGCGCCACTGATGGAAAGACCTGGTCATTTGCTGAACAACTGTTTTCTCTGGCGATGGTTCGGTGTTGGTTTATAAAATGTTCTGAAGGAGCCACACTGTGTCAGAAATAAGAATTGGCTGTTTTGTGCTTGCCTTTGTGAGTACATCCAGTGGCTGGAAGCTGCTGCTCAGGCTGTTATTAAAGATAGAGGTAAATTTATATGCCGTCTTTCTGAACTCATGCAATGAAAATCTGAGAGAGAAAAAAAAATTGCTTGGTGAAAAACAACCGTCAAAATGCAAGTACTATAAAAACAGCCTAAAATACATCTGGAAACATAACATTACAGCTTCTGCACTTTTGTTTACCCGTCAAACAGAACAGATGATGAGTTTGCTATTTATGGCTCAATGGCTGCGCCAAACTCACATCTCTGTGCAAGAATCTTGATTGGTTAAATTGGCAAGGTAAATGCAAGAGCCTCGGTGTTCTGCCAGAACGGGAACATCTCTTTCAGTGAAGAAGTTGGCCACACAGAGCATGTGTCACATCAAGCAACCACTTTTAACATCTATAGCCACAATCTTTCCCTTAAGTTAATGAAATATGCCAAATATCCAGCAGCACATCAGAAAATAGTCAAATAAATGTAGCTTCAACAGTTATATGGGTTTTTTAGGAAGAAAGTGATCAAATAAACTGTTAATGTAAGACGACGTGTTGCTTCTAGAGCAAGGGTGTCAAACATGCGGCCCACGGGCCAAAACCGGCCCTCCAGAGGGTCCGATCTGGCCCGTAGGACGACTTTATAAAGTGTAAAAATTACAGAGAAGACATTAACTGCAAACTGTAAATTTGTAAAACTGTAAATGTTAAATAATTTCTAGACCATGACAAGTTGTTTTGATCAGAAAGTAAAATACTACATTGCTCATTGTTTTTTTGTCGTTTTGTCTCATTTTTGTAATATTTTGTCTTGTTTTTGTTGGGTTTTTTTGTCTGACTTTTGTTGTTTGTCTCATGTTTTTTGTCATTTTATTCCTTGTTTTTGTCATTTTGTCTTTCCTTTTGGTCTCGCTTGTGTTTGTCTTTTTTTGTTCGTTCTGTTTCTTGTTTTTGTCATTTTTGGTCTTGTTTGTGTCATTTGTGTTATTTCTTGTCTCGTTTTTGTTGTTTGTCCACTTTTTGTCACTGTAACTTTTTTGTCTAATTTTTGGTCACTTTTTTTGTTTTGTGTCATTTGTCTCATTTTTGGCATTTTGTTTCTCGCTTTTGTCATTGTAATTCTCATTTTTGTAATATTTTGTCTTGTCTTGGTTGTTTTTTTGTCTTTTTGGTCTGATTTTTGTCATTTTGATCATAAAGTAAAATACTCTATCATTCAGTTCCAGATATCTGTGACTAAATGTTTTGTACCTTTTTGTAGAAACTCTGTGATCTGGAAGTTGTAATGTGTAAATGATAAACTGAGGCAGAATATTGTTGAAATTGAATTTATTTTTCTTAAGAAATTGCAGGTTGTTCATGATGTTTTGTAAAAAGATAATTCTGTAAATGTGAACATTTTTAGAATGTACTTTTTTGCACTAAAACAAGGGGAAAATTAGGGGTTGTGGTTATTTCCAGGTTATTATGCTGTGATTTTGCTGGTCAATCGAGATCATATTGGGCTGAATGTGGAACCTGAACTAAGATGAGTTTGACACCCATGTTCTAGACTGTAAGTCCAAAAATGAGAATAAACCATTACATTTTTTTCCTTAGAAGTTATATCATAATTTGTCCTGAGCAAATTTGTTTTGACAATCAAGTGGAGATGTAATTATAGTACAAATCAGGCCTAATAAGAGACCAAGAGGCTTCTTTCTTTGTGTTCGGGAGACTAATGAAAATACCAGTGGGAAAACACAAATAATGTTGACAGTGATTACTTTTGTGTTTACAAATTTGCATTAACATAATCAGAGACTACCCCTTCATCATCCAGAACTGCCTTCTTTCAGCGGAACAGTTTGTAACCTATAACTGCCATCAAAATGTTTTTAAAGCGGAGCTGATTTTCCAGCTAAATTCTAATGTCCCAGCAGGCTCAGCCACAGAGCAAATGCTGTTTGTTTCATTCCACAATTCTACTCCAGACATAAACAGAGACACTCTCTCAGAGACGAAGGCAATCTCGCATACAGATGATGAAACATGTATGTATGTTGGGAATAAATTGCCAATGAAAATAAAACCAAATGCACCAGATTGTATTGAATCTAAAAAGGCTCCTGACAAAAGGTAGAGACAATGTTTGGCATGGAGTCTGGTATGAATTTTTAATGCCACAGGAGGCTCCCAAAAATCCTAAAAGAACATTGCGCAATTAAATGATTGCATTATTGTCCAAATAGCAGCTGGCTGTATGCACATGTGGTTTGTATCAGTTGCATGAATTGAGTCTGCTGAGCCACTCAGCACGGCGGCTGATTATTTCACCCTTTTGTTGGTGAATTCCCTGTTCTGGTGGTCTGCCAAACAGCCCTCTGGTTTTGGCTTCACAATTTCACGGTGCTGAGAACAATGCACCAAAATGGGACACGTTGCTCTAATGGGAGAGAGTAGACAATTGTAAGAGAATGCTATTATTCAATCAGAAACGAGCTAAAGTGGACAGGAGTGACCGCTTTCTGGAATCATCCGTTATTAAAAACTGTGACAATAACAAGCAGCAGCCCAACTAGAAGCTCTACAGATGTGTTTCCATATAGTTCTTCAATAAATCCAGAATAAATCTGAAGTGTTGCCAAGGATTTCAGAAAGGTAAACAAAAGGGAATTAGGCTCAATTAAGTAGGATGTGTAGCATCATCAGAAGGTGGTGGTAAAAGCTATGTTATCCATGAATGTGAAGAAGCCAGAAACAAAACCATCCATCCATTATCTGTACATCGCTTAATCCTCATTAGGGTTATGGAGGGGTGGAGTCTATCCCAGCTGACTGAAGGCGCTTTTCCACTAGCATCTACTCCACTCCGCTCAACTCCAGCTGAGTCAAGTGACGGCATCATGTAATAGTAATAGAGTACTAATCATTCTAAGGCTGAAGTTTCATTTTCACTCACTGTTTACTTGAGTTTTTACTTGCTGTTTGAACATCAAAACAAAACACTTAACCCTTTGATGCGTAGACCACATCAGGAGATACCCATTTTCCATTGGATTTGGGTCACTTTTGACCCAGGTTATGCATCAAAGGGTTAACAGAAATATTCTTTGGGCTAAAATCAGTCCTTTCGCAATGCTAACTGTAAGTTTGGTAGACTTAGGCATCAAAAATAACTGATTTGGTTAGGGTGAGTAGGGTTAGGGTTAGGAATTTATCATGGCTTTGAGTTAGCTAACAACACCCTTTCACAATAAGTTTGGAGTTTCTCATCTCTTCTTCAGGGTTACCATGTTGATGAAGAGCAGCAGATGGAAAGCGGTACATACATTGATCGACTGGGAGAAAATATAATAGCGTCAAAGCCTACTTGAGAAAGCAGTTTAAATATGTAGGAAGGTAACTTTTGGGAGACAGGAAGCTGGATTGCTCTGGTCAGATAAAAAAAAAGTTTGCAGAAAATGAAAAGGAAAAAGCTTCTGTTCTTAGTATCCTTTGCCATAAATCCACAGGTTTTAACATATAAATGTGTATTAGTTCATATACATAGAGGTACTTCATATGGAACTACTGGATTTAACTTTTTCCCCATTCATTAGGATAAAATGTCCTGTTCCCTTTCATACTCATATATACATGCTGGGTCTTGATTATCACATGGCTTTGGTTGGCTTGTTTCCTTTCATGCCACTGCTGTTTTTTTTCTTTCTGAATATCATTCCTGCAGAGTAGCTGCACCATAGTAACCATGGCTCCAAAATTAACTTGCCACTCTTTCATTACAGCTGTTATTGTTATCCTCCTTCCACTGCAGTTTTGAGTTTTCCTTGGCTGCACTGTTGTGCTATAGGTAGCATAAGGTGAATGAAAGATGTGGTCAGTGACAAAGACTGGATAAGCATTGAGCTCCAGCAGCAGAAGAGGCAAAGTCTTTGCAGCAACAGTGAGGAATATCCCTGAACTTTATGACGTCAGAGTATTCAAAATTTTCTCTATTGCTGTTTTAATGATACAGGTTCTTTAGGGAGCTAATTAGGCATTTACTTTAATTTTATTTATATATATATATATATCTATATATATATATATATCTATATCTATATATATATATATATATATATATATATATATATATATATATATATATATATATATATATATATATATATATATATATGTATTTGTATAAATATATGTGATACCAGTTATGTAGCTGCAGTATTGGTGTGCAATACCAGTGTTAAAAATCAAGCATTAAAAATCAACAACACAGTGATCAGCTGTTACACAAGACCCTGTGATTATGTGGTGGAAAAAGGAAACTATACTAGTCATACAACTGTGAAATATTGCGTAGATTATTAAATTGCAACAAGATGTGAGCAATCAAGCAGCATGAGTCTCAAAGCAGGACTTGTTCCAAAAACATTAATTAGAATTATTTCAGAAAGATTAATTACAAATTTCAGACTGAATAATTAGTCAAGGAGACGTGCTGTAGCTTTCCTGGAAGTATAATTAAACCAAAACGGCAGGTCAAGTAAAATCTGAACAACTAGTGGAGTTATGAAACACATTTCTACATACTTATGTAAAATCCCAAATATGATTGATATCAAGACAATAAAGTAAAACAGCTTTAAAATGATGTTACTTTTTAAAAATAAATTCTACAAAAACGAATATAATAAAAGCTAATATACAAATAAAAGTAAATCCTTATTGCAATACAGTGACTTGTTAAGAGTCATGCTAATGTAGAAAATACAGATAGACGCTATGAGGATGAATAATGAATATTATACATAAATACATGAGCATGTACAGTATTTTAAATTATATATACATGCAGTTTGTTCTCTCTTCCTTCTGGTGCATTCTACAAGGAGACATTTTTCTTTATTATCTGTGAAATCCATCTCACATTATAAGAATAAAAGCCATAATCATTTGAGTGTTTGTGTCGTTTTGCTATTTTTTTTGTCTCACTTGTGTCATTTGTGCAATTTTTGGATTCATTTTTGTCATTTGTCCATTTCTTTGTCACTTTGTAACTTTTTTGTTAAATTTTGTGTCTCTTTTTAGTTTTGTTTCGTGTTGCTTGTCTCATTTTTTGTCACTCCGTGTCTCATTTTTGTAATATTTTGTCTAATTTTTGCAGTTTTTTTGTCTTTTTGTCAGATTTTTAGCGTTTTGATCATAAAGTAAAATACTGTATCATTCAGTTCTAGATAGTTATGACTAAATGTTTTGTGCCTATTTGTAGAAACACTGATCTGGAAGTTGTGATGTGTAAATGATGAACTGAGGCAGAATATTGTTGTAATTTAAATTATTTTTCTTAAATTTCAGGTTGTTCATGTTGTTTTGCAAAAAGATAATTCCTTAAATGTGAACATTTTCAGAATGAACTTTTTTGCACTAAAACTAGGAGGGGAATATGGAGTTGTGGTTATTTACAGGTTATTTTGCTGTGACTTTACTGGTCCGGTCCACTTGAGATCATATTGGGCTGAATGTGGAACCTGAACTAAGATGAGTTTGACACTCCTGGTCTAAACCAACATGTGCTGCGCTGAGAGGCGGGGACGCAGACGGGTCTCTCCTGGGGAACACTCCGGTCTGCACTAGAAGCAGTAATCCCGTTACCGACACCAACCGGCAGTGTCAACGCGACGCGCCTCGCTATTGGACGCAGTGGGGGCTGGACTCGTGCACTACCGCCAGCTGTTCTCCAAACGCAGGGAGCGCGTGTGGCCAGTCGCTCCTCGGTGCGCGCCGGATATGGATCAGGACGCAGCGCGCCTCCCCGCTGTCTGCCGCGGACAGGCTGCACTCCGCGGCGCATAAACGGCTGTCCAGATGAACCGCCGCCCTACCGGCTCCTCCGGCGTGCAATGGCTTAACAGGAGAGACATGAGTGTCCGGACGGATGACAGCATCACCTTGTGCCAGAGGGCTCTCCAAATCGTTACGGAACTTTGTCTCACGGGACACGTCGACCGGGAGAAATGCTCGGATATATTCCCGCTGGAGAGCAACATACTAGGTAAAGGACATGCAGGTAAATGGAAAAAAGTCATTCTTTTTCTTTCCCTAAACCTCCCCGATTAGTCACTTTTCTCTGTTCTTATGAAGTAGTTGCAGGTTTGGCGCGTAAAGGAGAAACTAATGACAAAGTGGCACGAGTTAAAACTCCACTGCGCCACTTAGTTTGCTTTATTTTTCCCGTGCAGAGCAGTTCTCAAAGTGCTCATCTACCTGTTACGCATCTTGCAGCAGCTCAGCGCGCACTGGTGGAACAGCAACAGTTGGACAACAGACTGAGGGGAAATAATGATCAGTCTTTCTGTCGTCTTTCTGTCCTGCAGTCTGGTTTATTACCTCATTTAAATAAGCTGCATGTATGAGCTAATTAAGCCTCCTTGCATATCCAATCTGTGCACATTTTGCATTTTAATATCAGCAAGAGCAGGAAATGTCAGCAGCACACAGGAGCTCAGAGTGATATTTTCCCTCTTTGTGTGATTTTCTTGATGCTGTGGCTCCTTGACTCTGGTTTTACGTGACTTTTTATCAACCAGGTGCACATGCTGCCCCCTCTTTCTTACAGCTTGCTTTCTCTCCTTTTTTCTCCCTCTCCCTTGCATGTTTGTCTGTCACATTTTGTCCCTCGCCTGCTTCTCCTCTCCTGTCTGTGGTGTCACCTGTGGGCTAACTGTAGACATCTCTATTAGTCTCCTTGCTGTGGTCGTGGGTTTCTGTGGCCTCGCCCTGTTGGTAGTCTCTCTCTTTGTGTTTTGGAAGCTGTGTTGGCCCATTTGGAGGAGCAAGGCTCTGCCGGCCCACGCCGAAAATGGCCTCCGGGTGGGTTTCCCCGATGTCCCTCCGCCCAACCCCACGGCGGTCGCCGAGTGCAAAGCGGCCGAGGCGGAGAAGAAGTACCCGCTGGAGGTGAAGGTGAACGGACGGAGCTCTGTCAAGCTCCTGGAGGCGGCCATGAAGATCAGCCAGACGTCTCCGGACATCCCTGCCGAGGTGCAAACAGCCCTGAGGGAGAAGCTGAGCCAGCAGGTGAAGATCCAGAGGCAGACCACCGAGCCAACCTCCTCCTCCAGGTACCCTCACATGAAGCAGCCGCCATCCCCACCCCTCCCAGTCTGCCCCTGCACTGAGGACAGAATGCTCTATTTACACAAAGCACATAGCTGCTTACAATTACAGTGCAACTCACTGCAAAACTCTAAATCTTACCAAGTCTGTCTGTCTTATTTTTAGTCAAAATGTCTCACTCCACTTGATTTAAGATAAATTCACTCAACAAGAGACATTTCAGCAGATGGAGGGACTTGGTTTAACCCTCATGTTGTCCTGCGGGTCAAAATTGACCTGTTTTAAAGTTTGAAAATGTGGAGGAAAAAAATATATTTTCACAGTGAAACTTCTGATGTCCACATTTTCAACATTTTTGGGAAATCTCTGAAAAAATTTTTTGTGGAAAAAAAATGTTTAAGAGCGTTCACAAAAAAAAACTACCAAAATCCAGCAAATTTTGCTGGATTTTGGTTGATTTTTTGTGAATGTTCTTAAAGAAAATATTAGAAGTTTTACTGATATATATGGAATCACTTTAGATATTTTTAGGATTTTTTGGAAGATTTTTACTCATTTTTTTAAAAAAATATTTACAAGAATTTTCTTGCCAAATTGGGGGATTTTTTTTTACCTCCCGTTTTGGTTTAATTTTTTTTTAAAAATAAAACATTTAAGGGAAACATTTAAGGAATTATTGGAATTTTCTTTTTGAAGGTTTTGCAAATTTTCAGAAATTTGGGGATTTTTTTTGCTGAATTTTTGGATTTTTTTCAGACAAGGAAACTATATTTTTTGGTGCTCGTAAATGAGGATAACAGGAGGGTTAAGACAATCCATCTTAAATATCTTGTTAAGTCAAAAAATCTTGAAATTGTCTTTTTTTTTTGTTGTATTTTATAAGAAAACTCAAAATAAGTTTAATACATCTCAAATTAGCAGGTTACACATGAAAGCGAAAATCTACTTTTGAGTGAAAAACTGCTATTTTTTTTTTTTAGCGTATCTGGCTTATTTTAAGACACCTCAGCTTGACAATCCTGGTAAAATGTAGCTTAAAATAAGTTTTCCCAGCTAATTCTGAGACCTCAATATTCTAAATATCACATCTTATTTCAAGAAATCTTACCAAGACATTTTTGACTTGCTCTATTGGCAGATTTTTTCACTTATTTCAAGGTAAAAGTTCCTTGAAATAATTTTTTTTTCTTGTTTTGAGGGGCATTTTTTCCAGTGTAGCAGCCTTTTTGAGCCCACTTTGGGGTTTATTTCCACCAACCCCTGCCTCATACATAACTGATGCTCACACAAACGCTGTCCTGACCGTTCGTGACAGCGTTGAAACTGCGCCCGGGGTGGATTTGGCACGTGTCACGTAGATCATCAGTGGCTGGCTGGTGACCTTGAGATGCTGTTGCACATGAAAAAATATCTGAATCTGGAGCACATCTGAAATGTTGCTGCAGTTTGAACCCTGTAATCACAGTCAAGCTGCTATGGAAACGACAGGAAGCAACCCCAGTAATTAAACAATCGGCTCGTGCTTGTCTTTGTTTCCCAGCGCTGTGTTTAAACTGGAACATCCGTAACAAGCGTCGCTGTGGGGAGGGAGCTGTCACGGTCAAACACTGGGTTTCTTGTGAGACGCACCAGGCAGCTGTTCTCAGTTTCTCACACGACGCCGATATCGACACGTGCTTTGGTTTGTTGTTAGGCTCGTTAATTAAATTATACTGCCACCAAGTTCTCCATGAATTAGCCACCCACCAGTGGCACAGGAAGGCCGGGTTATAGATTACAACGCCCACTTTCTCGATCCTTCCGCCCACTTTTTTGACAGTGATTCACCGATTATTACCATTTGAAAGATTAAAAGTCAAAACTACCCACAACATGCAACAGTAGATCAAGGTTAATTATTGTTTTAGGGCCAATCTTAGCTTAACCCTAGTGTCGTCCTGCGGGTCAAAATTGACCCGTTTTAAAGTTTGAAAATGTGGGGAAAAAAATATATATTTTCACAGTGAAACTTCTGATGTCCACATTTTCGGGAAATTTTTGAAAATTTTTTGATGGAAGAAAAGAAATGTTAAAAATGTTTCTTAAGAACATTCACAAAAAATAGATTTTTTGTGAATATTCTTAAAGAAAATATTACAAGTTTTACTGATATATATGTAATAATTTTAGATATTTTTAGTATTTTTTTGAAGATTTTTACTCATTTTTAAAAAATATTGAGAAGAATTTTTTTAAAATAAAACTTTTAAGGCAAACTTTTAAGGAATTATTGGAATTTTCTTCCTGAAGGTTTTGCAAATTTCCAGAAATTTGGGGATTTTTTTGCTGAAGTTTTGGATTTTTTTCAGACAAAGAAACAATATTTTTGGGTGCCCATAAATGAAGACACTCTACAGCAGGGGTGTCAAACATGCGGCCCGCGAGCCAAAACTGGCCCTCCAGAGCGTCCAATCTGGCCCTCAGGACGACTTTGCAAAGTGTAGGAATGACAGAGAAGACATTAACCGTAAACTTTAAATTTGTAAATCTATAAATTTAAAATAATTTCTAGACCTTGACAAGTTGTTTTGATCATAAAGTAAAATACCAGAATGCTCATTGTTCTTTTGTCGTTTGTCTCATGTTTTTGTCGTTTTGTTTCTGTTTTTTGTCGGTTTGCGTTTCCTTTTTGATTCGCCTGTTTTTTGTTTTATTGTTGTCATTTTGTGTTTAGTTTCATTTCTTGTTTCGTGTATCGTTTTTGCCGTTTTGTGTTTTTTTGTCTCGCTTATGTTGTATGTCCATTTTTTTGTTGTTTTGTAAGTTTTTCTGTCTAATTTTATGTCTCTTTTTTGTTTTGTTTCGTGTTGTCTTACTTGTCATTTTTTTCTTGCTTCTGTCATGTGTCTCATTTTTGTCATTTTGTGTTTTGCAACTTTTTAAGTTTTAAGAGTGAGGAATCTGACTCCTGCCATTAGTTGCTCATTTCAGACAGCTTTGTTCTCAACAAACAACAGCCTCCAGGCAGCAATCTTTCTGTGGATTATCCATTATAATGACAATTCCACATGTCGCTGTTGCTGCTTTTGAGGAGCCACTTGTTGCTGCATCTTGGGTTTAGCTCTGCCCAAGACAATTACGATTGGTTTAGAAAAAGTTTCATACAAGCTGGATCGTTTTTTTCCACCTATACTCTAGATGTCATGAACCCAGCAGAGGTTCTGTAGATTAAAGGAGATTTAAAGTTTACAGCATCAAAAGATGATGAACCTTGAAGCAAATTGTTAGCACTAATCTGTGTTCAATTCTGTGCTTTCGCCATTGTTTCCCATTCCCCTTGAGGTTTGTGCCGACTCTTAGACAATGCTGGGGCCTTTTATGTTGTTCATAAGAGTTGAATGTAGTATTTAATCGTAGGCTTTGCTTCTTGAACCATATCATTTGTGCCACGACTGCCGGATCGCTGTGATTGTCTTACTGTCAGAAAGGAGGATGGCCAGTTGCTAGGTGACGAGATTGGCGAGTCAATCACAGCTGTGGTTTTCTCAAAAGATGTCAATTTCGCTGAAAGTTGCAGCATTTAGGTAATTGGTACTAGGGCTCAAATATGAATGCTCGAGTTGTTTTTCAGTATCCAAAAATCACAGGCAGTGGTGGCATAAGTTTGTCAGCTTGACCTTTTGTGACTTGATCTTGCTTGGTGCCATTTTCAGAGCTGTTTTTTTTTTTTTTTTTGGCAAAACAATACGTTGGACTGGAAGTGTGACATTTTCTTATATGGGAGTCTAAAAAAATCAAGACTGTGATGTGTTGACTTTAAACTACTCACTTAACAAGCTTCAAAAGGACAATATTGGGTTTGTTACATTAAGCACATTGATACCTCTGCTCCTCTTAAGTGGGACTGACTCAGCCACTTTAGGCCTCCAGTAATTTGGCACTACTGTATATCAGGGGGACTATCAGGTTCAATAAATGTTTATATGCTTCAATACTCGGTTTTTGCTTTGTCCTGAGGGCCGAAGACCAGTCGATGGTAATTTTGGAGCTATTCTCCACACTATTATGCATGGTTTTTAGATGTAGGACTCTCCTGACAAACCATTAGTGCCCATCATAACAAAAGCCACTCATGCGTGACACCAAACACACTCGAGACATTTACCAGATGCCCTCTACCCTTTTCAACAGGCACAATTCATTCCGCCGCCACCTGCCTCGTCAGATGAATGTCACCAGTTTTGATTTCAGCATGGACACAGTGCCTCTCCGCCAGTCCTCTACAGTGAGCATTGGAAGAATAAAACCTGAGCTCTACAAGCAGAAGTCTGTGGACTCAGAGGATGAGGCCAAAGAGTCCGTGGAGACGTGTGGAAAGCTGAGCTTCTCGCTTCGCTACGACTACGAGGAGCAAGCTTTGGTGGTGAGGATCCTCAAGGCCTTAGACCTGCCCGCCAAAGACTTCACAGGCACCTCCGACCCCTACGTGAAGATCTACCTGCTGCCCGAGAGGAAGAAGAAGTTCCAGACCCGAGTCCACCGCAAGAATCTGAACCCCATGTTTGACGAGACCTTCTCTTTCCCCGTGGTGTACGACGAGCTGTGCAACCGCAAGCTGCATTTCAGCGTCTACGACTTCGATCGATTCACGAGCCACGATATGATTGGTGAGGTGGTGGTGGACAACCTCTTTGAACTCTCTGATCTTTCCAGGGAGGCGGTGGTCTGGAAGGATATTCACGCAGCAACGACGGTGAGTGGCCGTTTACACCGAGACGCCGCCAAGTCCTCACATATGTGGAAAACGTTGCTATACAAGAAACGGTGCAACAGGCTTCTGTGCTGTCGCTGAGGGAAAAACAAGTAGCATATGGAAATTTATACTGTTTTTAGAAAGGTCTGATGGAGAAGCATTGTACTGATTCACCTCTGAGAGCTTGAATTCTGGCAGGTTGAACACACTGTATTCTTCAAATGCTTTGGGAAAAGGATTTAATCAGTCAAGCACCCACTCACATTTCCCAGAAACTGCTGGGTTTTCTGCAGACGTAATTAGAGCAACACAGAGTATAAATATCCAACAACAACAATGGAAACTCTAATGCAGGTAGACAAACAGGGTAAAACAGACAGCATGTCCTCATATGAACTCTCCCCAGAAAAGACCTGATAATTTACCCCTGAACGCATTCACTTCTACATTACCGCTTATCATAATATGTTCACACCTCTCTGCTTTGTTGATGATTGTTTTCATTGTGATAAACACTAAGCCTTTGTTTTCTGGTCACTTTAGATTCTGTAGACTAAATTAGTTGCAATACAATAACTACAAATCTTCACTTTGCTTCAGGATTAACTTGACTGGATTTTCTTTCTCTCTCTACCAAAAAAAAGTCACTACTTATTTGCCTTCACATGTGAAAAGTTCATGATTTTTGCTGCTGTTTTGTAAAAACAAGATTTCAGGACAGAAATTACATTCCTATACAACTAAAATCCATTCTCATCTATGTCTCGAGGGAAATGTCCTTCCTGCTGGACTACTTTGAATACGTTTTAAAATTAACAACTTTCCCCCTCATTTTGTTGCTTTACTGCTGCTCCTTTTCAGTCTGCCAATCATGTATTAGATGGGGCGGGACCAGAGAACCTTCAAACATGTCGAAAAAGGGTGTAGAATGTTCTGAAATATAACCTTGTTATTTTGGAGCCTAAACCTAAGCAAACAGTGAGTGAAAACCAACAGTAAAAAACAAGTACTTAAGTCCAAAAATAGTGGAATTAAAAAGGCCAGTCTCCTAGGTGACTTGCTGACTTGTGCTTCCATCCACCTCTCCAGCAGCCTTAGTTGAACTTTTTGGTTCAACCTTTTTGGGCGAATGCAGTTTAGTTGCATAGAAATGTAATTTCTGGAAGACTGGATTGGCTAACACAGACTCACAAGTTATATTTTAGGTTATGAGTACATATTTGTGGCCCCATTGGAAAGTCCACCAATGAGACGTTTTCAGTTTAGTCTATAAGTTAACAGGACATTCGCTGACTCCCTAAACATTGGTGAAATTTGATGACAAGACAAGAGAACAGTGATTTATGCTTCATGCGTGATTGTCACCAGAGAGGGTCTTTAAGAAATTCAGGGGTTCATAATACAAAGTAAAATTCAGCTTTTGATGACGATGACTGTATGTACAAGAGTCTATGGCAAACCATCCAAAAGTTGTTGAGATATTTCTGTTTGGACCAAACAAACCAACAATACCATCCCTAGAGACAACAATTAAGAACTTAGTGCTTCTCAACTAGCAGATCAGACAACAGTGTAATAATAACAATTAACAGCTAAGTTTAGGTGCCTATACAGCATTGAAGGATTGAAAGAGAACACTATCACAATAGCCTGTGGCACAATGCTAATTAAATGCTCAGTACTTGGTGACCGAATATGACCTCTGTTATAAGTTGACCTGTTTATTCCTCTGCTCTCGCATTTCAATTCACAGAATGTGGTCAAACCATTTAAAATGTGCTAAATTGATTGTGTTGTGCTTCTTTTTTGTCCACCAGGAGAGTATTGACCTGGGAGAGATCATGTACTCGTTGTGCTATCTCCCCACAGCAGGGAGAATGACCCTGACAGTCATCAAATGCAGGAACCTCAAAGCCATGGACATCACAGGCTCTTCAGGTAAAATAAGGCACACATCAAAAGCAAAACTTGGATATAAATTAAAAGTCTTAGCTGACTCAGGGAACAATAAATAACCTTCCCTTTGGCATTTGTTTCTAATTCCAAATGATGTACAAATGAACAAATGATTAATTAACAGCGAACTTGTGTCTCACAGATCCGTATGTGAAGGTTTACCTAATATGTGATGGACGAAGGTTAAAGAAGCGAAAAACAACCACCAAGAAAAGCACACTTAATCCAGTGTACAACGAGGCCATCATCTTCGACATTCCCCCAGAGAATGTGGAACAAGTCAGTCTGTCCATCATGGTGATGGATTACGATCGGTGAGTTCAATGCTATATTCTTAAACACAACTACGTAGTTTTGGTGGCTTAACCAAACCAGAAAGTGTTTCAAAACCAAAACCGAACTAATATCTAAGACCAATGGTCCCTCATCTGTCATGGGACACAATACTGGTCTTCATTGTGGAAGTCTGGATGCACGCTTAAGCCTTCATCTTGTTCTACTTTCTTACATTGACTTTCTGGTTCTTTGAAACTGGACACCATTCCCCCAATGTCAAAGGGGAGAAAAAACATTAATTTCAACTTACGCCTCCCTTAAAATGTAATTGAGAATACTGAGTTAGTTGTAGAGGAACACTTTTGGAAGCACGGTTGAGACTGGACAAGGTGTATCAGGTCATGGGTGCACCAGGAATTAGTCCCTCAGGGGTTTTACTGTCAAGAAAGAGGTTTACATCCTGAGGTGAGTCTGATAATTAGGCATGGGTTTTTTGCTCCACTCCCAGATTTGGCACCGTGTCACTTCTTCTGGTCGCCATTTTCACACAGTTTAGGAGATTCAGTGCTCATCGCAGATGGCGCTTGACATGTTTACATAACAGGATTTCCAGGAAGCGTTGCAAGCACTGCAGGAGGGCTGGGAGTGGTGCACAGGGAGGCTCCTTCAACAGCTACGATGGCCAATTTTAAATCAGATACAGCTCGGGATTTTTACAGGTGAACTCTCTGCGCTAATAGAGGTCAGTTAGCTTTTTTTGGTTCCGACCTTCACAAACTTCCACTTTTCTTTCAAGACATTTAAAGCTGGTGAAATATGCATTCATATTTCAGATTAGTCAAATTAATACTCAGAGTCATCTCTCAAGTCAAAGCAAAGTTGTACTTGGACTGACAATATGTGGAAACAGTTCTTTCGCAGTGGTATTATCAGTTTTATCATGATCAGTGTTATCAGTTTATGAGCAGCCAGTTTCAACCGGCTGCTTGCAAAACCAACTTGTTATATTTTCATGGTCAAAGTTAATCATGGAATTTTACTGAGTAGGTTGGGTTATATGAGTTCACAGTCATACACTTATACAGTAGGTTGAAATCAAAAAGAGCATTTAATCATAACATTATTATAATTTTATAACATAGATCTACCACAAGCGTACATACAACAGTATGCTAATGTGTGTGCTTTCCTACTAACAGGGTTGGACATAATGAGGTGATTGGTGTGTGTCGCACTGGGCCGGAGGCTGAGGGCCTTGGACGAGATCACTGGAACGAAATGTTGGCTTACCCTCGGAAACCCATCACACACTGGCATGCTCTGGGAGAGGTACAGACACTTCTTTCACTCCTCACTCTGTTTTCCCCCCTTTTTTCAAAGGACCCACATGTACAGAGATGTCCAGAAGCTCTGGAGTGTGGCCTTGACATGAATGCATACAATGCTGTGCAAGGCAAAGCAACGACACATCATCAGAGTCAGATTTTCTGATTGTCGTTCGCAGCTTTGTGTCATTCAGCTCCTCCTCCTCCTCTTGATTTTCTCACTGCAGCTGATGATTAAATCCCTAAAAACTCATCTCTGTGAATCAGATTTACTTATTTAGTTTTTTTTCCCCTCATGAAAATAATCCGTTCCTGCTCTAAAATGGCTCAGATGTGAGAAGAAATCCAAATCTGTGTTTTTGAATGGGAAAAATAGGTCGATTCCTTATTTTGTTCAGGATTCTAGCATATAAAAAGGCAACATCAAGGTAAATAAAAAGATGATTTGGACTAGAAAGGGTGGAATTTTTGTTGGAAAAAATATGCCCTAAAGGACGACTTCTGCTAATTACTATATTTTAATAGTACTCAAAAGTGTAAGGACATTCATCACATTTTTGCGATGGATGGATGGATGGATGGATGGATGGATGGATGGATGGATGGATGGATGGATGGATGGATGGATGGATGGATGGATGGATGGATGGATGGATGGATGGATGGATACTTAACTAATCCCAAGGGAAATTCAGATAGCTAAGGTAGTATCTATTGTAAGCGAAAATATTCTTTCCCATTTACTGCTTCGTTTTCAACAGTTATTTTCCAAAGTTTGACAGATAATGACTGCAGCTGCAAGCACATTTTAAACAGTGAGAATAAGTTATTGACATTTTTAATCTGGGATTAAAGGATTTTACACCAATCTACTCCTAAAAATTCCAACAGTTCTAACAATGAGCTTGAAGGGATATTTTTTGATTTGCAGATTTATTAGTTGCCTTGCCCAAAGTCCAATGAGAAGTTTAATTTCATCTCTGTGTTCAATACAGAGATAGAAACTGTTATTATCCTGGGGCAGCAGCTGGCCTAGCTTTGGCAAAGGTGGTCTCAGTACTGTCTTCAGTGTATTTAACACAAGTAGAAACAAACACAGAGAACAGTATTTAGAATGTACCTGGGAGTGTTTTTGTTGCCGGCTTTGCAAATAGGTGAATTTTGGTGACTAATTCACATGCTAACAAGCTAATGTGCAACAAAGACAACCTTGCAATTATTGGACATATTTGATTCTTTTGACAAACGCCAAATGTTTCACTCCATTTCATGCAGATTTCATATTTTACATGTTATCAATTCTTCTCCTCTTTTGCCCCTCCCAACCTGACGAATAGGAAATTACAGGTGATTACCCGTTTTTAGTGGTAAAACTACTCAAGGCTTTGATAAAAACCTGTGATCATAGACAAAAAAAAAACAAAAAAACATTCTGTGTAGCTCTTGTCAAAACACCGGTGTCACGAATACTCAGCGCATTTTAAAGGAGGTACCAACAGCCTGACTTGGACCTGTTCCTGGGGATGCTTTGTGCAGTGGGAACACACCAGATCAACCCTCTAATGATCAACAAAGGAGCAGCAGATGAGTGCTCTAATTAGTCCACACTAATGCACACACTAGCATCATGTGTGAGAAGCTGTCCTCTATATGGTAAAAATATAAGGATTCATACTATATGAAGCATGAAGGTGGTTTGACGATTTAAGGATTCTGTGACACTCAGCACACACCTGACATGTTTTGTCATACTTTAAGTGTAACTATAAAAAGAAAACCCTCTGTTATAGCCAAGGTTTAACCTTCTGTACCTCTGTTTTTTTCTCCCATCGCATTTTTACTCACTATAGGCAAATTTTTAACTGCAATATAAAGTGGAAACAGCACAACCATGGCTAGAAGCTGAGAGAAAGAAACTTATTTTACAAAAAGGGAAAAAAAAAACTTGAATCAACATGAAAAATGTGTTTTCTCCGTACGATAGATATTATTTTACACATTTTTTTTTACTTATATTGAAACCCATGGGTTTATTCTTATTATTATACTTTCTACGTCGAAGGGAAGAAACGCATTTTTGACACCATAGAAATACTCTAAATATGCACACATGTCAGGACTGATGAAAAATTTGATGTTTTAGGGGAATGACATGAGTGTGTCAAAATGGCTCAATAGCGCCCCCTGGAATATTATGAAAATTCAGCCCCCGGACCACGTTTCACCTACAGCTACGAAATTCGGTGCACATATGTAACTCACCGGGACGCACAAAAAAAGCCTCTTGCACCAATCCTCAAAACCCAAGAGGAAGTCGGCCATTTTGAACCCCAAGACCCCGAGAGAGCTGAAATTTGGCCAGAATGTACACCAGATATAGGTGGTCAAAAGTTATCAAAATGCTTCGCAAAAGTCTGAAGGCATGGAAATAGTGACCAGTGGACTGCGGCCATTTTGAACTATGATTCATATTTTGGATGATTTTCTGTCATTTTTGCACATTTTCAAAAGCTATAAACTCAAACAAGGTAACCCTGAGAGAGCTCAAATTTGGCCAGGATGTACACCAGTCAAGGGGGATCAAAAGTCATCAAAATGCTCCACAAACGTCCAAGGGCATGGAAAGCCCAGATTTTTTTGCTTTTTACAGAATCTATATAGAGCAAGTACTTTATTTGGGGGATTTTTAATTAAGACATGATCGCGAATGAGACACACCAATGAAATATTACTTTCACATATTCACACATTCAAGGACCATCAGTTGCTGTCTGATGAATGGTGTAATTTTACAGATTTTTAAAAAGATAACATGTCTTTTTAGGGTAAAGATCTGACCTATGTGGGCTAAATTTGCCTATGATCACAGTGTGTCCACACGATTAATGAAAATATCTGCTTAACTACCAAAAACACATGGGATCCCTCTGTAAAGCTGTGTGATATTTTACCTTGCAGTGGCCCGGAAGAGCAGCAAGCTTTGAGAGTCAAGGTTCGTGTCCTTCACCCAAACCTCCACAGACTCCATGATGACCGCGGGGAGAGGCGGAACATCATCTCTGTAAGAAAGCAGACGTTTGTTTAGTTTCTGAGAAGTTCTGTTGCCTATCACTTGCTTGAGAGCATGTTGTATGAAAACTAAATTCAATCTGATGTGTTTATGTGGTTGTGCTACCATTTTATGTATTCATTCAAATGCAAGTTTTTCAAAGTGCTCTACAGAGCTGGCTATGCACAGCACTCACAGTCACTCAGTTCAAGAGTTAGTTTTTCATACACTTGCTTCAAAATTGTTCATTTACCAACCATTTACGCAGACCACATGAATGGTAGGCCTCACGTCAACAAGTCCTTAGCAACTGTATCAAACAGTTCAATAATTTGAGCGACATTTTTCTAGCCCTAGAGCTCTTTAGTGTGTTCCCATTTTACTTTGAAATGGCACAAAGCTAAAGGGCTATGCTGCTCAGTGCCGTGAATCCATTTACTCTGAAAACACTCAATATATCCAGTGAGTCGTGATCCAGGTTTTAGTTGAAAAAAAACTGCAGGTAACTGAAGGGCTGGGTGAATCTCTCAGAAAATCCACCAGTCACAGCAAGACTCTTATATTTAGAGAAACAGTAGCAGATACATGTAGCAAACAAATGTACAGAGAGGTCAACAACAATCAAATGAACGTGTCTTTGTAATCGCTTCATAGTAAAGTTGTTTCTACAAATCTGGCTGAACTTTACAAAAACTTAAAAATGACAAATTCAGATTTATTTTTGTACACACCAGTTCGATTTATGTTCAGTATTAGTCAGAAAAAGCCGGAGTTATATTTTAAATTTCCCTCATATTGCAACTTAAAGTGAAGTAATACTCATGAACACTGGTTTATAGGTTATGTTTTGCCTCCAACTTCTCTGGATATCTGGGGTGATCATTATTATCTTTACCAACAACTACCTGTGGTAACCAAATGGGCAATATTCCACAATATGGAATCTGGTCCTGTCCGTTGGCTGGGTGGAAACCACATGCTTCCATATTTAATGCGTGTGGAAGTTACCAAATATGATCACTTGCCTGATAAAGTGTAAACATCTTGCTAAATGTAATGGGTGGGACATGTGGTCCAAGTCTTGAAACCAATGTGCGGAAAGAAGAAAAAAATGAGCAGTGGAAAGATCTGAGACACTTTGACAGGAGTCAGATTGGCATTACGATGATATTCCGGGTAATGTTCTGCTGGGAAACCTTGGGTCCTGCAGTTATGGTTATTTTTCTTTGACAAGGACCACCTACATAAGCATTGTTGCAGACAATGGTACATGATTTGCACATAGATAGTGCTTTTCCATCTTGACGGTACTCAAAGTGCAAAGGCTTTACAATGTTTTCTCATTCATCTACGGTGGCAGAACTGCTTTGCAAGGAGCTGCTGATATAAAAATGCTTGCCTGCATCGAACCACCAACCTTGCAATTATTGGACGACTCACTCTTCCACCTGAGCCACAGCAGTCACAGTGCACAATTCCAGGAAAGCAGTTGTATTCTCTGATAGTAGTGGCCTCTTTCAGCTTAATAATGCAACAAACAAACCTTATTTCACAAATTTTTGAACCATCTGCTGCTAACGTTTTGGTGTCTGATGCCACAAGACACCTTCAGAGGTCTGGTGAAGTCCAGGCCTCATAGGATCAGTGCTGTTTTGGTGGCATGAGATGGATTTACGTAAGTAGGTGGTTTTAATATTGTGGCTGATCGATGAGTAACGGGCAAACATCTGTGATACTATTATATTTGCCAAACAAACTGGTTTGTCCTTTGTTTTATTTCATGAGGTGATATTAAAAGTGAAGAAGAGTTTGGACGTACACACAACGATGCATAAATCTGACCTCTATCTTGCTTATGAGCTCATGTTTGGCACTTTATCAGACTACTCAAATAAAAGGTAGCCTTCTCTGACATTTGTCGTTAATATACTACACAAATTACAAATACATGACTAACTAGGTCAATATATAATTGCGGGACTTTTTGTATCATAGTTGACATTTTTGCTGTTTTCAGGCCTAAAATCAACATGGCCGCCTATAACCAAACACCACATGGCATTTTTACACAAAGATTCTTCTAAATATTATATATACAATTGAGTCAAATTTAAATTGCAAGTTATTTATAAAGATATTATAGTAAACCTGTTGACATGCCATAAATCCACACTTGACTCACACACTACTTTATATTAAATAACTCAGAAAGCCTTGGAGTCTGGCCAGTCTTTTCTTCAGGAGGAAATGACATCATGTGGAGCAGGTCATGTGATCTGGAATCAACACACTTCCCTTGAGAGGTGTTTTTGTAATGGGGAACTTAGCTGAAATTGATACAATTTGTTAATTTCCATATAAAATTTGATATATTGCCAAGAGAAATACTGTCATCATTTAGCTAATTAGAAGGTGGTTGTTATTAAATTGGGACGGTTATTTAGTTGACATTTTAGTGATATCCAGTCTTTTTTTATTATTAATAAGTGATTATTTCCTTAATAAATAATTCTGGAATTTGTAAAGACATGATTATAATGAACATAAAAACCATTAGTTTTTTTTACTTTTAATAAACATGTATGCAAGATATATACCATGGACTTCAAAAGTCCCTCAATTATATATTGACCCAACTAAGCTCTACACTGGAGTAAAAGAACAATGCATTGTCTTCAACATGGATCACCAATCTTTAAAGATGCTTAAGTTTTGCTTGGGGACATGGCCTCAGACTTTTAGCATGACATCATATATGTAGCAGTCTGGTGCATATCTAAGACCCCTACAGTATGTGGACTTTTTATCTTAAAAATAATAACTAACAAGCTAGCTTCAGCTGGTATTGGAGCTGGCTTTCTGAAATCGAGAACCAACTGTTTAAAAAAACCTTCTTAAACACTGCTGTATTGCTTAACAGTGGCAACACCAGTAGCTAAGGAGGAGTGAATGTTAGCAAACAGTTATTTGCCAACATAAATCAACGTATGCAGTACATCAATCTCAACTTAAACACTTGAGAGAGAATAAACTCTATTGTACATCGTTTCCTTCGCAGTTATAAATTCAGGGAATTAAAGTCCATAAACTACACGGAATCTACCATTTGCAGATGTTATGTATGTTTTCCATTGAGCCATATGAAATTAAGTTCAGTGCATCGAACACGAAACATCGACTCAGCTTCTCCTTACATGTGAGTAATAAGAAACTAATAAGAAATCAACATAGCAAATAGAAAAAGGCTATGTACTGTTATCTTACTTGCACATGCAGTAAATGATGCTTTTTCCCCTGCTCTGCCCTTAATATAAAAAAGAAATATTTTTACTTGTAGCATGCCTGTCACCACTTAAAAAAAAACCTGTTATTGAGGGAAAATGTGACCAATGAGTATGTTAAGAGTATCTGATATTTTGATCTTTGTGTTTACAGTTGTATGTATATACTTGTCAATGGCACTGTTTGTACATATTGAAAAGTGAAGAAGTTGTCGTAAACTTATGGAAATAGAGACATCACAATGTATTTCTATTGTTTGGTGATACTTTGAAAAAGCTCAGACTTGTAATCGAGTGAAATTTATTCTGTGATAGTTGTGAACAACTGGTCAAACTGGAAACACAGTGAAGCCAACTCTACCTTACCAAGTTATTCCATGTTTAGGAGTTTAGAGCTTTGAGCTGTAATCGTTTGCCTATTGGTTGAATCTATATGGAGCAAGAACAACTGCAACTACTGTCATGATGTGTACAGTTTGTGATAACTTTTGTAACAATTTAAAGTAAACATTTGGGATATCATTTATTGTATCTGTTTCATATGTATTTTAACAACATAAATAAAAAATGAACAGTCACAGAGTGTCTTTGTTTGTCTGTGAAGGCATCACATTAAAAGATCCCTGCAGGAACTGAATGGATCTACAGATGTCTGCAGTGCATTGTCCCAAGAGTTTGTTTCTTTACTCCACCACGGAACGCAGCAGAGTTATGCAACAATCAGCGTACGTTTGTCTGTCTGTACTCCAAAACGGACCAACAGATTTGGATGAAATTTTCAGGGAAGGTCAGAAATGACACAAGGACCACTTGATTAGCAGTGATGCAGCTTAAAGTCTGGATCCACGGATTTGTTAAAGATTTCTGTATCATTGCAAGATTAAAGCTTGTTTTATGCTTGACGCATCGGTGAAGTCTGTGCGGCTCAGTGTGGACGAATTCCGTCATTTTCACAGCCACGCCCCCTCAAGGCTGAGTTATGCTTTCCGCACGAATGTGATGTGCGGAAATAAGATGTTTGGAAATCCGTTCAAGAGAACGTGTGTGGCTTTATACTCTATGCAGTGTCTGCTCCCACACTGCAGGGGGCAGTGTATCACAAACACGTCTAAAACAGTAATAAACTAGAGTGGAAGTTGTTTCCTATTGTTTACACCACTGACAACATGGCATTTTACCGAATAGTTGCATTTCCATGAACCAGGACGAGGGTGCCTACACCCTCTAATACCTGGGATTCCATCCTCCAGAGACCACCGGACAGCAAAAAAAAAAAAGGACACGTCAGCACACGTCGGATGATGCTCTGAAGAAGACTGCAGATGCAGTCGAAACATGTCAGCTAAGTTAAACCAATTCAATTTAATTTTATTTATATAGCGCCAATTACAGAAGAGGTAGAGAGATAGAGGGGTGGAGATAGAAGGGTAAAGGTGTAGAGGGGTAGAGATGGCAGAAGAGGAGGGTGGAAGACAAGGAACATACAACACAGTTGGATATAGTGCTGGGTGATATGGAAAAAATCATATATCACGATATGGATTATTTTATATCACGATAACGATATATATGACGATATACCACAACAAAGTATGTTTTCAGTTATTCTCTGAAAAGTTTGACAAAAATTTCATTGCTTACTTTTCTCCATGAAACTTCAACCTGTTGCTAGGGCTGGACCCGAATATCCGGTCCGATGGTGGTATGTGGATATTCATGTAGAGATCCTAACATTCGACCCCTCCGACCTCCACCCCCACCCCCGTCGGGCGTTACGAACCAAGCCGAAAATTCAGCTCTTTCCTCCGTTAGCTCGCCGCCTCTGACCTCACGGACCGAACCGAATATTCGGGTCGTTCCTCCGTCCGTCCGTCAACCCCCCACCCCCACCCCCCGTCGGGCGTTACGAACCGAGCCGAAAATTCGGCTCTTTCCTCCGTTAGCTCGCCGCCTCTGACCTCACGGACCGAACCGAATATTCAAGTCGTTCCTCCGTCCGTCCGTCCGTCCGTCCGTCCGTCAACCCCCCACCCCCATCCCCGGACGTTACGGAGCGGACCGAATGTTCGTCATTAATAGGGCCCGAATATCCGGAGCCCAGGAACTGCTATTCGGGCCAGCTCTACCTGTTGCGCGTCCATCGCTCAGCACTCATGAGCTAAATAACGTAAAGCATGTCGCAAACCCGCGTGACAATCAAAGAACGTAAAGCAGCGTCATGTCGCAAAAACCACAAGACGGAGTTTCTTTGCGAAAAATCTTTTTTATTCTTCTTTATTTTCACTTATATAAACTTAGAGCATGCATAGTGACAAGAAATCACTAACAATCGTCGCAGGCTATTTAATGATATATTTGCTGTAATAATTGATAAAATTAGGTTAGAAACGATAGAAGAGAAATGGCACGATAGACACTTTTCTATCGTTCTCACGATATGTATCGTCATATCGCCCAGCACTAGTTGGATACATGTATGATCAGATACCACACTTTTCTTATTTAGTTGTCAGTTTAAAAGTAATGCTAATCTATCGTAAGAAACTAATCTTTAGTAAGAAACGACAAAACGAAAATAATTCAACAACTCTGTCAGTGTGCTGGATAGTAAACAGAATATTTCTTATTAGATTTTTCCACAAAATGCAGAGCAGTGATTCACTCTACAGCCGTTACAGCTTATGGCACATAAAGTGGCATAGTAAAGTAGCCCCTGTCGTTCTCCAAACACTTGTTTTTGTTTTTTATGTCTGAGGTCGGCTGGCGCCTGGCTGCCTCCTTGAACCGCCGCTGTAATAAATGTTAGATAACCACTCCACTGAGTCTGCGCTTTTAAGATCTTTAAGAAAAAACAAAAAGCTGGTGAGATTGGTGGCTCGTTCGTACTCATTCAGCATCCGTTTGATGGTGAAACATGAAGAGAACATTTTGATCTCTTGTGCAGCGTGACATGCAGCTCAAGTTCCTTTTGATCCATGATATTGGATGGAAACAAACAAAAGAAGGGGTAGGTGGGCTGTGCATTAGTTTCCTTGGCAATGAAAGCTGCCCACTATCTGTGTGCTAAACCCGTATTTAGAGCAGAGTTGTAGGTTTACTTAGCAGCGGCTGATAGCTCCATGTGGTGATGCATGTAATTACGGCTTTGTAATTTCCTGAATGCTTTTTTTTGTGCTGGGTATTTAACACCAGCGCTCTATGAAGACGTAGCAGGGGATTGGACAGGCTGTGAGGCGAGCGTCGACAGTGCACCTGCAGGATTAGCCGTGATTTGGGGGGAATTATCCATCCCAGTTTGAAAATATCTACATGGAACAAACAGATGAGAGCATCCATTAAGTTGCTGCAGATGATCCTGTGTATAAAAATGGCACCTATTCACGTCGACTCACATACATTGTAGGCTGCTAGTATTTGCAATCTGCACAAAGCAAACTTCACATCGTGCCCAAAGATTATTAGATTCATGTCGTCCAGCGTAGCAAGCTGTAAACTTATAAGATTGCTAACCCTCCTGTTGTCTTCATTTACAGGCACCAAAAAATATTGTTTCCTGTCTGAAAAAAATCCCAAAATTCAGCAACAAAATTTCCCAAATTTCTGAAAATTTGCAAAACCTTCAGGGAGAAAATTCCAATGATTCCTTGAAAGTTTCCCTTCAAAATATTATTTAAAAAATCGCCCAAATTTGGCAAGAAAATTCTTGTAAATATTTTCAAAAAGTGAGTAAAAATCTTCCAAAAAATGAGTAAAAATATTTAGTGATTACATATATATCAGTAAAACTTCCAATATATTTTTTAAGAACATTCACAATAAAATCAACCAAAATCCTGTTGATTTTTCTGTGAATGTTCTTAAGAAACATTTTTAACATTTCTATTTTTCCACAAAAAATTTTTCAAAGATTTCCCAAAAATGTTGAAAATGTGGACATCAGAAGTTTCGCTGTGAAAATATTTTTTCCCCCCACATTTTCAAACTTTAAAATGGGTCAATTTGACCCGCAGGACGACACGAGGGTTAAAATTGCACAGTGTGTAGAGGCCTTCAGGGTCGTCCTGTGATAGACTGGTGTCTCCTGCCTTCATCCTAAGTCCAGACTCCATTCCTCCACGACACTAATGAGGATTAAGTGGTGTATAGATAATGGATGGGTGGATGGATGGATGGTATTTACCGCATTTGCTACACAACATGGAACAAGACATCGACGCGCACAGACACATCGGCTTCGTTCTTGTGCTTTTTTCCACGGTGCGTTGGATACAGAAGGTCAGAGGTGAACTCATTAACGGCGACGAAGCGAGGGCGGCTTCTATTATAAGACCAATTACAGTTAAAGGGGTAAGTGGACAGACAGTTATGTAATGCCACCACCCATTACAGCCTAACGGTCGCTTTTATGGTGCTCAGTGGCTCCATTAAACAGACAGGTGGTCGGAGCTGGATTACATCATCCACACATCAAATTCATGGTGTGAGAGATTTCCTAGCTAATATGCAAACTATATTATAAGATTAGACATGATTCCATTGCAGGCAAGAAAGAAATCAATACAAAGCACATGCTAATTTTCACTTCAATCCACCCGAGAGACTCTAAAGTGTCATCTTGATGGATCATCTTCATGGAGGGAATGTAAATTCCCATCATCCTGGAACAATAGCTTTAACCCTCGTGTCATCCTGTGGGTCAAAACTGACCCATTTTAAAGTTTGAAAATGTAGGAAAAAATATATATTTTCACGGTGAAACTTCTGATGTCCACATTTTCAACATTTTGGGGAAATTTTTGAACATTTTTTTGGTGGAAAAATAGAAATGTTAAAAATGCTTTTTAAGAATATTCACAAAAAAAGCAACCAAAATCCAGTGAATTTCGCTGGATTTTGGTTGATTATATACGTAATCACTTTAGATATTTTTAGGATTTTTTTGGGGGAGATTTTTACTAATTTTTTGAAAATATTCACAAGAAGTTTCTTGCCAAATTTGGGAGATTTTTTAAATAAAAATTTTAAGGGAAAATTTCAAGGAATTATTGGAGTTTTCTTCCTGAAAGCTTTGCAAATTTTCAGAAATGTTTTTGCTGAATTTTGGATTTTTTTTCAGACAGGAAACAATATTTTTGGGTTCCTGTAAATGAAGACAACAGGAGGGTTAAAAAAAAAAAAAAAAACAGACATAACCTCAGTGCTGCTTAATGATTTCTCTGTCTGGCACAGCATCAGAGACTCGTCCACATGTCTACACTGATCTGACATTGACAGTCCTCTCCTGTCTTGGTATGGAGGACGAATAATGCACAGGAGTGGAGCGTTTAATGGAAAGATCAAGGACAGAAGCTGCTATTTGCACTTATTTGATCTCCTCAGGTGTTTAAGGATGGTTAGAATTTTAATCAAGAAGCTCCTTGAAGAACGCAAAGCCAGATATGCCTCTTCCTCTGATTTCACGTGTCAAATATTGATTTAAGTGTGAGCGCAACCTGTTGGGGCATTTAAAATATTAAGAGAAGAAAACGTAAGGTGTCTGAGGCTGTTAGGTGCCAAGACCTCTGCTGGAACGAGCCACCGCCGTCACCTGCAGAGACGAGATGAAAGGTTGTGAGGCTTGCTTTACGGAGCGTTCGACAGAGGCAGCACAGTGGGAAATGTATTGAGTGAGTATTAAGAGGCTATAAATAGATGTTTTACCCCATGGGTAAAAGCAAAGAAATCCTCCCTCATTACTCTTCCTCCCTCAATTGATTCGTCTTGACAGAAACATCGGACACATGAACAAGCAGGGCGTGGATTCATGTTTAGAGCAGCAGTGGAACTTTTGAACCACAACGTGTTAATGCTCTAATTGTGACAATCCCCGAAGAAAGACTTCTGCTAATTATGTTTTTTTAATAGTACTCAAAAATGTAAGGACCATTTGATCTGTCCTCTGACATTCCTATAAAATGTGTACTCAGAAAATGCTCTGGGTCGACTTACTTAATTTGTCAGTAAATCCACTGTATTACGGGAAATACTAATAAAACACACCACTACAGCAAACTTCGAAGGACAAAGAGTGAAATTTCTTCAACAAAACACAGTGTGGAATCAAGAGTCACACCAAGATATTTGAATTCAGAGACAATTTCTAGTTCCTGTCCTCCTAAAAAGACTATTTGGTTATTTACAATTCATCGTATTTGGAAAAATACCTCTATCAAAGTAATATACCAGCTGTCTGTAATTATTTGTGTAGCATGAATCTTCCTCAGTGTGTCTAATTTTAGAAACATTTGTGTTCAGATCATAAGAAAGTAATCCCAGTAAGCACACAGCCAAAGATAGATTTTCTCTCCTGCTCCGTTTGCCTCCGACATCCTCCGACAGACTGGTATTATGCTCTGTTTCAAAATTAGCATGAGAATGGTAATAAAGACATCACGAGTGCCACTGAGATGGGAAACAAGAGGATTTTCTGTGGCTCTAACAGGTGTGAGCAGCGATACTATCATCAGCGCTGTCACAGTGGCAGGAGGACGTAGTAATAACCGGTTGGGAGGAGAAGGTTCTGTACGATCGGACCACACCAGCTGCTCTGCTGATTTACATGGCGAGCAGAGGTGGAGGAGTGAGCATGAATCACTGGAGAGAGGACACAGTGGAGGACGTGATCCTGAATCTAAATGCAGCCGTTTATCAGACGCCGCTCATTCCGTCACAGGTACGGCTCAGCCAGGAATACAGCAATTCATAACCGGAGACACATCCAATGTCCAAATCAAACGGGTCGGCTAAGATGTACTGGGAGACATCTGCCAGCAAAGAAACATGAATAGAAACGTCAGATATCTTCCACGGCTAACACAAACAAACATATATATTGTCTTGACATCCTGCAATTACACCAAGATGTAGAATCCCATGTTATGCCATAAACCTCAGTGCAAAGAAAACATTGCATCAAAATTAAAAGTGAAGAAAAGCGAGAAACAAGACTGACTGCACTCTTCCTGAATGCTGGAAAGACGAAGTTCATGCACCTTAACCCAATATCTGAAGACACTGCATGCACTAGATGGGTCCGAAATCGCTAAAGTTGACGATTTCCTATATTTTGGCGGCTACACCAACACAGCACATGATATAGAAACAAAACTTGGTAAAACTTGGGGATCATTAAACTCTCTGTCAAAAATATGAGTATCTCCAATTAAAACGACAACCAAAATGAGAGTATTCAAGGCGTTAGTGGAATCCATTTTGCTCTATGGATCTGACTCCTGGTCACTATCGAAGACACTCTCAAAAAGAACTGATGGGACCTATACCAGAATGTTACGGATGGTACAAAACATCTCCTGGAAATCACACCTCACCAACAAGTCGCTATATGGCCCACATCCACGCTTGTCAACCATCATTAGGCAACTTAAACTAGCCCTGGCTGGACATGTGGTGAAACACAATCAAGCAGCTGGTTGAGTACTGTTATAGAAACTTGATACTGTCAGAAGGGTTGGAAGGCCTAGCACGACATTAAGGAAGGTTCTAGAAGAAGACACTGGCTAAGACTAAGAACTTTTGACTGCAATGGTGGACAGAGGGAGTTGGACGAAGAACGTTATTCATGTCACCGATTCTGTTGGATCCAATTGACTGACTGAAAGCACAGAAACAGCAGCATAACATTTGTTTTCTTGGTGCACATGCAGTCAAGATGTTTGCAGTGCAGACAGTCTGCAGTGTCGCAAACTCTGAGCTGCTCACGGACGTCCATAGTGGGGTGTAGCCACACCACTATGGACTACAGAATGGGCTGGCAAAGCGAGACGAGAGAAACATAGAAATAGGAGATGCGGGGACGGACGTGTCGAAACTGCCAAATGAAAAATCACTAACTTCACTCCATAGCAATCATAACCAATGGCATTTACTTATGAACGGTGCAGCCGTCAAAACAAACATCCACAACAGTGCAGCATATACAGTATAGGTCTTTCAGATGTTGACTTCAATCTGTTTTTCCTCACTGTAAGGCCCTCTCAAAGTTTCATCTCTCCTTGTCTCCTCCAGGTGTACTTAAAAAACACAAGTTAACCAAATAGAAAACACCCAGTGGTTGCAGGTCAATACTGAGTTTTTGCTTCGAAAGGTTCCTGAATGAAATGACCCAGAAATATCTAAGTGGCTGCCATGATGAGAGCTGGTTAAATTCTCTAAATGCTAAGGAAAGGTGTTCTGAAGACTCATTGCTTCTCTCCTTTAGCAGGAGATACACTGGTTAAGTCTTGAGAAATGAAAACAAAATAATGTTGTGTCATAACTGCTTGCTGCAGCAACATTTAAAGGGATGTACCATCCACAACAGACCATCGTCAACAACATCCCTGCTGCATGATTACGTAGACTAGTCGTCTTGAACACTCTTTCACTCTTTTCTCGATCACATGATGTCTTACATCGAGGTGAAGGACAGGTGTTCAGGAAAAAGCATAGGATGTGGTTTCTGTTACCATGTCTCAGCTTGAAGCCTGTGCTAACAACACCTAGCAGGAGGTGTCTGCATTGTATTCGAACTGTCTTTCTGTGAATGAACAGGGATCTTCTCAGATGTAATGCTGAGTCATAGTTTTGATCTGAGTTGTTCCAATGTGTTCGTGAGTGCTGCCAGCAGGAAGCTGATGGGTAATTGGATGGGTTTATATTTATAGTGATCCCCACATGGCGGCACGAGGTGGACACATACTCAGAATGACTCACTCACAGGCTCTGTGTATGCTAGAGAAGTCCAGTACATCTGTATTCCCCACACTCCCAGTGAGTAAGAGCGCTATTATTAAAAACAAAGAAGGATATGATCTAAGAGAATCCCCTTTCATATAAGGTTTTATAGAGGGTATGAAGCTTTTAAAAGTCTTCACGGCTTCAAAGCCTTCTTGATATGATGCAATTGCACCTGTAAAAGCGAGGCAGCTTCAATAATTAAGGGTCTAAATCAGGGGTGTCAAACTCATCTAGTTCAGGTTCCACATTCAGCCCAATCTGATCTCAAGTGGACCGAACCAGAGCATAATAGCCAATAAATAACCACAACTCCAGATTTTTACCTTTGTTTTAGTGCAAAAAAGTACATTCTGAAAATGTTCACATTAAAGGAAGTCTGGTTGTTTTTTTTTTTTGTTTGTTTGTTTTTTTTACAAAACATTATGAACGACCTGAAATTTCTGAAGAAAATTAAGTTCAATTTCAACCATATTATCCCAAAACTTATCATTTAGACATTACAAGTTCCAGATCACAGTGTCTACAAAGGAACAAAAAAATTAGTCATGTGGAAATGAACAATGTAGTATTTTATTTTATGATCAAAACGACAAAAGTCAGACAAAAGACAACAAAAATGAGACAAAATACTCAAAAAATGAGACACAAAACGTCATAAGTGGGAAACAAAATGACAAAAAAAATAGACAAACGACACAAGCGAGACAAAAAGGAAACTCAGAACGACAAAAACATGAGACAAGTAACAAACGTCAGACAAAAAAAGACACTAACCAACAGAAACAAGACAAAATGTTACAAAAATGAGACAAAACGGCAAAAGAACAATGAACAATCTAGTACTTTATGATCAAAACAACTTGTCATGGTCTAGAAATTATTTTAAATTTAAGGTTTTACTAATTTACAATCTGCAGTTAATGTCTTCTCTGTAATTTTTACATTTTTAGGGCCGGTTTTGGCCCTCCCCTGGTTAAAATACTGGTTTGTATACCATGACTGTTACTGTGATTACTGATTATACAACGCTAGAGTGCAAACTACATCTACAGGAGCTATAGGAGGACCTTGTTATTTGTCACTTTTTCATGGTTAGAACAATAGATACAACATTTATAAAGCACTTGATTTAGCTTTCAACTCCACTAAGGGTTATGTTTTGTTCGTTGGTTTTGTTTTACAGATTTGGCATCAAGTTCCCTCATTTTTTCCAATTAATGTGACTGTCCTCATGCATGAATCATACAGCCATGAAAGCCTCTTTTTATGTATGACGACGACGATACAGAAATATTAAAGTATTTTAGAGACTCCACAAAAAGTTCCCAAATCATGTTTTCATGAAAGTTCCCGTCTTATGAAAAGAACCTCGGCTTCCCCTGGACCATGTAGTTCACAGCCTTGGATTTTTTTCAGACAAGAAAACAATCATTTTTGGTGCCCGTAAATGAGAACAGCAGGAGGGTTAAAAACAGTGTTCTTCAGAGATATAAAGTCATGGAAGTTGTCATAAAACAGAAAAATAAACATGTATAATTAAGGAGCAGTACTGATTATAGAGCACTGACAGCGTTCGTCAGACTAAGCCACTTGAACTGAGCATCCACTTAAGAGCGCCTGCTGAAGCATCGCAGCAATTAACCCTCCACTGTTATTATTCTCACAGCAATATACGTTATATTAGCACACACTGACACTGAAGCTATGTACTCAGAAACCTGCTCTCAAAGGTTTGCAATGAGGTTCTTATACAATGCATGGTGACATCAAATCTTTATACATCCAGAGGGATCGGGGCTTGAAAACTTGCAAGATGCTGAGGATGTACGGAGATTAATGCCCTGTCGGATAGGCTAAATCTCCTTTATACCTCTGGCTGCTACCAACTCCCACCTCAATTTGGAGGAGGCTGGAGATAAGCCCAAATGGCCCCGTCTCCAGGGCAGGCTAATTTATCCACAGGCTACAGGCATCCAGAGACCTGAAGCTCCAGCATTCCTCTAAGCTCGGCTTCCCCACCGGCCTTCTGTGGACATGTGTGTGTTTATAAAAGGACAACAGGCTGAAATGTGTTTGCTATCTAGAGACCACCAACCAGAAAGGTTAAAGAAATAAAAGCAGGTATCACCATCATGTAGTCTTACTAAGCATCTGAGTTTGTTCCTGATTTAAAAATACCCTCAGGTTGATTGTGTTCAGTGTTCTGTCCAATTAATATATAATACAACCAACCAAATCACCTGACTGAAGTGGGTAAAGGGGCTAATTCAGTGGTAGTAAGTATAATAATAGTACAGACAGATTCAGGTATACACTGCAAAAACTCAACATCTTACCAAGTCTATTTCTCTTATTTTTAGTCTAAATGTTTCATCCCACTCGATTTAAGGTAAATTCACTGAACAAGAGACATTTCAGCAGATGGAGGGACTTGTTTTAAGACAATGCATCTTAAATATCTTGTTAAGTCAAACAATCTTGAAATTATCTTGTTTTGAGTTATATTTTACAAGAAAATACAAAATAAGTTTAACCCTCGTGTCAAAATTGACCCGTTTTAAAGTTTAAAAATGTGGGGAAAAAATATATATATTTTCACAGTGAAGCTTCTGATGTCCACAATTTCAACATTTTTGGGAAATTTTTGAACATTTTTTGGTGGAAAAAAAAGAAAAGTTAAAAATGTTTAAGAACATTCACACAAAAAAATCAATCAAAATGCAGCGAATTTCGCTGGATTTTGATTGATTTTTATGTGAATGTTCTTAAAGAAAATATTAGAAGTTTTACTGATATATATGGAATCACTTTAGATATTTTTAGGATTTTTTGGAAGATTTTTACTAATTTTTAGTTTTCTTGCCAAATTTGGGGGATTTTTTTTAAAAATAAAACTTTTAAGGGAAACTTTTAAGGAATTATTGGAATTTTCTTCCTGAAGGTTTTGCAAATTTTCAGAAATTTGGGGAATTTTTTTGCTGATTTTCTGAATTTTTTTCAGACAAGGAAACAATATTTTTTTGGTGCCCGTAAATGAAGACAACAGGAGGGTTAAAACTACGCATCTTAAATATCTTGTTAAGTCAAACAATCTTGTTTTGAGTTGTATTTTACAAGAAAACTCAATAAGTTTAATACATCTCAAATTAGGAGGCTACATTAAAGCAAAAATCTATTTTTGAGTGAAAAACTGCTTTTTTTAGCATGTCTGGTTTATTTTAAGACACCTCAGCTTGACAATCCTGGTAAAATAGAGCTTAAAATAAGTTTTCCGAAGTAATTTTAAGATCTCAATATTCTAAATATCATATCTTATTTCAAGAAATCTGACCAAGACATTTTTCACTTGTTCTATTGGCAGATTTTTTCACTTATTTCAAAGTAAAGGTTTCTTGAAAGAAGTTTTTATTTCTTGTTTTGAGAGGAGCATTTTTTCCAGGGTAATAGGCTATAACACAGCCTAAAAATATTCCATTCATACCTGATGGCATCCTCAGCTGAACCTCATCCTCCCCCTCATGTTTCATTGAACTCAGAAGGGTTGTGCACATGAGAGCCAGCAAAAACTAATCCAGCAGCAATCACCCACGCTAGCATTGTAAAATACACTGAGCACAAATATAAACGCTGTTCTTTTTAACACAGGGGAATAAGTATTTATGGTTCCAACACACAGCATCGCCACAACAGAATGGGCGCCATAAAAGCAAACAAATATACTGGAAATAACAACGGGGTCATAAACCAGGAATCACAAGAAGTCCGTTTGTCATTTGCGCCACACAAATCCAACGCAAAGACGTTATGAGTTTGTTGACACAGGCTTGTGGACATTTTCAGGGGACAGAATCACGTTGGCGGACATCCATCCAGATCTGTCTGAAACAAGTTCTTCGACAACAAATGGTGGAGTTGGACATTCAAGTGCATAGCTACGACCCTAAACTAACTTACCAGCATCCATCACGTCAACAGCTCATTCTTGTCTTTCTATTGTCATTACATAATTTTTATAAAGCTGGATTTGAAGGTGTGCGCTGAAAATAATATTTTAAAACTGTTTGTCTAAATGTATAACCTGGAAACAAGGATAACAGGAGAAACTACCATTGTTGCTTTGTGTTTTTACTAATTTGATCATAATGTAAAACTGATATTTCTCTTTTCTGTGTAAATACAAAGGTCTGTTGCATCAAAATAAAACTGAAATGTTCAAAACTGAAAAAAAAATACTGGCAATGACAGGCTGAATAACTCTGAAAATGTGTTTTTTATCTCGTGATAAAGTCCAACGAATTTCGCTGGACTTTGGTCGATTTTTTTCCTGAATGTTCTTAAAGAAACATCTTTAACATTTCTTTTTTCCCACCAAAAAATGTTTAATATTTTCCCAAAAATGTTGAAAATGTGGAAGCTTTCACTGTGAAAATATTTTTTTTCCCACATTGAGAGTAGCTTCTTTGCTTCTTGACATCATTACCATGTTTCAGCTCCACATGCAGCACCTTAAATTGCACGATTTCTTTCAACCCTGAAGAGAATCGGTCACAACAGAGGAGCTCTATCATCATCCACCAACAACTTGTTATCAACTCCGGCAGCAGCAGCAGCAGCAGCAGACTTCTGGGAACACGTTGTCCCTGCTGACACCCAGGCAGCTGACTGGTGCTCCGGTATGTTCCCCGACGCAGCCATTTGTCAGAACAACCATCTTTAAGCTGAGGTCATGTGGTGCAGGTTGTACCGAGACTGGAGGTGGGGTACGGAGACCTGCTTGTATATACAGCCTCTCCCCGTTTCCAAGGCAACCGATGGGCTTACCGCCGCGCCGGGAGGCCTTTAATGGCTTGTCACAGCCACGAGAGCGAAACAGCAGCAAGGCATCGACAGTCCAGAGCAGGGTGACAATCGAAAGCCGCAGGGGACAGAAATTTGCTTTGGTTTGAAGTATGTTTCATAGAAGTTACTGCTGGAACAGAGGGTGATTTTTGAGCTGGGAAATTAACAACAACAACAAAAAAAGTCTGTCTGACCTGATCGTTCCTAAAGACATAAATGGTATGCATGGACATAGACAAGAAGACAATATTTGATGGATAAATTTGACTTTCATGAAATAAAAACTTTTTGATTCGATTAAAATTAAATACAAACATATCTGCTGTGTATAAATCTGGCTGTCTGGAGTTATTGTATTGCAACTTTATCCCTGTAAAATATGCAGTGAAGATGTAAACACTTTGTTGTGTAATGCCTTCTGAAAGCAGAATGTTTTAAAGCTTGTCTGCTACAAATTGGTTTTCCACTGCCATCTAGTGGAAATAATATTTCACTACTCAACACTGTGACATTCAGTTGACATTTTAGTGATATCCAGTCATTTTTTATTAATAACAGATTGCTTCCATGATAAATAATTATGGAATTTGTAAAGACATGATCATAATGAACATAAAAAACATTAGTTTTTTTTCCCTTTTAATAAAAATGTATGCACTTCAAAAGTCCCTCAGTTATTTATTGACCCAGTTGATACATGAAATACATAAAAAGCTATGAAGGAAACATATTTTTTCCTGCTGTGTTTCTCCCCCTCTGTGCAGCTGCTTCTGCTCAACATACTCCAAGAATGCTGGGCTCGACCTCTCAGTCAACATTTGAGTCTTTTTGCTAAAAGCACTGCAGCCCTGATCTGCAGCGACTAAATTAGCAGCATCACAAGTCAGCTGTGCAGCACCTGTTTGACTTTTCAGGCACAACTCTCAACCAGAGAATCACAGCAAAATAAAGCAAACAGGCAGGGTCATGTTTCCAGAGGTGTAAGCCCCAACAACAGAGTAATGACAGTTTAGATAAATAAATAAGCCACACTTTTACACAAGTCTTGATTTATTGGAAATAAGCAGAACATTCAAAACATTTTTAGGAAAATATTTGGTGAGAAACTAGTAGTTAGTAGAAGGAAGCAAAATCAAGCATCATCAGCATACATATAAACATAAACTCTTCAACCGCAGCCTGTGAACACATTAACAGCTAAATAAAGTTGATTATTGAATCTCAACAGAACAATCATAGACACCATTCACTATTATTTGGCTTGATTTACTGCATTCAGTCCCTCAAAGGGGAACCCGGCCCATCAATCTGCACACAGTCCCTGGGATAAATTTTATGATCCAAGCTGGAAACAGACCCCAGATAGTCCAGAAACAACTCGGAGGTCCGGTCGTCACGGACTCTGGGCCTCACTTCCAGGAGCCGGACTTGCCCTTGGGGCCTCGGGAGGTTTTGGATGCTTTGGAGCCCCTCTGGTGGTCGCTGACTCGGTTTCGCAGCACGTAGATGTCGTACTTCTGCCTCTTGAGCTTCTCCGCCAGCTCAAACTTCTCGGCGTGCAGCTGGTGAAGCCACTGCCAGAGGTCCTGCGCCTTCTCCGCCAGCTTCTCCTGGTTCAGGTGGTCGATGTTGAGCGGCTTCCTGCGCTCCATCAGAGCCTTCTTCTTCTCCTCTCGAGCCGTCAGCTTCTTGCCTTTCTTCTGGTCCACCTTCTGCAGGTAGCCGCCGAAGGACTTGTTGGAGAATATCTTCTTCTTCTTGGCGTCCTCCTCAGCCCGAAGCTTGGCCGCCTCCTCCTCTCTCCTCACCCTCTCCTCGGTCAGCCTCGCCTGACGCTCGCGCTCCTGCTCCGCTCGGACTCGCTGCTGTTCGGCCCGGTCGGAGCGCCGGCGTTCGATGCGGTTACGCAGCGCGATCAGCTCTTCCTCCTCCTTCTGACGGCTGGAGAAATGCACCTCGATGAGGGTCTGAAGGTCGTTGAAGTCCTTTTCTAGTCTCTTGCGGTGGAGGTCGTCAAAATCCACCTTCTCGCCCTCAGGGAGCTTTGGAGGAGCGATGTTTGGCACATAGGTCGTCTTAAACCAGCGTTTGGACTCTTCTTCATGCTCACTCTCCTCCACATGTCCTTTCTTCTCTTCTTTCTCCTCCTCTTCCTCCTCGGCATCTTCTTCCTCATTCACCTCCTCCACCTCTTCTTCTTCCTCCTCTTCCTCCTCATACTCCTCCACTATTTCCTCAGCGTCTGACATGTTGCTACCCTGGAAGCTTCCCGGGGGAGAGAAAGGAAGAACACCAAGAGAAGACTGGACTGTTGGCAGAAGCTGGTGGAGCTTTTAAAGGTTTGCGTTGACCATGTGAGCGAGCGCTGACCACAGCCTCCAGGGCGTGGGTCAGCAGCAGGGCGGGCTGAGGCACAGATGGAAGAGTCTATTTTCTCCTTCAACAGGTCTTGCCAGCCAAACACAGTTAGACCCCCCTGCTGTCTACTCTGACCCTGCAGGCCTCCTCATTCCTTTGTAAGGACAAGATGAGAGACTATTTCAGATGCACAACAGATGCGCACACACACTTGTGCTTTCCAGTTCCGCAAAGCAACACGTAGTGTATTCCAGAACAAATACCTCTCATACTTTAGACTTACAGAGCCGCTGTCACTAATTATGTGACAGAGATCCTGAAAAGAAGCTCATTTTGAAACCTACAGCTACTTTATACAACTTCAAAATCATTACTAATCAGATGATAAAGATGGTAATGCTGCGATAAAGTCATGGTCGGCATGTTTACAGCTGATATTGTGGGTCCGAGGCAGTGGGGTTGTTAGGATCTTAAAACTCTGAAGGTCAGCTCAGCCCAGACGTCTTTAGCAAAGAAGAATATATCTATCATTTTGTCTTTGCCGCAAGTAGTTTAAAAACACAGAACCGTGATGTATTGTTGTTTGTGGTCAATTAGTAATGCAAGGCAAGCTTATTTGTAGAGCACACACAACACAGACAATTCAAACTGCTCAAATCATCCACTAGTGACATAAAATCATCCACTAGTGACAAAATCATCCACTAGTGACATAAAATCATCCACTAGTGACATAAAATCATCCACTAGTGACATAAAATCATCCACTAGTGACAAAATCATCCACTAGTGACATAAAATCATCCACTAGTGACATAAAATCATCCACTAGTGACATAAAATCATCCACTAGTGACAAAATCATCCACTAGTGACATAAAATCATTGTTTTGGTTGCATCCTCCTTTCTTGAGTCGGTTTCCTTTCGAAACATTTTTAACATTTCTTTTTTTCCACCAAAAGATGTTCAAAAATTTCTCAAAAATGTTGAAAATGTGGACATCAGAAGTTTCACTGTGCAATTTTTTTTCTTTTCTCCACATTTTCAAACTTAAACGGGTCAATTTTGACTCGTAGGACGACACGAGGGTTAAAGACCTGGTTGACTTCTTGAATTCTGAAGAAATTAATAAAGAATGGTAAAAGAAAAATGGGCCCCAACCTCCTGCCAATATGGACCATCAACTGGGCAATGGATATTTCACAGTGAGCAACACATTGGAAACTTGCTAATCCATCGCGACACTCTAAAAGCCACAGCGTCAAAGCTATGTGGTTGAGAACTTCCATGAACAAAGCACACGGCAATCTTTTAGGTACGTCAGAGCCGGTGAGGACCTTAATGACGGGAAGCTACAGCTGTCACATCTTCTAAAATAAGCCGGTACCTTTAAAATCCTGTGCCTCTAACACACTATGATGGAACTCCTCCTAGCTGTTGGAGAAAGTGTGGGGACCAACATGCAAACCATTTTCATATCCTATGGGACTGACCACAGTATTGGAGTGATGTTCATGGAGCACTACAAGACATTTTTAAACGTGTAATTCCATTTGGAATAAAACAGTTTATTTTGGATGTTTACCAGAGGACTGGAGAAAAAAGGACAAATAGCTACTGAGTGTTTTGCTGGTTGCAAATGAGAAATTGATAACTCAGAAATGGCTATTGCAGGATATTCCCACCATGTCAGCATGGTGGGATAGAACAATGGATATTTATAAAATGGAAGAGATGACAGCGTTTGTAAATCAAAAACAAGACAAAAAAATGGGTTGCATATTTAAAAATTAAAAAGCTTTCCATTTATTTTATTTCACTGTATTTTATTTTATTTTCTTGGATGGGAAATTGTCTTAACAATAATAATATTGTTCGCATGCTGGCACATGTGAATTGCTCCCATCACTAAAAATCTGATAAAACTGAAATATAAAGAATTAAAAATGAAAAAAAAATGCTGTGCCTCTTAACACTAATGAATGAAATGTTATTTTAACTCTCCTGCTGTCTTCATTTACGGACACCAAAAAATATTGTTTCCTTGTCTGAAAAAAATCCAAAAATTCAGCAAAAAAATTCCCCAAATTCCTGAAAATCTGCAAAACCTTCAGGAAGAAAATTCTAATAATTCCTTAAAAGTTTCCCTTAAAAGTTTTATTTAAAAAAATAAAATAAAAATCTTCCAAATTTGGCAAGAAAATTCTTGTAAATATTTTCAAAAAATGAGTAAAAAGCTTCCAAAAAAATCTTAAAAATATCTAAAGTGATTCCATATATATCAGTAAAACTTCTAACATTTTCTTTAAGAACATTCACCTAAAAATCAACCAGAATCCAGTGAAATTCGCCGGATCTTGGTTGAATTTTTTGTGAATTTTCTTAAGAAACATTCTTAACTTTTCTTTTTTTCCAACCAAAAAATGTTGAAAGATTTCCCAAAAATGTTGAAAATGAGGACATCAGAAGTTTCACTGTGCAATTTTTTTTTTTCTCCACATTTTCAAATGGGTCAAAATTGACCCGCAGGACGACATGAGGTTTAAAGTTAGAAAAAATAAAGATAACTGAGCAGAAAGCTGGCAACCTATCGGTCATTTTAACTGTGTTTGTCTATGTTACTTAAATGTCTTGAATTCAGTCTTTTCATTGGACACCAACAGTTATTCCTGCATAGAAAAGCGACACTCGAAGAAAGACAGCAGCCTCGACGGGAACAATGACATGCAAGATGAGCTCCAATGCTCCGCCTCGTCTCCACTTTGGAATGTGATTAAAACATTCTTGCTATTGGAGGCCTCCTGCTTTCAGCGCTGAGTGGATTAAAGCGTAATTGCTCCCGCGTGGCATCATTTAAATATGGGTGTCGAGAACTCATGTTCCCGAGTCTTGAGTTATCAGTGGAAAAGGACAAATGCAGTTTTTAGGGGATGATCCAACTGACTGAGACAGACAGGTGCTCTGTAGCGTCTGAGAATCCCAATTAACTCGTTACATGCGCCTCCTTAGGATAAAGCTGCTGACGTTACTCCGCTGCACTCGTACGTGGGGAGATGACACGTTATTATCTCCGGAGGGGGGTTAAATTTCAGCCTTGCGATAAATCTTGTGGAGCTCAGGCTGAGTGAAGGTGGGCTAACTGTGGCCTGACAGGACCACAAAACAAATCTTAATGCCCATGAGAATGTCGCCTGTCTCATCCCGGAGTGTCTGAGTGCAACATGAAGACAGCAGGTGGTTCCACTAGAACCACGGCAGTCTTGGGACAACTGTGTCCATCAGCGGAGAGGCAGCAAATGACCAGGGTTATATGTATAAATAGTCACAACCGCTGCTGTTTAACTTAACCCTCGTGTCGCCCTGCGGGTCAGATTGACCCGTTTTAAAGTTTGAAAATGGGGGAAAAAAATATATTTTCACAGTGAAACTTCTGATGTCCTGATAGGTGGAAAAAAAATGTTCAAAATGTTTCTTGAGAACATTCACATAAAAATCAACCAAAATCCAGCGAATTTCACTGGATTTCGGTAGATTTTTTTTGTGAATGTTCTTAAAGAAAATAGAAGTTTTACTGATATATATGGAATCACTTTAGATATTTTTAGGATTTTTTTGGAAAATTTTTACTCATTTTTTGAAAATATTTACAAGAATTTTCTTGCCAAATTTGGAAATGTTTTTTAAATAAAACTTTGAAGGGAAACTTTTATGGAATCACTGAAATTTTCTTGCTGAAGGTATTGCAAATTTTGGGAAATTTGAGGAATTTTTTTGCTGAATCTTTAGATTTTTTTCAGACAAGGAAACAATATTTTTTGGGTGCCTGTAAAGGAAGACAACAGGAGGGTTAAATGAACAAGTCGAGGGGTTGTGTTTGTTGCAGCTCGGTTGTGGTCAAACTGGCAAAACGCTGTAAACAATAGCTGAGAGTTCAGAATAAAGCAGTTGTCATATTCCAATCACACCTGTTACGATCAGGACTTGCTGTTTGGAGTCAGTGAGTCAAGCTTCAACAGAAAAGTTTCATGAAAGAAGCAGCAGCAAAGCCTGGATTCACAGTGACTTCTGGTGGTCAACACTGCTAACTGCATCGAAAGGAATTCTCCTCTTTAGTTCAAATATTCTGAGACTGAGCATTGATTGTCCCTGTAGTTGTCAGGCAATAAATTTAGCATTAATACATTTAAACATTTCTGACTGACATCGTGTGTAACATTTTTATTCAACATTAAAGTGAAGACACCCTGAGGGCATCTTCTTCTGCTGTATACTAAAAATAAAAATGATCCATGTTTACTCACCAGTCACGACACATATGCCCTGAAATCTGACTAGTAAGGCAAGGCAAGCTTATTTGTACAGCACACACAACACAGACTATTCAAACTGCTCCACAAAGTGCATTAAAATGTTTAAAATTGGGGTGTCAAAATTAACTCGTTAATGTGGATTAATCCATCATCATGACATCATTTAGTAGTCGCAAAAAAATCACCCACTAATGACATAAAATCATCCACTAATGACATAAAATCATCTACAAGTGACATAAAATCATCCACTAATGACATAAAATCATCTACAAGTGACAAAAAATCATCCTTCTTTCTTGAGTCTGTTTGCTCATGCAAAATGAAACTCGATTAATATAGATAAAAAATGAATCATATTTAATCGTGATAACTGAAATTAATCATTCCTGTAAACCAAAGACACAGTTAATCTTGATGGCATCATTTTGGCTTCCAGTACAGCAGTGAGTCTTTTAATTCAGACATAAAACTAGTATCAAAGACGACCTTCTGTCACCTGCACAGCATTGTCAACATCAAGAACATCCAGCCTACTTCCAGGATGGACCACAATCTTTCCTTATTGTCAGGATGTCCTGACACCTTCCTGGAAAGATCTCCAGTTAATCCAAAATTCTGCAGCCAGAGTTCTGACGAGAACCAGGAAGGGAGATCATATTTCTCCCATATAAGCTTCATTTTATTGTCTCTGTAAAATCAAGAATAAAATTTGAAATCCTTCCCCTCACATAAAAGCTCTCAATGACCAAGCTCCATTGTACCTTAAAAACCTTCTTGTATATGATAAGATTTGAGTTTACTGTCATTGCACAGAGTAGAATAAAATTCAGTCTTTGCATATCCACCCTGACCTTCTCATCAGTAGTCCACTGCCAGAAGTTTCCAGAAGCAAAGCCTTCAGCTATTCAGCTAATCTGCTGTAGAATCAGCTCCTAGTTGGGGTTTAGGAAGCATCTCTACTTTTATTATTAGGCTTCAAACTTTCCTCTTTGATAAAGCCTATAGTTCCAGCTGGCTCAGCTGACAGTAAATCATCCCTTAGTTATGCTGCTATGGACTGCTGGGGAACTTCCCATGATACACTGAGCACCTCTCCTTTACCCTCCATGCATTTATTTGCCACTATTGCATGTCAAAGACTACATGTCTTTAGTTTGTGTTTTGTCCTCTCTTTCTCTACTCAATTTAAAACAGAAATATAACATAGATAAAAGAATAAAACTTCTATTCAGTCTGTTACTTATCAAAGTTTCATCCTATTCAGCAGTGACTCACTGCCTAAACCAGGGGAAAAAAGTGAAGTTGATACTGCCACCGGGTGCCGATGGTGAACTGACAGGATTTATTAATTCAGTCCAGTAAAGTTGAGGCGAGTCAGGCATGGCAGGGAGAAGTGAAAGGTCAAATGATGGAAAAGCACCAGCCCCCGAAGGAACCGGCTGTTCCTCTCCTACTGGTATACGGCAGAAGCAGAAACAAGCCTGTTCAATATCACTAAAATGTCAAGTGATTCAAAACTGCACCGTATCCCTGTAATTGCATTACGTCTGTGTTAACAAGTATCCACTCGCTAACAAGCTAAAGAGCACACTTTATAAAGACCACACTGAACAAAACTGCGTACATTTGTGATTTTCAGATCACAAAAATGAATGAACGGGGCTAGAAAACGAGCTGCGAACACCAGAACTTTCTCATACTGCATGTCTGCATTTTGGCTCCACACTGAAAAGAACTTCGCAAAGATGGAAACAGAAACAGGAAGATTGGTGAACAACTAAAAAACAAACAGTCAAAACACAGTTGCCGCGGTAATCAGAAGGTATAGAACAAGCCGTGTCATTGCTAATCAAAGCAGCAGCTGTTGTCCTCCTAAAGTGTTGGCACAGAAAGTGTGTTATTTGCACAATCTAGCTCTGAAAATCCGAATATCCAGATCTCTAAATAAATATTCGCATTCCACCGTAACGACCAAATATTCGACTATTTGTATATTCGGGTCCAGCCCTACATGAAACATTACTATAACGCACAAAATAAGTCTTGTGAATACTGGGAGCACATTCTTTTGTCAGATGAGACATAAAAAAAAAAAGTTATTCAGCTCAGACGGCGTCCAGCACGTTTTACTGAACCTGGTCAGGACTGTCACAGTAAATGCATAGTCCTGACAGTGAAGCACAGAGGTGGCAGTGTGTTGATATGGGGCTGCATGAATGCAACAAGTGTTGGGAAGATGGCAGACATAGATGACACCATGAATGCTTGTGGATATACAGCAGACAAGACGACTCTCAGTCTGCCGCAGCCTAGTGGAAGACCAGCCTCAAGTGTAAAATATTTATGGCTGATGATGAAAATAGCACACCTTTTGCTACAGATACTTTCTAGAGCCACTCCTTCATTCCATTTCCCATGGTTATCCACAGTTCTTTTATTTTTTATTTGTTACTGTCTGTCAGACTCCCCTCTTACCTTTTGTTGTCACACCTTTGCTATTTGCAATTGTTTGCCAGACCTTTAATCTCTTACGTTTTGTTGTCTGCCAGACCTTTTAATTTAATTACCTTTTGTTCTCTGTTGTCTTACCCTCTGTCACTGATTAGCAACCATACGCAAATTAACCACCCTTGTATTTACATACGGCCCACTACCTACCTCCTGACCATCTCTATAAATCGTGTACTCAAATGTTCTGGGTCGGCTTACCTTCACAGACCCCTGCTCTGTGTTGGTAAGCCCAATAAACACTCAACTACAGCAAGCTTCGAAAGACTTCGAGTGAAATTCCTTCGACATGGGCAACCACTTACTTTGCAAGTGCCTCATTCCTCATTTTGGTCTAAAATGGAAACACTGAAGAAAAAACTATTTTTGTTCGTCCAATTTGTTCCATTAGATTTTCAGTGTTAGTGCAGATTATGATGTATTAGCTTCTGAGAGCTAGACGTTAGAAACAGCAGCACGAAATACAAGCGGAGCACGAAGCTAGCGCTGATGGCTAACTAGCTAGCGCTGATGGCGAACTAGCTAGCGCCGATGGCTAACTAGCTAGCGCTGATGGCGAACTAGCTAGCGCCGATGGCTAACTAGCTAGCGCTGATGGCTAACTAGCTAGCTTGTTGTCTGCTACAGGAGACAACAACGTTACTTTCTAAATATACTTGTTTGCTTAAAGGGAGCTTGCCACCAGTGGGATAAATGATGTATAAGTTTCTTGAAGTCACAAAACTCACCATTCTCGAACGTCTCCAATAATGCAACAGCTGAGTCTCCCTCCTGTTGCTTGCTGGTGCGGTGCCAGTAAGTAGCGTCCATTAAACCTCTTCCAACACCTCCTGGTTGACTCACGCCGGCCGCTGTGGTCCTTGGTGAACCAATAGTCATTTTTGAGCTTTTTCAGCTTCTCCCTACACTGCTTCTGTCCTCTTTATATACAGTCTACTGTATGTGTGAGCGGCCATCCGCTCAGAGACCTCCTGATAAACTTTCTCTGTCCAGCTCCCTCTGTATTCTTTGGTCCACCACCAAAGACAGAAAAGTCTCGACCTCTTCATTGACCCACGGTACAGGTCTGGCTGTCATATTAAAATTATGAAGAACAGAGAGGTCCGTGAAGAGCAATGCACGCCGTCGCTGTTTAGTTTTTTTTAAATGCCGGTTTTGTTTTCGTGCTGGAGTCGCTCTCGTGTGTCGTCACTCCCTGTCCAATCAGTGGACTGCACTATGTAGACGTCACATCCTGGCTCACTTCATCTCGCTTGGAACCTCAGCCGAGAAGGTACGGAAAATCGTGCCTGATACCGTGCACTAATCCATGTGGAAACGCTCGCAAGCAAAGACGAGCAGAGCCGCACCGCGGCACCGAGTAGGTGCTTGTGGAATCGCGGCTTTTGATATACAGCATCAGCAATAATATCCACAGGTTTTTAGGTCGCTAAAAATAGGTTTAAAGCAAATCAGAGATGATCAAGCAGGAGGCTCCTGATGATTTCTACCTGAACGTCACTGCTGGGACTAAAGAAATGCACAGTCTGAACATTCTTCTTCCTCCCTCTGCTCTGAATCAACCTCCACCCCTATGGACCATCTCTCCGACTGGCTGCAGAAGACCAGACGGGGCTTTCCCTCTTCTGCTCGGCTGCTCGGACTCAGTCCGATGCTCTTCTCCACTTCCAGCGTGTCTTTTCTCCTCAGCCTCAAACTGCTTCCATCTTTCAAAGATCCAGATTTTCACTTCAAACCCCAGAAGATACTTAAAGGCCTTCTCCCTGCTGCAGCCCCCTCCTCCTTTCCCTTCAAGGATTTTATTGCGATACATAAAACAGATGGCTGCTGTGTTCATATATGCTTCTCATGCTTTTTTTTTTTTTTTTTTATGATCCACGAAGAAAGAACTAAAATATGTCAGTGAACAAACGAGAGACAGAATGTATAAGTAGAAAGTTTTCCATTGGCAAATTCTTCTGATATATGAGCTTCCACTGAGTTGACATAAATAACCTTAGTCCATCTGGTCAAGTTCAGTCAACAGGATGTGAGGGTTCCACCTTCAACATGTCTGATCCAGGTGAGCTCCAAGAGTCCTTGAGGTGCAGAGCAGGATTTTTTTCAGATCCAAGAGATTTAGGTTTGAATAAAAAGGCTCTTGCACAATTGGAAAAAAAATACGGACAGAAATAAAGCTGCTAGAATCATAGTGAAACAAGAAAAACAAGAAAAGCAGAGAATGCAGTCCTCCTCCAAGGTTGTTCATTCCCCTGTATGGCATTGTCAGAAATGCAGCATTTTTTAAAGACATGCAGCATTTATTTATTAGTTATTGATGATCAGAAATCACAGCAACATAGAAAGTGGCCATTCAATGTAGATGTACCCACAAACAAAATGACCTTGTGCTGAGCACAGGTGTGTGTTATTCATGTGTATGTTATGGACGGATACCGAATCACGTGACCTAAATATGTAGTGGGTGGCGGGAACTGATGGGACTCGGAAACACCCCCACAATTTAATGAACTGTTCCTTTTATGATTTCTGATGGAAAAGTCTCAATAAATCCGCAGCAGTGGATTTGTACTAGGATCGTAATCATGTGATCATCAGCAGGCAGCTGATGAAGTATTCACTTGTTGTCATGGTTACAGTGACGCCATGCCATGATCTCGCAATGACACAGGAATCTTTAACAAATCCGTGGATCCAGACTATAAGCCGCATCACTGACAAAATCTAATCACTTGGTCCTTGTGTCATTTCTGACCTTCCCTTAAAACTTCATCAAAATCCGTTAGTCCATTTTTGAATAATATTGAGCAGACAGACAAACAGACGGACAAACGTACGCCGATCATCACATCACAGCCACTGCGTTCCGTGGCGGAGTAACCAACATCAATTAAAACTTGATTAAACTCACAGTTTCAGTATGTTATTTGAAAGGCAAAGGGAACATTCTAACATCCATCCTCTGGGGACCCTCCCATGCAGATATTTTACTAGAAAAGCGACCATTATTATCACATGGAGATCAGAAAAGCCAGCATTCTTCATTCTCTGGGCATCTGGGCTAAAAACAAAGCGGAAACAAAACCAATAAAAAGCCCTTGGTATGGTTTAAACTGTGGTCTTTTATTAGCTGTCCACAAAAGCATGTCATGGAACAACAGAAACTGTAGCACGAGTGTAACATTCCTGTTTGTTGTTATACTCCACCACATCCCTGCTCTCACACCATGTATAATTTATATTTCATATATATATATTTATATATATATTTTGTACAATATACATGTTCTCATCAAAGGAAAAGAAAAATAGCAAAAAAGTTCATCCCCCCCTGTGGAGTGTAAATCTAGTGAACATCCCATGCATGTTTCCACTGCGTCTAGGAGAAATGTTGTTTATTACCAGGAACACGAACGCAGGCAAATAAATGCTCGGACAAATAAAGGGAGAGACTCGTTAGCGACGAAGCTGGTGTACAGGGCACATTCTCAACAACATTAAACAAGAAGAGCCATGCGGAACTCTACAGCTTCGGCCCAATTCGGAGTCCAAAGCGCCAGTACAGGGGCAACGTTAGTCTTTCTGCTAATGACTAATAAAAACAGCTTAAAGTCTTTTGGCTGATTTTCATATTTGAATGTTGAAACCATGTTCAGCTGCAGTTGGATTCACAACAAGACTCACTGTTAAATGACTGTGTGAGGCTACAGTAACACTGGCACAGAAAGTGCTTGACATCATTATGAACCTTTTTACCTCGGCGGAGACAAAACGGTTTGCATCTTTAAGTTACAGTTCACATTGATGAAGCGAGTGTCCACTCAAATGTGATGAGTCAGAGCGAAGTCAAACATGCAAATGTGTGTTAATAACAGAAGGAATCGGCTTTTGGAAAGCACTCAGGGTAAAATCAACAGCACGGCGGCTTAACAAGTGTGCTTTCAAAAATGAATATGTCAAAGAAAACACACCGTGGGTCCCAAAAAGTAATATATTCAGGCTTTTTTTCAGTCACTCTAAGTCTGTTCTGTTCAGCTCCTGTGGCATATTAATCATTGCACCACTCAAAGTAATACAATCTAATGGAAATATTGCTCGATTTCATAATTTTAAAGCATCTTTTTATATAATCTTTTTCACTTTTGTAAAACAAAATAGCTGCAGAATGTAAAATAAAATATATAGTGCTATGCATGTAGGTAAGAAAATAAAGTCGTAGGATAATATCTATATTCCCCTTTCTGTAACTATTTACAGAACCTAAAACCAGTTCATCTTTATGTTCTCTTGAAGTGACTTATTGGGCCCAAAACTAGTATTTAAATAATTTTGAGTGTGCTACAATATTTGAAGTCATAAGATTTGTCTTTTATCTTGAGGACAAATGAAGAAACAACAATCACAATGTATGGAGAGACGTTTGCATTGTACAGACGGAAGCATCTTCTTTTGGTTTCTTGCTGAAGTGGAAACATTGCACATTTTGTTAATATTCAGCTCTTGTTGCGTTGTTACATTCATGAAGTATACCGTGTGGCGAGGGGTCGTCGGAAAGTCAGCTGGGTTTTATGAAAATGCTCTTGAACTGTTGGAGGTTTTCGCTCTTTCTCAGCGAGCGAGCGAGCATCGTCTGCTGTGGAATATCAGGGGTCAAGTTGAGCATTTTGGTCCTTGTAGAATTCAGAGGCGGTCATTAAATACACAACAATCATGTGCAACCAAAGGTGAACTTACTGCACACTTTCAGCACTGAGTTCAGACACATGGACGACTGTCAGGCATCAGATTTACAAGTGGAACAATAAACCAGTCAAAAAGAGGGACCACATCCTCCAAACCAAACACCTGAGACGATCACAACTCCTACAACACCACATTTTCTGCACCTTATGTTGTTATTGATAAAAGATTATTGCCCATTTTATCTTTTACTGAACATCTCTGGACACACCATCTGGATCTTTTCCTGACTTGCTGTCTCAGGTGTGAGATTTGGTCCCTTTTTTTAGCTTTAGTACAACAATGCACTGCTTTGTATAGCTAATTGGATGAAGCTGTGAAGTTCCACAAGCTGCTGGATGAGCTTTTACGATTGACGCCAACTCTCCACTCCGATGCCGTTAAAAAGCAGAAGAAGAGGAAGCAATGTGATAATGTAGTTAAAATTGTACCAGTCAAACCTCACATGAAGGGAAATGATGAATGACGATCATGCTTTCATTTCAGGAACCTCTTCTCACTGTTTTCTGTACATCACACAGAAGTTGCTCACCCCCTTTTCAATTACTTTTTCTGAAATTCTGCAGTTACTGACTTCTATGAACCAAACTTTTCCACCTCAGTCAACTGCAAAAAACTATATATATTTTGGTTTAGACTTTCAGAATTTGATAGTTTCACTTCTGGACATCATGAAACACTGAAACATGGCCAATGCCAGTTGGAATGAAAGAACAAATACAACCTTTCCTGGCTGAAAACAATTCCCAAAGACTTTTTAACATGCCAAAATTCAGCTTCTTTCTTCAAACAACAGTTTTTTTCCTGACTTCTTCTACTCTTTTTACTACAGCCATGTGTAGTAGAGCCAAGCTGTGTATTTACAGTAAGTTGCCAACTAGTTAGTGAAATACATTGCTGGAAAGTCAAAAAACTCAATTGTACTCTAACACCTATATAAAGAAAATCAGCCAGGATATGGAAATTCTCCTCCATATCGGTCCCAAAAATCCAGTATGGGTGGGCTCCGGTGTAAATGCATGCAGAATGCACTGGAATCTGGAAATGATCACATCAGCTAGACCACATCTAGAGATGGCCAGACTGTGTTTATGTTTCAGCCCTAAATAAAAGCAGCCTTGACAGTCTGACAGCATCAACCTCCAGCTCTGGACTCCAGAGAACCTGACAAAAGCTTCAGACAGCAGCAGGAATAAACTGACAGCATACAGCAGACCTGGGATGTGCCATGTTTGTTGACAAGTCAACAAAATTTCTATACTGAGGCCGGATCAAATCACAGGCACAAATTAGACGACCCATTGTAATCCCAGGTGTAAATGCCCATAGATCAGATAACGTATCCAGATACAGATCGCAGGTGGAATTGCATCGCTAATAACCTCGGCGCTGACAGTGTGCAGAAATCCAACCTCACAGAATTCATGTGAAGGAATCCTAAAACCAAAAGTGACTTTAACATGCGTTTGGTGATCTACCCTGATAACTTGGAATGTGTCAGAAAGAGCAAAAAACAATGGACGGGAAAATGACTTTGATCGGACTGGAACGATGGACACCCCAATCAGCCCTACAGATCTACACAGAGAAGCACGCCTAAAGCAAAACAGAGGAGTCGTACAAACAGAGTAAACATGCAAGTCTGCATAAACAAGACACACGGCAGGGAGCAACATTCAATGAGACTGGTGTCGTCAGCCAAGCGAGTGTGGGAGAATACTGTACATCAGTTTACAAAAAGGACCGACCAGCACGATGACTCTCAGAACGTATTTACACTTCGCTTTAGATATCTTTAAAGAGAAAGTCCCTGCCAAGTGAAGCCCGTCTCCAAGTCCCGCTCAATCCGTTTTGCAGTGTATAGAAAGTTTAATAAGCAGCGTTTTCCCCCTTAGCTTCCCCCTTTGCGAAAGTGGTCCATGAAGTAAGCTCTGCATAAAAAGCAACATGAGGGCAGCTCAGCTGAGGAGGTGTCATGCAAAAAATAGTATCCGTGGACTTATCGCAAGTTAATTTCCCAGTTGGACATCCACATTTCAAGCATAAGTCAGCATAGATCTCACTGAGTGGGCCGTCTTTAGTTGAATCAGCAACTGGCTGCAGCGTCGGCCACGTTGGAAGTTCCTGTGATGGGTTTGGCCTCTGCACACAGTCGATAAAACACAGTGAAACGTATCCAACACAGAAGTGACAGGATGAAATGTAGAGAAGTTCAAATAAGTCCACCTAAAAGTCCGCCTGCTGGCATTGCTACTAATGACTTTTATTGGTTGTATAGGATATAGGATTATATTTATATTTTGGCATGTGTGAAACCTTATGCTGTGATGGCGTCCATTTCCATAAAGTGTGATTTGTAAACCAGAGATGATGACAGAGCTGCATTTATTGATTCTACTCTACCTTTTAGAGTGAAAAACTTATGTATTCCATGCATGTATCCTATATGAAATACAATAGAAAGTTCTATAATCACGGTAAGATCTAAGTGGTACTGTTGGATTGAGGCAGTTCTGTTTTTTTTAAAAGTTTTTCTTACTGTATGAGGTGTGAGGTGACCGATGGGAGCCACGAGGACAAGAGTTCAAGCCCCTGACAAGACGACAAAGTTCCCTCTCCGACTCTGTCGACATTAACCCTCGGCGAGCTGCAACAAGCAGAATTAAAGGGAATTCCTGACACAGAAACATCCGACAGCTCCTCTTCAGCAGTGGGGCCAGGACAGGTGGAGCACATTGTCTACACAGGCGGGACGCTGGATGCTAGAAAGTGGTGTTACATGGACGCTGTGGCTGGATCGGAGGGCTCCGGGGACGACGGCGTCACACCACGGAGCCCTTGGAGGTGGACAGGTGGATGGAGTGGATGCGGGTGGCCAGAGTCTTCTCCAGGTCGAGGAGGATGTCGCTGCAGATGCCGGGGCTGGAGGCGGGGCTCTCGGGGGCCGGAGGTTCGTACAGAAGCTGCTTGAAGCTGTCGAGTTCGATCAGCAGCACCATGTTCTTCAGGAAGTAGCCCTCGATGAAAGCCGTCAGCTCTGCAGCACCAAGGAACTGCAGCGAAAATACAAGATGAAAAGACAAAGGCAGAGATTCTGAGATTCAGCGTACATTCATCAGGTCAAAACTGACACGGTGTAGAGGTGAAGACGGACATCAACATTAACCACGAACAGCCATGCTAGCAGCTCTGTCAGGCTGTTTTAAGACACGGTTGTGGTTTAAGCTAAATGCTAATCTCACTTGCTAACACGCTGATATGTAGAAGGCATAATGATTACTGTAGTGGCCATGTTTTTAGCATGCTAACATTAGCGCATAACACAGAATACAGGTAGTTTTTTCGTCGAAATCAAAGTCCTGGACAAATTTTTACTACATGATGACCCTAAACTGTTCATCTATCGAACAGTTTATCAGATATCTCAGTCTAGAACAGACACTCTATTGATGCCAGGCTACAGTGGTGCTAGTGTGGCCAGAAATTTGTAAGACTTCAGGATCTATCTGATCACAATCAGTCAAAGGCCTCCTGAGTTCCCTGTTGCAAAAGCACAACAGAAATCATTCTTTAACCGGCAGTAGTGCAGGAATCTCTGGTTCTGAATGTTTCCTCCCTGGTGTTTACTGTTCTCTGATACGTTGTTTGTTTCTCTCTGCTATCCTTTTCTGTCTCCCCTTTGCCCTTTACTTACTACCTGCTGGGGCCAAAGTGCTCTTCAGATGAAATCTTTGGATTTGTTGAGTTTTTCTCTGTAATATGATACTCTAAGGTCTTCATCTTAGAATGTGAAGTGCTTTGAGATGCTAGATGAATAAAACTGAAATGAATTTAAATTATTCTTTCATTTATTACATCTACTAATAAAGCAGTAACTTTAAATTACGACCATAGTCACTGCCACGTTTTTTAGAATGTACTTTAATAAAAGCAGCATTAGCATAAGATTAATTTAAGTTAGAATATCTGTTTTCTTTTGTCCTCCTTATGCAAATATCAGGCTAGTTAGCAGCTAAATGCTACACAATGTCGACTAAGTAGTGCTTAACTTTGCTTGTTGTTTGAGGTAGGTAGAGGACATAAAAAGGGTGAATCCAAACAATGTAGAACCAGAAATAAGCTGAAAGATGATAAAACGCTCTGCAATACTAGGTGATAACTGTCAGGCAGCTCATTCCACTCAGTGTTCTTAAATAAACACAGCAGCTTTAAGTGAAACCGGACAGGTTGCTTTGTTTATTGCCCGTCTGCAGTAGCTAATTAATGTTGTGTTTGTATCTTACGTAACAAAACATTACATAAGCATTTTTTTTGGTATTGTTTTGTTGTTATTTTTGACCTGTTTACGACTTTTAGCAATAATTCCTGATGGAGTCGGGAGTCAGTCCCCCACCTTGGCGTGTTTGTAGAGGTCCACGCAGGTTTCGGTGGTGATGTTCTTGGAGCAGATGATCTCACAGTGTCTCTGAAGGGCCTCTAGTTGGAAGAATTTGGCTGCAGACAGGAGCTGCAGGGAACAGTACAGCCCCACAGAATGAGGCACAGGACTCAGGATTAGAAATGCTAATAGTGGCGCCGTCGCTCGGCAGGCTTTGGTTAAGTCTCTCTTACCTCCATTACTTCGGTGTTGCGTATGTGCAGCGACTCGGTGCCTCCACAGTACAGATACTGCATGACCAACTGTAACACACAACAGGACAGGCGGCTAACAAGCAAACACAACAGGACTCCTTTTTCCTGTTGCTCTTAATTAGGCTGTTTTATTTTTTTATATGTACCACGGAGAATGTCTGATATCAGCTCTTAAATGAAACTGTAAGGAGCTATTTTTGTTGTTGTCATTATATTTGTCCAAACAAATGTACCTTAAGTTGTAGCAGGCATTAAAATGAAGAAGAAATTGAAGAAAACAAGGCTGGTCTGATCATTTTTTCCGTGACTTCATATATAGATAAATACGTCTTTCTATTATCAATAATTCCCACCGTCTGTGGCGCTCAGCAATAGGAATTATTGGCCCAACAGAAGATGTAAAGCTTAAAAACTGGGTCCCAAATATGTTTTTTCATAGCTGGACGCTTGTGCTTATTGGCAATTTGTTTTTAGTGGTTGATCATCACTCCTATGAGTAGGTTTGACAGCAGGACAGCGTATGTTTGGCTGCTATGAGCTAGTGTGTGTTTTAATGCTAATGTAGAAATGTCAGTGAGGGCAACAGTGTTGTGTTGTTAATAGTTTTCAGACAACAATGGAGCTCTATGGCACCAAGGAATGAGACAGGCTGTACGTCAGGCTGTGACCTGTTAGTTGAATAAATTAGTTTTGGTTTCTATTTACAATAAGAAAGAGTCCCGAACACATGATCACAAATGTAAGGGACTGTTATCAAAAACAGACATTTATGTTATGTTTATGAACCCATTATTGGCAGATGTATTGTTCTGTGATGGGATTAATCCTCATGTCGTCCTGCGGGTCAAAACTGACCCAGTTTAAAGTTTGAAAATGTGGAAAAAAAAAAAAATTCAAAGTGAAACTTCTGATGTCCATATTTTCAACATTTTTGAGAAATCTTTGAACATTTTTGGTGGGAAAAAAAAAAGAAATGTTAAAAATGTTTCTTAAGAACATCCACAAAAAAAATTGCCCAAAAAAATCAACCAAAATCCAACGAAATTTGCTGGATTTTGGTTGATTTTTATGTGAATGTTCTTAAAGAAAATATTAGAAGTTTTACTGATATATATGGAATGACTTTAGATAATTTTAGGATCTTTTTGGGAAGATTCTTCCTCATTTTTTAAAAATGTTGCAAAGTGAAATGTAAATCTGTGGACTTCTTACATGGAATATATTGTATTTGACATGGCTGATCTCAATGCAGGTGTTTTCTGCTGCCGGTCGGTTCTGGAGCAGTGACTTGAACCTGCACGGAACAGAAGAAATCACAGAAATTGCACATTAATAATACAGCCGTCTCGCCTGCCGCATGAATAAAGTCCGTCCTGACAGCAACTTTGTTCCTCACCTGGGCGAAGCTGTGAACAGCAAAACTTTATGTGCATAAAAGGGTTTCCCCTCCACCAGGAAGGTAACGTCAGACATCTCCTTGTTGTTCAGGAAGTGGGGGTCTGAGGGGAAAAACAACAAAAATGAGGCTTCTTACTCAACTCCGTATGCACAGCGGCAAACAGCAGAAGATGAAGTTAATGTGGTCATTAATTACTCTGCAGCCAATTCATCACTCAGCTATCAGCGGCCAGTTTAAAAAACACAGCAGTCCTCTTCTTATTTATTGCTATTCTGAACAGCAGCTGATTGGAATTTGATATCCGGTGCTTTAAGCTCTTTCTTAAAGTGCATCCTCATAAATGAATTAGTGTTTTAGAGCACATAATTCTCTTCACACATGATAACAAGCATCGGTGCGTTTCTTCAGACCCTAAAGAAACAGTAGGTGGTGCTGCAGCACAGTTGCTGAAGGTTCCACTGCTTCCTCATCTTCTAATTAGAGGAAAAAAACTAAATTATATATAAATATCTGGCAGGAAAACACAGCAGTATCATAACTGTTCAATACATGTTAGAAACTCTGAGGATAAAACATGAGATAAACTTTAGAAATTTCACTTGAACAAATGAGTTTTGTTGAAACTGGCCCTAAATCCTGAATGGAATGAAATGAAACTTCTTTTTCCCTTTAAATATTTTATAGGATTAAATTCCAAAATGGAGTGGGTCGATATATAATTGTGGGACTTTTTGTATCAAAGTTGACATTTGTGCCACCTATAACCAAACACCACATGGCATTTCTACACAAAGATTCTTCTGATTGTATAAAACATCCCCTCAGAAATATTCTCTCTTCAAACCAAACCAGCAGCGGTCACCGAGTTAAACGTCAGATTTTTAAGACCTGAATGACTTGCAGATACCCTGTACAAGAAAAAAAACACACATTTCCATGCCCTAATCATGTTCATACAATCCCTGAATAGCTGGAAGTGATGATATTTTGGACAGCTGCTCCAAAAAGTGATGTTTTTCCAACAAAAGCTTAGAATGAACTCTTTGAGCTCCTCCCTGGTTTTCAATTTACCCATAAAACTTATCTCAGTGCATCAAAAATACGCATTTAGAAGTTATTTTTTTCATGAAAGCAATGCCGTTCTGTCTTGTAGATCTATAAAGTCTCTTCCTCTAACTCCCAACTCGCTGCAGCTCAAGCACACCAGCTCACCTACAACTCTGCTCAAACGCTGTTAAAATACTCAGCAGGATAATAATTGGTTCCCATACTGCTCAGCTATGGCACTGAGTGCTAATTTCACTTATTATATGTCCTTCAACATCTAAAACAAGACCACGAGGACATGTTAACAAGATAAAAAACTAGATTTTCACCAGAGGTGGTCTTTAATATTCCCCAAATGTCATGAAGAAATGCCCATCCTGGCTAATAAAGCGCAGTATTATTGCTGTAATCTTTTTTTCATTACGAGTTTAAAGCAATAATCTGACATTTGATCTGCATATATTTGCCTTTTTGTCATTCTGAAGCACAAAAGGAAGTAATTTCAAAAAGAATTTAACCTTCAATCCATTCATAAAACCTCCAATGCCATGAAGGGAACATTTTTAGGGGAACAAAGGAAAGAAAGTGTCTGACAAGTGATCTCTGACCTCAAGAGCCAAGGATGTCCCGGTTTCTACTTGTGCGCTGTCACAGAAAGTGTTGGGCGGTGACTATTTCTAAGCGTCTCCTTACCTAAGCGTGACGTCTGCTTCTTCTTGATCTCCGTCAGCTTGGGGATGGGGAAAGGCCCGTAGCACTGCGTGAAAATGACTGACAGGTGCTGGCTGATCACCTCATTCTGCAAAACAGACGCCAACACCAGTGAGGACTTTGTACATATTAGAGCAGGGGTGTCCAACATGCGGCCCGCGGGCCAAAAGCGGTCCCCCAGAGGGTGCAATCCGGCCCTCAAAGTGTAAAAATTCCAGAGAAGACATTCGTGTTTTCCACCAGCAATCTGGGACAAAACTTAATGCAAATGTATGACAATATGCTTTGGAGTGCAGCTAAATAGATGCAAATATGAGCGCAGGAGCACGGGACGGTTTGTACTCCCTTACTTGGTCTGATGCTTCTCTAACAAGCGTGTTGTTTAGGTGACAGAAAGCCCCGCTGACCTTGCTGGAGCGCAGGATCTGGAACATGAGCGGCAGTCCGTGCGTGATCAGCTCCTCCGTGTACTCGTCCTCCTGGATGCAGCTGAAGTCTTTGAGCAGGCCCTGGATCAGCGGGCGGCGGTGCTGGATGAAGCAGGTACGCAGGGACTCGAGCCAGGTGTGCAGCGTCCAGGGAACGCCTGGGAACACCAACAACACAACAACTGTGAATACAGACTTGGGCGGGGCGAAGCGAATCGGAGCGGCTTCGAGGGCGACAGAACCGACCATGTTTCCATCACTTCATGGTGTTAGTTTGAAGGGCGGTTGCCAGTGTTGGATTAGTGGAAAAGTCAGAGGGAATATAAAAGCAGCACCTGAATGTAATTAAAGAATGTTTGGCAGTGATATGATGGATATGAAATAAATCCCAGCATGACAGAGGAGGCCGTGTGCATCAGTCGTTAATGGTTAATCACTAAAATGAATCACCTCCAAACGTTCACCTGATTGAGCTTCTTACATATAAGGATTCGCAGCTTTTGAAGGCTTTCTCTCATTATTAAGTGTTTATCTGAGTTTTTTATGCCACTGATTGGACAAAATCTGCACATTTGACACACTGGTGGTAATTTTCTCCCAACGTTTGGGCATTTTGCTGATTAAAAACGCCGTTTAAAACTATGATTCCTGAGCTTGAAAACAGGGGCTGACCAAATAATCTCACCACAAGATCAGTTTGGTAGCTGGTCTGGATCTGTCGGCCAAATCAAGTTTAATTATACAGCAACAAAAAAACCCAGGACAAAAAATGAGATAAAAACATTTAAATGCTAAGAAACGAGACAAAACAGGATGACAACTTGCAAGCTAAAAATCTAAAATGACAACAAGACACTGAAAACATGTACATCTTGACATTTTTTATGTCAATGGAGGAGGAACATTTAACTGAAAGAGGCTATCAGACTGTACTTCTTGTGTCGAGTTGTGCTTTTTTAAATTTTGTTTAATGGGTCAATATAAAATAGAGGAGTTTTGAAATCCATGGGATATATCTTGCATACATTTTTATTAAAAGTAAAAAAAAAAAGAATGTTTTTATGTTCATTATGATCATGTCTTTACAAATTCCATAATTATTTATTGTGGAAATAATCACTTATTAACAACCATCTTCTAATTAGCTAAACAATAATAAAATGAGTTTATTCAGAAACAGTTTTGATTGTGTTCTTTTTATTTAGTTGAGATAATCATGACAGATATTTGTTTTTTGGTAATATCAAATTTTATATGGAAAATGAAAATTGTATCCCTTTCCACTAAGTTTCCCGTTACAAAAACACCTCTCAAGGGAAGTGTGTTAATTCCAGATCACATGACCTGCTCCACATGATGTCATTTCCTCCTGAAGAAAAGACTGGCCAGACTCCAAGGCTTTCTGACTTATTTAATATAAAGTAGTCAACAGGTTTACTACAATATCTTTAGAAATAACTTTCAATTTCAATTTTACTCAACTGCATATATAATATTTAGAAGACTCTTTCTGTAAAATGCCATGTGGTGTTTGGTTATAGGCGGCCATGTTGGTTTTAGGCCTGAAAACAGCTAAAATATCAATGATGATACAAAAAGTCCTGCAATTATATACTGACCCAAATGCAGTTTCCAGTGTCGAGAACTAATCTTCCTTTAACCAACAGACGAGCATTTCTTAAAAGAAATAGTTGGACATTTAAAGAAATAAGCTCATTCACTTGTAGCTCAGAATAAAGACTGGAAGCAGGAGTAAACTGTTTGTCCAGAGCAGTGGAAGCTCACTAATGAACAGGTCATAGCTCATGTGTAAACCACAGTGTGTCGTTTAACACTTTGGTTTTAGTCCTGATTAAACAAATGAGATTAAATGTGTTCATTAGTGGGCTTTAGCTGTGCTGGTGGGAGGATTTTTTTAAACCTTTGGACAGAGCCAGAGTGGCTGTTTCCAGATTGGTGATGGTGGCTTCATATTTACTGTTCAGATATTAAAGCGTTATGATGTAACTCTCAACAAGGAAGCACACAATAATATTTGCCACAGTGTCAAACTATTACTTTCACCATAACAGCTCCAGAACAGCTGCTAAATGGGCCTGATGGTGAGATTTCTTTGCCAACTAAAATCAATGAATGCTCATACAATGCTAATCAACAGCCTCGTTAGGCCTGGTGCTCAGTGAGCTGGACCGTGTGGAGGTGAAAGCTGATGATCGCCACACTTACAAAATGAGCACCGCCTGAGGACACAGTTTCATCACCGCGTTCACACCTTTGGGCCCGAGCTATTAGCGCCTCTGACATAAAAAGTCCTACTCGTGGGATTGTTGGATGAGTGGCTGTGATTGTGTACAGGACAGCACAGGACTGGACAGGACGGGACAGGACAGGCACAGCATGAGCACATCTCCAGGACAGCTGGAGGCACCAGAGAGCCAGGCATGTGTGCCAGTGAAGCATGTATTAGTAAATCTGACCTAAGCTGCGGATGTCTATGGTGATGTCCACATGGCCGTGCTCTGCGCTATGGTACATGGCCTCTCTCAGGGCCCTCAGTTTGGCCTTTCCTGTTCGCAGGGTCCCTCCGCCGTTGGGATGAGGAGCCAACCTCTTCTCCCCCGGATCCGAACCCTCGGCCAGGATTTCCTCCAGGGACAGCACATCCCCCTTCTCGTTGTCCGACTGGGACAGGAGCTTCCGAAATACATTCCTAGAGGGAAACAGGTAGAGAAGATTAAAAACCATAAAACCTGCCAAGGGGTTTTTAAGTTCATGTTATCTTTATCACTATATTATCAAAGCCAGAAGTCATGAGATTTTCCAATTAACAAAATCCCATCTTTAAAACATAGTATTTAATCAAAATCACTTTATTCCACATACAGGAGGTCCTCGGTTTACAGCGTCCTCGACTTAAGGCATTTTGTCGTTACGTCCTAACTGGTTCAGTGGAACTAGTTGGTGAATGCAGTGGATGAATACGTCGTCATGCGGCGCTATAAGGCGGCTTTGTTTACATTTTCACCGGAGTTCCGACTTACGGTGACCATCGACTCACGCTGTAGGAACGGAACTCCAACGTAAGCAGAGGACTCCTCGAATTTCATTTCAAAAATGTCCAAAAAGAAAAAGTTTGCGCCGGAAACAGTCATTTAACCGAGATATCATGACTAGGGATGTCTGATATTGGCTTTTGTGCTGATAACTGATATGCCGATATTGTCCAACTCTCAGTTTCCGATTCCGATATCAACCGATACCGATATATGTGGACTTGGAAATAATTCCAAACCACAGACATTTGTTAGTCAGGCACAGCAAGCTTGTTACTGCAGCCACACTTGTTTACATGCTTCACGACACAGTTTGATGATGAGATCATTTGCGTGCCGAAATCCAGGCATTATTTGATCGGTTTTCATGACAGGCAAAAAACCCAATAACGATATTGACTGATATTACATTTTTATGCTAATATCGATGGGCCGATATTATCGGACATCCCTAGTCATGACTCAGCTACAACCAACATGTCATGTGACAAAAATTCTGGGACTAATCAGCTGAACTGCAGGCTGTGTTTACACAGTGTGGGAAAAAATGAGATCGATTGAGGCAAAATAAAACAAACTTGAGCTACAAAATAAAAGCAGCATGACTGAGTAACAGTGGAGCAGTTGTCAGAAAATTGTTGAAAGATACAGAGGTCACGGTGAAACATTATTCAAGAGCTGATGTTCAGATAAGGATGAAAAACACTGAGTTTGTAGAAGCTGTAAATAGTAAAACACCTACAGTATGTATACATTATATATTATGTATACTATCTCTGCAAGATGTTGGACATGTTGATTACAGTTTTTTAACTTTTGCAAAATAAACAACCAAAAAAACGTTCTTTTTCCTTTGTTTTTATAATTCATGGCATCATAACTGTGTCATACTGCACAGAATATATTTAGGTTCTCTCTACTTGGAGCCATGGTGGTGCTACTTTATACTACAGTGACAAATGATCCCACAGTGACTCAAAATGTGACAGCAGCAAAAAACTCCCTGAAGCTATTCTGGACTCAGAGGGTTAAAGGAAAGCTAAGTGATAAGATAAGTGTGAAAGATTGTTTCAAGCCCGAAGTTAAAAGTCAAGAAAGCTGTGTGACCAGACTGTTAAACACCGAGCATGGCCTGGGGTCAGGTAGTAGGAAGGAAAGCTGTGAAGTGGATGATCACACAGCAGAAAGTGATTCTAAATCAAGCTCACACAAACTACATTAAATCCGCATTAAACACAATCAGCTCTCCGGCTCTGATGACACTCCAAATATTCTAATGTACCTAATTAAGCACAAATGAAACGCCGTTCTCTGAACCTGTATCGCTGGTGAGCAGAGTCATAATAAATGAAGCGACTGAAGCGAAGTGATTATGCTGAAAAAATGCCGCAAAATCTCCAAAATTCATTAGCGCTGCAACACACTGTTTCGGCAACACAATGATGCGGCAGCAACAGACGCCGTCCTTTGAGGAGAATGGACTTCAGCACATAACATATAGAGTGTGATCACAGCCTGATAAAGCATCACTGCACCATCTGCTTGGGTGAGGACGGGCTCATTTGGAGTCCGAGAGCAACCAAACATCATATCCTGTTGGGGAGATTGTTTGATCACTGATGACACGTCGGTGGGAGGCTCACAGCCGTCACTTTGAAGCCGTTCGCAAAATGTTGTTAAATTGCCACTAACAGTCTCCCGGGCTTCGGTGTGTGTGTGAGCAGAATCACACAGCGCGTTCTCAACGTGGTTAAAAGTATACGGACGCCGAGCATATGGTGGTATCTTGTCTCCTTTGAAAGTCATAAGCAATAATCTCCTGCAGCAGCAGCATCCATCCATCTGCTTTCAGGTTGTTCACATGATTTTGGAGCATTAGTAGTCTGGTAGTGATGCTGGGGGATCACGTCTGGCTCACAGCCGGCACTTGAATCCATTCTAGAGGTGTTGGCGGGGGTTGAGGTCAAGGCTCTCTGGGAAAACCATGTTTTCATGCACAGGAAGGAACTACAGCACGACCATGGCTAGCAGTAGAGAGAACCTACATATATATTCTGTGCAGCATGACACAGTTATGATGCCATGAATTATAAAAACAAAGGGAAAACCCACAAAGTCTGCCAGAAACTTGGATGTCATGAAAAATGACCAACTAACCTTCAAGGCTCATGTCGCTACAATGACGAATTACGTCATTTTAGCAGCCACGCCCCCTCACACAGCCCTTCTCAAGTGGAAAACCTCCAAACTTTCCTAACTACAGGGACCGGACACATGCGGAAAACTGGCGGAAGAACAGGAGCTCCTAGCAACAGAAGTTCAGAGATGCAGGCATTTATACGATTCATCACACAGAGATCACCATGGTAACCGGGTTATGAACGGTTCATGGCATGAAATTAAAACTAGCAGTTGAAATGCAACTATTCAGTAAAATGCCATGTTGGAAGTGGTGTAAACGATAGCAAACTTCTTCTATTCTAGCTTAGTACTAGAGTAGACCAGGTAGACGTGTGTTTGCGATACACTGCCCCCTGCAGTTTGGGAGCAGACGCAGCACAGAGTGTAAAACCACAAGTTCTCTCGAGCAGATTTCCAAGCGTCTCATTTCCGTGTGGAAAGCATAAACCAGCCTTTACTCTGTTGCTCGGTCGTGTCGATTCGTCCGGTACAACATCAGGAAGATCAGACCCTTCCTGTCTGAACATGCAGCACAACTCCTGGTCCAGGCTCTAATAATATCACGGATCGACTACTGTAACTCCTCACAGAATTTTTGTCACATGACTATCGGTTGCAGCTGAGTCACGACGTCTCGGTTAGATTACTGTTTCCAGTGCGAACTATTTATTTTTGGATGTTTTTGAAATGAAACACCTTGACTTACGTTGGAATTCCGTTCCTACGGTGTGATGTAAGTTGATTTTAACCTTAAGTCGGAACTCCGGCAAAAATGTAAACAAAGCTGCATCACAATATCAATCAGTTTACATATTTGTACGACCACAGAGATCTTTAACATTTCCTTCAGCTAAAACGAAACTTAATCAAGACTTATGAGTGTCCACATACTTCTTGCTGTATTACGGTTTATATAATAAAATAGTTGCAAGGAAATACGCTTATATTTGCTGCTTTATTGAGCGTTAGATGAGAAAACTTTCATCTCTTCCTGACACATTTAGCCTGGTTTAGGACAAAGGGTAGAAGCAGGGAAACCAATAGCTCAGCAAAACTCACAAAAATGCCAAACAAATTGAAAAGAACACATGATGGTTTAACTTGCAGAGTGTGGTTCTGCTGGAGGCCAAAGGGAATCATTGGCTTTGTTGGGTTGCTGTCTTTAATACTGGAGGGTTTTAGGCTTCGTGTTTACATTTGTCTGGTAATTTTATGACTCTGTTAGAAAGCAGTTTGGGTCAGTGACTTCCTGTTTTAAATGTGCTATGGAAACAGCAGTGACTTGACATATAGCTTGTTGGAGTCCAATAATAGCTGATTTAGCCGGCAAGATTCAGCGTCTTCCTGACTCTAACCAAAACTCAGGTGATTCTTGGCTGTTTTTATGACTAGATAACAAGAAAAAACATAGCATAAAAATAACACTGGAGCTGCTGGAAGACGTATTTTTTTCAATTTGGAGCTGAAATAGCTATTTCCTTCAAATTTCAGTCATTTTATAAAGCTGTTACTGAAATGGAACGTCATAATATTCTTTTTTGTGCAGCTCCTGGTAAGACAACAGTGATATTTCTCAAAATTTGGTCTCCGTTCTAAAGGGTAAGGTGTAAAATACAGTACATAATGTTAACAGCTGCCCAGGACCTTCGAGAGATTTAAGGAGGCCTCCTGATTTATATGCAAACTTTCTCTGCTGCTAAGTGAGAACTTCCATTTCCCCACATCTCCCATCCGATTCTAATTCAGTTGCTCACAACACACTGCAGCGTGACCATCACACCATAATTGATTGTCCTAATAATGCTGCATTGTGTTGTTGGCTTTTTCCCTCCTCTCCATTTCCTGACAGCTCTCGCTGCCCTGAATGTTAATGGGCTTTATCTTACTCGGCTGCAGGGAAATGATGTCAAACTGAAGCCATAAGTGCGGCTGAATAGACTGCGGCGCTTATCGTGGCCTGCCGTCCCACAGGGAAACGGAGATGTCTGCCTCTAGTGTGGCGTGGGATTTTTGTGAGCGTCAGATGGACCGGGGCAGAGTGTGTAAATGGATCAATACTGTGGTAATGGATATATCTTTGCTGGCTGGCAGCGGCGTGTGTGTGTGTGTGTGTGTGTGTGTGTGTGTGTGTGTGTGTGTGTGTGTGTGTGTGTGTGTGTGTGTGTGTGTGTGTGTGTGTGTGTGTGTGTGTGTCTGTGTGTGTGTCTGTGTGATTGCTTGTATCACCTGTGGCCGTGTGCTGCTGCCAGGCTGTAGGAGTTCATGTCTCCCAGCGGGGCCGAGGAGATGCCGTTTCGACACATGGTCCCGATCATGGGGTCGGCCCCTCTCTCCAAAAGCAAACTGACGAGCTCAAAGTTACCTAACGAGGAGGAAAAGGTGAAGACAATCAAATGTAGAACACTTCTGTGCCGCTCCGCACTTAAATTCAAACAATTCCAACTCAAAACACCTGAAAAGCTGAATGCAGAGTGTCACCTTTAATGGCTCAAATGCTGCTTACGTGCAATTTCCTGACCATATTTATTCTATTTTATTGGTTTTTATTTCATTTTATTGACCGCCCATATTGTATATATCTGGTCTCCTTTGCATATGTTGTCATTTTTGACCCTCATGTCGTCCTGCGGGTCAAATTGACCCCTTTTAAAGTTTGAAAATGTGGGAAAAAAAACATATTTCCACAGTGAAACTTCTGATGTCCACATTTTCAACATTTTTGGGAAATCTTTGAACATTTTTTGGTGGAAAAAAACAAATGTTAAAAATGTTTCTGAAGAACATTCACATAAAAATCAACCAAAATCCAGCAAAATTCGCTGGATTTTGATAGATTTTTTTGTGAATGTTCTTAAAGAAAATATTAGAAGTTTTACTGATATATATGTAATCACTTTAGATATTTTTAGGATATTTTTGGGAAGATTTTTACTCATTTTTTGAAAATATTTACTCGAATTTTCTTGCCAAATTTGGGGGATTATTTTTTTTATTTATTTTTTTTATTTTTTAAAATAAAACTTTTAAGGGAAACTTTTAAGCAATTATTGGAATTTTCTTCCTGAAGGTTTTGCAAATTTTCAGAAATTTGGGGAATTTTTTTGCTGAATTTTTGGATTTTTTTCAGACAAGGAAACAATATTTTTGGTGCCCATAAATGAGGACAACAGGAGGGTTAATACATCTCAAATTTGGAGGTTACATGAAAGTAAAAATCTATTTTTGAGTGAAAAACTGCTACTTTTTTTTTTTTTTTTTTAAGCATGTCTGGTTTATTATAAGACACCTAAGCTTGACAATCCTGGTAAAATAGAGCTTAAAATAAGTTTTCCAGCTAATTTTAAGATCTCAATATTCTAAATATCACATCTTATTTCAAGAAATCTTATCAAGCCATTTTTCACTTGTTCTATTGGCAGATTTTTTCACTTATTTCAGGGTAAAAGTTCCTTGAAATAAGTATTTTTTTTTCCTGTTTTGAGAGGAGCATTTTTTCCAGTGCAACAAGCTCCATTCAAATTGAATTGGGATGTAACCTGTATTACAGCATGCTAGCTTTTATGTCCCAGTAAAAGTTAATGTGACAGCAGCAAAAAGTAAAACAGGCAGGAGTCTCAACGTAACATAAAATTAACGTTAAGAAAGTCTCTCACTCACTGGGGAATGTGCTCTTTATTCCATCTGCATTATTTATTATTTAATGAGAAGGATGTTAATAATGTTCATCATCTGTGGGTTTTAATGACTTGTTACCATGGTAGCATGGCTGCCAGGTAGCTCACTGAAACACTCCATATTTCAACTTGTTATCAGGGCTAATTAGAAGGTGGCCATGTATAGATTCTATTGTACATAAAAGGCCGCCCTTTTACATTTATAATTATTGTGCTTAGAAAGGAACAGCTTGACATTTTTACAAGACAATTATTGGTGTGACACAGTTGGCATAGGTGAGCTTCACAGTTCACTGATGAACACGTCACACTGTTAATTTGGTACAAAAACAAAAGAAATAGTTTGAGGGACTATTTCTTGGATGGATGTGACGACTCATAGTGTGACTCACTGGACATAAACAGTCGACATAAGCTGCTTTGGGCCTTGTATTTTGTGTAATTTGTGCAGCAATCTCCTCCCTTTTGTGTGATCTGTGTGCTGCTACTATTTCTCTACATGAAACAATGACAAAAAACAGTCAGTGCAGCAGCCTAAAGTGAAAAACGCCGTGAGTTAAGCCTGATTGGATCTTCTGGTGAATGGTTATAATAAGTTTACATTCGCTGCCTAACATGGACTTTCTTGCATGTTTCCCTGTAATGGAAAAGGTTGAAATTTCACCAAAACAAGTCTCCCTTTGACAAAATTATGCAGGGACACCATCACTGCATCCTGGGCTTCATGCCTCTCAAGATGATTGTGTTTCATTTAACCCTCCTGTTGTCTTCATTTACAGGCACCAAAAAATATTGTTTCCTTGTCTGAAAAAAATCCGAAAATTCAGCAAAAAAATTCCCCAAATTTCAGAAAATTTGCAAAACCTTCAGGAAGAAAATTCCAATAATTCTTTAAAAGTTTACCTTAAAAGCTTTATTTTAAAAAATAAATAAATAAATAAATAAAATCTCCCAAATTTGGCAAGAAAATTCTTGCAAATATTTTTTAAAAATTAGGAAAAATCTTCCAAAAAATCCTAAAAAATATCTAAAGTGATTCCATATATATCAGTAAAGTTTCTAATATTTTCTTCAAGAACATTCACAGAAAAATCAACCAAAATCCTGCGAAATTCACTGGATTTTGTTGATTTTTTTGTGAATGTTCTTCAGAAACATTTTTAACATTTCTTTTTTTCCACCAAAAAATGTTCAAAAATTTCCCAAAAATGTTGAAAATGTGGACATCAGAAGTTTCACTGTGAAAATAGAATTCTTTCCACATTTTCAAACTTTAAAATGGGTCAATTTTGACTCGCAGGACGATATGAGGGTTAAAGCTCATTTTGACCTGCTGCAGGTTCTTCTGCACAGCAACACAGTCACCAGAACCAACATTCTAAAAGCCCAGACAGTAACTGAAAACGATAAATTAATGAGATGATTACAGGGGAGTGGGAATGCCTCGTGGTGCGCTCAGAGTCAAGATGTCATGACTAATCCCTCATACACAGCGTATCAGGATAAAGCAGGTCAAACCTTCAGAAGGAAAGGTGAGTCCTGGCTGGGATTACCTGCGGCGGCCGCCAGCTGAAGCGGGGTCTCCGTGTAGTTCTCCGCCCCATCCTGCAGGGCGCCCTCCACATTCGCTCTGTTATCCAGCAACAACTGTGGCAGAGATGGGAGCCGGGAGGGAAGGAGGGGGTGAGGAGGGGGGAGGAAACAAACCAGAAGGGAGAGTGAGGAGGAAGAAAACAGGCGAGGGGGAGATGGGGTGTTACAGTCAGGCTTGGCAAGAGGAAAAGCCTCAACTGCTGGAAGCCTAAACGACCTCATTTGGAGGCTGTCCGAGCTCCGGACACTAAGCACACTGCTAGCTACGCTTCCTCATTAGCTTCTGACTGGGGGTCTTATTGTCGGTGCTGAGCTGAAGAGAAGCCATCTCTCTTCCTATCTCCAGAAACTCTGATTGCGGTGATACAAATTAAAAATTGAAAATAATCCTGAAGGCGCTGGTTGCTCATCAGACTTTCATCCAGTGTCAGTAGCTACTGCAATACAATGTGTTACATATTAAAGATGGATAGAAGTGAACAAAACACTGGGATCTGGCACCCTGCGGCTGCCTATCAGGCTGGCTGAGCTCCAAGCTGCTGCTGCAGGACAAACCTTTACATTCATTTGGGGTAAAGACCAGGGGGCTGGGTCGTACAGCTATAATACATAGATAATTAAAAACAAGCCGGAGAGTTTGCCTCGACCAAGCCCTCTCCACATAACAGATAGCTACTGCACAGATAGGACCAAGGAGGAGAAGGAAATAGGACATCTCATCATCATCATCATCATTATCCTCATTGTGGTACAAAGGACAGGGCAAGGGCCACAGGTTAATGGTACAGGTCATAAACGTCACTACCTGCACGACAGGGACGTGTCCGTGTAACACGGCGAAAGTGAGTGGCGTCCCCTGGCGCGTTTCAGGATAAACTGAGGGGTGCTTGTTTACTGTGCTGGGCACCTGGGAAGTCATAGGTGAAGTTCAGGGAGAGAGATATATATATATAGATATAGATATACAGCCATTAACATTCACAGCTCAGGGCGGGAGACGGGGAGAGGGAGGAGGAGTGAGAAGCAGTATGCAGGAGAAGTAGAAGCAAAAGGAGGATAAAATGGCAGAGGGAGATTTTCCTCTTGAGTTTCATAGAAAATCTTTAGCGGCTTCAATCCAACCTCTCAGTGGTCACTCTGAACCAGCTTAGCGTAGATCTGTCTGACCACACGGCGTTGCATCTGCCTAGTTCCACCTCTTAGTCGTGTTTCATTTCAAAAAGGGGAATGAAACCAGAGAGAGAAAACACTGGCACGCGGCTACAAACGCTGACGAGACGAGTGGTGCTGACTCACCAACAAAGCAGGATGCAACTAAAAAAAGCCTGATGTTGTTGTGTGATTTCTGAAGCGGCTTTATTAGCAAATTACAGAAACGATTTTCAAAATGTCGCCTGGAGGACGAACGACGTCACACTGTGTTTGAGCTCTGATGCTAAACAACATTGTTTTTGTGTTGATCTGTGATAGACTGGTGACCTGTCCACGGTGTCTCCTGTCCTCACCCTCAGTCAGCTGGGACAGACTCCAGCCCCCCACTACCCTAATGAGGATCAAGCCATGTGTAGATAATGGATGTATGGATGGATTTTAGCACCCTGAAATGACTTTCTGCTTTATTTCTAGTGAAATGAAAAAGAACATTTAAAAAAACATGAAAAAACCCTTTTGCTCTTCTTATTCCCTTATTCATCTCGCTGAGGTTTTTATTGGAAGCCCTTCTTGAGTCCCATGCTGGGAACAGTTGATCAAGTTAAACTGTTTTTGGAGACAGTCATTGCTTTGCAGAGAAAATACAATATGCTACTCAGCTGCATTATATTGGTGCAAAAGCTGAAATCACAGACAGATGAGGCATCTAGAAAATGTCTGCACATAAAACTATGTGCATGGCGAGCCGCCAGCAGAAGCGCCTGAGATTTATTCTTATTTAAATTTGGGTTAACGAAGCCTTTAAGCATTTATTACACTGCAAACTTCTACAGGTACTGCTTTGCCTTTGAGTCAGCACTGCACTAAACACAAGCACTAAACCGATGGAGTACAGTAAACCATGAGGTCAGTATGAAGGAGGAGTCTTTTAACTGTTGCTTTTTTCTAACTGAGAACTGAAGTTAAAGCAGCAACACACAAAGCAGGATTCATAATAGCACAGCCTCACTGTTACTTTAACCCTCGTGTCGTCCTGAGGGTCAAAACTGACCCGTTTTAAAGTTTGAAAATGTGGAGAAAAAAAAATATTTTCACAGTGAAACTTCTGATGTCCACATTTTCAACATTTTAGGGAAATCTTTGAACATTTTTTGGTGGAAAAAAAGAAATGTTAAAAATGTTTCTTAAGAACATTCACAAAAAAATCAGTTTTTATGTGAATGTTCTTAAGAGAATATTACAAGTTTTACTGATATATATGGAATCACTTTAGACATTTTTTGGAAGATTTTTACAAATTTTTTTGAAAATATGTACAAGAATTTTCTTGTCAAATTTGGGGGATTTTTTAAAAATAAAACTTTTAAGGTAAACTTTTAAGGAATTATTAGAATTTTCTTCCTGAAGTTTTTGCAAATTTTCAGAAATGTGGGGATTTTTTTTTGCTGAATTTCTGGATATTTTTCAGACAAGGAAACAATGTTTATTGGTGCCTGTAAATGAGGACAACAGGAGGGTTAAAGTGTTCTGACTTCAACACGACAAATAAGTGCGATGAAGTTGATGCTTCATGTACAGTCAGCGGGTAGCGAGTTACACTAAGTGCACATACTTGAACAACAGTGATGAATTATTGATGTGGTGTAAAGCAAACTGCTGCTGGATGTCTGCAGAGCAAAACGTAATGAAGTGAGTGCCTGCGCTCAGGGACCATCAGTGGATTATTATTCCGTATCGGCGTGAAGACAAACCGTCGCTGTTGCCGAGCAAATGACAGCCGTTTGTTGCTTATCAGTGCACTTGGTGTAACGAGCTGCCGGGGGAACAGAGAGCATGCCCAGAGCAGGTGAGACCACGACGATAGAGAGGGGAGGGGAAAGAGCGACACAAAGTGGGTTCATCGTATTCACTGGTACACACAAAACAAATGCCAATGAGCATCTTAAACCGGAACAAAAATGTGGAATCATTGTGCGTGTGGAGCGCTGACGGCCTGCACTGACCTCGCTGTTGATGTCGGCCCCGGCGTCCAGCAGCATCTGAACCATGGCCTCGTCACCACGGACACAGGCGTACATGAGAGGGGTCATTCCCTGCAGCAGGAGGGGGAAGCAAGGAGGAAACATTTCTATGGACACGAGAAGGCAAGAGGCTGAACGGTGGAACACATCTACGGCTTTCTGTACGAAAATTAAACACTGTATTTACATGCTGCTTTAATACTCAGAACCTCAAAACCTGTTGTGTATAAAAAGTCACCAAAATTAAACCATTTATGGGAACTGTAAAAACTATTGCTGTCAAACGATTACACTTTTAAATCAGATTAATCACAGGGTTGCTGCATTTTTAATCTATATTAATCGTGTTTCATTTTGCACGAGCAAACAGACTCAAGAAAGAAGAGTAGAACCAAGATGATGATTTTATGTCACTAGTGGATGATTTTATGTCACTAGTGGATGATTTTATGTCACTAGTGGATGATTTTATGTCACTAGTGGATGATTTTATGTCATTAGTGGATGATTTTATGTCACTAGTGGATGATTTTATGTCACTAGTGGATGATTTTATGTCACTAGTGGATGATTTTATGTCACTAGTGGATGATTTTACATCACTAGTGGATGATTTTATGTCACTAGTAGATGATTTTATGTCACTAGTGGATGATTCAGCTTTGTAACCCTCCTTGAACTGTTTGTGTGTGACTTGTGGTTGTCTGGAAAAAAAAAATCTAAGCTTAAAATTGTGATGTTTCATCAAAACCACTTTATTCTACATGTCCTATTCAAAAATTCACCAAAAATAATCCATTAACACCAGATTCTGTATTTGGCAGGCTGTGTTTTCACAGGTCAGGCAGTAAACAAGCGTGGACACAAATCAGAGAGATTGAGAGCAAAACAAACAAACTTGATCAAAAAATAAAAAATGCAGCATGGTTCAAAAACTGTGTGCAGAGGAGCAAAGTGTTAGAAGATACATGCAGCATGGTGAAATATCTTTCCAGAGCTGATGTGCAGAGTAGTGTGAAAAATGTCTAGTTTATAGAGGTGGTAAAGAAGCATAATAAACACTGCTGTTCAAAAGTTTAGTGTCACCCAGGCAATTTCATGTTTTCCATGAAAACTTCCACTTTTATTCATGTGCTAACATATTTGCACAAGGGTTTTCTAATCATCAATGAGCCTTTCAACACCATTAGCTAACACAATGTAGCATTAGAACACAGGAGTGATGGTTGCTGGAAATGTTCCTCTGTACCCCTATGGAGATATTCCATTAAAAATCAGCTGTTTCCAGCTAGAATAGTCATTTACCACATTAACAATGTCTAGACTGGATTTATCATTCATTTAATGTTATCTTCATTGAAACAAAACAGCTTTTCTTTGAAAAATAAGGACATTTCTAAGTGACCCCAAACTTTTGAACGGTAGCGTATTTTGTGAGCAATATAAATCAGCCAAATGTGTCTGAATCCAAATATGGAAGTGAAGAAACGAATGCTCAGTTGCTTAGCTACCTGCTGTTTATCTGAAATATGGGCAAGACAGGACTCATCTGTTCTTACCTAATACTGCAACACTTTTCCTGGACTGAGCGCTGACAGGTCGGGTCGATATCTAAGTCTTACTGCATCCAAGTGCTAATGTCGTTTGGGAATCCCCATCTTCCTCAGTCAGTGGAAATATTGGTTATTCCTTGTGCTGCTAAGTGGAAGCTAAAAGGGCAATCTGATTTTCCGTGGTCACAAAGCTGCAGATAGTTAAGTCCATTTGAGATGCTGTGGCAGTTCTCCATGTAGATACTGTTAAAAAAAACTCCTAAATACGATTCATGTTGTCCCTGGATTCATAACATGAGCATTAACAGAATTTGACTGTTACAGGTCCTTGATAAGATGATAAAATTGTATTGATTGACACTTTTTCCTTTTCTCGCCGCACATAAATAACAGGCCGTGGTGACATGTAGGCTTTTATCTCCTTGTAAAAGTGACTAAATGGAGCAGGGGACCAGACAGCATTACAGGAGCAATAAAGTAAAAGCGGCAGCCTGTCATCAGGGCTGAGAAGCATTTGAACTCATCACGATGATCATCAGGGTCCACCGTCTCTCGGCCTTTCGCTGTCTGCTGATTAAGTAGATCGGTGTCCAGGAAATATTTAAGAATGAATCACCACAAAGGGATATCAGTCTTCAACATAAAGTGCTGTGGTGTGTTATGAGCGAGTCGTTAAAGGCCTCTGCTGAACATAATGGCCCAGATCAGACATATGATTGAAGTCTGTTTTATGGAAGCTCATCCGAAACACTTTAGAAAGTCTTATGGATGGTGAGAACTTGCTGCCTCATTACAACAGAGTTCTTTAGTTTTTGTTTTGTTTAAACTCTTCCACAGTAGCACCTGGAGCCTTAACCTGCAGTTGGGAGTAGAATGTGTGTGGGCTTCATATAAGATGTAACGTTAGGAGCTTCACAGCCCACCTATGCTGCTGCTTGTTGCAAAGACACAGCCATTTTAGGAAGCTAGGATTATGTTTGGAGAATTAGAATCTCTTATTGTTGAGGATGGAGATGCCTTTGGGCTGGAAGTGATTCATGAGGAGTATAATTCACTGCAGCCTTTAGGAACGGGGTTGATTAGTAACCAGCAGTGAACGTGCACATATGGAAATCACAAAGCCAGCGATATAAAGAACATTACCGAAGGTTTTTTTTTGTTGCATTGCAGCTGTTGAGCTCCTTAAAGAGGTGCAATAGGATATTTTTGGATTGTTAATGTGGCTACTGTGGCACAGTGAGTGATACTGACTTTGCGCTCCCAACCTCTGCTGGAGATTTCGACCTGAGACATTTGTTTTCAAGTCTGACTCGAAGTAAACACAGACATTAGCTGCCTGGAGCGGGTGTTGTGTTAACTGCACACCAAGCCACTCTTTGATGAAGGTCCCATATGGTTAAATGCCCTTTTATTGTGTTTTGTGGTCGTTCTACACTTAGGGGTGTAAAATAAAAGCTGTTAAGACATGAAGACGTCTACTTCTCCTACTCCTAACAACTAAATGGATACTCCCACCTTACAAGCCAGTAACAGTTATACTAAGCTGCTATATTCCAACTGTATAGTCAATAGTCATCTATCTTCAACTCTGTAAAATCCTGCTTCCCAGGTTTAGTTATTTTCTAGAGTTGCTTCTGTTGACTAACACACCAAATGCTCTTCTGTTTGCTGAAAGAGTGAACACAGGAGTCTTCGTGTACTCTCAGCATCCGAGGAACTGAATGGTGTTACTTTCTAGCAATGTCACCACGACATTCTTTATGTTAGTGTGCTGCACAGCTAATGTGGCTAAAGCTACCACCAGCTTTTATTTTATGCCCACAGGTCGGAGCTCTGTGGAAACTGTAGTGCTGAGAGATGGTCAGAGGTGGTGGAAACTTTAAGATTGATTTGAAACAAGTTGACAAGGTTTCTACAGTCATGGAAAAAATGATCAGACCACCCTTGTTTTCTTCAATTTCTTGTTCATTTTAATGCCTGGTACAACTAAAAGTGCATTTATTTGGACAAATATAATGCTAACAAAAATAGCTCAAGAGTTTAATTTAAGAGCTGATATCAGATATTTTCCATGTTTTTCTTGATAATAACCAAAATCTCTTCAGTTCTTCCATCAATATCTATGGCATTGTTCTGCCAAAAACAGCTTTTAGGATTCCATGTTTTCTTTTCTGTCTGTTTTAGTCCCATGATCCACACAGGAGTTAGTACTGATTCATAACCATTGTTTCTGATGACTGCAGCCATGCATCTTGGCTGCTCTCCACCAGCTTCTGACATTGTTCTGCTGCCACAGCAGCCCATTCCTGTTGCACTGATTCTAACTAATTTGCTTTGTTTTTGGGCTTGTGGTTTTCCATTTTGCGTTTGATGACTTTCCACAGGTTTTCAGTTGGATTCAGATCTGGTGATTGAGCAGCCAAGGCATGGTTCCAATGTTCTGGTTCTCCATCCAGGCTTTAACTGACCTTGTCTTGTTGGAAAATCCAGTCATTGGAGGCAGGAAAGAGTTTTCCAGCTGATGGAAGAAGACTGTTTTCTAGAGTAGTCCTGTACATGACCTGGTTCATTTGCCCTGTTCCACCCAGACTGAAACTACCCCAGATGGTCACTGATCCACCCCCATGTTTTACTGTACGGGCAGACAGTCTGGTTTGTAGCTTCTCCAGGCTTCCTCCTAACCAGTAAGTTGGCTGGATGGACATCAACTGAAAACTGGATTCATCCCTGAAGAGAACCTTAGTCCAATCATCAACAGTCCAATCCTTGTGATCCCAGCAAAGAGTAACCAGCTTTCCTCTGCCTTTCCTTGATGAAGAGCTTCTTCCTGCTCTGTGGGACTTCAGACCAGCTTCAAGAAGTCGCTTTCCAACTGTCCTTGCCGAAAAAGTCACATTTCTCCACACTTCCCACTCATTTTTAAGGTCCCTGGAGGTCTGAGGACGATTCCTGACAGGAATGGATGAGTGACGATCATCTGGTGGGTAGAAAGACGTTTCCTGCCGCGACCAGCTATTAGTTTGGTAGAACCATGTTGGGCTTGTTTTTTCTTGGTTTAATGAACGGCTGTCTTGGAGATCTTCAGTTATTCACTACCTGTCTCTCACTCATGCAGCATTTACAGTAACAAACACTAACAGCCTGTTAGAACAGCAGTAAAACCACGGGTTAGACCGTCACGGCAAATCATGTAAGTCATGGTATTTTGAGCTTCGAAATGGAGAGACATATTCTGGGCTTATATGACACTTGAATTAATTTGCTGAAAAAGCGGCACATTATGGGACATTTACGTTAGCATGACGCACACGGCTACAATAGATGATCACATTAATGTGAACAACAGCAGGTTGAAAGAAGCTGGAATTATCTTTTAAGGGCTTTGTTGCCTGCTATGAAGTCCACATTCTTCATGGTATGGTGAAGAGGCATGACCAAAGAATCTCTCTTCACAATTTCATGTATGTTTGTCAGAAGTACACTTACTGTGCACTCCAATCAAGTCATTTGATCATGAACATTGAGTAAGGCTATGAGAGTACATATATCATATTTGTATGATAACTCAGGCCTTTGTGCAGTTTATAATTAATCCTGACTCATTTTTCCCTACAATATAATTTCCTGCACCTCTGTGGAAACAGCACAACCATGACTAGAAGCAGAGAGAACTCAAAAATATCTTGTGTGCAGTATAATAAAGATCCAGTGCCATACGTTGGTGGCTACACATTCATATCTGCGCTACCGTTGGAAAGTTTGGGGTCACTTAGAAATGTCCTTAAAAACAGTTTTTTTTGCAATGAAGAGAACATTAAATAAATCATATATCCAGTATAGCCATTGTTAATGTGGTAAAGGACTATTCTAGCTGATTTTTAATGGAATATCTCCATAGGGGTACAGAGGAACATTTCCAGCAACCATCACTCCTGTGTTCTAATGCTACATTGTGTTAGCTAATGGTGGTGAAAGGCTCATTGATGGTTAGAAAACCCTTGTGCAGTTATGTTAGCACATGGATAAAAGAGTGAGTTTTCATGGAAAACATGGAATTGTCTGGGTGACCCCAAACTTTTGAATGCTAGTGTATATGACATAAAATTATATTTTAAGCATGTAGCTAAAGTAGTAAATAATAAACTGTGAAAAAGATAAAAGTTCAAAGAGTCTGAACATGAAAATATTTAGATGTAGAGTTAAAAAGAGCATCTGTTTGGCCCTATTCAGTGATTGACAAATATCTAAAATGGTCTTCCAAGATGGATTTGTGCTCTTAAAGTCGCAACAAAATAGAAGCTAGCAGCTAAAATGTTAGTGACACTCAATTTGCATTTGGAGAAGGATTTATCTTATATTTAAAGGGGTCAAAGTAAGTTCAGCACAACACGGAGCTGCAGAAGACTGCTGGCCTCCATCCACCCCTCCTACACCTGATCTGTTAGATCTGGAGGTGGATGAAGCCAGAAACGAATAAATTAAATTAGAGCTGGGCCACGCTCTTCTGGGAATGTAAAGTTTTGCCAAGTGAGATTTTACTGATTTTATTTTACTCAGTTTGCTAGTATGACCTGAACAAATGTGGGTTTGTGTGACGAGAAAGGTCGGCTAATTGTCCAACTTTTTTACGTCGTATGCACAGTTCACATGTTTTACAGAAAGAGGTAAGAAAGGGATTTGAACTGAAACACAAAGACACACATTTAAACAGTTTTATGAAGTCACGCCTGGTGCCAAGATTCAATAAAAATCAACATCTCACATCAGCCAAGTCGTTAGCTGCACTACCAGCTAATCAGGCCAAACATTTTGTTGAATAATTGATGTATATTGAACCTCCTGTTCACACTGGATCGAATCAATGGCTCGTCTTTCAGTATAAAATGGTAATTATGTGCCAGAAGTGAAACAATTCATCTGTTAGTTGATTGACAGAAAAAAGCCTTTGAATTATATTTGTTTTCAGGAATTTCTGTGCTTTTAATTCTAAGAAGAAAAAAAACATTTTTCAAGTAGCACAACTCTTAATCATGGCTCCTTAATTGTCTTGTGTGATAATTAAACCACTTCATTTTTGAGTGTTTGTCAGACGAACAGACACAAATGTAATGACAGTAATGACATTAGAATAATATAACAAGGTTTTTCCACCATTTTTTCACATTTTATAGACAACAGATTTATAGCTAATCCACATAGCAGTCAATAATGATAGATGCAACTTTGTTATGAGCCAAGATCTGAGGTTTTCCTTCATGAACGGAGAGGGTTGAGGCGATTGTTGCCAGGTGTGCATGGTGTGTGAGTTCTAACACCGAGCAGAAGGGATGTGACGTTTGTGCAGGTGACAAATGTTTCAGCAAACACTCAGATGCTGCTGATATGTGCAGCACAGATGCAACCAGGCACAAAGAATCCAACATTGTCTTGAAAATAGTGTGACTTTTTTTGTGTGTGTGTTGGAGTGTGTGTTCAGTGCCAGACCTGTTCGCTCATGCTGTTGATGCCATCGGGGCCCAGGAGGTTCACGGCCTGCTTGACCAGGTCCGTCCGGCCGCAGTTGAGCATCCGGAAGCCCAGATCCTGCAGGAACTTGGCCTCTGTGGAGGCTGCATCAAGCTTTCTGGTGGCACAGAAACAATCCTCGGCTCTGCAGAGGGAAACAGCAGATCCATTACTGTGATTAAGAGGGAGCTTATCTCTGAAATGGATTTTGAGATCAGTGGATATACATCTCTGCTGCATGCTGAAAGAAACAGAAAATGACTGCTGCTTAGCTTTCACAATGTAAACTCCTGGTGTTATAAAATGAGCAGCCACTTCAGAAGTATTGAGCTGTTTGTATTCAAAGTCAGCTCACTAATATCTGAATCTGTCAACACTCACTTTTCTCTGCTTGCTTCTGGTTCCCTACTTTCTTTATTTTCTAAAGTAGCTTTTCTCCAGGTGAGGCTTCAGCTATGACTCATTATGACTCATATTTCTTGTAAAGCGTCTTAATCCAAGCTGTGAGCAGCTGTCAGCTGAAGCTTCCACTGTGTCACAGAAAATCCTCCTCATGATGTTTGTCTCATTCTAACAATTATATCTGACGAACGTAAGGAGATGCTAATTGGTACAAGACACCTCTCAGTGATCCATTTATTACTTCCTTGGAAATATTTGTAATATGAAGAGATGCTTCACCCACTAGCATCATAAAAAAACATAAAATTACTGAGTAAGTAAGACAGTAAGAGGAATACAGAGCAGAGCTGTGTGGATGTGAATGAGAGAGAACAGGTGATACTGTAAGTGAGACAAAAACCCAGAGAGAGAAGATTTATTGGTTGGTGCTGTCCATGAAAGAGGGACTAACACACTTCATTTACTCACTGCCAAGACTCATGAATAAGTGTTTAAATTTAGACACAGTGAGTCTGCATTCTTTTCAGCAGCTCAGTGAGGCTATACTGAGCTAAATGCTAATGCCAGCATGCTAACACACTGTCAAAACCAGTAGAAACATGTTTGATCAGCAGATAATTTGTTTACCACCTTAGTTTAGGGTGTGTGTATGCCAACATTAGATAATGAGGAGTAAACACAATGAGGGGAATGGCTGTAGATTTGCAGGTCATAAAATAAGTAGTTTTGATGACCTGAAAAGAAAAGTCACCACATGTATAGATGGAGCAAATATCATGATGATTAATCTGATTGTTGTTGAGATATTTCACTAAAAACTAGAACTACCAACCTGCTGTTGGTGCTACAAGAGTCATGTGAATTCATCCACAGATGATCATGAATGTCCGAGATACCAACCTACATCCCATCTGTCGTGCCACTAGTGATCTAGTCTCTGTGCTCTATATTTTAATAAAAATGATTTTTAAAAAGATAAATCACAGCTCTGCATGCATTTTGGTTTCCTAACACTATGACTCATCACAGCAGAGAGAGCCCAGTAGAATCTAATAACACTGACTCCATCCATCCACAGCCATCCCCTTATCTGAGGTCGCTGCTGGGGGCTGCAGGCTAAGCGGGGCATTCCAGATGTCCATCTCACAGTTCTCCAGTTCCACCTGGGGGATCTGAGGTGCTCTCAGTCCAGATAAGATGTGTAATCCCTCCCTAGAGAGTTCTGGGTCGACCCTGGGGTCTCCTCCCAGGTGGACGTGCCCAGACGTCCTCCAAAGGAAGGCGCTCAGGAGGCATCCTAATCAGATGTGAGAGCCGCCTCAGCTGGTTTCTCTCAGTGCGAAGGGGAAGCGACTCTATTCTGAGCTGCTCGCTCTATCTGGCAGGCTGAGCCCAGCCACCCTACGGAGGAAACTAATTTTGGCCACTTTTATCCGCAATCTTAGCTGCCAAAAGCAGATGAGATCTCACACTGATCACGCTTTTGAAATATGGCGTGACGAACTGCCATTAGTCACTCTTGTGTTTGCCATGTCAGATCGAGGCAGACCTATTACAACAAGCACTGCTAGCATTCTGATGGAGGGTCTGATTCTACACGAGTTCATCAGAGACCAACCACAACCCACAATAAAGAACATACATGCAACCTTTATCAAGCTTTGTTGTTTCATCTGCCCTGTTACTATGGCCTGGTCATAGAGCCTTGATTGATCCAGTGTCCATGTTGGGGGTATTTTACAACTCATTTAACTTCCTGCTGTTGTTCTGTGTGTAAATGTGGTAACTCTCTCACTTTGGAGACGCTAACATGGATCCTCCTGCTGCTATTTGATGCTGCAGATATTTAATAAACTCAGAGGAAAGACTCCTACAAACAGCTGGAAGCAAGAAATTAAACTTCAGCTTCTGTTAGTGTTTCGTCAAATCCTAGATGACATTTATTATTGGTGAGTGTCACTAATCTGACCTTTAAAGTCTGTTTTCATCAGAGTAGCTTCATGTTTGTCATAGATGTGTGTGCACTTTATATCATTGCTATGCAGTGTATGAAATTCCATTGTTTTATTGTCAGTGACAATAAAAGATTGAATTGAATTAAATTGAATTGCATTGAAATTGTAGAGCAAAGAGAATGACGAAAATGTCTAGTTTACTCAAACTGTGACTTGTGCTCTTTCTGATGTTTTTTGACCAATACTGGTGCAATTGCTTTATACAACTTGAAGTATCCAGCATTGCTTCTGTGTGGCTATCTGTTAATGAGATGCAGCTCAGACTTGTGCTGTTTTGAAACTGACAGACTCAGTAAGATCATCAACTTCTATGTAAAGGTGACCGAGGTGATTTAGACACGAAGTCAACACGTTCAGATAGCGTTAGTTTAACAGAAAACAGCGTGTGTCTGAAACAGGCTATATTCTTACTTTATTTGTCGCGGCTCACAGTCCACCCCGGGCAGCAGCAGCCTGGCAGCCTGCCTCACGTCGTCGCTGTCCACAGAGAAGCTTCGTCGATGTTCGGTGTGGGCGACCGCCACCCGGATCCACTCCATCAGCGGAGGCAGCACCAGGAACGGCCTGGGAACAGAAACGGAAAACAGAATAGTATGTTAAAGTTTAACCTTCTAGATAAGTCCGGTTAGAAGGAACTGAAATCACATTTAAACATCCTTTTCCGGTCTAAAATAGGGCCATGTTGTTTAAATACACTGTTAATGTCTTGCATTTAAAGGAAGGAAACAGGTCTGTGGGCAGACTTTGGAAATGCAAACCTGTGCTACAGTTACATGTGATGGTTAGACAGCACACCAGCATCTACCTGCTCCAAAGCGACATTTGCAGCTCCGTTTACATGCATGCATTGTTTTTGTTGCTGTCACTAGTGATCTGTAACTCCTAAAAAGCACTGCACCGCTCCACCGCTCTGTGGTCCAGCCTGTTGAGGCGTTTCCAGCATCTTTTCAGTTTAAGTTTTCCAAAACCTTTAGAGCCTCCACCAGCTGTTACAAGTTGTGGTCCATATTTCCTTTTCTCCATCTGTGGAGCTGAATGAAAATGTTTTCCAGGAGTGCCTGTGACATTTTTTGGCTTCCCACGTTGGAAAATGATCCTGGAACGCTACATTTAAAAGAAGAAGACTGAGGCAGCTGAGGGAACGATATGAGATTCCTCCATTGGTTCTATGTTTTCTTGGGACACTTGTAGGAGGTATTTTGACTCAAACTGTAACCAAATCATGTTACTGTGACAACACTCTTCTGTATCAGTCCCTTTATTCCAATTTGCACACTTTTTCAGCTGACCTCATACTTTGGGAACGTAACGTTGCTGAACCTGACCAACCCCAGATCATAACCCTAACCCCCACAGGCTGGTAGGTATTAGCCATGATGAGTTCATCACTTCATCCACCTCTCTTCTTACTCTGATGCCCCCATCACTCTGGAACAGGGTAAATCTGGACTCATCAGACCACATGACCTTCTTCCATCGCTCCAGAGTCCAATCTTTATGCTACCTAGTGAACTGAAGCCTTTTTTTTCTGATTAGCTTCACTGATTAGTGGTTTTCTTAGAGCTACAGCTGTTTAGTCTCAATCCTTTGAGTTCCCTTCATGTGGAAATGTTCTTACTTTCACTATTAAACAGCCGTGAGTTCTACTGTTGATTTCCTACCATCATCTAAGAGTTTGTTTCGACCACATTTGTTCCTTGAAGATGATGGTTCACCACTGTCCTTCAGGTTTTAATAATGTGTGGGACGGTTCTTAACCTGAGTATTTCAGAAAACTCCTTAGTTGTTTTCTTTGCTTGATGCAGGCCAATAATTTGACCCTTCTCAGACAGATTAACATCATTTCCATGACAACAGGAAATGTCTTCCATTGTGGTTGCTGAAAGAAAAGAAATGAGAATCTCCTCACTGCATCAGCTAGGGTTAAATAAGTTGTTGCAGCTGAAACGTATTCATCACTGCAGTAATTATCCAATGGAAGGCTCTTAACTATGTACCACAAATATGAGTGCTTCGTTAAAAAAACAGACAAAAAACACATTTTGATTCAGTTGGACATATTAATCGTGCCACAAATGTTGTAATTTAAACACACTGAAACACAAGCAGAAATATATAAAATATGAAATAAATCCCATGGTAACACCCTTTGAACACACAAATGTAAGAACTACACGGGTCATACAAAAATAACAAAATGTTTAATATGACCTTTGGGTGTCAAAATGAATTTTTCAAACTGATAAAATCGCCACATCGCCAGGTTTTATAATGCTTTATTCCCCTTTTAAATAGAATCACTTAATAAAGACTCAGGTCCAACACCGACAGCCACAAACTTTCTAATTAAAGATTACCTTACAGATATCTGAAAAGGCAGATACACCAAATCCATTTTGATAATTTATAACTCAGATAGTCCAGAACAGAAAGAGATTTAGATGCTGTTATTACCTTCTTTAATCAAAATCAGTAATGGAACTTGCCTGGCTGACATGTTCATATTTCATCATTTATTTCCCGGACAAGTGTGTGCATGTTTGTGTGTGTGTGAGTTTAATTTCTCTTCCACACATACACTCATGTGGAGTTTTGTCTGCTATTTATCTCTTCCCCCGCTGTGCAACAGCAGCCAAATTCAGGTCAGTCATTCATCAGATGTTTAACCTCTTTACATCGGCTTCACCGTCAGAATGAGTTGTTGTGTTGTATGAAACACATTTTCCTCATTTTGTCAGGTTTACTGAGTCACGCCAGTTTAGATATGAATAACCTGTCCACATTTAAATAGTTATGGCTTCATAAGGGCTCATAATCTCTCAGAAAGCACACAGACGGTTGAGTAAATAAATAAAAGAGAAAGCTAACATTACAAATAGCAGAACAAAGTGTGTTAGCATCACATGCTAACAGAGCAGGTTCAAGTCTCAGGACTCTACTGAAGGCATGAACACCATTCTTCCACAAGATATTTTCTCAATTGGTGCTTTCATTAAGATGGAGGACAACACTTGGGTTAAAAAACTCTCAAATACAGGTTCAACTGGGTTTAGACGTGCTGACTGAAGGCTATAGCTTATGATTCACATCACTTTTCAAACCACTCAGTCAGCCCTCATATGGACAGAGCACTGTTACACTCTAAGAGACCACTACCATCAGGATAGAAAGGTTTCATTACAGGACAAAGGTGATCACTCAGAACAGCTTTGTATTGATTCGCTGGGACCCTCGCTCTAAGTGAACCATAACAGCAAAATGCCCCCACAGCATAACAGAGGCAGCAGATGTTCTCACTGTAGGGGTCAAGGGTTGAGGTTTTCCATGAAATCTGTAACCACTCTGTCAGGAAAAAATACTGTTGGGTCAATATATTATTGCGGGACTTTTTCTAACATAGTTAACAGGTATCATAGTTGACATATTTGCTGTTTTCAGGTCTAAAATCAACATAGCCGCCTATAACCAAACACCACATGGCATTTTTACAGAAAGATTCTTCTAAATATCATATATACAGTTGAGTAAAATTGAAATTGGAAGTTATTTATAAAGATATTGTAGTAAACCTGTTGACATGCCATAAATCCACACTACTTTATATTAAATAACTCAGAAAGCCTTGGAGTCTGGCCAGACTTTTCTTCAGGAGGAAATGACATCATGTGGAGCAGGTCATGTGATCTGGAATTAACACACTTCCTTGACACAAAATGACAAAAATGACACACAAAATCACCAAAACGGAGACACAAAACGAGAAAACGGAGACACAAAATGCCGAAAACGAGACAGATAATGACAAAACAATACACAAAATGATAAAAATGAGACACAAAACAACAAAAACGAGACACAAAACCACAAAACGGAGACACATTTGCCAACACAGAACTGCCCATAGTCCGACTGCATAGTTTGAAGTGTAATTAACAGCTGGATAGTTATTTAAGGTAATGTTAGCTACATGAGCTGGTTGTCTCTGACTGGGTTTTTAATGTTATTTTTTTAATGTTTGCAGCTGAACAAGAATGTAAAGCGGCCTTAAAGTTCCTCTCTGGTCATTGATTCTACTTCTAAAACCTCAACGCTTTGTATCAAAGACTTTAGTACAGTTTTCCATGAAAATCTTCCCCTCCTCCTTGAAAATGGCTTAGATGCATCTCTACACCATGTCTTTCCCCAGAAGATGCAGATCTATGTGGTCCCTGCCACTTCCTTCAACCACCCTTTGGCTATTTGCTGCAGTTTGAGATGCTGAAGAAGAATACTGATACAGAAAGCTTCATCCTGCATGTTGGCAGGGTTGGTTCCTTACATTTGGCATGTATGCAACCCCAAAAGTCTGAAGTTACACTGCAGTTTCTTGGTGGAAATGCTCTGCCATGGTGTTGACTGCCATCCAGCAAATAAAAAACACCTTAGGGAGATGTTAACAAGGCAAAAACTGTGATTTTCTCTCGTAGGGGTCCTCAAATGCCAGGACAAAAAGTTAGAAAATATGGAATGAAAGGAGAACATTGCTGCTCTACTGTAGCATAAAGTGAAATACTCCTTGTAAGATCATAATATTTAGTCTAACAAAACCCTGTTTGTCTGTCTTTGTAGTTTCTAACAATGTAAAAGTTACAATAAGTGCCTTTTCAGATGAAGCCTCAGTGATGTGTTTGGGAAATGTTCCACTTTACATATACAGTAGCGACAGTAGGCGCCCAGGGACCACACAGCAAACCACCCTAAAACCATATTATGATTCAGTGCCTCAGTCCCGCTGTGCTGCGCAGTGCAGTGGCTTATTCCATCCTCAGAGGATTGGATTACAAAGCAGCGCATCTTCCCAGAAATCAGCACCACGCTCCACTACGGCTGACTGACGGTTCTAACTGCCAGAAAATTAAGTCAGGTATTTATGATAAGTCCAAGGTGCGAATTATATCGTAAAATGACATTTCAAAGGAATCTCTGAAAGTGAAGTGCTGAGCGAGTTGGTGGTGCTCGTGGATATCCTTTCAGTCACGATAATTTCATACCACAATGTGGACACTCACTGAACCTAATGGAGGAAATCCTAGAAGAAAACCTAGACAGAAAAACTGGTCAAAAAAAAATGCTCTTATGCTATTCAGCTGCCACTTAACAAGGATAATACCACTCAGAAGAAACCCGAAACCACTTCTTTATGTCCAATAAGGTTTGATTCTTCAAAAAAGAAAAGAAAAGCCTTTTCAGAAGAGCAGAGCTGAAGCTAATGCATATTTTATTTGGTCTTTTCTGCATGAAAACAGGATTGAACAAAGACATCTTTGACGAGTCGTGGTTTGCAGTAGTTTGAAATACACTGAAGATGTAAAAAGTATTGTAATGCAGCTAATGCAAGTTGGTAGACATGACCAGTGATCATGTTACTGTTTTTATGTTGAGAATAAACTATACCCCGTAAAGTTATTGGGTATGCAACTTTTTGCTGTGTTTTGTTTCTATTTTTTCAACAAATTCTGTATTTTTCCCTTTTAGTTTTCTGAACATTAACTTTAGCAACACTATTATTGACCATCATAAGTTAGAAGTTACCTGCCCATAGGGAACATGAGGTATATTATCATTACTATTATTATTACTACTATAATGGGTAATGCTTTTATTGCTCTTGTCAATTTGTTTATTTGGACCAGGATCATGATCCATCATGGCCAAATACGCATCCATTAAATTTCTATAAATGCTGTGAGATAGAACATTGCCCTTGGCAGAGTTCAAAGCTCTCTGAGGGCCTTTCTGGCCTCAGAATGAAACATCTTTGTAAAATACATATTACATATAATTGGATTGCATCTTACTGTAAACGCTGAGGAAAATATTTTTAAAGCGAGAATGCTAGCCTTGCTGTGTTGCACAATGTACTTTTATTTAAAATCCTCTGCTGTCATTGGTATTCATGACTTTTCTGAAGAACTGATCGATATCGTGGTGCATGTAACGACTTTATTTACCACTCTGACTTACATCAAGCGTGTTTGATATTAGTTCAAATCTGTATGATTACATTTATCACACGGTTTGTTTCCTGGTTGCTCCCTCTGGTACGATAATGTGTGATACTGTGGTGTGTAATGCACAATTCTTTTGTAAATCTTTTAGGTTGTGCACAACTGAGACTACAGAAGAAAATGTATGAAGTTCCTCCTTATGTTTCTGATGCAACTTGGTTTCAAAATCTGTTACGATTAAAAAACATCCATGGTATGATTTCAGCACTAGCTGTAATGTAAACTTCTGAACAGACACGACTTAAAACTTCAGCTAAAACATCTAAGATTTCCCTACATAAATACTCATCTATCAAACATTTATTGTCACGTCTAACTGATTAACCACCTCATAGAGATCCTGGTTCTATTTGCCATCATTCATCATAAAAAAGAGTCCACTGGATAAACTTCATAGATCTACGTGATTTTCATGAGTCCAAAGTAAATCCTACTCATCTGTAATAATTATTCTCTCAGTCTCATAAAACGCTCTTTTTCTCTACATTAGTGAACTAATGACAAACAGCAACCTTGGGAAATGACTTGTGTGTGCTTTTTTGCGGTTTCCTTACCCTTAAAGGATGAAATTGGTCGATAAAACACACTTTCAATTTTTATTTCACAAGATTCTTATTAGGCAGACAGTAAGTTTCATTTTGTACCCACCCATCATGACTATGCCCTTTTTATGAACTCAGCCATTCAGGATACTTCTAACAACAAATACAGATTTTCGGGAGTAATTCTGACTCACCAGATCCCAGTTTAGATGATAATGAAACAGACTATTTTCCTCTAAGGCTTTTAAACTCATGAACTAGTCTCAGATGTGCATTACAAAACCTTCAAACATTAAATTAAACGAGTTGATTTCATATTATAGTCAGCTAAATCGTATTACAAATCCATCAGTAAAGGTCTTTTAGAGCATTTCTCCCTCATGGCCCTCTGGCTACCATAATTTCCTAAAAAAAAATATTTCAAACAGAACCCTATCCCCAGCTGGGAGAAGCCATTTGGGACTGTGATGTTTACTGTGTGTGCAGCTGCCAGGTCTTTCTGTAAATTTGCTGTAAGGACATGTTTAATCAAGATAGCAGCTTTTGGATATTGACACTCCGTGTTTGACTAGTCTATATTTTGTGTGCATCAGCTTCTCATTCCACAACCAAAGCTATCCTTGTCTTTATACCTACATGCCTCCAGGAATCTGAACTCTGGCGAGAGTTTTCAAAAAGGCGAGGCTTCTGTTTAGCAGCTGGATGATCAATGTGACAACTGAGACCTCCTCCCTGTTGTCAGAGCTCACACTTAAACTGATGGCTGCTTCCCTCAAGACATATTTACAGTTGAAGGTTTGAAAAAGAGGGAGGCCCAGTCTGGAATGAAAACACTGAGGGTGGTGCCATCCATCGATACAGACAGCAGGCCTGCAGCAAAAAGTAACAAGAAAAGCACTGAGAGAGCACAGTACTCCGCCAAGGCTGTCCATTCCAACATATGTCAGAAATGCAGCATATTTTATTATTATTGTTATTATTGATGATCAGAAATCACGGCAACATAGAATGTGGCCATTTAATATAGATGCACCCACAAAGGAAATGACCTGAGGACAGGTGTGTGTTATGCATGTGTACGTTATGTACGGATACTGAATTGTGTGACCTAAATATGTGTAAATTACTTTTATAAAGGTCTGTTGATCAGTTCATCACTTTTTGCAAGGCTTTGTTTTGCTAGTGTTAAAATAACCGTCCCATTCATGCTTTTATTTTGAAGGCATTTTTTTTTTTATTTTTTAATGTTACAGGCTTCTATTTTTGGCACCAAACTACAGACCTGAGCCTAGTAGAACTACAGACCTAACCCTAATAGAACTACAGACCTAAACCTAGTAGAACTACAGACCTATACATTCCCGTGGCAAAGGAAGTGTTTATCTAAGAAGCGGTTTCTTGACATGAGGAAGACGCTGCCGAAAAGTCACGTAAGGATGGAAGGAGAACTCAGAAACACCCCCACAATATAATCAATTGTTTCTTGTCTCATTTCCCGATAAGTCAGTAGTAGGATCGCAATTTTGTAATCATCAGCAGGCAGCTGATGCAGCGTGCACTTGTTGTCATGGTTACAGTGACACCGTGCCGGCCGCTATCTCGTAATGGGAAATTCTTAGCAAATCTGTGGATCCAGACTAGAAGCTGCATCACTGCCAAAATCTAATGAGGTGGTCCTTGTGTCATTTCTGACCTTCCCTGAAATTTTCATCCAAATCCGTTAATCCGTTTTTGAGTAATGTTGCACACAGACAGACAGATTCACAGACAAACATATGCTGATCGTCACATAAAAAAAGCAGCTCTTTTGCTATTGGAGCTTCCTCTGATTTCTCTATCTTTCCAACAAAACTTGTAACAGCAGTAAACTCCTTTTCTTCTTCTCAAGCTAAATTCCAGTCATGTAGATGTTCAAAGCCCAGGTGTGACAATCATCCCAGTAATTTAGGCCTCACAGAGACCTGCGTGAAGCTCCACAAAACCCTCACAGATTATTTGATCCTGTTTAATCATTTTCTGTCTCCACCCCGTCCCGCTGTGTTGCTCGGCCCCTTCCTACTCGTCTTCAACCTTTCAGCGGAATGCTAAGAGACTTTTCTCTCCGGGGAGCCGAGAGCCTGCTGACATGTCACTCCGCCTGACATTCCTCACGCTCCCCTGGGTCGTCGAGATGGAGCTTTATCTCTTTACAGTGGAGGGAAGATGTTGGAATATCTGTCCATCTGCCCATCCAAGTGAAGTCCCCCTGGTTCCCATCAATCTGTCCCATGTCTGGGGCAGTGTCAGCGCTGGCCAGCCCATGCAGCTGCTCACGAGAACGCTGGTGGGGCGAAAAACTTGTGCAAGAAAGTACAAATGTTTGTGCTAAGACAGGGGTGTCTAACATGAGGCCTGCGGGCCAAAAGCGGTCCTCCAGAGGCTCCAATCCGGCCCTCAAAGTGTAAAAATTACAGAGAAGACTTTAACTGCAGATCGTAAATTTGTAAAACTATAAATTTAAAATAATTTCTAAAAGTTGTTTTGATCATGAAGTAAAATAATACATTGCTCACTGTTCTCTTGCTATTTTGTGTCTCATTTTTTGTAATTTTTTGTCTCGTTTTTGTTGTTTTTTTGTCCTGTTTTTGACTGATTATTGTCATTTGTTTCATGTTTTTCTTATTTTTGTCATTTTGTGTTTTGCGTTATTCGTTGTTTTCAGCATCGTTTTTGTCATTTTGTGTTTTTTGTCTCATTTGTGTTATTTTGTGTCTCATTTTTGCAGTATTTTGTCTTGTTTTTGCTGTTTTTTGTCTGACTTTTGTCATTGGTCTCATGTTACTGTCGTTTTGTTTGTTGTTTTTGCGTTTCCTTTTTGTCTCGCTTGTGTCTCTTGTCTACTTCTTTGTTGTTTTGTTTTTCGCTTTTGTCATTTTTGGTCTCGTTTGTGTCATTTGTGCGATGTTTTTGTCTTGTTTTCGTCATTTTTCCATTTTTTTGTCGCTTTGTTAATTTTTTGTCAAATATTTTGTCTCTTTTTTCTTTGTTTCGTGTCGTTTGTCTCATTCTTTTGTCATTTTGTGTCTCGTTTTTGTCATTTTGCGTCTCATTTTTGTAATATTTTGTCTTGTTTTTGTTGTTAATCGTCTGACTTTTGCTATTTTGAGCGTAAAGTAAAATATTATATCATTCAGTTCCAGATATCTGAGACTAAATGTTTTGTGTCTTTGTAGACACACTGTGATATGTAAGTTGTACTGTATAAATGATAAACTGAGGCTGAATGTTGTTGAAATTGAACTTATTTTTCTTAAGAAATTTCAGGTTGTTCATGATGTTTTGTAATAAGATAATTCCTTAAATGTGAACATTTTTGCACTAAAACAAAGGAAACATTTGGAGTTGTTCTTATTTATTGGTTACTATGCTCTGATTTTACTGGTGGGGCCCACTGGAGATCAAATTGGGCTGAATGTGGAACCTGAACTAAAATGAGTTTCACGCGCCTGCGCTAAAATCTGCTGTGACAGAAATCACCTCACAGCTTGATTTAAACCTGATGTTCACAGAGTACAATGCAGTTAAGTGAATGAAGTGAACAGTAATAAAGGAACTGTGGTCAAATGGAACATTTTTAGTCTTTTTACTGTGTCACAAATTGAAAAGTGCTCACCAAGACCTCTTCCATTCTAAAAGCTCTGAGTAATTACGCTTTCTTTTGCCTTTAGACAGCTATTACTCTCCTTGGATCTATAGCTACGTGCTTCACAGAGTGTAGTCCAGGAAATAACACAGTGCATACAGTGCTGCATGTGTGTCTGTGTGAATGCTATTGGAGATAATCTTGGAGAACAGAAATAAAAGGCACACTTTCGCTTTGTTAGCAGTGTAGATGGGGTAATCACAGGACACTGAAAATCGAAGAAAAACAGAAGTTTCAAAGATGTAATTTTCATGAACCTTGGGATGTTTTTCCATTAACTGTCATCACTTGTCCTCAAATGTGAGAAATCTTTAAAAAAGTTCCACTTACCACTCACATTTAGCCCTTGTTCGCTATTTATAAGCAACTTTTTAGGGATAAACCTGGACATTAATGACTCAACTCTGAGTTAAACTAAAGCTCTCATGTTGTTTTGTGTAGTTTTGAGCTTGGTGAAGGTAGATCATCTCATTTGTGATGAGCCCAAGCATTAAACTGGGTTAGAGCTACTGATGTTTAAACCAAATAACTTGGTTACCTCTGAGATGGTCTCTGTGTAATTCCTGCATTGTAATTCTATCTAGGTTGGTTTATTTGAGTCCAGAATCTCCAAGGGCTTCTTTTTTTTTAAACCCTGCTTTAGGTATCTACCCCCTTCAATGGAAAATAATAACCTGCTGTTCTTGACATACTCAAAACTCGAGAGTTTTCCCTACAAGAAGCTTTATGCATGTTCTTACCACAAGAAGCACCTCTTCAGAACCTCTTTTAGGGCCATTTTCAAAACAGGAAAAGAAACAACTCCAAGACAGGTACATTTGAGAGTCCATGAAAGACTGCTGGTGGGTTGCTTGTACTTGGAAAGGACAAACATGCTTTGTTCAATTTGTAGAGGACAAATAGCATCATGTTTTTCATCAATATCTTCCTCAAGTAGCTGTCTTCTCTCTAATATCACAAACAACGTAAAATTTCATATATTAAGCAACAAAACACATTAAATAATGTTCTATTTCCTACATAGAACAGCAGTAACATCCAGTACCTCATTTGTAGCTGTTTTGGCACATGAAGACTGAATGTTGTGAATGGGAATGGACTTATTGTCATTGCAAAAGAACAATATGGTGGTGGTTAATGCTGTTGGAATCTATATTGTAACTGAAACAGAAAGACTGAAAGGCCAAATATGGGACCATTTCTGTAAACATTTGTACCACATTGCACCTAAACCCAAGTTCCTTCAGTGGAAAGCCCTCAGTAATTACAACTGAAGGTAGTGACCTAGTCCGAATGCACTACAACAATGTAGAACAACAAGCTTTGTGTATTATCACTCCTTTTTTCCTTGCTAGCAATTTGAAAATGCCAGAAATTGTTCAATTTTCCACTGGGAGCACAGAATTCAGACTTCACTAGACAGTCTCTTGGTCCTCACCTGGATTCAGAAAAAGGTCACCGGCCCAAAGGTTTGATTCTCTGATTCTACTGCCGGACTCACCTCTCGGTCTGTAAGGTGACTTTGGAGGGCTCGACGTTGGGGTTCTCCCACTCCATCTGTGGGCAGTGCATGAAGTAACACAGGGTGTAGAGGGCCTCGGGCTCCCAGTGCACTGTGGTGTTGGTCTTCTGGTGGACCGGAGTCCCGTTGCTGGGGTTCTTGATGTGCAGCGGCTGGAGGTGGTGCATGGCCCGGGACACCAAATCACCTGGAGGGGAATGTCAACATATGAGAGCCATACTTGTATTTTACCAGCATGATGTGACACAGAAACAGTACGAAAACAAAAGACACAAACAGAGATTCATTAAAAATGAAATAACAACACTGAGTACTACGCTGACAACAAAGTCCTACGCACAAACCCTTCTCCTACAACACTCCTCTGACATGTGAGTACTCACAGCACTTCTGTGATGAAGCAGAGATGCACTCGTTCATTCACACACCCTCTGATTCAGCAAACAGTCATAGACATATGCCCACACAGTCTTGAGTGGGAAACTGCTGCCTTGAAATGAATCTTAGGCACATCATACCTCTCTCAGCAAAGCACTCAGGCATGTGAGCTCTTATTCTCACCTAATTTTATCATGAGATACTGTTTTTGTCCTCAAGCCTCACTGTTAGCTTATGTGACCATCTAGACCAGGGGTGTCAAACACGTGGCTCGCGGGCCAAAACCTGCCCTCCAGAGGGTCCAATCCGGCCCGTAGGAGGATTTGATAAAGTGTAAAAATGACAGAGGCACTTTTGCCTTGTAGCTAGAGCATCCCCCATCTCTCCGGCTTCCTTCCACCATTCAAAAAGATGTTCAGGTTAACTGGTAATTCTAAATTTCCCGGAGGTGTGAATGTGACTGTTTGTCTGTATATGTAGCCCTGCGATCAACTGGCGACTTGTCCAGGGTGTCTGCTGCCTTCACTGTAAGTCAGCTGGGATAGACTCCAGCCCCCCATGACCCTAATGAGGATTAGGCGGCGTATAGATAATGGATGGATGGAAGTTTAGTCGTAACCGCCTCAGCTGGAGGTAGAGTGGACAGTGAGACCCCCAAAAATGCCCTTAATAAACGTAGAAAGGGTTAGGGTTAAACGAGCATCACATGCTTGAAATAAAATGATTTAACCACAGTTTTAAAAGGGACCCAACAATTTTGTCCGGCCCATTTTTTGAGTTTTGTGTAAAATTATGTCAATGTTGCCTTTTTTCTTCTGCTTTCTTGTGTTTTTCCAATGCACTTCAAAGAAATAAACACATGTATACCAAAATCATTTGTAATTGCAACAATTTCTGGGAGAAATGGTGTATTTTCTGGAAAAATTCCAGGAGTGCCAATAATTTCATCCATGACTGTAATTCTGACCACAAGAACCACCTCTTTAGAACCTCTTTTAGGGCATTTTACTACAATGTTTTAAGATGTGTTTTCTGTTTTTACACATCAAACATGATGTCTTCATTCTTACTGTTTCTTCCTGTACACAGTCGCACGGCAACTGCTGTGATGATTACAAGTCTGCAGGGCTAAAGCCTAGTTTCAGTTTATTCATGAATGAGAAAATCATTTAATATTTTTCCCAAGGTTCTGAGGAGTCGCATAAAAAGCCTTGTAACTGAGCATCTATGTGCAATAAAGACAAGAAAAGCTCCAGAGATTAAGTCAACCTTAATTTCTAGGCAGCATAGAGGACGTTATCGGCTATTTTCCTTGATAAATGCGATGAATTAATTTTCTTTTTCAAACTGTCTTTGTGCAGCAGGAGAATTCAATGAATGAGTCAGAAATTTCTCACCAGAGGAGGTGTCTGTTTCAGATTCTGCTCAACACATCTGTAGTACAGTGGCAGATATTCGGCGCTGACATTTAGAGAGTCATAATTCTCTGATTTAGAGTGCTTCTCAGCGGCTTATCGATGAGGTCATTAGTGATGCATTTAAGAATAACGACGTTGCTCTGAGAGGGAAAATATTGCAGCGTCGGGCCTGCAGGGTTGATTTCTGAGAAAAATGTGAACCCCCACTGATCTAATTATTTACTCAGTTTACTGGAACACTGGAGGTTACAGCGGGATGGAGGAATATGGACACTGAGCTAAGACAGCGCACTCTGTCTCAAGTGGGATGCAAATATCACAATATGTGTGAAAATTTGTGGGTCTGAGCTGCAGTGCAACAGCGAACACACACACACACACACACACACATTCGTTTTCTGATCTAGTTCGATTGTTTATTTCAAAAACACCAAGTCTGAGGAAAGCCGGTCTGTCCTAAAACCTCATTTCTTAGACAGAGTGACACGGTGAGTCTGAGCCGAAGGTTCTTCATCTGTCAAACTAACGGCTCCTGACAGAGTTCACGGGCAGTCAGACGAAAACAGAGAAGTTTGCAGTTGGGCCCCAGGGAGCCTCAAAAACGTTTGAGAAAGAATGAAATACACCAATAAATAGTTAAAAACAAATAGGACATGTTCTGATTCTGGGACTGTGTTCCAACTGGTGTGGCGCAGTTTGATGAAGCTGGGGTGGATGGATGGGCCAACAAAACATCAGAGTAGTACCAGCGGCGGTTCCTGTTAACCAACAACACTTAATGAAGACGGCTTTGTGTCTAAAACTAACCAAATCCAACCACTGTTAGTGATTTGAAACAGTTTTGGAACTCATTGGCAAATGAAAAAGCTGCTTCTTTGTCTCATTCTGAAAAAGAAAACTGCAACTTGGGAGATTTTTAGCAATCATAGTTACAAGAAAGTTGAAATGTTTAGTTGATAAAACAATTATTTAGCAATGTAAAAGTTATGAATGCCACACATCCCATTGTCAAAGGTAAGAATTTGAGTTATTTTCTCAGTTAGAACTTCTGCCTAGGCTAGCAACTGGGTGTAATATACTATAAGTATAAGATGATATAACTAGAAAAGCACTCAGAGAGTGCAGTACTCCGCCAAGGCTGCTCAGTTGACGTATCATTTCCGACAGATGAAATCTTTATTAAAAAATGACCTTGTGCTGAGCACAGGCATGTGTTATGCATGTGCATGTTATGTATGGATACCGAATTGCTTGTAAAATACTCTTATAAAGGTCTGTTGATCAGTTCATCACCTTTGGCAAGCCTTTGTTTTGCTAGTGCTAAAATAACTGTTCCCTCCATGCTTTTATTTTGAAGGTGTATTTTTTTTATTTTATTGGCTTTTATTTTGGAACCATTCCAGTGGTACAGGAAGTGTTTATCTAAGCAGTGGTTTCTTGACATGATGAAGATGCTGCTGAAAAGTCTGAAAATTCACATAAAGATGAAAGAAAACGGCTCCACGCTGTTGCTGTCTAGCAAAGGATGTGTCTAAACTTAGAAGTTCCTGGAAGCGAAATTCACTGGATTTTGGTAGATTTTTTTGTGAATGTTCTTAAGAAACATTTTTAACATTTTTTTCCAGCAAATAATGTTCAAAGATCTCCCAAAAATGTTGAAAATGTGGACATCAGAAGTTTCACTCTGAAAATATATATACATAAATTTTCAAATTTAAACCAGGTTCATTTTGACCCGCAGGACGACATGAGGGTTAATGACTGGTTACATGAAAATTTTTAGCCATGTAAAAGCCCTTAAACTGGCTTCCATTAACTGACTGTAATGTACCACTGGACGAGGACAAGGCAGATCAGTGTTCTGTAGCTGTTATGTGACAGAATTTATTGTGTTATTTCGTGACAGCAGGAAGTTTTCGCTCCACGCTGCTTCCCTTGTTTTTTCACAAGGAAAAAGGAACAAAGTTTTGCTCTGTAATGAGTCCTTCCAAGAGGCAAACACTTGGCTAGGAGAAAGGAAGACGCCAAGCTGCATCCTATGATTAGTTCAAATGAGATGAAGCCTGAACCCCAAAGGAGCGTTGCATAGATAATTACAGCAACGGAGATATGAGCAAATGTTGTCCTGCTGACAGAACCAAAGTCACAGGAATAATTAATGAAGGCAAATCAGGTTTGATTATCAGCTACAGAAGGACAGCAGTGGTTTGACTGTTTGCACGGTGCCTGCCTCTAATGTTAGTTGTGGTAAAAAACCGACATGTGGTCTGTTATTTATGGATGCGGTGTGGTTTTATAGTTCTGTTTTCGAGCTCCGCAAAGCCCAGGAGAACGTTGTCAGTTCTTGGAGTTAGCGGTTATCTGTTGTCTGTTTTATGGGCTGCTCGTATTATTTCCCATTGAGACTGCGGTATTTTGTACTCTAAATGCATTTTTGTTTTATCTCTCTAATGTTTATTAATGTCTCATTTCTCCTGTTATTATTCAGGCCAGTAGCGCACGGCGTAAACACACACTGAGCAGCATGGGGAGCTACTGAGCACCTGGAGTGGAAAGCTTCTTTATGCTCACTTTACTCCGCCTGCTTGAGGTTCGAGCTAAACGCTACTCAGCAAATATAGTCTGCACAACAGGGTGTAGAACTTCCAGAGAATCTAATTCTGTATCATAAATATACCTGCAGCTGCCATAGAACTGCAAGTCATGACTGTTATTATTTATGCACTATACTGATTTTTTACTTTCTTCAGGTCAGGTTGTAAAGTGGAATCTTAGTCACAAATCATGGGCCAGAGTCTAAGACAAGGGTGTCAAAGTCATCTTAGTTCAGTTCCACATTCAGCCCAGTTTGATCTAAAGTGGGCCGGACCAGTAAAATCACAGCATAATAACATATAAATAACCACAACTCGAAATTTTAATCACAAGTATCTGGAACTGAACAATATAGTATTTTACTTCATGATCAAAATGACAAAAAAAGACAAAAAATCCCACCAAAAACAAGACGGACTATTACAAAAACGAGACACAAAATGAAGAAAACGAGAAAAAAATGACAAAATATGAGACAAACAACATGAAACAAAACAAAAATTCGACAAAAAATTTGACCAAAAAAAAGCGACAAAAAAATGGACAAACAACATAAGGGAGACAACAAAAACACCAAACAACAAAAATGATGCACAAAACAACAAATAAAGCTAAACAGAAAATGACAAAAATGAGACACAAAATGACAGAAGCGAGAAATTATTATTATTATTATTATTATTATTATTTATTTTTATTTTTTCTATATTTGGGTTTATATATTATTATTAGCATTATTATTATTATATTTTTAGGTTTTTAAAAAAAAATCTATATTTGTTTTTTTTATATATATATATTTTGGCATATTATAATTTATAATTTTAAAAAAATATTTGTTTCTTTTTTTGTATTTTTTGCTCATTTTGTTTTATATTTGAGTTCATATATTATTATTATCATTGTTATTACATATATTTGTAGTTTTATTCTATTTTTTGATCTTTTTTTCTATATTTGCGATTTTATTTTTTTATTTATATATATATATATATATATATATATATATATATATATATATATATATATATATATATATATATATATATATATATATATATATATATATACACACACACACACACACATTACAGGGCTAGTAATGAAAATGTGCTTGAGCATCCTCTACTGTGACAAACATACCTTTACTTCACAAAGTCTGAATTCTTCATGAGTCAAACACAAAGTTACCTCATTGTGGGGTAGTAAATTATAATTTTTGTGAATCTGCCCATAAATTGCATCTCGCCCAGCATATACTTGGTGCTGTAGCAGGTATTCTTCAGTTTTTACCTGCCTTTTAGTGCTTTCCCTGGTATAAATTAGTGGGGATGTAGTGGACATTATTCATGTGAGTTTTATTTGCCAATTTAGTAGACTTGCTGGTTTCTCTCCCTCTTTTTTGGGGAGGATGCTGTGGAAATTATTAATGGGACTTCTGATAGTATTTTGAGTGCAAATTCAGGAGACTCATCCCCTGTAGCTACTCAGCATGGATGCCCTTCTGGGAGGGAACACGCTTAAATCCATCAAAAGAGCAAAAAAATTTAATGATAATGAGATGGATGAGATGCATGGCTGCCTTTGGTGTCATTTTATCTTTCAACAGGCTCAAAAAAACAAGTGGGGAACAGCATACTGGAGTGCTACATCATGTTTTTGCTACATGTGGAAAGAATCCTTTGACTGTGGTCTTCAAATTTGAATGAAACGCTGCTTTTATCCGATTCAAAAACACCGCATGAAACTGGGGGCGTGAGGTTTCTACATCACAAGAGGTGCTGAGGTAACTAGCAAGCAGAGGTTACAGGTTAAATAAAGTTAGTTGCAAGGCAGGAGTCATATACAAGACGCTATTGTTGAAGTTTGAGGGCATTTGGGGGCAGTGGAAACAACACATTCCCTTTTTGAGTTGATGCGTCCAAATGACATGATTGTTCATTTGGCATGGTGGTTAATTTTAGTGCCAGTTTTGGCCTCCACCACCTCCTGAAGGGAATATCTGATTTATTTTTGAGCTTTTTCTGCAAACATGTAATGTCCAAAGTTGATGCCAAGGGAAGTTGTCTCTCCAACAGCATACACCGGCCTGAAATGCGTCATTTGCAAGCGGCTGAAAAATGATGCCAACGTGGAAGTACCACGTAACAAATGCAAGTTTGGGGTTTGATGTTTTCACAGGGCTACTCTGGGGAATTTAGGAGCAGTGGAAACTTCAGAATCCCTTTATACATCACATTGTTACATTATTGTTTATTTGAAATGGTGCCTCATTTTAGCTCCAGTTTTGGTCTCCTCCAGTTCCTAAAGGGAATATCTGGTTTTGTAGCTGCTAAAGGCTCCAGTATATTCACTAGCCAGTAGCTAAGTTTGTCAGTATTACCTATTTGGAATGCAGCTTCATTTTAGTTCCAGTTTTGGTCTCCTCCAGCTCCTAAAGGGAATATCTGGCTTTTTAGCTGCTAAGGGCTCCACTATGCTCCCTAGCTAGTAGCTAAGTTTGTCAGTCTAAGTTTGTCAGTATTATTTATTTGGAATGGTGCTTCATTTTAGCTCCAGTTTTGGTCTCCACCAGCTCCCAAAGGGAATATCTGGCTTTTCAGCTGCTAAAGGCTCCACTCTGCTCATTAGCTGGTAGCTAAGTTTGTGTGTCCGCTGGTTGGTGCTGAGCAAAAAGTGTGAAGTCGGTTTATGAGAACTTTGACAGTAGTAACTATGAAAGCAGTCAGAAATAACCGCAACAATATAGTAAATTCAGACAGGCAGCGCAGCTAATTGAACACACACTTGACCTAATGTGAGTTAAGTGTTTGAACTCAGTCGCTCTAATTAAATAATTTATCAGTAAGCAAGTTGTAATTCAAGCAGACAAAGTGACATGAGCCAACTTCTTATCGAATCTGACCCAAGATTATGACGACGAGACGGCTGTTGTGCTCCCTAATGGAGGACCGAGATGGAAGATTCCCTCAGCGTCCTCTGACACACTGTCATGGCCTACAGTTCCCTGGAGGCCACAGCGAGGACATTTAATCATCACTTGGTAATACGACCAGCTCAGAGCTCTGCCTTAGGGGCACATTAGCAATTCCATGGCAACTATTAATCACAGTCAATTACAGGACATGTCATCATCAACACAGAACTAGCAGATACTTTTACCAGCAGTGCTCAAGTGGAAATTAATCATCGGCAGACACGTTTAATATGGGACACATGAGGGAAGGTCACTGATAACCGCCTGTATTTGAATAGACAGTGGATCCGTTTACAAGTGCAGTACAATGACTGATTTTTAGACGTGTTAATGCTCTCAGTGGGGTGGTTTAATAATCAAAAATCACACTTCCATTGTAACCTGGCTGGGATGCAATCACAGGCTGAATGGCCATCTGGAGTAATAGGAGCTTCCCTGCTGGGCCAGCGGACCTGTGACCCTGTGATGAAACAAAGACGAACCAAACAAAAAGGCAAAAATGTATTCAGATGTGTTGTTTCTTTAGTCACAGACGCTCCACAGAGGGAAAATGTGAAGGGATAGTCACGAGAGGATTAGTGATCCATTGTCTAATCTGTCTTTTTATACACTGATATGACACACTGTTTTTGAAAAGACCACAACAAAACAGCAGGGTAGAAATTGTAAAAGTGGGACTGAAAAAAAAATACCGAAAAGAGAAAAAATACAGTGCCCTGCTAGAAAAGCAACACAGTGATTCATTCATTTTGAAGCACCAGGCAGCAGTACAGCACTCGTTATTCAAGATATTATCCTGCCCTGAACTGTTGCTGAAAATATTATGGAGGATCTCAAAATAAATATCCGGATACCATTGTCACGACCGAATATTGGGATATTCGGGTCCAGCCCTAACTAATAATCAATCTTTAATACCCTCAAGGAGCAAATGGCTGAACACTTAGCAGTAACAGCATAATCCAAACCAACACTGAACAATTTAAGAAGGCCAATAGCAGCGTGGACAACTTTATTAAGTTTAATTGTCGCGCATATTGTCAGATTGCTTTGGCAACCACATGGAAGCAACTCTCTTTGGACGGAAAAGTTATTAATGAATATTTGTACATATTTCTGCGTGTCATTTCAACCTATTGTAGATTGTTGTTTAGGTTTTGGTGAACTCTGTTTTTAGTGAGGCATTGATGGCTTAAAAGGATATTTAGGGTATTTATAAGGTTACAAGTTAGCAGTAAGCTAGCGAAGAAACTCACCTCTCAAGATAATATGCCATGATCTGACTGAGGTACTTCTAAAAAAAACAAAAATGCACAAGACTGCTCTAACTTTAGATGTAGACAAAAGTAGCTAGAAGGGGTATTAGGGGTAGCAGCAGCCAAGTTTTGTAGGGTTATTAAGGTCTGCCACTCCCTGGCTAGCTACAGAAGTAGAGCTATGTCTTTTTGAAGTGTCAGGGTGAGGGCGAAACTGGCAGTTCAACTGTGTGTACAGGATAGCCATAGCTTATAACTTCAAGGATTTACAGTCACTTACTCAAATTGTGCATATTGAGGAGAATTTTCTGAAAGGTCCACATTCAAAAAAATTAAATAATAATATATAGAATATAATCTCTGAGTGTGTAAGATGTTGTCTTTAAACCTCTGCGTTACACAAGAAACTATTAAGCCGCAAGTTGCAGCACTGCCACACAAAGTAGACCCTTAGATGTTACGGAGTCTGGCAGATACCGTAACTGTTTTCGTAAGCAAATTAAAACACATCTAATGCGCAGTTTCTATCCACCCACTGCACCAAAAGACACAGTTTATCTGGAGGCAACTACTATAAAGGAACACTTGAAGGCAGCAGCAGCATGACACCATCTGTTTGACTGCCGGATCAACTGACGACGGGGTACAGAATCAATGAAATATTCAAATATTTAGCTGTGAATAACAAATAACCATCAAAAAAAAGCGAGGCAGATCTCTGGTTTCTTATACATATCTATATGTATGTCCATTTATAGAGCAGCAGAGTCAGCAAGGGTCAAATGTCCAGGGTTGTTCTTCCCCCCATGATTCTCTCTGGAGGTGATTTTGACTGAAAATGAGGATGCCATGATGCAACATGCTGCAAAATATGATGAAATCTCTATTTAGGAAAGTGAAGTAGTTGTATCGGCTGTGTTTCTGCATCATATTTAATAGTGCTGGTGCTGCAGAGACAATCATAATTACTTGTTTCTGGTCATTAAGGCGTGAACAGAATCCCCCGTGTGCTGCAGCTGTCTACTTCTAGAATGATGACTGTTAACAAAAGCAAGGAAACGGCATCAGAAAAGCCCAGTATGCTGAAAAAAAGATGCGATGCCTCATTTGTAAAAGTCCAAAAGATCCCTGGAATAAGTGTATTCATTAACAACTATTTAAAAAGCTGTGGAAAATACTCCGAGACCCTTCTTGATAATGACTTGTTTCATTCTAGAGAGGTTCCTGAACTGTAGCTTCACTTTGTCTCATCATCTTATCTTAGTCTTTGGCAGATATTTCCAGTCTGTGCAAATGGAGCAGGAGATTACATATACTATCTCTCTTGTCCTATTGTCATCATCTTTCCTGCAACTCACAGGAGGGGACCTCTAAATGGATGCCACTTTATTCTTAATAGCTCTTTTAGGGACTTTAATGGCTCCTCTGTGAAGATCTGCAGACAAAACGCACCACTGCAGACTGTGGCACTGTACAATAAATAACTTTCTTATGTGTGGTCTTTATTATCCACTGTGTCAAATGAGCTTAAATAGTTCTGCACCATTCATATTTCAGTTTGGGGCTTATTTTTGTTCCCTTTTTAAAATGCACCTCACAATTACAGTACGGTTAAAAATGACTTGTCCAGCTGTTCACTAAAACACAGCGAGAAATCAAATCAAAAGCACATTTGCGTTCATGTGCGGCGCATAGCAACGGCAGCTAATAATGCTGATGTGGAGAAGATTGTGCAGGGACTGATAAAAGCAAAATATATGTATGTTTAACAAGAGTACACAGTCACACTGTGATGCTTTGGTGGTATGACTTTATTATGCTAAGCTTAGCATGCTAACATTTGCTTCTTAGCACTAAACAAAGGCTACCGGTGAGGCTGATGGGAACGTTATTCATCAAGCCGCAAAACAAATCCAGATTTTCACCAGATGATGGTGCTAGAAAAAAACAAAAACAAAACTGGATCACAAAAGACATTACCATACACTCTATGGCAGGGGTGTCAAACATGCGGCCCGTGGGCCAAAACCGGCCCTCCAGAGGGTGCAATCTGGCCCTCAAAGTGTAAAAATGAAAGAGAAGACATTAACTGCAGATTGTAACTTTGTAAAACTATAAATTGTGATTATAGCTACATGAATTAAAGGTGAGTCATTGATCACCTGGCCGCGTATGAAACAGTGCCTGCTGAAAAAGTCTAGTCAAAACAGCAACAGCTATTAGGCCCTATTGTGAAGTGTCCTTTCATCAACGCATTGCTGCAAACAGCTGCCAGTATTAGCCTCCCAACAGCTGCCTGCTCTTCTCTTTTCTTTTTTTTCGGAAACAGTGAGGTGAGAACGAAGAGCAGCCTGTTCAATTCACCGCCTTATTACCCCAAAACTTCTATTAGCCCTCTGGCTCCCTCCAAAACACTCAATTAGTAAGTGTGCATTATCTCTCAGCAGCACCGCGGCGAAGGAAGACTCCGTGGTGTAATGTTCTGCAGCAGGACTTGGGTGTAAAGTTAAACACAGATAACTTCATCCCGTCCCTCAGCCTCAGAAGTCAGTGGTAGTCAGAGAGCTGTGGGGAGGCAGTGCTGAGCATCCTCAGGTTTCACACGTCGGACTGATGGGTAATAATTATTAATGAAGAATATCTGCCTGTGGGTTGTGCACCTCTCCGGAGAGGTGTCGCACTCTTGAACGCTCACACATGCCGGCGCGTCCGCATGCGCGCTTCCACCTCATTTGGAATGCAATACATTCAATAGAGTGTAATTAGAAGCCCACACTTGGGCTGTGCTGCGGCATATCATCAAATGTCCACATCGACAAGAGGTTTAAAAGTAGGTTGCTGACCTTATACATGGACCGGAAGCAAAGTAATCCCAGCTTAATCTCTAGGAGCAGCAATTTGATGGTTATTAAACTCAAGAGTCCTTAGTCATGGTCGGTGTCCTTCTGGAATGAATATGTCAGGAACATGAACACTGGCCCTGTTGTGTAATTAGTTCAATTGCGTTGAGTTTCCTACCTGTTTCTGGTCTGTATAAACAGAGTACATGCTGTTTGGGTGAGGTGGGTCATTCTTTAAGTGAATCTTTAGCTGTCCTTCTTTTTTGTCCATTCACTGCTGCCGGCCAAGTCGCCATGTGATGCATTCTCATTTGGCAAGTAAACCGCCGAGATCTTTATCCATCGACTGTCCTTGTTGTTCCACCAGGAAATTGGAATTGTGCATCAGCCTTTGTAATTTTTGTCAATGGATTATAGAGGACAAAAGAGCAGCTAGTAATATCTTTGAAGCGAAGCCCAAGGTGAAAATCCAACACTGGCCAATATTCGCGTCCTTGAAGGAAACTTTTTTTTTCCGAGCAGAGAGAGGAACAGCTTGGACTGCTGAATGTGCTCACTGTTGCCTGTCAACCACACCCAGATACTGCTGCTGGGAAATTAGTTTATTTTCTCGTAGAGATTCGTGAAGCGTGGAAAGAGAAATCAAAGTGGATGTGAACATGGGGCGGGGGTGGCAAAGGAGTTTAAGTAACTCAGGATGCTGAGTGAGAGCAAAATGGAGTGTGAGATGGACAGGCTAAGCAAAACTATCAATTAGCCAGTCTGATCCTTACCTATGGTCTAGAATTTTGGGTAGTGATTGAAAACAATTGTGAATAGAAGCAGCTGGAATGAGTTTCGTCTGTAGGGTGGCTGGGCTCAGAGTTAGAGATAGAGTGAGGAGCTCAATGGAGAGTCACTGCTTCTTCATACCAAAAGAAATCTGTTTAAGATGTCTTCCTTTGGAGATTTTTTTAAGGCGCATCCAGGTGGAAGAACACGCTGGGATAGATCCAAAACTTGCTAGAGGGTAGTCTGGAATGACCGGCCGAATGGATGGATGGATGGACGGATGGATGGATGGATGGATGGATGGACGGACGGATGGACGGACGGATGGATGGATGGACGGCTGGATGGACGGCTGGATGGACGGATGGACAGATGAAACGATGGAGCAGGAACAGTGTGGGTTTGCCAGTTTTCAAATAAGTCAAATGCTGTTTATAAGTCTCTAACTAGATAGATAGATAGATAGATAGATAGATAGATGGATAGATGGATAGATGGATGGATGGATGGATGGATAGATAGATAGATAGATAGATAGATAGATAGATAGATAGATAGATAGATAGATAGATAGATAGATAGATAGATAGATAGATAGATAGATAGACTTAAAGACGAATGCTCACCAAAACAACTATTTTGAATAAGACAAAATAGGAGATGGGTAATTAAGATAATAAAAGACAAATGTTAGATAAGATGCTTGTTGTATTCAAATGTATTCAGCTCGCAGTCTGTGTTAGCATTTTAAAGTTGGACAGCCACCAGACACTTTTTACAACTTGATGCTGCAGAGTTCATCAACACTTTCTCTCTAAAGTCATGTAGCATGAGTAAATGCTGGTGTAGTTTGAATGAGAGGGCGCCATCTTCTATGGTCAGCAGCAGCTCTAGTAGCCTCCGCAATTCCACTTCCTGTTATCTCTTTGATGTTGTCAAGCCAACTCGCTGCAGGTCTACGTCTCTTTCTCTTTCCGTTAACCATCCCTTGAATGATTGTTTTCTCAAAGCAGTGATGTCTTTTAACATGACCAAAGTACCCGCAGTGTTTTTTCGACTCCTAGCTCCTTGAGTACAGATGCATTTGTTCTCTTGTCTGTCCCCGGTATCCTCAGGGTCCTGCGGTAACACCACATTTCAAAAGAATCTAATCTCATTTTATCTGCTGACGTCATAGTCCAGGATTCGGAGCCATATGATGCCATTGCAAAGGTTGTTGATATCAGTAGTCCGATCTTGAGGGATGAAGGAATTTGACTTTTCCATAGCTTGGCGATGTTTTGCACTACGCTTCGGGCCACTGCTAGTCTTCTTTTGATCCCTTGGGTGCAGTTCCCTTTTGCATTGATGACCGAACTGAGGAACTCAAAGCTTGCCACCTCTCATCAACATGTCTGCCAGAGTTAGTAGATAGACAGCAAACACACCTGTAACTCCATCTCTGACATCTTAGAGGCTTCAACTGGTGGAAAAACCAGATACTAAGAAAATCTACTGCACAAGACATCTTCTGCCTCATCAGTGAATATACTTAAATAGATTATATTCTTTATGGCAATTAAAGTGGGAACAGCTCTTGCTTTTCAACGACATGCAGCCTGGTTTAATCAAGATCTTTTTTGACCTTGAAATGACCAAAAGCACAATTTAATCTTCCAAGAACCCAAAGGACAAAGACCGCACCTTTCCAAGTGTTTATACCAAGGAAACACAGTCTTAAAAATACTGGAATTATTGTACAAGCAGCTCTTTAATCTCCACTTAATCTTTGTGGAGCTGAGCTGCGATGAGCCAGCAGGATCCCGTGGTAGGTATCGAGGGACGTTAAACCATTACACAATAATGAATCCAGCCTCACGTAATTACTGCAGGATGCGGCAACAGTCGACACCATTTTCCAGCATGCGTCTTTTGTGTGAGATGAAGAGGTGAGTGTGGTGTTTGTCTGGACGGATTGTGAGGAGGGCTGTTTGTGTCAGCATGCTTCCGCTGTCTTCCTAAAGGTGTTAGAAGACAGATAAGGAAAATGGCTGTACCCTGTACCAGTGGCTGAATGAGGCAGGCCCATCTTTAAAGCTCACTGAACAATTTTTTTAAAAATTCTTTGAACCACAGTGACTCGAAGATGGACAGACACGAGTGAGTGAACGGACAGAGAAGAAGCGTAGTGGACAAAACTGTCAACCATTCACAGAACACTGAGATGTCCATTAAAGTGGTCTAAAATGTGCCTTAAACCCAAAAAACAGCCTTATCTCACAGTGACATCCTATTTACCAACTAAATGAGGTTTTTATGAACTTTTATCAACTTAAGAGAAGTCTGACTCACTCATTTGTCTTTTTTTTCCCCTTCACCATCACCTGTGCTGAGAAATAGATCAGACTGTAAGAGATTAGGAATGATGATGCATGGCCAAGTAACTCTAATATAATGAAAAATGAGAATAGCACGGATGGACTCGAGATGAAATGTAACACCTCCCAGTGTGTGAAGCAATCCCATTATCCCATATTCACATAGTGAGTGTGGGATAATGGAGCAGAGAGGAAGGCAAGCGGGTCTGAGTAGCAGCTTTAAAAAGCAGCGATGTTGATGAAATCCTGCTGAAATGTAGGCTGTTAAAAAGAAAAGGAGGTGCATGCTTTTCAACAATCATTTATCACAAGACTGATTCCTGTTTATGAATAGCAATTTCAAGCATATGAGGAAAAAATACAAACATTAACCCTCATTTTGTCCTGTGGATCAAATTGATCCGTTTTAAAGTTTGAAAATGTGGGAAAAAATATATATTTTCACAGCTAAACTTCTGATGTCCACATTTTCAACATTTTTGGGAAATTTTTGAACATTTTTTGGTGGAAAGACAGAAATGTTAAAAATGTTTCTTAAGAACGTGCACAAAAAAAATCAACCAAAATCCAGCGAATTTCGCTGGATTTTGGTTGATTTGTTTGTGCATGTTCTTAAAGAAAATATTAAAAGTTTTACTGATATATATGGAATCACTTTAGATATTTTTAAGATTTTTTTGGAAGATTTTTACTCATTTTTTTGAAAATATTTACAAGAATTTTCTTGTCAAATTTGGGGGATTTAGACAAAACTTTTAAGGGAAATTTTGAAGGAATTATTGGAATTTTCTTCCTGAAGGCTTTACAAATTTTGAGAAATTTGGGGACTTTTTTTGCTGAATTTTTGGATTTTTTTCAGACAGGGAAACGATATTTTTTGTTGCCCGTAAATGAGGACAACAGGAGGGTTAATGTGCACCTTAGTTAGTCAGGTATTCAGCATGGTAATCACTTGCTGAAAAAAAATAACATCCCATCGCTGGGCAATTTGCTGTACCCTTTCAAACCAGTGCACAACTCCTGCAGCTTTGCAAGGAGAGGGATTCCTCTGTTTGTAAAAACCCACTCAGCCCTGAAGAATAAGCACTTTTCTTCTCTGCCTGTGCACAGCAGAATGACTCATTTCTCAAGCTGGCTATTGTCAGTCTGAGAAAATAGACAGCAAGCGATGCCTCAATGTTTAAAGCTCGCACCTCGAGCGATAGATATCAGCATATCATTAGGAAATTAGCCGTCAAGCGAAGAGAGACAGATTCGATAAACTGATGACGGAGCATGGAGCTGTAATCCTGCAGATTAAGAGGACACTTGTGGTTCCCGTGGTGAGGTGAAGTTGTGTTTTGATGGTGCAGTAAATACGGTACTTCCTGCAGGATTTAACACTGATCTGAGCACCAGAAATGGCTGCTGTTCAGTTTTATATTCTTGAATAGCCATCAGTTTTAACCTCAGTTTCACAACTCTGAACACTGAATGAGGAAGCTGATATTTCATTGCCTAAATTGAAAACTCGTCCAGTGACAGCCACAAGCAGACTAATGATTAGCCAAAATAATTTCCTCCGGGATGAATAAAGTAGATCTGATCTTATCTTATCTTATAAAATGCTGGAAAGTGGTAGAAACTGTCTATCACTGTTTCCTCTAAGAGGATGTCAACAAATGTCTTGCTTTGTCCACAACCCAACAATAATTAGTTTACTGTCATAAAGGAGGAAGGACAAAAAATACTCGCATTTAAGAAGCTAGAATCAGAGAATTTCCATTTTTTGTCACTATAAAATATCTCAATCTAAATAGCCGATTATCAAAACATTAATATAACAGTTGATTTCTAATCTAATATACCAGGCGTCACACTTGTTTAAAATAAAACTTTTAAGGGAAACTTTGAAGGAATTATTGGAATTTTCTTCCTGAAGGTTTTGCAAATTTTCAGAAATTTTCTGGAATTTTTTTGCTGAATTTTTGGATTTTTTTTCAGACAAGGAAACAATATTTTTGATGCCCATAAATGAGGACAGCAGGAGGGTTAATACATCTCAAATTAGGAGGTTACATGAAAGCAAAAATCTATTTTTGAGTGAAAAACTGCTATTTTTTAGCATGTCTGGCTTATTTTAAAACACCTAAGCTTGACAATCCTGGTAAAATAGAGCTTAAAATACGTTTTCCCAGCTAATTTTAACATCTCAGTATTCTAAATGTCATATCTTATTTCAATAAATCTTACCAAGCCGTTTTTCACTTGTTCTATTGGAAGATATTTTCACTTATTTCAAGCTAAAACTTCCTTGAAATAAGTTTTTTTTTCTTGTCTTGAGAGGGGCATTTTTTCCAGTGTGCAATGTGGATGTAAGGCATTTTAAATGTGGAGAGGCCGCCACTAACAACCAAAGCTGTTTTATACAGTAGTATCAAAACCCTTGAAATAAGTATATGTGAGTATAACATGGACAAAGCTCATAGTTTGAATTTTTGCTGTGCTCTGTAGCGGGGTCACACCCAGCATCAGGAATGGAGGGCCCCATTGTTAGAGGCCTGCGCTGTATTACATTACGCCGTTTATTTGCCTAGTGGCTGCTCTCTGACCCACAGGGCAGCCGCTATACTGACAGATGAACGGTCTTTCTCTGTCACACCTGGTCACAATATGTCAGTTTAGCGCCTATGGATCCTATATGCCACACACGAAGGGAAACGGAGAAACACAGTTGTTCATGGCTGAGCATCATGAGATATGTGGAAAACACCCGCAGCGTCCGCTGGCCAAACCTGCAAACATTTATCTGCTCTCCCCTCTCAGACAATGGCGTGAAATATGAGTGCAGGGAGATAATGATGACCTCAGAAATAAAAGACTTCTTTTTGACTTGGGGAGAATGAAATTACGGATATAGTGATGAATGTTTCTCTTTAACAGCCTCTTCTATTATCCATTAATTACCGAACAAGTCGGGTGTGAAATTGCCCTGATGACCGGCTTTCCTTTCAAGCCATCCTGTTTATTGTTCAGATATTCAGCTAATGGGTTAAAAATTGATTTCAGTTTAAACTATTTGAATGTGTTGATATCAAGCAGATTTTAAATGCCTCACGAAACACCTGCTTTGCGTCATCGATTTGCTCCAGGTCTATGCTGTGAAACAGAAATGGTGTGTAGCATTTTCACATCATTATCACATTATTTCCTGTAATGAACATTATAGTAATAGATAAAATAAAATACAAGCAATTACCATAAATCAGCCAGGATCCAACTGAGATAAGTGGCAACTGTGATTAGGCTCTATGCAGCATTATTATTATCCATTGGAACATACAGGTGCTGCGTTCACATACACTCAATAAACTGTTTATTCTCATATCTTAGAAATAAAATGCCGTCTATGACGTGCAAAAACCTGGTTTGTTTGGATTCTATAAGAACTCTGCCACATCAATTTACACACAAAACATTCAGAGGGTTCTCTTCTGCTCCTGCTACTCTCTGCTAAACTATCAGGACACAGATCTACAGTATTTATATGACGGATGAAGTGCATCTGAGCGCTTAAAACTTCATCTGATATGCTAATGTAGAGCACACGTATGCTTTAGCCTGTTAGCATGCTAGCAAAAGCACTAAACACAAAGTACTCCTGAGGCTGACTGGCAGTGTCATTAGTTCTGCAGTTATTTAGCTATAAACTACAGTTTGGCCAAAATGTAGATTTAACTTAGTTGTGGTGCTAAATAGAAAGTATCACTGAATGTGACAGGATTTGTCCTCCAGCATACCATAGATATATATACCAAATTTCATAGCCAGCTACCTGATAGTTGCTGAAAAACTGCACCTAAAACCATAGAATGTATATGATGTATATGTAAGATTAACCTTTTAAAACCCACCGTTGCAAAAAAATACATCATCTTATACTTTTATTATTATTGTCTATTATATATATTTTTTCCGCTCGTTTTGTTCTATATTTGGGTTTCTACATAAACATTTTTTGTTCTTTTTTTTGCTCATTTTCATCCTGTATTTGGGTCTTACAGGGTTAAATAAACCAAACAATTATTCAAAAATAAACACAACAACAAAAAACAAACAAATATCTCATTACAAAAAAATTGGCTATAGCAGAAAAAAATAATCTGGGGCATACACTGCTTATAAAAAGTAGGCACCATTTGGCCCTCACCATCTTAGCGACACTACGTAGGTTAGTTACCAATCAATCACAAGGTAGCCCCATCTGAAAGCAGAACTTGAATTTTTGTGTATTTTGCTCTGAATGGGACCATCACTTTCCAAATGAACATCATCTGTATTAAAGGGAACTTGAAACTAGTAATTAAGACCACAAACTCATTAGGAAAATGTTTACTGAGGCAACAAATCAATTGAGAAGAGGGATCGTTTTCTCACTGACTTCAATCAGAGGAGCCGCCCCCTGCTGGCTGTTAGAATGATTACACTTTTCAGACACGGAGGTTATGTCCATCTTTCATGTACCCTTCCTGCATAAAACCAACCAACCCACTACTGGAGACCATGAAAATCTGTGCAAGCTTTAATGACGACCCATCCAAGTGCGTGACCCTCCATGTCAGCAGCATTACCAAACATTTAGCTTGAACGACTCCAACAAGTTGTGTCTTTTGAGTGATAAATTGTACACCTGAAGCAAGACAAAACGCTTGTGGAGGTCTGGTGGAAAATGTGCATGTCACACGTGGCACTGATGAGCCTGCTGCCCACCCTACAATTCCCACAGTAATTGCAGCCTAATGCACACTTTTAAATGTCTTCTCAAAAGCCTGAAATCACCGCAGTGCATTAGCAGATCACTCAGAGGTCCCTCTTTGTTCGGTGTTATAAAATGGTCTTACTTTGTATTATTTTTAGGTGCTGTACACATCTTTTTCATACTGTTGTTTTTCTATTGAAGTAATTCACTGCAGTTCTCCCTGGTGCTTCTCCTGGCAGACTTTGTTGGGTGTCATTGAATTTTATTTTGAAAACATGTTTTTTTTGTCTGGCAGAAAATCATGTTTTTTCATTATGTGTGCTAAGATGAGGACACATTTACACATAAAACAGACAACCACACTGTGTCTGCCTTAGAGATGTAATAACCACTGGTATTTATTTATCTACAGTGCTCTGGGTGGAAAATTGCCATCTTATATCTCATCTTGGCCCAAACTTCACCCGCCCCAGTGGCAGACTGATGTTTCAGGAAGCCTGTGCCAGAGCTGAATTAGGAAATACTACTGTTTATTGCAGTAGACGAAACATGAAACCTTCCCTTGACTACTTTAACTCAGCCCATACCTGGCTCATTGTTGTTTTTCTGTTCTATCAGTGATGGTTCTTGTTGTGTTACTTCTGTTGTTCAGCTGTAACTGTAGGAAAGAAATCAAACCCCACATAAATATCATCTGTTGCCTTCAGATTCAAACGCTCTTATCTCTCTTATTTTTCATGCGATCTTCTTCAGAACACGAGCTCAGACTCTGTGTTTAATAATGTGGACGCATCTCAATCCACACTGGAACCAATGATATGAAAGTCTGTCAATACTTAATTATTTCTCTATCCTCATCAACCCCCGAGCCCATTGATTCTAAAGAAGTGCATTTTTAGAAACAGGTCAACAATACAGCTTTTTTTAATTTCCTAAAACAGCTGGGTACCATATTCTTTAGGAAACTGTACTCAAACAGGAACACATTGATCTGCTGGGCACCAGTTTCAGCACATATTTGGTGCTCTACTTCTGGCAGCAGGACATTTTATCATACGACACACTGTCCTTGAAAATACATTTTTAAGGTACTAAATTGTTGTCCTATGACGCTGTGATGAAAAACACTATCGCTACACACGATTATGGACAGAAGCGCTACATTTCTGAACATCACTGACGTGCAGGGAGGTGGTTGGGGTGGATGGAGGGTTTGCAAAGCACCAGACTGCATCTCGACTCCCGTTTTCAACCAAAAAGAACCAGGTGCTAGTTCAATGCTGGCGCTTAGTTGGTCCAAATCTGGTGTCTCCTAAGACCCGGTTTGCTTTTCCATTGGCAAGAATCCAAGTCAGAGCCATGTCATTGCGTCACCATAAAACATCATTACGTCTCTGCATGTGTAGCTGTTCAACAACGTTGACGCACCGTAAACATGCAAGTGCTACCTGACTTTACAAGCCTGCATTGCGATCCAGAATAAAATAATCAAACTGTTAGCAGCTACCTGTCTTCATCGTAGTCACAGGCAACAACGACTACATTTGAGAAGACAGGTGATTGTCAGAGATGTTTTGATTCTTAACAGTGGTGTGTTAGCATTAGCTTAGCTACTTAGCTTCGACTATGTTTGCAGCCATTACATAGTGGTTAAACAAACGCACTAAGTTGATGATTAGTGGTTCATGTAAGGCACTAAAAGTATGTTAGTTAAGGTTAGGGAAACACTGTACAACAAAATGAACCACGGGGCATCAGATTGTGTCTCTCTTCAACACTAGTTGGAGTTTTGTGCCTGACTTTGCCTCATTACTGAGGTCTGGACCTTTAATGTCAGTGGATGGAGAGAAACTACCAGTGACAGACAGGTTTATATATCTGGGCACTGTGGTCACACGAGATAAAGACCCTCGCTCAAGAAAAGCAGGCACAAGAAGGCAAGAACTGCCTTCTGCAGCATTAACAGCATCTGGAGGTCAACACAGTAGAGCAGCCACGCTGAGCTGAGGCAACACTGGAGCTGTGCTGCTTCCCCCCACTGTGTGATTCAGTATGCTGGAGGATCACAGACTGCTGCCTCACCAAACTACACAAAAGCCACAGGAAAATCACAGGCATCTTGTAGCCAGGGATCAAATCTAACAGAGACCAAGACTGCAGACTGTGGAGGTAGAGCTGGAGACCTTCAACCACAGCTGGAGCACCGCTGGCCTGAGACAGTCAGTCATTGTACAACCAATGAAGGGACTTCCTAGTACTATGATGGCTAAAATAAGGATAGCATTGTTGTGCTTTATTTTGGTTGCATCAAATTTAGTAGAATTGCAGTTGAGACCAGGTACAGGAGGTCCTCGGTTTACGACATCCTTGACTTACGGCGTTTCGTTGTTACGTCGGAACTGGTTCAGTGGAACTAGCTGGCGAGCGGAGCAGATGAATACATCGTCACGCAGCGAGCGGAGTGGATAAATACTGTATGTACAGTAGTCACGTGGCGCTAAGAGGCGGCTTTGTTTACATTTGCCGCCACATTGGATTATGCTATATTTGCTAACTTCCTTATGGCTCCCAAGTGTAAGTCAGACATACTGTTTACATTTTCACTGGTATTTTCCAATCAAGTTACGTTTCAGTGTGAGCTAATGACTGTTTGTTGTTACTGTAGTTGTACAAATACTGTAAAGTGATCGATATCATGAGGCACGCAACAGCTTTGTTTACATTTTCACTGGCGTTCTGACTTACGGTGAAAATCTACATACGCCACAATATTTTTAAGTTTTCCAAATCTCACTATTATTTAGATTATAGAAACAACAAGAGCTAAATAGAGCCCCTGCTAGCTAACAGACACTAACTGGAGTTCTAAGACACTAACTGGAGCTTTCTGTAGCTAATGGAAGTTAACACAAGCCATCAGGAGCCATCTGGTACCAACAAGAGCTAACAGAATCCATCAGATGTTAAGATGATCTGGAGCTAACAGGCAGTGTCGTTCAGATGCGCTAACTGGAGCTGAAAGGTGCTAACTGGTGCTAAAAGGCGCTAACAGGAACTAAACAGAGAAGATTAGAGTCAATAGCGAACAGAAACTATAAGAGGCAACATAAAGGAGATAAGTGGAGTAATTAGGAGTTTTCTTTAGCTAATGTGAGCTAACAATCCAGAGCTAACAGTGTATCAGCAGCACTGGCACTTTTTCTCGTAGTATTTTATAATTCTGTCAAGTCTCTAGCATCCACGGAGCCCAAGGTTGTTCAATTTTGCCTCACAGCTCTAATACTGCTACTGAATAAAGTTGAGGATGTTTTGTCAGTGGAACTTTCAAAAACTAGTCTAAGGTTAAAGTGATGAAATGATAATTTGCCTTCGTTAAACCTCACCAAAATCTTCCCTTCACCTTCACCAAACACAATAACTATGACTAGAAATTATATCGCAAGACTGGATATTTTAGTATGAATTATTACGAATGAAAAAGGAATGTGCTTCACTGATATGTTCAGTATCAGTGTTTTTCTCAACTTGGCAGAGTTTAATTAACAACAAGATTATTTTACTATAAAATGTAATCTTGTGTGGCTCATTGAAGATAAATCAGGCTTTGGATACGCACCAACTTTACTTGTTGATAGGATTAATTCAGTGCTGGTTTTGGTCTTTTAATGGGATTTGTAGACTGTAAGAAAAACACAGAATTTCACCAGACATATGCTTAAATATGCGTAAATCAGATGATGATTACACACACTGTAGATGACAGGAAAACTGCTCTTGCAGGTTGTTCCACCTGTTTCTGGTAGAAATAAACTTCAGAAATGTGTCTGAAATGAGATTTTCCAGCAAGTTTTTTTTTTTTGCATAAGCAGATGGTGGAACATGCTTAAAGTAGCACCCTTAATGCAATCATCATAGACCCGATAAGCAGATTCACACTCGGCAGATCAATCTGTTCACATAACGCCACACGAGGAGGAAATCATGCCACAGAATCCGCTGAAATCCAGTAAATGACTGCGAGCGTTTGGCAGGAAGCGCAGCCACATGTCAACCTCTGGCAGCGTTGGACCGGCCGACCCTGGAGGTGAGGAAGCCCAGCTGAGGCTGGCAGACCCACGGTGCATTAAACAGGAATCTGCTTTTTTCTGCTCTCCGACCCATGTTCAAATTAGCGGGAATAAACGCAGGAAAAGCCGGTTTGTAAAGCGCATTTGCATTTCCGCCGGCAATTAGCACTCACTTATTTACTTTTATGCCTAATGTATGTATTCCCAGCTGGGAATAATTGGTTTAACATGAAAGAAAAGCCTCTACATGCAGCATGTCTCACGTTTTTATGTTTATGTTTACGGCATCATGCTTTCTCTTGTCATAGAGTCAAGTCTATCAGCAATTAAAATGAGCCGTCCATAAAAAGACTGAAACTTTTTTCTGCCTTATTAATTCTGTGTGGGTTCCATCATTTCCCAGGACGGATTTCTCACATGGCTATTTTCCAAAAACACAGTAAGCAGCCTGTTACACCGCAAAAACTCAACATCTTACCAAATCTATTTGTCTTAATTTTAGTCAGAATGTTTCATCCCATTTGATTTAAGATAAATTCATTTAACAAGAGACATTACAGCAAGATGGAGGGACTTGTTTTAAGACAATGCATCTTAAATATCTTGTGAAGTCAAACAATCTTGAAATGATCTTGTTTTGAGTTGAATTTTACAAGAAACAAGGTTCATTTTACTTTTCATACATCTTTCAAGCTGAGCTGCTATTTGTAGAAGCTACACAACCTTGATTTAAGAAATAAAGTTCACTTTATTCAAGTAAATGTGTTTTATTGGAAAATCACCAATTAGTTCATATTGTTAAGTTTGCTCTTGCGTTGCATGCAAATTGAAAAATAACTTGTTGATTTCAATACTAGACTTGTTCACATGGTGTAGAGTTATTTATAAATGAGGGAGGAAGAAATAAGTTTTACCAGCTAATTTTAAGAGCTCAGTATTGTAAATATCACATCTTATTTCTAGAAATCTTACCAAGACATTTTTCACTTGTTCTATTGGCAGATTTTTTCACTTATTTCAAGGTAAAAGTTCCTTGAAATAAGTTTTTTTTCTTGTTTTTTCCAGTGTATACAGTACATTCAAATAAAAATCTCTTAACCTACATCCTATTAATGTGTAGGTTTCTAAATGTCATACTGTATTCCAGTTAATATGGAAAAAATAGAGTGTAATGGATTATTCTAATTATGTAAAATCATAATGTACCTATAAACTGCTAAAAATACTTCATTATGTACAGTTTGAATAGAATCAGTCCATGCTCCTTCTAAAAGATATATTTAACAGTCCATTTACTGAAGATTGGACAATATTAGCTTGTACATGCTAATGGTAAGTGTTGCCTGGCAACAGCTGAGGACAAATGAGTGGTAAACTAGTAAAGCAACGGATGAATGAATGAGTCAGAAGATGCTGGGTGGATGGAAAAGCAGAGGTTTTCTCAATATTTTGCATTCATTTTGTGAAATAAATGAGTCTACCAGTGGCACTAGAGCACATTACTTTCATGTTATTATTATTATTATTATGATGAGCTGTAGATGTGGATTTCCTCCCAGTATGGATGATGACGGAGGACAGCATGCTTTACAAACTGCCTCCGGGGTGAAGACAAGACCTTGAATTCTTGCTTCGATCAACAACGCACCGGTTTATAATGACCTGTGGGGTGGAAGCGAACGCTCATCCAGGCACGGCCACACAAATGTCTGCGGGGGACAGGATGATCTAAAGTGAGACTGTGAAAGGGGACGAGGACAGAGGGGGTGGAGGCGGGAGAGCTAAAGGTGGAGCTCCGGCTTTCAAGTTGAGGTTAAAAGCCTCTGAGGCGGTGACCTTGGATTGAAAGGTCCCCGGGCGGGACTCGTAAACAGGTGTTAGAACAGCTGTAATAGAACAGTCGCTGGCTTCAGTGTGTCAGAGGGGAAGGATGGGGGAGAGATGGATGAGGCGAGAGGGGAGGGACGGCAGAATAACGCCGGGTCGGCCTCGGACCACCGTGACGGCCAGCGGGGACAGGGAGAGCGCATTCCTTCACGCTAATGGGGCTATTTGGCAAATAGACGTGGAAATAAGTCCTTGAGCGATGGGTTGAAATGTGCAGAACAATTACTGCTGCATTTATAATAGGCTGTATATTCAACTTAGAGCTGTTATACAGCAGCCTCTTCAGCAGCTCTAGGCCAATATCTGTGGACCTAAGACCCTAATATTTCATGTCAGCATTTAATGTCATTTAAAATTCAATAGACTAATTAAATTCTATGATTAAAACCGAGAAAAGCCTTCAGAGCAGCTTCAGTCTTTAAATAAATGATTCTACCATATATCTCATCTCACTAGTAATTGTCATTTATGAAATTTGACAATCAGGTAAACATGAGAGCTTTGTGTCAATTCATTGCTCTGTTGTTTGGTCTAAAAATAACAGAAAATAGTGAAAAATGTTGATCTCATTTAGGCGAAGGGGATGTAAATAAATGTCTTGTTCTGTCCACAACCCAACCCAGGGGTAAAGATATAAGGAGATATTCCAATTTAAATTGCTCAAATCTGAGAATTTTGACTTTAAAAAAAAAGAAAACAACAACACAGCTGCCTCTTAATATAATAATTAACAAGTAGCAGCTCTAGTCTGAACAAATTAACAGTTATTGAAGCCTGATTTCATGGTAATTCTGTCTTATTTTGCCCACAGCCAGCTGGAACTTTGTGGCAGCCTCTAAACAAATCAGTCGGCACAGTAACCGTTGATCACATTCACGTGATTATGCCTGTTGCAACCTCTTTATGTGGTTCAACTGGATGGACGTCAGGCATCTGCAGCCGTTTTGTGGGAGTTTTTCATCCGACTGTGTTCAAACAAAGACTTTTAGAGCATCATTAAGCTTACGACAATCACGGCACACATTGCTGCTCCTCCAGCCGTAGCCACAGCACAGAAATGCCAACATTTGGGAGATCATTTGGCTTCCCAAGTTGGCAGTTTTCCTGGAAAACTACTTGTGCATTTCTAAGAGCAGAGCTGAGACACTTGAGGGAACTATATGAGAGTCTTTGATTAAGTCTGAGCTGTTAATTGGACATATTTGGAGCATTTCGTGCTCTGGTTGAATGATGATGACTGACCAACTTCCAGAAGAAAGTTTTGGAAAAGCTATTGTCTTTACCTTGCGTAAACTGTTGGGTCATTCCAGAATTGGAGGACATTTGGACTTCAAATTGTTTGAATAATAAACCTCTTTAACAGCTTTCTGCTCCATATTCATCAATAATAGTTATTGATTGGCTCAGCTTCCACATCAATGGCAGCATTTTTATTCCATGTTTTCTGTGTTGTTTGCTAACCCTACTCTAATCACAGTAACAGGGTTGCTAATCCATGCTAATGTGATCTTTTTCTCAGCAGTAGAAGCTAGATATTTAGCTGCTGTTACTGCTGACCAAGAGGACAAACTGACTGATGGAAAACAGTCCAAAGAATTAGTCTGATCCTGATAATATGAGGTAGAGTGAGACATTCAATCAAGGCTGAAAATGGGATGAAAAGATGGAAAATAGAAGAGAGGACATAGCTTTGCTCTACACATTCTATAGGAAAACCATTTTATGATGTAAACGACAAAAACAAGACACAAAACAACAAAAATGAGACACAAAACGACAAAAACAAGACACAAAACAACAAAAATGAGACAAAAAAGACAAAAAATTACAAAAATAAGACACAAAATGACAAAAACAAGACACAAAACGACAAAAACAAGACACAAAACGACAAAAACAAGACACAAAATGAAAAAAACAAGACAAAATGACAAGAGCAAGACATAAAACAACAGACATGAGACAGAAAATGACAAAAACAAGACACAAAATGACAGAAATGAGACATAAAAAGGCAAAAACGTCAACAGGTTATGTTAACAGGGTTGTTGTGGGACACACATTCCATGAATAATAATTATTATTTAAAATATTATGTTGATTAAAAAAATGTTCCCACAATTACAAGAGAAAAGTATAAAAAAAAAAAAATTGAAAAGAAAGAAGAGGTTTATATATCATTTTAGCTGTTTTATTTGAGATTCAATTTGGTCATTAGGGGAGCGGGACAAGAGAAAAACGGCATTTTAGGGGGAACTATTTTCAAACATTTTTTTCTCCTAGTTCTTTTAGATTTGGTCCCAGGACAAGAACATTTACACAACAACTGCATGCTTTAGTATTTTGTCCATGGATTATTTGAAACTTGACAGGTGGGACGTAAAACGTCCTCCAGTTCTGGAACGTTACATCAGTTTCCTTTGCTTCCAACCAGGTTAAAGGCTGCTCAGTGTGTTCTCGGTGTGTGTTCTGCTAACGGATGAGGTAACACTCACTCAGCTCTGCGATGCTGCCCACCCGGGTTGCGAGCAGCGACTGCTCCAGCGTGCGGAGCTCGGCCTGGGTGTATCCGTGACCCTCGCTGCCCCTCCCCGAGCGCTGCTGGTCCCGGTGCAGGTTCAAGCTCTCCGGCAGGCTCAGCACACCTGGAGACGGCACAGACAGGAGGCAGGAGGTCAGCAACAGGAAAGTAACAATTCATGCAGCGTCTCTCGGACACTTCCAGGTGCAGCACATTTCCGTCTTTTTTTTTTACTGATGTCCAACTAATCTCCAACAGCATGGAAAAACAGGGGAGTGCAAAAAAGAAACTCTACAGGAGGGAGCAGGGGAATACAAATCAGCACTTCAGCTATAATTTTAAAAACAGAAACCCACATAAATTACACAAGCAGCAGCCGCAGAGCAAACATTTGTCTAAATGATTAAACACGGAGACAAAGTTACAGGTTAACAGAATAAAATACGTCTTCATTTTATTCCGTGAAAACATCCCAGCCGGTCTCTTAAGTGGGTTAATATATAATTGCAGGACTTTTTTTTATCATCGTTGACATTTTTGCTGTTTTCAGGCCTATAACCAAACACCACATGGCATTTTACAGGAAGATTCTTCTAAATATTATGTATACAATTAAAATTGAAAGTTATTTATAAAGATATTGTAGTAAACCTGTTGACATGCCATAAATACACACTTGATTCACACACTACTTTATATTAAATAAGTCAGAAAGCCTTGGAGTCTGGCCAGTCTTTTCTTCAGGAGGAAATGACATCATGTGGAGCAGGTCATGTGATCTGGAATTAACACACTTCCTAGAGAGGTGCTTTTGTAATGGGAAACTTCGTTGAAAGTGATTTCTGAGACACAAAATGCCAAAAACGAGACACAAAACAACAAAACCGTGATACAAAATGACAAAACCAAGACACAAAATGCCAAAAACGAGACATGCAATAAAAACAAGACACAAAATGACAAAAACGAGACATGCAATAAAAACAAGACACAAAATGACAAAAACGAGACATGCAATAAAAACAAGACACAAAATGCCAAAAACGAGACATGCAATAAAAACAAGACACAAAATGCCAAAAACGAGACATGCAATAAAAACAAGACACAAAATGACAAAAACGAGACATGCAATAAAAACAAGACACAAAATGACAAAAACGAGACATGCAATAAAAACAAGACACAAAATGACAAAAACGAGACATGCAATAAAAACAAGACACAAAATGACAAAAACGAGACATGCAATAAAAACAAGACACAAAATGACAAAAACGAGACACGAAATGATAAAACCGAGACACAAAATGACAAAAACGAGACACAAAACGACAAAACTTAGACACAAAATGACAAAGATGAGACACAAAATGACAAACGAGACACAAAACGTGGATCAGGTCATGTGATTTGGAGTGAACACACTTCACTCTCACCCTCCTCCTGGCTTTAGCTCCAGCTCTAATTGAGCCAATTAGGCAGCGAGACACATTCGTCACTTCAAAAATCACCAATTCAAACCGTGACCTTGTGTATTTGCCTTTTTCATAAGATGTTGGTATGATCACAGGTGCGTTTGTTTTCCTCTGCAAACAAGGCAGACCACGCTGGCTGGCAAGAATGAATCCATTTAGGTGGTGTTGCTGCAGCCCGGCTTTGTTTAGGTGTGAGGACGGCTGGTGACAGATTGGATATTGAGTGTTTTTCTACTGGAGAGTGGAGAGCAACACCACGCCGAGTCCTAATCCTAATGACACGGCCCAGTGGGACACATCGTTCCTCAACAAACAGTAATTACAACACGGAGGAAGCCAGTCAATTTGTCTGGGTTTGATGCCAGCTCCGAAGACAAAAGACTGCAGTGGACACGGAGCAGCGGGGCTCAGGAGGCTCCTTCTCGAGGAGTTTTCCCTCCAGCTTCCTCCCACCATGTCCTCTTCCCACAGTGTCCAGCACAAGAATTCCAGTATTCCCCAGTCGGAGTTCCGCTCCCTCTTCTTATTCTTCCCACAGCCATTTCCGGGGACTTTTTTTTTTTTCTAGAGCCTCCAAAAATGATTCTAACGTCTTTTTCCACTGCTGTTTAACCACTTTGCTGAATTGAGTATTAGGGTGTGTCTCAAATGGAATTCCTGCGGTAATGCAGCAGTTCAATATTCTGAAGAGGAGACGCATTCCCCAGAGAGTAAAGACTTGCTGAAAGGTGAAAACCAAGGATGAAATGGAAAGTTTTTTTATTACACACGTAGCTGCCATTTCAACAGCATTTAAATGACTGTATTTTTAGATGTAGTACGGTCCTTTTAATGCCTTCTAAGAAACTCACTTTGCATCACATTCAGCTACGTTTCTACCTGGAAATCCCCACGTCAGCGCTCATAGAGTGTTTCTTATTTGATTAGTTTTAAGTGCTCTGGAGAGACTTTTCCAGAGACACGGCGGGGCATCGCTTCAACACCAACAGCTGTGGTGTTTACAAAGTAGAGAGTCGTGTATCCAGAAAACCATATGAAGCTAAACATCAAAATAGTGGAAAGGAAGTGACAACTGTCAACAGACAACTTCAAAATAAAGGCTTTTTCAAAAATATAGGTACATCTACAATTCTGCCTGAAAGTCAGCACACCATGGAAGTGAACTTAGACATAATAAAACTGGGAACAGGGCGAAGCAGCGACGAACATCGGCATTATTAGATCAGGTTGTAAAAGCAGTGCAACATCTTCTGTTATCTTCTTGTAAAATGAGTCATACATGCATGAAAATCGTTGGTATTCATGACATTGTGATGCATCTATTGGCTTTGTTTCCATTTTCTCCGGAGTTCCGACTTACGGCAAAGATCGACTTACATCAGTCTGTAGGAACAGAACTCTGATGTAAGTCGAGGACCCCCTGTATAGCTCTAGTGATGATCCACAATAAGTCTACTCCCCAGAGATGATTAGACACATTGTGGGAGTTTATTTTGCTAAATTGGGACTGCTGCCTGCTTTTCTAAACATAAGGTCAGAGACCGAGAGGGACTCAGGCAATTTCTAAAACTCTGTGAGACTGCAGAGTAAACATCAGTTTTGCCCTGATGCAATTTACTCAGTGCTGCGAGTGTCTAGGGAAAGCGAAGCCCAAGAAAAGTTAAAGTTGTGAAAGAAGACTTGAAACCGCCTGATGGCAAATAGAAAAGCAGGGATTCCTCAGGCTTCTGGGTGGAAAAGGAAGCTGTCAGTCCGTCTCTATCTCCCGTCCCAGAGCGAGGCAGAAAAATCTCTAATCACCGAAACCATATTGGCATTCACGGCTTCCCCGGCTGGACAATTTACACTTCTGTGTTTTTTGTTGTGTTGAAAACAGGTTTGAATAATTCACAGCGCTCTCTGTAATCAAGGCTTCCCATCTTTATTGTTGCCCTAACTTCCCCTCCTCCTATTTTCCCTCCCTCCACTGCCCAGACTATTCTTTTAATATCATCCTGGGGTGCCAGGGAGCTCCTTTGCTGAATTATTCATCCTGTCAGATCAAGACATATAAACAAGTCTGCAGCTCTCTCTTCCCCCACCTCCCACTCCGTCTCCATGTTATCTCTCACTAACACTTGGCTTCTCCGAATAGGGAAAAAAATAAAGTACGAATATTTGATCCTAGGTGATGTTTGTGTAATAAACATCAGAGGTGAGAAGGAAGCCGGCCCGGCCCCTTGGAGACGAGGGAAAGGGAAGACGTTTGAGGGAAGAGGAGGGGGAGACGCTCACGCAAACGTCTGATTAAAGAAAGACAACTAACATGAGACCGTGAATCACTGCGGTGTGTGTTATAACCTCGTATTTCTGTGACCTCCGAGGCAATTGGATGAGCCCGGTGGAATACCGGAGATATGGATACTTGAAAAAACAGTCTAATCCCAGATAAACAGATATGACTCTTCTATTCCGGGGCTCCCTTCATCTCCGCTCCTGTTGGGCGGATGAAGACGGAGACTGGGTCACGGGGACAAGACGACTTTAAAGCTCCGAGTGGTGGACCGAAAAAGTCATCGCCGCGGAAACGCTGCTGCTCAGGCAAGCCGTCATAAATAATGTAGAGAATATTGAGCTGTACAAGCCTATACACACAACAGCTGTCTGCGTGGGGATAAATCACTCGGGAAAAGGGCTTTTTGCAGGGAAGCAGAGGAATAAATGTAAAAAAAAAAAAAAATCATATGGTCTAGAACAGGAGTGTCAAACTCATCTTAGTTCAGGTTCTACATTCAGTCCAATTTGATCTGAAGTGTATCGGAGCAGTAAAATCACAGCATAATAACCTATAAATAACCAAATGTTTCCTTTGTTTTAGTGCAAAATGTTCACATTTAAGGAATTATCTTTCTACAAAACATCATGAACAACCTGAAATTTCTTCAGAAAAATAAATTCAATTTCAACAATATTCAGCCTCAGTTTATCATTTCCACATTACAACTTCCAGATCACAGAGTGTCTACAAAGGAACACAACATTTAGTCATCAGGAACTGAATGATACAGTATTTTACTTTATGATCAAAATGACAAAAGTCAGAGAAAAAAGACAACAAAAACAGCAAAAACAAGACAAAACATTACAAAAATGAGATGCAAAATGACAAAAACAAGACAAACGACACGAAACAAAACAAAAAAAGAGACAAAAAGTTAGACAAAGTTACAAAGCGACAAAAAAAATGGACAAACAAACGAAACCAAAAATGACAAAACCAAGAAACAAAACAACAAAGACGTAGACAAAGAATACAAGCGAGACAAAAAAAACCACAAAACGACACAAATGATACACAAAACAACAAATAAAGCAAAACACAAAATGACAAAAACAAGACAAAAAAACACAAGCGAGACAAAAAGGAAACAACATGACAAAAACAAGGGACAAATGACAAAAGTCAGACAAAAAAACAACAAAAACAAGACAAAAAATATTACAAACAATTGAGACACAAAATGACAGAACAATGAACAATCTAGTATTTTACTTTACGATCAAAACAACTTGTCATGGTTTAGAAATTATTTCAAATTTATAGTTTTACTAATTTACAATCTGCATTTAATGTGTTCTCTGTAATTTCTATAGTTTGAGGGCCGGATTGGACCCTCTGGAGGGCTGGTTTTGGCCCACGGACCGCATGTTTGACACCCCTGGTCTAGAACAAAGCATTTAAGGCAGCTTAAGAACTAAAACACTAGTCTTTGATAGCACCGTGCTTTAAAACTAACAGCTGATTCTGTGTTAATAAAGCAATTTTTATCCAAGTCCTTGATATTTACAAGAAACTGGTGAACTGAAAATAAACTAAGAAGAAGAAACACAACTCCAGCGGTGAGAATGAGCCAAATCTCCAATTGGTACAATATCAAGATGTGTGGGATGGAGTCTTCTGTTTGAGAAAGAAGAGAATTTTACGGTTTGCTTTTCCACACTGTGTTTTTCTTTCACGAACTCTGACCTGAGTTTGTGCTGTTGTTGTTTGTGCTGAAAACACGGAGCCCAAATGGAAGAAGCTTTCATATCCAGTGATCTGTGCTGCACCATCCGTCTTTATTTAACGTCCTCTGTTGGAGCGGAAAGATCCACAGAGAAGAACAGTTCACAGGCAGCTATCAGACAGGAGTCAAAGAAACAAATGTCATTTGAATAAACTGCTGCTGTCTGACTGTTGACAAAGCTGCAGCTGTGTTTCTCTATAGTTTTTCTCTTTTTTAGATAGATAGTAGAGATGGGCCGCAGATGTGTGGACCAGCCTGAAGCCGAGTGGTGTGGTGTCGAACCTTCTTTATTTAATCGAGTTGTGTGGGTCAATATATAATTGACGGACTTTTGAAGTCCATGGGATGTATCTTGCATACATTTTTATTGAAAGTAAAAAATAAAAAATAAAAAATAAATGTTTTTTATGTTCATTATGATCGTGTCTTTACAAATTACCTAATTATTTATGATGGAAACAATCACTTATTAATAAAAGTGACTGGATATCACTAAAATGTCAACTAAACAACCATCTGAATTTAATAACAACCACCTTCTAATTAGCTAAACAATAATAAAATGAGCTGATTCACAAATTGTTTTGATTGTGTTCTTTTTATAAAGTTGAGATGACTCAAAATGTGTCCAAAATGACTCACAACTTGTTCAGAATGACTTGAAAATGATCCATAATTACGGAAAAATTAGTCCAGAAGTAGTCCACAAGACAATCTGATGTTCCAGATCTACTCCGTCCTCAGAAGGAGATGAATCTAAAGTCCAACAGGCACCTTTTATTCCAACCTCAGCAGCTCAGCTCACCATTTCTACGGGTAAGACTAGAAAAACGCTGCTGGTTTAATGGCGCACCTTGACATTCTGAATTGGAGCTATTTTTCTGTTCCAGACACTCGTTGCCTGAAAAATGCGAGGAAAACATTTCTATATTTGTGCATTACTCAAAAAAGTCTTGTTATCCTCATGAGCCAGAGGCAACGCCTCATGCCTCCCTGCACTTCTGCTGCTGACTTCTCAGTTTTGGAAAAAAAATCATATTACATAATATGTTAAAAAAAAAAAAAGTTCTGCATATTATGTAACTCCTGTTTTCTAAAATAATGTTCGTCAATGACAGACTGATACTACCATATGTATATGGGTAGGGCTGCAGATAATCATCATTGTTAATCATTTATCACTTCATCACTTGTAAAATAAAAATGGGGGGATGAAGGATTTTTAAAAAAAAGTAAAATAAAAATACACATAATTTCTTTTCTTTTTTTTTTAAATGGCAAGTATCTGTCAAAGAATATTTTTGGCTGATTTATATATATTAAAAATAGCATAATTTTACTATCAAATTCTGTAAAATAATGAATTTACCATCTGTAAAAATACCAATTTTTGATGTGGACATCAAATACAGTTTTTGTTTTTAAACAAACATGTTTAATATTACTGTTTTTCTATGAATTTACTAGTTATAAATCTGTTTTCCCTCGGTACCCAGTAAAACCTCTGCGGAGGCGCCAGAAATTCCTCCATGCAGGAAATATCCCTGAGTCTTATCTACACAAGCAAATGCACGCCTGTGTGTGTAATTAATAGCTCATTAAACAGACTTTCCTGCCTCTTGCATGAGAAAAGCGCCGTTTAAAAAGGGTCTTTTCAGAGGAGGAATGGGAGAAGGGATTGTCTTGACTGTTTGAGATGGAGCTCGGGGCATAATGGGATTCATGATCAATGCGATCCCTTTATATGACAGACAGCCAATCCCGCCTGAATGCTTTTACCACTCAAGAGCAAAGAAAGCTCAATCCCAAAGTGCCCGACCTTTGAACAATCTCCTCGAGAGAAATCTCTGTTCAAGAAACAACACTTAAAAAACAAAAAATAGATTACCCAACAAGATCCAGAGCTTGTATCACAATGACGACATTTTGATCTGCGATGAGCCACATGTCAAGGTCAATGAGGTCACTGTGAGCGTGCACGTGCACGTGCATCGCAGCGCCGTTGTCGTGCTCCACCACATGGCTGAGCTGCCTTATTTTCTGCAGGAATGTCCAATCGATTTTCTGCGGCGAGAAAGTGGCGCTCTCCGTTTGTCAGTGAGAAAACTCTGCTGGAATATTAACAGGTAGTTACCATGGCAACAGGCGACTGCTGCCTAACAGTGTCGCGATTGGCTGAGCTGGAGGGGGGGAAAAAAAAGGTTGTTTCTTCTTTTTTTCTTTTTCTTTCTTTTACTGTAAGGAAAGCAGAAGAAAAAGTGGGCAGTTCGGTAAGTTTTAAGCCCCAGAGTCGCATCTTCACGAACGACCAGACAGAACAGAAAGCATCCCATCAGGGGCAGATGATTCAGTGGGGTAACTGCTGGATCTACTATACCACAGAGACATTTATTCTCTCATCAATAATGAATGAATGTACTTGGGACTCAGACCACATTAGCAGTGAAATGGCCAAAATGATTAAATGGTTGACCCAACTGGCTAACTGCAAATGTCAGGCGTAGATCCACCACCCAGCTGCTGGTGGTAGCCCACAGCGGCGAGGCAAAGAGCGAGGAGAGTGGACGAAACTAAACTCTGTGCGGTCCCACTGTGTATTCATGGCAATGGTGCGTGGGCTTTAATAAGTTCAAGTAATACATTTTAAATGTAGCCTCAGCTCTGAAGAGTTTGAGGAGTTAGAGGAACCACAGTGTGCTGAATTCAGTAACCTTCAACACGGTTAAGACACAAAGGAAGCTTCCATCATGTCTTCTACTACAAAAGGAGACTCTCTGAAGCATTACACTACATGCACAATTGTTAGGCAAGTAAGTGTTTTGACCTTATCGTCATTTCCATGCATATTTTCTAAATAAAAGCTACATAAACTTGAATGCTGATTGGTTTTAAGCATTATCAGGTGATGTGTATGTTTGTAATGTGGCCTAAAGTCATCAACACCCCATGTCAAGATATGCACAGTTATTGGGCAGCTTCTTTACCTCAGACAAAATGGGCCCAAAAAGAAATTTAACAGCCTCTGCAAAGTCAAAGATTGTAAAATCCTTCCAGACGGATGCAGCTGTCTTGATGTAGCTAAAAGCTATAGAGTCAGATCACCAAACAATCAACAAAAAATCAACCAAAATCCAGCGAATTTTGCTGGATTTGATTTTTTGTGAATGTTCTTAAAGAAAATATTAGAAGTTTTACTGATATATATGGAATCAATTTAGATATTTTTTGGGGTTTTTTGGAAGATTTTTACTCACTTTTTGAAAATATTTACAAGAATTTTCTTGCCAAATTTGGGGGGATTTTAAAAAAAAAACTTTTAAGGAAAACTTTTAAGGAATTATTGGAATCTTCTTCCTGAAGGTTTTGCAAATTTTCAGAAATTTGGGGAATTTTTTTGCTGAATTTTTGCATTTTTTTCAGACAAGGAAAGCATATTTTTTGGTGCCTGTAAATGAGGACAACAGGAGGGTTAAAGAGTTGAATTCAAGAATAATTCCCGTTTATTTCAACCTGTTTGTCCCATTAACGTTGCCATTGTGGCTGCAGTCTTTGCCTTAGTTGTAGGGATTCGGGGAAACTGGCTCCTGAGCTCCCTGCAGCTTTTCAAAGAAAGGTGATTGTTACATGAATCATTTCTGTCAGACAGGAAACGGAAATTAGTCACCTGGAATGGACATTTCATAACTGTATTACTTCTACTTCCCATACGGAGAGCGAAGCTTTCAGTCTGGTTGGTCTTTTCTTTCAGCTGATTTCAGGGAGGTGAAACACCATTTCCACGATGTTCATCAAAGCTACAGAACAGTTTCAGTTGCTGGTATATACGTACACACAGTGCCAGCCCTGCAGTAATCACTGATCAGCCTCTACTAGCTCATAGATGATAGTTCAGTTTGGTGTGGAGGTCATATCCTGGCGTTGCCCTTATAAATGTTTAGTTGAGTAGTTTTCAACCCCAAGTGGCTCCCTGGTCAATGACACACAGAGGCTAAGAGAGGATATTATCTTCCTGGCAGCACCTAATGGAAACCCCTAAAAGAGGTGATACGGAGGTCCTACAGTTATTATAAAGCAGAGCTCACTGAAGATCAAAGCTGAACAAAATCTGCTGCCTCACTCTGACAACATTTAGGCAGCAAAAGACTTAACTTGAGCCTCCTACACATCAGACTGAAGGGAAGGTCTAAAACAGTGCCATTCCTTCTGGCATTTTTATTCTGCTGTAGGGACTGACAAAGTTTTTTAGTAGTTTGTGAACTTGCCCCTTCATCCCTAAAGAGTTATTATATGTCAAGATCTGTATTTTTCAGAGACTTTAGTTCATGTAAAGTCAGGAGTTCTGGCATCATTTCACCTCCCAGAACGCTCTTCCTGAGATTTTACTGTGACAGCAGGACTCTTTGGAACACAGAGGGTCCTACTGATGGATATAATTCGATTTTCGCCATAAGCCGGAACTACTTTTCAACCTTCATCCTTCAGTGTTGATCGGCTGATACATGTTATGTGTATCAGATATTGCTGTCGGTGGAATATTGCTCACAGAGTTTCGTCTATGAAAATAGAACATATGAAGTGGGCGTGACATCCCATAATGACCACATCTTTCTCAATCAAAATAAGTTCTAACGTGTAGAAAGCACTTCAGTGTCTCCAGCAGCTGCTCACCGACCTGATCATTGTTTCATCTGTTCATTAGCATTCAAATGATCAACTGGTTTCCATCACACTTGTTCCCAGTGAAGATTCCCCCTCCTCCAGTGCGATATCTGCCAACAGGATGGGCCCTCACGTCCGCATAAATAAATCACAACAAACAAGCATGAAAACACATACAGATGTCTTCACTTGGAATGGTTCTGCAGCATACACTCGTCTGCTACAAACTGCCTGCTTTTCACCAACAAGAAAAACTTTAATTCCCCTGCATGTTTTACTCATTCTTCTCTTCCCAACATATTTGCATATCCTGAGATGCATCACTGCAGTCCTTTTCTCAGTTTGTGTGTCTAAAGCGAACTAACTTCTCTACGTTTCAGTCATATTTCTTGGAAAATTACAATGTAAAATTACCTCCAAAGGGACAGTCTGGTGCTCAGCTTTGACTACAGTTACATGGATTAGTGTGTCCAGACTATGAAACGTTTCTTGAAGTATTTGTTTTGTGTGTTTGTGCATAGAAACATCATATACCGGTTTCAGAAGGCCCTCAATATGGAGTACTTTAACTGACTATCTGCACAGTCACGGCTTCAGCTAAATGAGGACCAGAAACACAAACCAAGCCAGCGAAAAAACGGCTGGGAAGAAGCTGTCAACACGTTCATTCTTCAGTGAGAACCGGAGGCGAGATTTTAACTACCAGCTTTAATGTCTGTGGCTAACATTAGCCTCACGGGCTAGAAAGTTTAGCGCTGCTTTGTAACAGCTTCTGTTGCTCCCAGTGACAGCGTGATAATTGTTATCATCCAGATTTTAACTTGAAAACACACAACATGTTTGATATTATCGGGGCAGCTCGGGGTATTTGAGACCGGCTCTGTAAACCCCATCACATCGCTGAATATTCTAGACCAAATATCAGTTTAGAGCAAGATCCAAAACCAGATTTCTGCTTTAATAGTCAGAAGGGGTCAAGTAGAGCTTCCTGAAACTTATGCAACATGAGCACAGCTTAACCGGGATACTATAATTTATCATATAATGCACATTAACAATCATTATATCTGAAATATGATTGAAACCAGAATGAGCCTGACAACTGGGATACAGGTGCACATATAAACACATTCTTTGTGTCACCAATGGAGCTGTAAAACTGGTAAATGAATCAATAGTTGATCAAACTAAAATGAATCTGCAACTGCTATCAAGACATTCTTCAAGTCAATAAGTGAAAAAAGCTACAAATGTCTATATATTAACCCTTTGATGTGCAACATGGGTCAAAAGTGACCCAAATCCAATGGAAAATGGGTATCTCCTGACTCACACTGTACATCACAGGGTTACATATATCATAGAGAATAATTAATTGATAAAATATTTGGCAAGAATAAGAACAGTCATTATTTAAATTACAATGCAAAGACATGGTCAGATATACGAGGGTAATTCCGAAGTTCTCGATCTCACCCGGAAGTCATAACTACTATTTTGAGGCATACCTGTATACTATAAAGCCTTTTATATATTGCTGTAAACAAAAACTCAAATGTTTGAAGCAATCAAAGTAAAAAAGAAGAGGAATTTTCAAGTCCACACAGTACAGGAAGCAGAAGCAGCTAAAAGTGGCTTTAAACTGTTGATCCATGAACCAAACGTACCCAACCTGCAATCTGACTTCTATCTGTGTCCCAAGGTGAGATCCAACTCACATGGTCACCATTGTCAGAGTGATGCTGGAGTATTTGGGCGCTCAAGATGTGATTCACGAAGGAATAGTGATGCTTCAACACCAGCGGACCAAGTGCTTTGAAGTTAAATGGAACTATGTTGAAGAATAATGCAATCTTCCCTCTGCGATGTTTTCTGGTCAGAACTTTTTGAAGTACCCTCGAACACAGAAGCACAACAATAGCTCAAATTTGGTGTCCTCGCAAACAAACTCCCTCACAGTGTGTGATGGTAACTGTAGCACTGCAGACTACAAGATGCTACAGAGAATAGTCCATATAGCCGAGCACATCACTGCGTCTGTCTTTCAAAGACATGTTCAGCCTCTACAAGGCGTCCAGTAGGGATGAACAATTTAGTAACTAAAAGTGTGGCCAAGCGCAATATCCAAATCACAGGAGCTACAGCCTTTTGATGACGTTAAAATGTGTCACAACAACATTATAAGTGGAGCATTGTGGTGCTATAGAGATGTCCTAGACTACAAACCATACTCTCCAGATGTAAGGAATCATGCCTGTTTGGCACAGACTGAAGCAAAACTAAGATATTATTAGAAAACAGATCCACAGTGGAATATAAAGGAGAAAAAATACTATTAAATACTATTAAACCCATATAATACCTCAAATTAATCGGCAATCTAGTATTTTACTTTATGATCAAAACAACTTGTCATGGTTCAGAAATTATTTTAAATTCATAGTTGTCTTCTCTGTACTTTTTATACTTTACAAAGTTGACCCACGGGCCGGATTGAACTCTCTGGAGGGCCAGTATTGGCCCGCGGGCCGCATGTTTGACAACCCTGATCTAGCGGATGCAAATTTAGGGTTTTAGCTACAAAGTGTCTCTATATAAATGTGAGAGATCATGAAGGGATCATTAGGTCAGATTTATCAACATGAAATTGTGTTCTTTTGTTTTTATCTTTTATCGAGTTTTTGGTTGTTGGAATGAAACCATCTGAAACATGCTCTGTAATACTGCAAAGAGGTCATGAGTCATGACATTATTAAAATGTTCTATTTTAGTTACTTTCCACCACCAGCTGCAAAAGTAACACGAAATCTGCTGCCAAAATGATTAACCGCCTAAAACTGACAAACTGACAAACATATGGCACCGAGAGCCGAGCTTCCCTCGACAACGATGATCTCTAAACTTCCACGCTCGAATATTAATTTGTCCCACTTCGAGCGCTACATAAACGGGAACAGCAATTACCAATCACAAGAGACATATTTTCTCAGGGCGAAAGGTGCTGCACCAGATGGTCTTCCAAACAACTTTCTGGTTCTGTGCCGAATCCACAGCCAGTAAATAAGCAAAAGGAGCGTCAGAAACAGCTTTAACTGGAGCGAACTGGAGCAGCTACAAGCCTTGGATTAAATCCGTATGTTCTGCATCATTATTTACACCTCTGCAAAGACAACATGAGCGTCGGTCTTTGGAGGTTGTTCTGTTTCTTAATCCTCGTGTCGTCCTGCGGGTCAAAACTGACCCGTTTTAAAGTTTGAAAATGTGGCAAAAAATATATATTTTCACAGTGAAACTTCTGATGTTCACATTTTCAACATTTCTGGGAAATCTTTGAACATTTTTTGGTGGAAAAAAATGTTAAAAATGTTTCTTTAAGAACATTCACATAAAAATCAACCAAAATCCAGTGAATTTCGCTGGATTTTGGTTGATTTTTTTGTGAATGTTCTTAAAGAAGAAAGAAGTTTCACTGATATATATGGAATCACTAGATATTTTTGGGATTTTTTTGAAAGATTTTTATTCATTTTTTGAAAATATTTACTAGAATTTTCTTGCCAAATTTGGGGGATTTTTTATTTTTATTTTTTTTAAATAAAACTTTTAAGGGAAACTTTTAAGGAATTATTGGAATTTTCTTCCTGAAGGTTTTGCAAATTTTCAGAAATTTGGGGAATTTTTTGCTGAATTTTCGGATTTTTTTCAGACAAGGAAAGAATATTTTTTGGTGCCTGTTAATGAGGACAACAGGAGGGTTAATCTAGCGGCGCCATCATCAGCATTATGAGGAGCCTAATCATTCATCGTTTGGGCACCTTTATCATGCCAGGACAGATGGATTGCAGGTGCCACGCCAGATGCCTTACTATATTTACTATCTCCAGCGAGAGCACAGGGAAAGATCATATAAATCAGCACACAACCTTCTTTGTGCCTCAGCTGACACCAGTGTCTGTCAGTCAGTCTGCTGTTCGGAACATGCAGATATCATAGATTGAAAATGAGCGGCCTGCATTCCCCCGGCTAGGATGCCACGCGAGGTTCAGTCTGTGTTCTCAATGGAGCCGCCTGACTCATCCCAATCACCGGAGGCGAAGAGACGTGGAGGCAGTGTAATGCAATCAGACGCAACACAAATATCAGCCCGTGTGTGTAACAAGCGAGGACGACAAGAAGAAAAACAGTGGCGTCAAAGAAGGTCAGCATTAAGTGGTCTGAAAATGAGAACGCAAACACTCACGCTCGTGTTAGCTGTGTTACAGACGCAAAAGAGGGAAAAAAGAAAGTAAAAGGGCTTCTGTTGACAAATAAATCTCCTTATACAACTTGAAATTTCTGTCCTCATTACGGTGAAATACGCTGTTGATGTTCAAGGAGTAGATTTACCCCAGCATACTGTTAGAATAAAAGTTTAATATCCTACAGTTAATCTACTTTATGGCCTTCAGCATAACATTCCACTGCGATTGTGGCAGATAAAAAGACCGCAGGCGAGAAAGGATGAAAAAGTTAGTCTATCAGCTGCCAAAAACTCTCTACTACAAGTGGAAAGAATGATGGGAATTGGTCCACACTCCTACTGGGTGGGCCATAAGTTTCCATACATAGGAAAATGTATAACGTATATTTTTTAATGTTTCAGATACCCTAGAAGATGCGTTTGATGCCATCTTTGGGGGCACTTGAAGGCCATGGTGTATCAGGTGAAGATACGAGACATAAATCATCTCAAGGAAGGTATCACCAACGCCATTACAAGCAGAACTTCAACTGTGCTAATGCAAGTTCATCAGCAGTGGAAAACACGTATTAATATGTGTTTTCAAAACAATGGTAATCATATAGAGCACATTAAATAAATAAAAACGGTGGTCCAACATAAAATGTTTATTTTTCCTATGTATGGAAACTTATGGCCCACCCTGTATAGCGTCTTTTAGCCTTAGCTAGGTCCTACAAAGGTTTCTCACTGATGGCAGGATCGCTAAGCAAAGTGCATCAAGCAAAGAAAGGGATGTGGAGGGTGTATTTTTAGTTGGACAGAATCCAAACGAGAAACCCACTACCAATGACATCTACATCCAGGCCACTCAGCCATTGGGTCACCTGAAAGTGTTGGTTCTTTTTCCAACAATAACCAAACAGTTTAGTCTATTAACCCTAGCCTGGAAACTTAAAACAATAAAAGGTCACCTCTACATATAATGATCTACATGTAACATGAGCCTCACTCTCTGGGTGACAGTCCTGTGATGGACTAGAACCACCAAATGTGGATTTTGTTATGTTGCATACTACCTCATTTAACCAGTCTGCTCTACTGACAATCAATTATCAACCAATCGTCAATTGGTTGCTAATAAACCCATTTTTAATCACTGACACTTTATGTTCATTGTCAAATTGGCTTGGTTCCATTTGGAATTGAAAGGACAGAGAAAGTAAACACAAAGCTATACAGCAAGCTAGCAGCAGTCTTCCACAGTAAATAACCTGTGGTGCTATTCATCTCTTCACAGAGGTTTTATCAAAATAATCCCCATGGCTAATCTACATGATGAAGTGACTTGGCCCAGCTGCTGGAAACAACCTCTCAGTTGGAACAGATGTCAACAAATACTGCTGCAGCAACTTCATCAGTCCGGAAATCTGTCAGAATTTGCCGCCACCTCTTAAATGTATTTATCATCATTTTAGTCTGAATGTTGTTGGAAACATGTAGTCAGACTGCTGCTGCTGCTAATGAACAGCTGCTCTGTGCTGACAGACTCTCAACTCCCAGCCTGAGTTAGAGTTTGAAACTTCTAGTTCAGCGTTAGGCGTCAGGTAGCTAGCTAAACGGGACAGCCACTAACTTTTTCACAACTTTAATCAACACAAGTGCCACAGTTAGCAGTTAGACAGCAGGGGAGTTTTATCCTTATGGATAATCAGCAAACACACCTGCAACTCCACCCCATTAAACAGTAAGAGGCTCCACCTGGTGGCGTAACCAGGTATCACAGCAAATCTACAACGCATTGTCCGACAGTCTAATTGTATACCCACCCTCTTCAGCTTGTTTGGTCAATACAATTTCAGTTGATTACGTTCTTATCAGCACTTCAGCAATTCATTTTTAGCATCCCTCATTCAAATAGGTCTTGTGTTGTTTTGAAAATGCAGCCAAGTCAATCAGAGTTTTGTAGAATGACAAGGAATGAGTGCCAAAGCCGTGAAACAGCAAAAAAAAAAAAACAGCAGTAGATGAGGATGACAAGTTGATGGACTGTAGTGACCACTACTTGGACAGACCTAGCATTCACTACTTATCAGAACACACAGAGTAAAATGTCACCTGTCACAAACATGAACACATGTGAGACTGAAATCTGTTTCTTTAAAAAGCACTTCAATAATCAGTCTCACACACGTTAGCCAACTAGCCTCAGCAGATAATTATACAGTAGGGCGGTTAGGTCATGTGGCAACCTGCAGTTAGCCACAATGGCTATTTGAGGTTGCCGTGTTTCCTTTTGGTCAGACTCTTAGACATGCTGTGAAGTTTGAAATGAAGAAAAAAAAAAAGTTAATTTGGGAAACTGTAGGAGGCTTATGGAGGTATCCCTCAATCACTGAGTCACACAGTCAAAACATACCTGGATTTTCCTTTGTGAGCATCAAACTCTGTGTGTTGAGGGTTTTATATTAATCCGTCTCACTACATCAGAACGTCCTCAAGGCACTTCCGTTATCAATAAAGCAGCATTTTAGAGAAATTACCGGATCAATATTTCTGTCTTTTGACAGGATGTTTATTTGCTTCACACACACTGACGCAGTGATTCCACATCCTTGTGAATACAGAGAGCAGATCAGGTATTTTCAGACACCTGTATCCTTATTTAAGGTTCCCACAGGGTGCAGGATCCCGTAATAAAATCAGACGCTGTTTCACTGTAAATTTAATGAAGTCATATGTTCAACATCTCACCCACTGCTGGTCCCAGAAGAAGCATTTTACATTACAGCTCTATACTGTAGCACATAAAGTGATTTAATGGTCAGCTTCGAGGTAGCCAGTGGTCACACATTTACACCTTTCTAACAGTGTGGAGGATCCTCATTCCGGTGTGTTTTCTCAGGAGGAATCCACCGAGGGGCCTCTTTTTCGGCTAGTTTGGGTGTTTCACAGAGTACCAGGTGTGAAGAGTTGGACGGATGCATTGGGCTCCTCCTGCCGCCAAGTGTACCCAAACAGAACACGTCTCTAATTTGGCAGGGGCCATGTTGACATTTGGATCCCGTGCCCTGTGGGAAAGGAAACGCCTTCGCATTAGGATGCTGCCGTCGCACAACACCTGATCTGCTCTCTGTATTCAGCAGGACGTTCTCACACTGCATCAGTCCGCGGAAGTCAAACAAAAATCCCCTCAAATCGGAGCATTATTGATCGCATAATTCCTCCAAAATGCCGTTCCGCTGAGAGCAGGGACAAGCAGTGGAAGGAGTCGGACCGGCCTCTGGCTACTGAGGTGGCTCCCAGACAGAAGGCCTGTGCTTGATCCTCCCCTGCAGCTACATCCCACACCGCTGCCTTCTCTGCAACACAACAAAGGACAGGAGGCTGCCAGACAACATTACAGTACATAATCAACGACTTTTGTTGAATAAAGAAAGCATCGGTTTTGTTTCTTTCCCACAAAAAAAATGTATTTACAGCTCGTAACTTCTCATGGAATCCTCATAGAATCATCATTAAGGGTTTAAAGTGAGGGAGACACATGTAACAATAAATATAACTGAATCTGTTTGCATATATAAAACAGAATTTATCTGGAAATAATAAAAGATCTTACTGGCACGTATTCAGGGTGAAAACTGTTAGCTCATTACTATGATAGTTAATCATTTTTGGCAGTGAAAGACGCACTCAGTTGCTAATAAAAACAGAAGGGAAGATATGGAAGAGACTTTAATTAATTGCAAAACAACCACAGCACCTGTAGATGTCCAATTTCACACATTTGTAGCTTAGAAGTTGCCAATATTTTTGATAGATGCACTTGTATGACACAGACCAGAAGAGCAGCTGGTTTTCACATGGCGTCATCTACGCAGCTGAAAGGAGGAAAAGCTCCAAAAAGCAACTAAGTGGACTCTGATTGAAGATTATTTTTTGTAATGTAATCATATTGTTGCTTTCTGTAATCTGTCTGTAGCACTGCAGAAGAAAAACTGCACTGTCACACTGATAATTTCTTAAAGAAAGTGAAAGGAAAGAACCAGTAAAGTTGCAGTTTAAGTCCAGACTTATTGTATTTACAGTTAAGACTTTCAAGGACCTAAATAAGGCATCAAGTGTATTTCTTTAGCTGTTGACAGTAGAGAAAGCCTTGAATATGGATGTTCTCCACAGAGAGCTTCAACCTGGCAGCACCGAATATCTATATAATGAGCACAGTTTCAAGATTAGTGTCACCAATTCCACTATTTCCACTCTCCCCTCTTTGTTCCTGAGTGATGGTGTTACATAACAGCCAGAAAGATGTCGTTGAAGAACATAATGTCACGGTGAAGATGACCTTTGGTGATGTGGACATAAACTGGCATAATGTCAGTGTTTTATCCTTTAATACATTTCTGTGGTGTTTTATCATATACTGTGGTAAATTCTTGGTCAAAATGTGTTTTCGTGAGGTCACAGTGATCTTTGACCACCAAAATCTAGTCAGTTCTTTGCCAAGTGAAGGTCTGTGCCAAATTTGAAGAAAGTCCCTCAAGGCCTGACGAGATAAAAAATTCATGAGAACGGGACAGACATGAAAACAGAATTCCTTCAGCCTCAGCTGTCTCTGCAGAGAGGCATGGAAACAACGCGAGAAAGCTGCAGTGGTACAGAGGAACACAAAATGGACTGAGAAGGTTTCCCTATAGTCCATAATGTACACTTCATTTTGACTTCAAGTAAAGGAGATTATCTGACTGCTTTGACAGATTTGTGAGTCCCCTGTTGCCTGCACCTGTGTACAGTTTATTTAAAGCCCTTTCCATTCATTTCTTGCAGTCTTTGTAAGTCTTATGTCTCACATTTAGTCTAAATAGAAGATTTTTGAATTTGCTTGTACACACTGCACCCCTGCCAAAAAGATGCTTCGTGTACATTTAACCCAAATCAATTGAAATGCACAGTGGGCGGTACATGTTATGCCCACTCCACTCCCACCTTGTACACTAAGTGAAGCCATGCTGCTGGAAAAAAAAAGCCAAATTTACTGAAGAATTTACTCCGTTGCTGGTGTAAGATTAAAAACAGCATGTACTTGGCGTAGAAATGAAATTAAATGGTAAATGGCTGCATGAAGTGCTTTACAGATCTCATTCACTTGGCAGTGAGTCGTCATACACAAACTTTGACAAGAGAAGCTGGAGACACAAACAATCAACCCTGTGATTCCTGAATGACCCACTTTACCTTTTTATAACTCATAGACTGACATCGACACTAGCTGCAAGTCAGAAAGTGACTTTTATTGGCTCATTAGGAGCTTCTATGCACTGTGTTTCATAGACAGCTGGGTCAATATATAATTGTGGGACTTTTTGTATCATAGTTGACATAGTTAAAATCAACATGGCCGCCTAGAACCAAACACCACATGGCATTTTTACAGAAAGATTCTTCTAAATATTATATATACAACTGAGTAAAATTGAAATTGAAAGTTATTTCTAAAGATATTGTCGTAAACCTGTTGACTACTTTATATTAAATAAGTCAGAAAGCCTTGGAGTCTGGCCAGTCTTTTCTTCAGGAGGAAATGACATCATGTGGATCAGGTCATGTGATCTGGAATTAACACACTCCTTGAGAGGTGTTTTTGTAATGGGAACTTAGCTGAAAGTGATATAATAAAATAAAAAATAAAAATTTGATATATTGCCAAAAAGAAATATCTGTCATGATTATCTCAATTTAATAAAAACAACACAATCAAAGCAATTTCTGAATAAGCTCATTATTGTTTAGCTAATTAGAAGGTGGTTATTATTAAATTTGGACGGTTATTTAGTTGACATTTTAGTGATATCCAGTCATTTTCATTAAAAACCAAGACACAAAATGACAAAAACGAGCCATGAAATGACAAAATGAGACAGAAAACGACAAAACCGAGATTAAACTGAAAATAATTATGGAATTTGTAAAGACATGATCATAATGAACATAAAAAAAACCTGAGTTTTTTTTTTACTTGAATAAAAATGTATTCAAGATACATCCAGTCCCTCAGTTATAGACTGACCCAACTCCCTCACTCTCCTATTAGCTCTGCTGCATTCATATTCATGCATTCATATTCATTGTTATCTGCTCACACAGCTTGTTGACATTATGTAAGCTCCCTGCATTGCTCCTCCTACAGTAACTTCAACCCAACAAGTATTGAAAACACGTGTGGGTGGGTAATGTCCCTGTAAAAGCATCACTCTAGTGAAACGTGTACAGAAACTTAATGAACTTCAAATGGTGAAATGGCTTTTGTCTGCAGCTGCAAACTCAAACAAGAAGCTGCACAATGTTTCCAGTTTTTCATTGGTTTTCATGGAATCGGACGTAAAATCGCAGCCATAATAAGCTGAGAGTTTCATTATTTTGTGCCTTTGTGAAGGAAAATGATAAAACATCAGTCTCACCGGCTAACACAATTGGAAACGGTGTCAAATATAATTTCCACCAAAATCAAGCCATCATTTAATGAACAGAGCTGTTGGTAAATGGGATCCAGAATGCATTTATTTTTGCCTTTATGATCAAAACAAATGAATACAATAAAAAAAGCGACTTAATTATGAAAGCGGTTCGAGATAATAAAGTTTGTAATAATGAACTAGTGATGAACAACCTTATCTCTGTCACAGATTGTCATTTTGTGCAACTGGGAAGTTCAAAAACATCTATTTTTCTATTAACAACAGCAGCCCATCTCCTCTGGTTACACTTTAAAGAGGCAAGGCATGAAAATCCACTTTGAGCAGAGACAATAGCTGCGACGCAAGTCAAAACAGCCACGCAGATTTGGACCGGCAGCTCTATATTTGGGGGCAATATGACTTGGTCTTGATGTTAAAGTTGGCGACATGGCTGATGCGGCCACGCAGCATGCTCACAGGTCACCGGGCTGCGGGGCATGGCGGCCAGTCGTGGAAGGTTGAGAAGTGGCTGAGGTTACACAGCTGTGACTGGCTGCAGCCCAGAGGCCAGCCTCCGATGATTTCACACATTCCCAGCCGTGCTGCAAGAGCTCTGATCCCACCATGAAAGAGCGAGAGCGCGACATAGATGATCAAGAGACTGTGAACCACAATGAAGCCCAAGGATGCGCAGAGAGGCAGGCAGGCATGTACGGCAAGAGAGGCAGAAAATGGGAAATGCAGAAGTGACTGATGTCTGGAGATTGAATGGGGGGAGAGATGTGAGCACAGCAAAGAGACAGCGGGCCAGGAAGTCATGTTTTTATCTTTCAGTTTCACAGCGATGGCCCTGCTGAGGACTCATCCTTTATTCCTGGCCCGAAGGAGGGTGACCGGCTGCGGCAGAGAACAAAGACTTGTGTGACAAAAATGTTTGAATAGCACACAAGTTTGGATGAAACGCAATGTCAAAATGTTTTTTATTTCAAATCATATCTGATAAACCATCAAACTTGTGTCATATGTAAAAACCCCACATAGAATTCACCTGACTTTCTAGCTGCTCTCGTTTTTACCGTCTCTCAGCACGTTGTTTTGGCTTTATTGCACACAAATTCAACTCGTCAGCACTGTTCCCAAATACACGCCAAAAAAAATATTCATAAACACACAAAGATCATGGAGCATTCAGCAGCTGATGAGACAGATATTCCCCTCAGGAGAAGTTTCACCAGAAACACAAGTGTAAATGGATACTAGTATTGATCGTGTATGTGTTGGCAACTGTTTGCTAACTACTACTATCAGCTACAAGGTGATGACCTCCTTCACCACCACAAACATGCAGAACAAAATAACACAAAATGCAGATGTTAATGTTTCTTGTGAATGCGCAGGGTTCATTTGTGAGGGCATGCAACGCCAGCGCTCCAAAGTCAAAAAACAAGGATATCAGAGGCTTTTCCAGCGTAACTGATTCCACAGGAGAGAGACAATGATGTCCCTCTCCTGTGGCGAGATGCTGCTCTTATAAACAAGCATGAATTATCGCCACGGAAATGTCAAGCTCCTGAACTTTGATTCTTTCAACAATGCTAAGCTGCAGACAGCTCTCTGATAAAAACCTGGATGACTCCTGGAAATGAAAGTGCATAGTTTAATGGTTTGTGGAAGTGGGCGGCTGTGAGGACGCTGAAGGACGGCGATGGTTTGTGTGTGTCTTTTCTCACGTTGCCATTCCCAGGCCGGCTGCCCCGGCGTTAGCTCATATTAACAGTCAGCCGTCTGTCCTCTCTTCCCTTGTTCGCTGCTGAGGGGTTTAACGCAACCTGCAGGCCCCCGAATCTCACCCAGTCACAATGTTCTGCCATCCCTGGGTCGGCCCAGATGGTCGCCATATGTCCACTCACCACATACAGCGAGCTGGGAACACAAGAGCAGCCAGGGGTGAGAAGTGCACACTTTCTGAAAGCCGGGGTTTGTTTGCTCGTGTTCCCCTCTACTGTTTGTTATGTGTCTGTCTGACGGAGCATCTGCAGCAACATCTGATATTTTGCGCAAATAACATATGAACAGTCAAAACAATGCCGAAAACAGGAGTAAGTTCCTTATTCGCCCTACGATAACATGTTATATATATTACATTACAAGGGGTCCTCGGTTTACGACGTCCTCAACATACGGTGTTTTGTCGTTACGTGGAACTAGCTGACGAACGGAGTGGACGAATACGTCGTCATGCGGCGCTATGAGAGGGCTTTGTTTACATTTACGTCACCTTGGATTGTGCTACATTCGCTAACTTTTTGCCCTTCATTATGGCTCCCAAGCATGATCAAGTTGTAAAAACAGTGGAACATGTTCTCTTATCTTCTTGTAAAATGACTCATACATGCATCAAAGTCATCGGTATTCATGACTTTTCCAACAACTGATCAATATCGTGATGAACGTAACGGCTTTGTTCCGACTAATGCCAAAAATCAACTCACATTAATCCAAAGGAACCGAACTCCCCCTGAACTTCTATTTTCAATTTGTGTCCATGTTTGTCTCCTCTGTTCTGTGCAAACACAGCCTGCAGTTCAGCCACAAAGTCACTGAATTTTTGTCATGTGATTGAACTGAGTCACAAATGATGTGCAGAGATGTGCAGAATTTTTAGCTTTTTTACAGAATCTGTTTAGTGCACACAGTTTATTTTTGACATATTTTTAAATGAGGCAACAAGAATAAAACTATTTTGATGTAATATCACAATTGTAAGCTTACTTTTCTGATGGAATCGCAGGTCCCAGACGGTTCCAGGCCAGTTGGAAAGTTTACAAACCGACATTTCTTTGTGTTTTAACAGTTTCTGGTTTAAAAAACGGTATAATTGCAAAAATAAAAAAAATACCTTTTGCCAAATTACATTAAAGTGGCTGATGGTTTCCAACAGGAGAAAACTACTTTTTCTGCCTTTGTTCATCTTTTCTGCAAATAAGAAAAATATTCAAAGGCCTATTAAAAGACTTTATTGCTGTGGTCATATTCTACAGCAATAATTCCTTTGGCTCATCAGTGTAATCACAGTAGTAACAGTAGTATTTGCAAAGAAGATCTGAAAATTTAACCAACTACAAACTGATCCTGGCATTTGCTCCAAACAGCTTTGGTGGTGATTCTAAACTGGTTGTAGACGGATGTCTGTCTCTCAGTCTTAGATCCATAATGGACCAGCAAAAGACTCCAAATCCACTCTACAGTATAATGCAAGCAGAGCTGATGGATGAATGGATGGATTTGCTCCAAAAAGTCCACTGAACTTTAACACTGGGATAGGAAGCAACATGTCTCTTTAACTTCTTTTCCAAATATTAACCCTCCTGTCGTCCTGCGGGTCAAAATTGACCCGTTTTAAAGTTTGAAAATGTGGAAAAAATATATTTTCATAGTGAAATTTCTGATGTCCACAATTTTCAACATTTTTGGGAAATCTTTGAACATATTTTGGTGGAAAAAAAGAAATGTTAAAAATGTTTCTTAAGAACATTCACAAAAAAATCAACCAAAATCCAGTGACTTTCGCTGGATTTTGGTTGATTTTTATGTGAATGTTATTAAGAAAAAAAGTTTTACTGATATATATGGAATCACTTTAGATATTTTTAGGATTTTTTTGGGAAGATTTTTACTAATTTTTAAAAAATATTTACAAGAATTTTCTTACCAAATTTGGGGATTTTTTTTTTTTTTTTTTAAATAAAACTTTTAAGGGAAACTTTTAAGGAATTATTGGAATTTTCTTGCTGAAGGTTTTGCAAATTTTCAGAAATTTGGGGAATTTTTTGCTGAATTTTTGGATTTTTTTCAGACAAGGAAACAATATTTTTTGGTGCCTGTAAATGAGGACAACAGGAGGGTTAAAGAACTCATGTTGGCCCTGTGCAGCAAGATAAACTCTTCTTGGTTTGGACAGAATTTGGCACTTCAGGGCAACAATTCAAAGATCCTGATATCAATGCTTCACTCCACAGTGGGCTGTAAATTGTCTTACTAGTCGTCATCATTTTGAAGCTACACCATCTGCTGTTGAGCAGATAAATGATTAGTCATCTACATGTGGCACATTGCATTGTGCGACTGTTAACGGAAAGTATTATGTATGTAATGGATGTTGTTTTTTCTGTTTGTTGTGGAATTGTTGCAGGAAAGAAAATGGCAGACAGTTAATATCATGTAGCAAGCAAATAGAGATAAAAGCAAAACGAAACCAGCAGCTGGAGGCAGAATATGAGCTTCTTTACAACCTAAATGGGTGAGAAAAGGCTGAAATAACAATGAAAGAATATCAAAAAAAAAAAATGCAAATGACGTAGAAGAACAAAGTGACTCACTCATCACTGTAGGAAGGGAAATTAGTGGCACAGAGGAAACGTCGGTTCTGCTTGGAGTGATGAGAGGAACGAATAATGTAAATGCAATATTTCCACCCCTACAGTTGTGATTTAAAAGCAGCCGACAGGAACATTTTTCGAGAAATTTGGATAAAATATGGTCCAGTGGGCTCCGCGGGAACGTAGAGGTGGAGACAGATATCACATAATCACAAAGTCCATGTGTCAACTACTGACTGTCTGTCCTCTCTGCAGGTTTCTGTGGATCCAGATCTGTGGATCTCTAACTGAGAGGCAGCTGAGCTGAGTGCTGAAATAATTAGCAGATGAACCGATTATATAATTGACAGAAAAATAACAGCACCTAACATTACATTTGCTAATTTAATAAAGATTTGAGAGAACAAAACTGCCAGATATTTTCTGACTCTAGCTGAAAATCTGCTCCCTTTCTGTCTCCTCGTCGCTGCAAATTGAACATTGGGGTTTGTTGACTGAACAGAACCATTTTAAGATGTTACCTTGACATTCTCAGAACTTATGAAAGGCCATTTTCACTATTTTCTGACGTCTTACAGGCTAAACAATAGGCCTTTTTCACAGCAGACATCCGGAAATATTGTAATTGGAAAAGCACAGATGTTCCAACTGTGTGGTGTTCAGGCGTCTCAGTCAGTCAAGACTTTCTGACAAATTTTGAAAAACTTTACACATTTTGAGTCAATTTGGATATTTATCGAGTCATTTTGACATTTTTTGAGTTGTTTAGGACGTAATTCAAGTTATTTTGAATAACTTTGAGTCATGTTAGGACAATTTTTGCATAATTTCAGATTTCTTTTTAGTCATCAGGCACATTTTGAGTCATTCTGATGGTTTTTGAGTCATTTAGGACATGTTTCAGGTTATTTTGGACATTTAGAAGTCATTATTTGAGTCATATTGACCATTTTTGTGTAATTTTGGACACATTTCAAGTTATTTTGAACAATCTTCAGTCATACTGGACAAGTTTCAAATCATTTGGGACACATTTTAGTAATTTAGGACATGTCTTAAGTTATTTTGGATATTCTTTAGTCATTTTAGACATGTTTTTGAGAAATTTTGGACAGGTTTCAAGTCATTTGTGACATTTTCTGTGTCATTTTGACAATTTTTAGGTAGTTTAGAGCATGTTTTCAATCATTTGGGACCGATCTTGACTCATTTTGAACATTTGTTGGTTCATTTTTACAATTTCTGAGTAATTTTGGACACGTTTCATGTCATGTGGGACACTTTATGAGCCATTTTGACAATTTTTAGGTAATTCAGGACATATTTTTAGTCATTTTGTCAAGTTTCAAATAATTTTAGGCCAATTCTGAATATTTTTTTAATCAATTATAGACATATTTGAGTCATATTGCAAAATTTTCAAGTCATTTTACAATTTTTATGTTTTTTAGGACATTTTTCAAGTTATTTTGGACATTATTTGAGTCATATTGATTATTTCTGGGTTCAACTGAAAACTGCCATAGTTCGATAGAGCAGCTGTCTTAATTTTATTATTTGTATTGCTTTTCTTCTGTGACATGTCAAAACGTCTCACTGAAAAAATAATGAACCGAATAATGGATTTGACAGTGCACTCAACCACACAAACACACTCAAAATTACAGGGAGATGCTGCCTGTTCTGCAGCTGCAATAAATGGAAAGCACTTTCAGAGCATGAAGTCATCACAGGTGGGCAGAGATCAAACAGTCAAGTCCAAATGCATGTTGCACAAAGGGACAATCAAACTGATTAGTCTGAAAAGCTAATAAGGAGCTCAAACATGCACTATGGTCATAAGACACAGGAAAATGAGTGTAGATAGAAGTAAGAGGGGGGTGCTGCACAGAAAGGCATTTTTCTTAGGATGTCAGAGCAACGTGACAAAGCATGTCGGAGTGCATGAATATGAGCAGGCTGCAGCTACTGCAATTACTGTATCAGTGACACCGAATGGAACTGCTTTAGATGCACAGAGAGACCTTGGAAGGAAGATTCATGGCGGGCAGCAGGTCTGATCACGTCTGTCGCACACACATGGATGGTAATATGAGCTCACAGACAAAAAAATCAGTGTCAGAACGGCTTGTAGTGACTGGTAATATTAGAGCAGTCACTGCAGAGAAAGACGTACCAAAGTTCTTCATCCGAAAGACAATCAGCTGCTCCATCTGACAAATAACTCAGCCTTCGTTAATTGCATTCTGGTTGCTGGTTATGCAAACTGCAAGGCAATCAGTGTCACAGTGGGCTGAATCATTAATCACACAGCAAAATAAAAGCAAGTTCATTAACATCTCATCTGCATTTTTTGCTTTTGAAATTTCATTTTGTATTAAAGAGTAAATTAACCATCAAATCAAGCATATTTGTTCAAAGACAGTACAGCGGTCCCTCGTCTATCGCGGGTGTTACGTTCCAGCCAGACCCCCCCGAGATGGACGAAATCCTCAAAGTAGCAACCATATTCATTTTATTATTTAAATATATTTTAAGGCTTTATAAACCCTCCCCACACACCACAGAGCAACACTATGTGCAGCGATCAGATGTGAAACAGAGCCTAGCGCTGTACGCTACGCATTTTATTTCCATTAAATGTTCTTTTAATATGTTTTAATTATTACTTTTCTGTATATTTTTTACAATGTTTTTATGTTTTTACACTAGAAAATGCTTATTTTACTGCAAAATAATTAAAATAATGTAGCGATCGCAGAGCCGGCTGTTGTGCTGCAATGCACCATGGGAGTTCAGGGTGTTGGAGGGTTAAATGTCATTATTGTGGTTTATGTTAGTGTTCCAAAAAAATAGACAAAGCCGCGAGGGAAAAAACCCCCACAAACGATACACAAAACAATGAATAAAGCAAAACAAAATGACAAAAATGAGACAAAAAACACAAGCAAGGCAAAAAGGAAACACAAAATGACAAAAACATGAGAGAAACGGCAAAAGTCAGACAAAAATAGACAAAAAAACAATAAAAACAAGACAAAATATGACAAAATAGAGACACAAAATGACAAAAGAGCAATCTAGTATTTTATGAAAAAAACAACTTGTCATGGTCAAGAAATTATTTTAAATTAATAGTTTTACAAATTTAAAATCTGCAGTTAATGTCTTCTCTGTAATTTTCACACTTTGAGGGCCGGATTGGACCCTCTGGAGGGCCGGATTGGACCAGTTGTGGCCCACGGGCCGTATGTTTGACACCCGTGATTTAGATCGACAACACAAACCTGCTCATGTCTGCTCAGGGCATGGCTCCTCTTGCCATTTCACTCTATTCAGTATCAGAAAACACCAACATGTGTGATAGCATCACGCCGCAGAACTTTACATACATTATAAGAAAAGTCTTGATTGATTTGTGCGTCTGAAACACAGCTATGATGCTATTACTGGGGAAAAATGTGTCCCCAGCATAATTAATTTGTGACAGACTTTAACTGTTGCTTATCTTTTCAGTGATCAGCTGGCCTTGAAATAAAAAAATCTGTTATGAAGAACAATGATTTCACTGTTATCAGCATCATCAGTGTGAAAGATCTAAAAACTGGCATCAAGATAATAAGGTTTGATTAAAAAAAAAACGAATTTAATTCTACCCAGAAGAGATTAAAATTATTACACCCTCCTCTCTGTTACGTGTCTGGACTTTACGATTCGGTTCTTGCCAAAACAACTTCTTAAACTGGAAAGTTTGCAGTGTTCCGCTAAAAGGGGAGACGCCGTCGTCTGTGGGTTTCATGTGAGAACCACGGCAGCACCCACCTCCCCGTTACACCGTTACGGTTCGTGTGTCATCAGGGACTCAGGTGTGGTCGTGTTATTACGCCTCAGTCCCCTCAGCGAGGAACAAAATGATATGGCTAAAAGTTTCAGACAGTTGCTGCGCTCCATTTTCCTGCTTCAATTATGTTCAATTATTCTCTACTGGAGCCCCCAGATGCTGCGGCAGTTGGGGTTTGTTTTGGTGCTTTGGAGGGATGGTTTGATTTGTTGATGTTGTATCATACTGTGAAGCAGAAACTGAATTGTTGGATAAAACTTCTTTGAGGGGTCACCAAAAAAAACCCTCTATGCAGGACAAATTCTGTTATACTGTATGTCAGGATGAGTAATGTTTATGTACCCAGCAATCAAACATTATAATCCTGTGTATTTGGGAAACAAGAACAGCTAGTTTTGGGGGGATTTTTGTCGCTACATACATACATTGTGCTTATTAGAGTGTCTGCAGGGAATTTTTCCATTCCAACTAAACAATCAAGAACTTTTGGGGAATTTCTATCAATGGAGTTTTAGTCGCTGGTCAGATTATTGTCACAGATATTCATTCCAGTCACGTTTTCAAAGAAATGTTAGGAAAAATTTGAAGGGAAAACGTGAATTCGGCTCGTTTCCGTTAACTAGACTGCATCGAGTTGCCAGATGGTGGCAGTACAGGATACTGACGGCTGTAATGAGCAGAGTTAACCTTTTGATGCACAACATGGGTCAAAAGTGACCAAAACCAGTGGAAAATGGATATCTAATGACCCACACTGCGCATCAAAGGGTTAAGAAGCTGGAGACAAAACCAGTTGTTCGCTGATCTTTAAAAATGCTTGAAGAAGAGGAAGAAGTCTTCAGGAATTGTTTTCAATCCAGCAAATTGTAATGCTTTTCTATTTTATCTAATATTGTAGTTTGTGTCTGCTGGTATTGGTCATGTTTCATTATTAGAGCCAAAGATAACTAAAGATGTTAACTATATTTATTTGGAAAAGGTATTTCCATCTCCCACAATGTGCCTTAACTCTTCGAAAGCAAGCACAAAGACTCAAGTTTTGCCATTTCCATGAACTTTTATAGATTAAACTGCTGCTAAAAATACATTATGGAAACAAAGATATTGTTAAATCTAAGGCCAGACCACAGTTTGCATCTTCTGTTCAAGGTTTCTGTTAAGGTGACCTCAACAACTGGATGAGGTCAAGATGGACTTTGGATTTTCAAAAGCAACAGAAAGCAGTGAGCTGCTTCTTTATTGATCTGTTCATTACAGACATACAGCTACATTCTCCTGCTGTTAAGTTAAATGTCTGCAGGCTAAAGTCAAGCACAGCAATAAGTCAGTGAATCTGGTTCTCACTGTGATTTTCACTTATCGCTTCTCAGTTGCAGATATCAGGTAGTAATCCCTGCCCCCAACCACAGGTCCCTCTTCAAAGTCTTTAAGAGGAACCAAGATTGAGTCGAACCAGATACAGAGAACAACCGGCTGTCAGGGAGGGTGAGTTCTGGAGGTGTAATTCTACCTCTGGAAGGCTGGAGTGTGGCAGGTCCAGCTCCTCACAACCTCTCCTTGGAGGTAAATCAGCTGAGCTTGCGCTCACCAGAGAGGGGAGGAAGGGGGGCATCCAGGAAGATTTGGGAATTTAGTTGCCTCCTGCATGTATCACATGTCAGATTAGCATAGGAGGCGGAGAGGTAGATTATTTGGCATGAATATTGTGCTTTGAAATCTGAAATCAGACTGCAGCAGCTCCCTGTTTCTCCTCTGACAGCTGCCCTTGCGTGACTTTGCAGTGCTGACTCGCCGCTCGCGGTCTGTTTGAAAGGAGATAAATCCTTGATGGGTGGCAGAGGAAGGAGAGATGAGGAGCTTAGTGTCGGGATCTGACGGAGCCTTGAAGCCGGGGATCGGCTCTTCATGAACATGACGGGAGGAGTGGAGTTACATGGTCACCGAACGGCTGCCTGTCTGCTCCCACCTGAAGGCTAATAAGACTCCTGGATGCCGGATTCTCAGCAGATGTGTCGTTAGAAACGCGATCAGGTTTCGACTCCAGAAAACAACAAAGGACTTCTTGCTTTACATTCTTGGAAAATAGGTCATTAGTTCATTGCATTTAGTTCAAGTAATTTTGTTTTTCAACTTTACAGGTCACTATGCACCCACTCTCTGACCATCCTTATAAATTGCGTCCTCTCCAAATGTTTGCCGTTTACTGTATGCCGGAACACCAATAAACACCCCACTAGAGCAAACTTTGAAGAACTAAGACTGAAACTTCTTCAACAGGAGCTTCTCAACAAGTTTTAGTTCAACGTTTTAGTTTTCAAACTGTGATTTCACCATCTCTGTTTTGGGCAGCATGAAACATTTGTTTTCTCCAAACAATCAACAGTATGGTACCTGTCCAGGAGAAAATAGTGGACAGACAAAGGCTCTATCCGAAGTTTTCATTCTAAAATGTACAACATCGTCTTTGTTTACACCTGACATCCAAACAGCTCCAGAGTTTTCCATTAAAGCAAGACCTTTCGAAATGCCGCCGACTGTGTTTTAGTTTTCAAACTTCAGGGTTGGATGTCAGTCTGGACGAGCAGAAATGGAGACTTGAACCAGCGATGCAGACACCCTGTTTCGTCTTCTGATTGGACCTCAACTGTCACTACGATCGTTCCGTGATTCGTCACGCTCCCATTACGTGACCATTTCCCAGAAGACAACAGAGACATCAGTGGTTAACTCGGCATGGATAATGAATGACAGGCCATGCTGACCTTGTTGTCCCTGCTAGCAGCTGTGGAGCCGTTCAGGAAATCAGTGGTCTGACTTTGCTGTTATTCTTCGTATTATCTACAACTAAGCAAGCAACCCGCTGCTACATCCTTACATCAACACCCACATGCCCGGTGTATGTGATATCCATTTACTGGCATTTTAGTGCAGAAAGAGATCATTTCTGAACATTCTCTGAACATTTAGCCTTTAAAACGCCATTCCAAAAGGAAAGTGTATGAGTGTGGATGTAGCCAAAGTCAGTGATTAGCTGGTAAACCTACTATAGTAGAGCATCCGGCAACTAAAGAGACATAGCAAAATAGTTGTTTGCACCTGTATAAATTCAACATATAACATGTTTTCAGACTATATTATATTCAATACATGTTTTTTCTAGGACAACAGACATACATCTGAGATACCAGCTCTTAACCTGAAGACTCCAGATCATTTTCAGGAATCACAGAACTATTAACCCCATGTTAGAAGTCTCGGACAGAATGATATTTGGGAGGAGTTAGGTCAACATTGTGGGTCTTTGGGAGGGCTAATGCTATATTGATCGGCATCAGGAGTTTATGCTCTTGTCCTCAGGAGAAAGACTCCACGTGTGTTTTAACTCTAATGCCATTGTTACGCTTAATGAAAATTAGCTCTCTGGCAGCATCTTTGCTCTACTTTGGCACATGTACACATTTGTATTTAGTGTGGATTTCCATTTTCTGAATTAGTTTGTTATTTATTGCTGTTTTTGTTCTTTCTAATTTATTCTAACATGCGAACTCAATGTGCAGAATAAATTTCCACTTCGGAGACAATAAAGACAACCTTGAACAACTTTATGTCTTTGGCCTAATTCAGTCTGTTGCTGCATCCATTGGAGCTCATCAGAGCTCACATTTGGGAAAAGGTGACATTCAGTCTGGACAGGTCACCAGTCCATGACAGGGCCAACTTTACAAACTTCTGTTAGATGCTTAATAACCTGCCATACAAATATCAGAGAACCAGAGTCAGTGACTTAACTTGAAAAGAAGACATTTGTACCATTCAGTGTATAAGCATGCAGTTGAAACCAGAAGTTTACATACACTATAAAAAGACTCATAACCTGTTTTTCCTCACTTTCTTACATTAAATCAGACTAAACTTCTCCTGTTTTGGGTCAGTTAGGATAACCAAAATTTTAATGTCAGACAGTGAAGGGAAAAAAAAGGCGATGTGCCTTTTTAGACAGTGTATGTAAACTTATGGATTCAACTGTACATTAATTGACACATTTATCTCCATTTAAATGTTGGACATTGGATGCTCATTTGGTTCCAAAAAATAATTGGCACTTATTTTTCTGTTATGCTGTGTACATTTTAAAATATTAATTATAAAACTCTTGAAAATGTGTTCCTTCTTGGTTCCACACTTCTTGTTCACAAGGTTACCAGAGCAGGCTTGAAAAATACTGAGGTTTGATGTAAACACAGCACACTCAACTGTAATAGCAATAAAACGGGACTTCAGAAGATATGGTATTAATTACAAAACAACTGTGGCACAAATAAACTTCCAATTTAACGTATTTGTAGCCTGTAATAAATTGAGACGTGTTTGTAGAGTACAGACCTAGTTTTGTTAATAAGCAGCTTGTTTCACATGTAACCATGTCGACCATCTCCTCCCTCCCTCCTCCTCTAAGCCTACGTTGCACTGTGAGACAGGTCCAAGGACGGCCGTTGTCATGGTGACCAAAGACAAGCTGCAATAAAATTCTGACAGTGTCATAAATTTGGGGTGATCGTCTCACAGTGTGACTGCTGCTGCTGCGACCTACGTCAACTAACTAACCAATAGAAATGAAGGATGAAATGACGTACTGATCAGTGTGACACTGGCGCTAAACCCAAACAGATGACCTTCGGCGACAATGGCAAAATGCATCAAAACAAGTATGAGGGATTTAAACAAGACTTTATGCTTCGGTTGTTTATTTTTCATGGATGGACGGCGCACGCCTATTACGATTTCACATCGACTCACGTACATCGTAGGCTGAGATTCAGTTTTCATTGTGAATCTGCACACAGCAAACTTTACGTCGTGCCCAAAGATCATTAGATTCATGTCATACAGTGGAGTAAGCTGTGAACTTACAAGATTGTTAAAATCGCACAGTGCGTAGAGGCCTTAAGACCTTCATGAGGATGCTCTTTATTTGCCGCTGTCCTCATGGCAGCATCCAACTGTAACTCTAAAGACACAAGGAGCCTGAGAGCAACAACGAGCCAATTGGCCTGTCAGGCACTGTGCTGACAGCAGATGCTGATGGGTGGTGCTGACTCGTAGAGAGGCCAGGGGCCACCCAAGAACCTGGGTCAGAGCTCCAGTGGGTGTCACATCGGGGCACCGTCTCCGTCTGCCACTTACTGTCACCGTGGTGACGGCCGGAGCATCGTGGGTGAGAGGGCGCGCTGTCAGCGGCGTCTCTGCAGCCTGAAGTAAAGCGGACTCGTCACCTTCGACCTCTGCTGTCACCTGTTAACGAAGGTGTCAGGTAAGAAGGAACCCTCGTCTGACATGATCTCACGAAACGATGCGGCAGATTTACCAGATAAAGAGGGCTGCACATGTCGGCAGAGCTCAGACCATCCACACCCTCCGTCCCCGCCACCACCCACCTGCACAGGCTTATTTCTGTGTCAGTGTCCTGCTGCTTTCTGCCCGGATTAGCTCGCCGGCATTACTACGAAATGAGACAATTACTGTGCTGAAACGGCAGATCGTGACTGCACAGTAGCAGGTGTGTCAGCTGTCAAGCGTGGAATCGCTAAATTGACAAAGAGAAAACAATCAGAAAAGGGCACCGTGACTTCATTTGTCTTCATCTGTCTCTGGATTTATATTCTGTTTCTGTTGATTTCTGACGATGAGGCTTCGCTGTAGCGGACACGAGCAAAAACAGATGGAGGAAACAGGTGCTATTATGATTTCAGTGTAATATTTGCATGCACTGATTTACTCATTTAAAGAGACACAGACTATCACCCCTATCTGTGGAGCCTGTATGTAAACCAGCTGATGTATCTCACAGTTAATCAACACATTAATAACCCACCTCCATATGAACAACCTCATCTGTCATGCTCGGCTGTGTGTTGCTACGGCAATCTAAACAACATGTGTGTAAAGCTGGAACAATGAAACGATTTATGGAGCGGTTAATGGAGAGAGTTTACATCGGCAGCTATATTATGACTCATTTAACCCTCCTGTTGTCTTCACTTATGGGCACCAAAAGATATTGTTTCCTTGACTGAAAAAAATCCAAAAATTCAGCAAGAAATTCCCCAAATTTCTGAAAATGTGCAAAACCTTCAGGAAGAAAATTACAATAATTCCTTAAAAGTTTTATTTAAAAAATCCCCCAAATCTGGCAAGAAAATTCTTGTAAATATTTTCAAAAAATGAGTAAAAATCTTCCAAAAAATCCTAAAAATATCTAAAGTGATTCCATATATATCAGTAAAACTTCTAATATTTTATTTAAGAACATTCACAAAAAATCTAATTCACTGGATTTTGGTTAATTTTTTTGTGAATATTCTTAAGAATCATTTTTAATATTTTTTTTTCCACCAAAAAATGTTGAAAGATTTCCCCAAAAAGTTGAAAATGTGGACATCAGAAGTTTCACTGCAAAAATGTATTTTTTTTCTCCACATTATCAAACTTTAAAACGGGTCAATTTTGACCCGTAGGACGACACGAGGGTTAATCAGGTCGGCTATTTTTCAAGCAAAGCATTTCATCCAGTCCCTAAACAGTGAACATATGCTGCCTTTATTAAATATTTTTTTATTTTACATCCCAAATGAGAACTCCAGTAACGGAAAACTGAAAAACCCATCTAGGGCTACACGATTATCTCCAAAACGATAATCATGACTGTTTCAATTAATCATGGGATCATGATTTTAAGGATAGAATATTTCTGTTGTGTTTTCAAATAAGACAACAATTCACAGATTTTCACCAAATGCTCCACATGCAGGCTAACATAGATGCTAGCTAGCAGAGAAGCCTCCAGTCTCCACTCAGTTACTGCAATGCAGCAATTCAGACCAAAAATCACTTTAAAAAGAATTTAAAAAGGCTGTTCTGCTATGAATGAATGAAAGCATCTAAAATTGTACATGCAGTTTATTATGTTTAATTCATGTTAACCTAACTGTAGCGCAATTAGCAAAAAGTTGTTAGGAACTTGTGATTGCAACAAATAGGACAACATTCAGCACTGCATGCTAATTGTACCACCACCTATAAATAAAACATATCAAATAAGCAAAATATCATAAATAAATTAAAAATAAAATCTATCTTCCAGTGCCTAAGGGTGAAATATAACTAAAGGATATTAAAATGCACCTTAAAGTGTAAATATTTCACCATTAAAGGGTATAACAACCTCTTTTGAAGTGTTCATTTGTAGAATAAGTATTTATACCTCCCTGCATACAACACTTCAACAAAATCAGGAGATTGAAAGGGTCTCTAATTGCAAGATATAGGTATTTGAGCTAATTAGAGCCATTAAAAGGCAAAATAATACCAATAGAAATACAAGAGGTAAGTGGAAAAGGCAGGTTCAAAATAGAGCAGGTTTGTTGTGATTTTTTTCCATCAAATGTACAACCATCCAATTGGCTGAAATTATAACCGGCTCCACTTCAGAAGCCGTGAATTTGCCCTGATCTATTTCTAGCGCCTGGTATAATCTGAAACAGCAGCTCCCCCATGATCCCTTAAGGCCACGAAAGTGCAAAGTTTGTTTCTTAGAGCAACTTTGAAGCAGCACAGATGTGTCCAGAGCTGTCTGTTTTCCAGTCAGAGGAGAGATCAGGTCAGGCTTCATGACTGTGGCTGGCAGGTAGGCCGTCCTGCATCCTCACAAACCGTTTGGTTGGAGGCGAGTCAGAGATCAAACTCAGCTGCCCGGCCACATTTCCTGGCATGCCTTCAGCTCCGGGCGGTCGGAGGAAGGGGAAGAGGAAGACTCAGCCTGACAAAGACAGTCTGGTTTATACATGAACCGCCGCATGAATTAAACATGCGGACAATTCCAGGAACTGTGAGCGCACACCTTCTGAAACACAACACAAACCCAGCCGCACAGAGGTCACTGCGGAGGAAAAAAGTTTAACCCTCGTGTCGTCCTGCGGGTCACAATTGACCCCTTTTAAAGTTTGAAAATGTGAAAGAAAAAAATATATTTTCACAGTGAAGCTTCTGATGTCCACATTTTCAACATTTTTGGGAAATCTTTGAACATTTTTTGGTGGAAGAAAGAAATGTTAAAAATGTTTAAGAACATTCACAAAAAAAATCAACCAAAATCCAGCAAATTTCACTGGATTTTGGTTGATTTTTTTGTGAATGTTCTTAAAGAAAATATTAGAAGTTTTACTGATATATATGGAATCACTTTAGATATTTTTAGGATTTTATTTTGAAAGATTTTTACTCATTTTTTGAAAATATTTACAAGAATTTTCTTGCCAAATTTGGGGAATTTAAAAAAAAAAAAAAAAACTTTTAAGGGAAACTTGTAAGGAATTATTGTAATTTTCTTCCTGAAGGTTTTGCAAATTTTCAGAAATTTGGGGAATTTTTTTGCTGATTTTTGGGATTTTTTCCAGACAAGAAAACGATATTTTTTGGTGCCCATAAATGAAGACAACAGGAGGGTTAAAAAAAAAGCACACTTGCCACCTCGGCCACGGATGATGCAGCCCCTCTACCCCCGTGGGTCGACCACAACGAGAGCTAAAAAAGCTTCGAGTGCCTTCGGTGGAACTGTGAGAAACTCGATATGACGGCGAGTACATTGATGATCCAGGAGGCAAATGTGCAGCATCTAATCTCAGTTATTACAATGTGTAGGGGGGGAAGGGTGAAACAAAAGCGCTTATTAAAATTCATAACTCTGACCTGTAGCCGTGACGCCCCCCCTTGAGCTAAACAACATAGTAGTGATATGAATCATTCCCTTCAGTTTCATTAAAAACAAACTGATAATCAAAACAAATGGAGGGAAAACAACACAAGCTGTACGTTACAGCAGAGGTGGATATAAAGGTGAGTGAACTATGCCCACTCATATGCTAAATAATCCCCAGTGGGAATAAAAATCAATTATTTATTCAAGAAATAATTGATTTGTGCCTTTAGAGGACCCAATCTGCAAAATTAAATAACACATGAGTAATACGTCTTAATCTGATGGATTTAGGAGTCTAAACAAGTGGAATATGAGAAGGTAGGAGTGAGTTCAGGTGGGCTTATCATCCTCAATCATAAGCCAGAAATCTTAGTGACCCAGTTCTCTACAGAAACTCCCTCAGCACTCTTCTTTTCAACCACGTCCCGCACCATATGGCAGGCAGCCCGGCTCTGTGGGAGTGTAGTGGGAGTTTGGGACAGCCAAGAAGACAACAAGCCTCAGTCTGTCAGCAGAATTCACATACAACTGTGGAGAGAGGAGATTCCTTCTTCACATAAGAAAAGAAAAAAATTCTTAAAAATATCCCCAGCTTTTTGACCCAAAAAGCCCCTCTGTCGAGTCTCCCACTCACACGATGAGCGTGACGTAAGAGGAGGATCTCAAAAAGTCACAGTCTCCCCGCAGCATCCTCTGCAAACCCACCTCCGTCGACCGGCAGGGCTGTTGCCTAGTTACCTGGCTCTGCAGAAGTGCAGTGAAGCATTATGGGCCAACGCGAGGACCACTTCACTACCCACACCTACTGTGTTACCACGAGGGAGAGAGGAAGTGTGTCAAGTTGCTTTCTTCTAACAGGACATTAAATACAAACAGGAGGCTTCATGATGGGGAAACATGTGAACGCAATCAGTTTAATGAGTTAAAACTGCGGCAAGAATAATTAAAGGTTCGTGATTCTGGAAAAGCACTGTTAATATTTAGCTGATTGATATGCGGCAGAATTTTGTAAAAAAAACAGCAATTCAAAATAATAATATCATGATGATATCGTACCATTAAATGTCATTAAATCAAGTCTGAGATTTGGGGTCACTTAGAAATGTCCTTATTTGTGAAAGAAAAGCCATTTTTTAATTAAGAAAAATAACAAGTGTTCATGTTCTGTCATCTTTTAGTTTACTACTTTTCCTGATGTTTTAGGTTATTAATATGGTATCTAAGTGATGAAGAAAACAGCATACCTTTGGCGACAGATACTTTCTAGCGTATTATATTCATCCCTACTCTCTGACAATTCCTATAAAATGTGGACTCTTCATATGTTCTTGGTCAGATACTTTCTAGCGTCACTCCTTCATTCCATTTCCCACAGTCATCCACAATCTTTTATCTTTTGTTATGCGTTACTGTCTGCCAGACCTCTTGATTCAACCACCTTTTGTTCTTTGTTGTATTACCCTCTGTTACTGATTAGCAACTACACACAAATTAACCACTATTCCCCCTTATACAGGAGGTCTTTGGTTTACGATGTCCTCAACCTACAGTGTTTCGTTGCTACGTCGGAACTGGTTATGTGGAACTAGTTGGCGAGTGGAGTGGACTAATACGTCGTCAAGCGGCGCTATAAGACGGCTTTGTTTACATTCTCTGGTTGGACACCACCTTGGATTGTGCTACATTCACTGTTTGCCCTTTAAAAAATGGTGATGGGAAAAGCTGCAGTCATCCAACTAGTTAAACTCATGCTGCAAAATGAATCATGAGTCGTAGCAAACTTGACGTCTTTACTGTGGCTCTTGATACACATTACAGAGTGAAAACTGCAGCAAAAACAGAATAAAACAACATAAATACATATAAATAAATCCTTTTAACTTAACCAGTAAGTCCAAAAATGAAGTTAATTACTTACGATGTTTACAAAGTAGAGAGCCGTGCATCCAGAAAACCATGTACATGTGTAAAGCTTTTTCAAAATAAAAGTGCATCAATAATTCTGCCTTCAGGGCAACACACCATGGAAGTGAAATCAGATATAATAAAGCAGGGCGAAACACTGACGAACATCGGCATTATTAGATCAAGTTGTAAAAACAGTGGAACATATTCTGTTGTCGTCTTGTAAAATGATTCATACATGCATGAAAGTCGTTGGTATTCATGACTTTTAAGAAGAACTGATCGATAATGTGACGCACGTAGCGGCTTTGTTTACATTTTCTCCGGAGTTCCGACTTACAGCGAAAATCGACTTACATCAATCTGTAGGAATGGAACTCTGACGTAAGTCGAGGACCCCCTCCCTACCCTCTGACCATTCCTATAAACTGGGTACTCTGCATCGGCTTACCTTCACAGACTCATGCTCTGTGTTGATAAACCCACCGTATGCCGGAATACCAATAAACACCCCACTACAGAAAACTTCGAAGGACTAAGAGTGAAATTTCTTCAATGCGAGTCCCAGATTTGAGTCCAGCACCAGTGTGTGCAATGCTCTACTTTACACACCACACAATGAGGGAAAGAATCTCATAAAAGTCAGAGAAGTGAAATGTGCAGTTTCATCAGTCGGGGTGCAGGAAGTTAGCTGTTATTATCTGACAGGTATTTAACTCAATGACCCACACCAATTCAGAAGCTCTGCTGGGAATCCACACTGGCAGCCAATCTAAGAAACACAGCGCCGAATGGAATTGCTATTAATAACAGCCCCGGTAAACAATATACGCAGCGTTTTTAGTAGACCCAATATGACACCTCTGGAGGGAGATTTCAATCCCACAACACGGTTACTGTATTCTGCTGTGGTTATTAGGCGTCCTGTATTATCTTCCCTGCTGTCGGAGGATCGCTCATGTTTAAACAGAGCCCCTCGCTGTGATAATTTTCACAGGAAAACGCATCTCCCCCGCGTCTCTGTTGGCTCTATCACCATCAAATGGATTTTGATTGTTTTGAACATGACTTCACATGTATCCGGGCTCCGTGACCACAGATTGATTTCACGGCTCTTTTCAAATCAAGCAGGAAGACTGTAACGCCCGCCGCATTACCTGGCTTGATTAGCATATATATGAGAAGGTAGACTTGGCTCTCATGATAATATGTCTTGTCTTGTCTAATGCGTATTAGACACGTTTCTCACGGGTATGAGTGAGTTTGATCGACAACGCATTCCCATTAATTATCCAGCGCGCCCCAGTATGTCAAGATTTGAAAATAATGACCACACTCAATCACTAAATTTGAAAGTAATGAGCACTATTAATATTTATTTTTCTGGGCAGACGCAAGTACAGCAACAGCAACAACTGTCACTTGTTATTCTTCTCCTAATGATGCTCAAAGTAAGTTTGCGTGTCAGGAAAGATGTTACAAAGTGCACGAAGAGACAAAAAAGAAGAAACAAAACAGTTTGTTCAGATTTGTTCAGTCTGACTAATAAGAATTTTGAACTTTTTACGCAAACAGCCCCGACATCTGTTAGCAGATGTTAGTTTACTGCAGTTAGGCAACTTTTTCTCTTTGTCTGTTGTGTGCAGCTCACTAATCAGTATTAACCCTCGTGTCGTCCTGCGGGTCAAACTGACCCATTTTAAAGTTTGGAAATGTGGGAAAAAAATACATTTTCACAGGGAAACTTCTGATGTTCACATTTTCAACATTTTTGAATATTTTTTGGTGAAAAAGAAATGTGAAAAATGTTTCATAAGAACATTCCCCAAAAAATTTTTATGTGAATGTTCTTAAAGAAAATATTTGAAGTTTTACTGATATATATGGAATCACTTTAGATATTCTTAGGATTTTTTTTGAAGATTTTTACTCTTTTTTTTTTTACAAGAATTTTCTTGCCAAATTTAGGGGATTTATTTATTTATTTTAAATAAAATTTTAAGGAAATATTGTAATTTTCTTCCTGAAGGTTTTGCAAATTTTCTGAAATTTGGGGAATCTTTTCTGCTGATTTTTGGGATTTTTTCCAGACAAAGAAACACTATTTTTTGGTACCATAAATGAGGACAACAGGAGGGTTAAAAAACAATATTCCATAGCATCTTATCCAAACAGCACAGATATACACATGGATCATGAACAAAAGCCTTGCACAAAAGGACCACAGCATAGCCGAACATGACGTTTTTCCAACTCCATGAGACAGAAACCGTCTGTTCTCCATAAATCCGCCCTGATTGTTGTGAAGGCAGCGTTCAGGTTCGTTTTGAAAGCTAAAAATCTCCCGGTTCAGACGCAATTTAAAGCATGCTGCTATCATTAATGGATTTAAAGTTATTTCATGTTTTGTAGCAGATGTGTGTGCATAGCATTGATGACGACAAAAAGAAAACATCCAAGTATTCGTACAAAACTAAAAATATATGCAGGATGAGGTCACGTAAATTATTTATGCATGCATACTGTAGGAAAAGTCGATCTGACTTTGTCCAAAGGTTATAAAATCGGCTTACTGTGTTCCAGTGCTACAGGGGATTAAGGTCCAAACTATTTCAGTGACCCATGGACACGGGGAGGTTAACTGATTCCACCTGTTTCCTGCCTTTATGCCAAGATAACAGCTTCACTATCTTCACACTAACACACAGAAATGAGAACGGTATCTAAATAATCGGCAATAAAAAGTGAATCCGCATATTTCCCAAAAGTCGAACCATTCTTTTAAATGTACTCTGTGGGGTACTTCATCCAGCTGAAGTGTCACTTTATTAATGAGGGGTTGATTAGAAAACTGTGGCTACCTACACAACTGTGCAAAAGTTTAGGGTCACCTAGAAATGTAAGTGTTAGCTGACAAAAGTGTGAGTTTTCATGGAAAACCTGACATTGTCTGGGTGACCCCAAACTTTTGAACAGTAGAGAAAATGCAATGCTCTTTAAGTTGAGAAAATATCATTTCTGTAAGGAGACTAACAATTACCTCCTGTTAACGACAGCTGTTTGGTTGTTAATTTCATGGATGCAGCTTTTTTTCTTGGCACAAGACACTAACATACTGATCTTTAATCTCTCTCACGCAGCTCTGATGGGATGATTGTTTTTCCTTCAATAAGCACAACACCTGACTTCTCTAAATACGATCTGGGCAGCAATCCAGGTGTCTAGAAGCAGAATAGGATTCATGTGGGATTTATCAGATTTTGAAGAACGAATCATGGTGTATTAAAACACATCTTTGACCTCAATTATATTTTCTTTGATTTGAAAAAGAGATTGGCCATATATACTGGATACGTGTATTTCTTTTTCAGTGTAGTGTGCTGAGAGCCTTGGATATATCAATCCCAAAACTCGAATGTTGAAAAGTGTAAAGAGATCATCAGCTAGTGCAGGGGTGTTAAACATGCGGCCCGTGGGCTAAAACCGGCCCTCCAGAGGGTCCAATCCGGCGCCCAAAGTGTAAAAATTAAAGAGAAGACATTAACAGCAGATTGTAAATTAGTAAAACTATAAATTTAAAATCATTTCTAGACCATGACAAGTTGTTCTGATCATAAAGTAAAATCCTGGATTGTTCTTTTGTCATTTTGTGACTGATTTTTGGAATATTTTGCCATGTTTTTGTTGTTTGTTGTCTGTCGTTTGTCTCATGTTTTTGTTGTTTTATCATTTTGTGTTTCCTTTTTGTCTCGCTTGTGTTTTTTGTCTTATTTTTGTCACTTTGCGTTTCGCTTTATTCGTTGTTCTGTGTATTGCTTGTCATTTTATGTTTTTTTTGTCTTGCTTGTGTTGTCTACTTTTTTGTTGTTTTGTTTCACGTTTGTCTGTTTTTTTATCGCTTTGTAACTTTTTTGTCTCTTTTTGTTTTTTGTGTCATTTTTCTCATTTTTTGTCATTTTGTTTCTCGCTTTTGTCGTTTTTTGTCTCGTTTTTGTAATATTTTGTCTTGTTTTTTGTCTGATTTTTGTCATTTTGATCATAAACTAAAATACTATATTGTCCGTTTCCAGATGACTAAATGTTGTGTTCCTTCGGAGACACTCTGTGATCTGGAAGTTGTAATGTGAAAATGATAAACTGAGGCTGAATGTTACCGAAATTGAACTTATTTTTCTTTAAAAAAAAAAAAAAAAAAAAAATTCAGGTTGTTCATAAAAAGATAATTCCTGAAGTGAAAATTTACAGAATGTACTTTTTTGCACAAAAACAAAGGAAAAATTTGGAGTTTTGTGGTTATTTATAGGTTATTATGCTGTGATTTTACTGGTCACTGGAGATGAAACTGGGCTGAATGTGGAACTGAACTAAGATGAGTTTGACACCCCTGGTCTCGGGGATTTTTCCATCAGACAAGGGCTTTCATCTGGGTTAAAAAATCATCTGTTGCCTCTCTAATCTGTGTGGATTGGTTGTTGGAGATTGATTAGGTCAGTTTGTCCCTCTGAGTCCTGAGATTTGACTCTACAGACTCCCACCCATCATTCAAACTCATTAAGGCTGCATTTTATTTCTCCCTTTGTTATTAATAAAGGTGCCCTGTGGCAGCCACCTCTGCTGCACCGTACAGCTTTTATTATTGTTTCCTCCCCCTCCTAAAGATGAAAAGACTTTACCAAGCATGAAAACTGATGACCTATTTCATTTACAATAATTCCACTAGAAGTCCGGCTGTAATAAACGAGCCTGGCCTGGTCTATAACTGAACACTCGGGGCTAAAAGGCAGGGCTTGAATCAGCCTGCTACATACAATACTCTATCTGAGCTATAATGCTGCAACTTGAGAAATCCACACTCCTGCCCCGACACTTTCCCCGCTATAGGTGAGCACTGATGAGGCTGCAGAATGAGTGATTTGATTTGAAGGTAAATCGGGACAGCTTAGGCGAGCTGAGAGGAACAATTGGGGATAATCTCCCTTTCACCGCAGAGCCAGAATATCCTTCACTTCCAAGGCCTTGCTTTCTCTTTGCCTCTAAAAGGATGTTACCGCACCGCTTGCGCAGGCATCTCACCTTTGTTGTCATCTACCGAGCATTTCTATTCAACTCCAAAATCCGTGGCTCATTTGGTAAATAAAGTTAGTAAAGACGGCAACATTTCTCTCTGATCTCTGTCTGTTTTCTGTGACTTTCACTGCCTCCTTTGTTACCAGGGAAGATACATTTTTCTCCTCTTTTCCTGCAGAGTCACGACTCAGTGAAGTGGTCCAGGAAATCCGGTAGTTTCCCTCCATGTTCTCCACATGTTGGAGCAGAGCCAGGAACTGCAAACACACACTACCTCCCGACTTCTGCCATAATAACTTGGAGTTCATTCTGACACGCCGTCTTTGTCTAATCTTAATAATCCCCCAGGCTACTTTCCTTTTCTGTTGTTTATTCATGACACTCAGCCTTCGCCGTCTTTTATCATCACACTGATGCTTTTACAACAGACAGAGACAATCTCAGAGTTGTCTAACAGCATAAGATGCTGAATAGGTGACGTGAACTCAAGCATCCTCGATTAACAAGCCGAGGGAGTAATTGGACATTTTCTTTGGAGCCCGACAAAAAGAGAGTTTAGTAGCAAAGCAAAGCCTCTTGTCCCCAACACCTGCATTATGGCAGCAGCTCTGCCAAAACTTTCCAAGGCTTTATTTAACTTTCAAAGCCTGCCAGTTTAAGGATAAATAACAACAAATAAATAACAGCAGAGTGATTTTGGAGAAACGACTCCATCGTGGCTTTCTGATTTGTCTATGGTAGGAAATAAAGACCATGAAGATCTGAAATAAGAGCCTGAAAACAGACGACTAGATGAACTCTAACACTGAAATCTAGAGTATACAAGACCCGGTGATATCGTATGATCAACAGAAGAACCTGTGTCACGCATAACTTTATGGGTCAACTGGGTCAATTGAGGGACTGTTGAAGTCCATGGGATATATCTTGCACACATATTTTTATTAAAAGTTTTTAAAAAAAGAATGTTTTTTTATGTTCATTATGATCATGTCTTTACAAATTCCATAATTATTTATTATAGAAAAAATCACTTATTAATAAAAAATTGTGTGTTCTTTTTATTTAGTTGAGATAATCATGACAGATATTTCTTTTTTGGCAATAGATCCAATTTTATATGGAAAATAACAAATTGTATCACTTTCCACTAAGTTCTCCATTACAAAAACACCTCTCAAGGAAGTGTGTTTGCTCCACGTTTTGTGTCTCAGTTTTGTCATTTTCTGTCCCGTTTTTCCAAGTTTTTGGGTCTTTTTTGTTGTATTGCAGAAGAGCAGTTTGTATCCACAATCAGAAATCTACTGTATTCATAACGTAAACTCTCTACTTTAAGACTTAAAACCTGCCTAGTGTAGCATGTACGTCTGATTTGTGACAAGCTGTGTTAAAGATATCTACAATAAACAATAAACAACAGCAATACATACTTTCCACATGTTCAAAAGAAGCAGCATATTGCTAAGTAAGTAACTTTTTAAACAGATTTATGCTAAACACCAGGCACTTTCCAGCCCACAAAGCACAACACCTTATCCTAAAATTAGCCCTGTGATGACGCTCCTGATGGCTTCTTATTAGTTGAAACAGGAAGCGGGGGAAGCGCTGCGCTCTGAGCAGAGTGTAGCTGGAAGGCTGGCGGCTTCTGCTCAAACTAATGAATAAAACTACAGAGCGGCGCTACTTAACAATTGATTGTAAGTACAGTGTTGTGCAAATGTTTAGGCCCTTCAGATGTGTAGATTGTTATCTATGATGCAGTGCCATCTGGGAGCCGCCGGATCCGTCCCACATTCACCCTGCAGCATACAGCCAGAGTCATTTAGATCTGTGTTCATCCACAAAAGAACAAGGAGTCCCGGCCTCCACGGAGTCCTGATCTCAGCATCATGGAGTCAGAACACCAGGAGTCAGAACACCAGGAGCCAGAACACATTAAGATGGTCTCAATCCACAGAAGAACGGTGGCAAGGTCTCCAAGATCCTTGGAACAATTTATTTGCCAAGTTAAAAAAGTGTGGAGCAAACCTGAAAACTTTTGAGATGTAAAGGTGAGTGGATAACAAAACAAAAACTAGAAAAGCACTCAGAGAGCGCAGTACTCCACCAAGGCTGCTCATTCCCTCATATGGCATTGTCAGAATGCAGCATTTTTTTTGTAGAAATGCAGCATATATTATTATTATTATTATTATTATTATTATTATTATTATTATTGATGATCAGAAATCACAGCACTATAGAATGTGTCCATTTAATATAGCTGAGCACAGACGTGTGTTATGAATGTGTACATTATGTACAGAAATTACAGGCAATAAGTAGCAAAATCACATGAAAAAAGAAGTTAGTTAATCCTTAAAAAGAAGAGGCTAAAACTGGACACAACAGTCATTTATTCTTTAATAACATTTAACCATAACATTGCACTATTTTAACTGTATTTAAATTTGCAAGTAACATAGCTAGTTTATAAAATTTTGATAATACATTCTTCAAACTAATATTTTACAGTTTCACTGTTTTGTTGAATTATAGATATCTAATAAAAATCACAGACAAAAAAAATCTATTTATTAAAAGAGGCTTAAACTGTGAATAATGTCCACGACAAAAATCTGTATTTTTGGAATGAATAATTAGTTCTTTTACAATGTGTAATTATAAAATTACAATGTTTTACCATGCCATTAAATCATCCATCCATCCATTATCTATACACCGCTTAATCCTCACTAGGGTCGCGGGGGGTGCTGGAGCCTATCCCAGCTGACTCGGGCGAAGGCAGGGGACACCCTGGACAGGTCGCCAGTCTGTCGCAGGGCTACATATAGGGACACACAATCACTCTCACATTCACACAATTTAGAATGATCAATTAACCTTAGCATGTTTTTGGACTGTGGGAGGAAGCCGGAGTACCCGGAGAAAACCCACGCATGCACAGGGAGAACATGCAAACTCCATGCAGAAAGATCCCAGGTCCTAGCTGGGACGTGAACCAGGGACCTTCTCGCTGCAAGGCGAAAGTGCTAACCACTACGCCGCTGTGCAGCCCGCCATTAAATCAGTTCAAGATTTTATTATTTTGCAGATCGTTGTCATTACTCAATCTTAAACTTCACAGTTTTATTTGTACTTTTTCATTTTGTTGACAGAATTGTTTTTTAGAGTGTTTTCTGTTTTAGTCAGACCCCTAGCCAGTCATAACTGTGATGTTTTTACTTTGAATTTCAACCAGTTATTTTCCTTCTTTCCCTTCTTACAGAATTGTGCATCAATATAATGAGTGAATACATCTTGAAATTTGATGCAGCTGACTGATTTTATTCAGGCAGGGTTTCTCTCAAAGCAGGGCCTTTTTAAGATGCATGAACTGTAGCAGCTGAGAGTAGTGCGATCAGCGTAGGTTAATTTCCTCAGTCACACCTGCTCCACTCCCAGGTTGCACCGAACATCCAGCCTGCAGTAAAAACTCTATTTGTAGGTTATGTGAAAGTTCACTAATGCTGGGCAGAGGAGGGCTGCTGCCTTCTGTTTGACAGACTGGATAGTAATGACAGCCTATTCACACGCTGTTTACTGCTAACAGTCAATCATTGCAGCCAAATACGCTTCCTGAGCACAGAAAGTCACACTGTAGCCTCCAAACACAACAGGAGCAACAACTCAAAGTCATGTTTGCTATGAAAATACTACCTCAAATTCTGAGAGCCTTCACATCTTGATGGCAGAAATAGTAGATCCAGTTCTGGTTTATAGGCAAGAGGTGACCACACCAAACACAGGGGGTCCTCGACTTACGTCAGAGCTCCATTTTTGCCGTAAGTCGGAACTCTGGTGAAAATATAAACAAAGCCGCTACGTGTATCACATATCAATCAGTTTACAGTATTAGTACAACTACAGTAACGACAAACCGTTATTAGCTCACACCGAAACACAACTCGGTAGGAAAAAAAACGACAAAAATGTAAACTGGAAGTCTGACTTACGCCTGGGAGTCATAATGAAGTTTGCGAATGTAGCATAATCCAATGTGGCGGCAAATGTAAATAAAGCGCCGCATGACTACTGCACATTAGAGCTGGACCCGAATATCTGAATACTCAGGTGTTGTAGTGGTATCCGAACATTAATTTTGAGATCCGAATATTTGGACCCCCCCTTTTCTTTGAGTTTCAAAATCTGTCGACAGTAACAGCTCAGTGACACAGTGAACCCTCACTGTAGTTCATTGCAGCTTGTTTAATTTGCACCAGAATGAACACTATTGATGTGTTTCTTATTCAGCAGAGTAGAGTTACATAAAACTGTATGGTGACTAATTTCAGCATATTCACTGTTCTCTGAAAGGGCAGCACTGTCTCGCTGAGTTGGATTCACTAAGTGGCTCACATTCACGTCATTGTTCACTGAAGTTGAATCTAACGGGCTTCAAACTTCTGCACAGTATTGCATGTCCATGAAACTGTCTGAAACAGGAATGCAGCATAAAGCTGCTGGCAAGGACAGCATCCACTGCCCACTGAGGGAATCACGGCTGCCAATTAAATGTGAGATGCAATCAGCCTTGACGCTTGAAAACAAAGTTAAGGACCTGTGTTCAGCATAGCATTACAGATTCATCAGTCAGTGCAGAAAACTATGCAATTTACACAGTTATTCCTTTGCAACCTTTAACTGAAATCTGCTTTTTAGCCTTAAAATCACACTGCTCACCACTCGATACGCTCAAAGACTGTGCAACCCCGTACAGTATGCACGCTGGCTGTGTTTTCCTTCAAGTCCAGCTTATGTAATACCGTTCAGTTTGGGAGCTGGGTCAGCTGGAGGAACGGTTCTCCATAACCGGCAGCTCTGCTCTCAGGGCGCGGCTTTTCTTCCGCCCTTCTTTTTTTTTCACTCGGAGCGCCATCACGACTGAACGTGCCTGGCACAAGTCAAACTTCCAGCCGCAGGAAAGCTGCCCATCCAGCTCACCGCTCTGAGGGCTGACCTCACCCTCTGGGTCGGCATGGGATATACATAGATGGTCCGTAAATATATAGCGAGGAAGCCAAGGATGTGGCTTTTGGAGGAGGGAAAAGGGGTTAGCAGGGGGTGATGGAAAAGAGATTAGCAGCGAGCTAATGAACGCTAATGTTCAGGTGCAGCTGAGGATGTTGTCCAGAGGTTCTGGAAAAGCATCTCTGGGTCAAAGTTGGGTACACCCACCACAATGCTGGGCTAACCAAGAACCAGCCAAGACAGGAAGTTGTTTTGACTCAGTATTTGACCCAGTTTCCATACTAGTCAGTGTTTCCTCTACATTCATTCAGGAGTGGCAGCCATTCCTAAATCCTAGCCACGGCTCCTTCGAATTTCTTTATTTATTTATTTATTTATTTATTTATTTACTTATTTATTTATTTATTTATTTAATATTTTAATTTAATTTGTTTACGCCGCCACGGCAGAGCCTGCCACCGCTGCTGAAAAAAATCCTGGAGGAAATACTGTTAGTGTTGGATTTTTGACCAAAACCAAAATGAAATATTGCTGCAAACTTCCAAAATTCAGTTGTTGTTTTTTTAACTCCATTTTACACTGCCGGTACTTTAGCTGACAGATTAGAAGAATGATTTTTCTGTTGGTATTTATCACAGAAAACATCCCATCAATAACATTTATTTCACTCTGATTTGTGCAAAAAACTACAGTCATTCCTGCATCTCCTTTACTATGGGACACACTCCTGGAGTATCATGTTTACATGTAAACATTAAACGTTCAGAGAGTACTAACTGGTAAAATGTTATGAAAATTAATGTAGTTTATGATTAAATGTTCTTATTCATTGTAATACTATATAATTGTGTGGTGTGTAACTCATATGAAGCTGTGTTCATTAATTTTCCAGGTCTAATCGGCAGCGAACTAGAGATAACACATACCAAGATGTGTAACTCACGTTTTATGTGCCTGTATAAAAGCTACGCTGTTTCCCACTTTTGTCAGTCACTTGTTCAAGCTGTGTTCTGTTCATGTTGACTCCTTTCCGCAAGTAAAACTTTGCTTTGACTTGAGAGATGATTGAGTGTTAATTTGAAGAAGTCAAGACTCCGCTGAAGAATTTTCCTGACATGAAATAAATAAATTAACATTTTTCTACCAGCATTCTTCTCCTGAACCAATTGCAGTAACGCTTTTGCCGGAATATATTTTCTTATTTTCCAGTTCTAGATTCTTATTCTGTTGATGTGCTGATTTTCTTTGTGTTATGTAATCAAAATATAAGTATAGATCTGGGTCCAGCCTCTTAAATGTGGGTATTTTCATTTTCTTGTGTTCTGCATCACTGTAAACAAAATATTTAAGGGATTTTTAGACTGTTGGTCAGACAAAAAAAGCAGTTTGAGGATATCACTTTAGGAAACTGTGAAGGGAATTTGAATGATCTCAAGAAATGACAAAAATTGTTTTTATAGGAGGAAATAAATCGCGTAAATTCTCCGTTTTATCACGCAAAAACTGCAGAAAATAAAGCTCATTCCTTGTTTTTCTCAAAGTGGCAATGTAGTCCAACTAAAAGACACAGACCCTACTTACTTTCTGAGTTGTTTTTCTTATTGAGGTCAGAAAACCTTAGTGAGAAAACAAAAAGCTCCATTAAAGTTGCTGTAGGCTGTTCGTGAGATGAATATACTGGCAGCGCCTCTCCTCATTATTCACAAAAACACACAGTAAATTCCCCAGAACTGCCGGAGAAAGCTGCCGACAGGTACACCCTTTAATGAGGCACAGATTCTCTCAATCTCTGTACACAAGAAAGAAAAAAAAAACCTTTATTTGTGTCCAAAAACAAGCTTTTTTTTCGAAGTTCATTTGCATAAAGAGTGGAAGTATTTCACTGCCACCTGCTGTGCAGCCTGGACCTGGCATGTCTCAGATGTCCCTGAACTTTAAGTGCAGGCCAAGCTTATTTATTCTGGAGAAGTCCGCAGCGCAAATCCTCAGCTCGAGCTCTTTTAAATGATGTTCTACACATACTGGTACTTGGCTAAAAACTCCAAGCAGGAAATAAAAACAAATGGTGTGACACTATTAGCCTTCCTGGAGCATGGAGTATAAATATTTCACTTTGAATGTTTCACATCTTTGCTCCAGAAGCATCTTATCCTGCATCTTGCACTCCTGTCCTAAATCCACTGCTATTACTGATCTGCCCCTACATACCCAGAATGGGTGGAGGCTTTACATAACACCCACTCTCTCTGCTAAAACATACACAGCTGAGTGAGTGAGCAGCAAGAAATGCACCACAGCTGGCCGGAATAGAACAAATCCCTCAAATAACCCCAGCTATTGTATTTTGGTGTAAAGAAGCAGGGGTCTGTGTTCTCAGGGGCGGCCATTAATCAGTCTGGAGAAGAAGAAGAAGAAGAAGAAGAAGGAGAAGGAGAAGGAGAAGGAGGAGGAGAAGGAGAAGCCCCTGGCTATGTTTGAGCTATTTTTTTAATGTAAACCTATCCACGAGGGCTAAACCAAGGTGTTTCTTGTAAATCTGTGTACATTAGACATGCCAAACAGTCAGGAATAGATATTATTTCCCAGATACACATCTATCCCCTCAGGGAGGAAATCATCTCACGGTGAATCTCAGCATGAGAGATGAAAGAAAAGCGACAGGGCTCAGCGCTCAGATCGGGCTCTTTTCAAGTATCTCATTTCATCCCGATCAATTTTCCACAGAATTGTGTTTTAATTCTCTAAATGCAGCGCTAATCCAATTTGTTGGCATGCTGCTTTACGGCAGTCTAAGCCCTAATGAATAAAAGACCCTTGAGGTTTGCCGTATGTTTGCGTACGTTCCTTAAAAATCATGAATAATCTATTGTCTCGGCTTTGTGACTCTCACGAGGACATTTTCTCTGCGGGCGCTTTGGATTCATCTCACAGGTGCTATTAGATGAAACAGTTGTGAGGGACCTCAGTCTTTTTTCCTAAAACTACCTGAAATCTGTGCTATTGATTACTGTAATTTTCTCACTTAGCTGTAAATGAGCAAGGCAACCTTCTGTTGTTGTGCCTCGATTTCTTATTTTATTCCACAAAACAAAAGTAGCATTTCAAATTCAAAGTTTATTGCAACTTATTGATGTACTTTGGCTTTCTTGTTAATATTTTACTCACCAAAGTATTTGCTGAAATCTGGGAACAACAACACTAATTTGTGGTGAGAAGAAACACTGCAAACATCCAGCAAACCTTTATTTGGAGGGAAGCCAAAGCTTATTCTTATTCTTTGGCACAATAAACTTTGCTAAGGTACAGAAAAAGAGATTTGACGAATATTGGAGAACATTCTTTGGACAGATGCACCAAGATAAATGTGTCCGGCTCAGATGGGGTTCAGTGTGTTTGGCGTTAAAACTGGTCCAGACTCCCACAGTGAATGTATAGTCCTGACAGTGAAGCACATGGGGCTGCATTAGTGCCAAAAGTGTTGGGGAGATGAAATATTCAAATACAGGCAGCAAAATCAAAGAGGCGTTTTTCAAGAATTAAAATGAAATTAAAAACTGACTGTGTCACCAAACTAAATTCAACAGAAAACTTTTGGGATATCCTATAGAGATGGACGAAGCAGCTGAAAAACTGTCTCTGAAGAAAGATAACAAATCTTTTCAGAAATTTGCCTTCCTCCATTCCAAAGAGGACCGAGTGTGTCAATAAAAATAATGGTGGGCATACAAAATATTACAAAAATAAAAGCTTTGCATCACAGTAATGCAATTAGTATTGACAATAAAATCTAATTTTACATACAAATACCCTACTATTCAACTTGGGAGTAATGTAAAAGAAGTAAAACCGTCATTAACCTTCCTGTTGTCTTCATTTACGGGCACCAAAAAATATTGTTTCCTTGACTGAAAAAAATCAAAAAATTCTGCAAAAAAATTACCCAAATTTCTGAAAATTTGCAAAACCTTCAGGAAGAAAATTCCAATAATTCCTTAAGAGTTTCCCTTCAAAGTTTTATTTAAAAAAAAAAAAAAAAAATCCCCCAAATTTGGCAAGGAAATTCTCGTAAATATTTTTTCAAAAAAATCTTAAAAAAAATCTAAAGTGATTACAAAAACTTCTAATATTCTCTTTAAGAACATTCACAAAAAAATCAACCAAAATCCAGCAAAATTCGCTGGATTTTGGTAGATTTTTTGTGAATATTCTTAAGAAACATTTTTAACATTTTTTTCCACCAAAAAATGTTCAAAGATTTCCCAAAAATGTTGAAAATGTGGACATCAGAAGTTTCACTGTGAAAACATATTTTTTTCCCATATTTTCAAACTTTAAAACGGGTTAATTTTGACCCGCAGGACGACACGAGGGTTAAGTCTCTTTGTGAGGGATACTGTGATACTTTTAAACATAAAGTCAGCTTTATTATGACTGACAGTAATGATGGCTAAACCTCTATATATTTATTCTTTAACTAGACTGAAATTCTGCTGCAGCAACTTTGCCGATTTGATTTTGGTCAGTTATCCGGAAAAGACCTCAGTGTAGATTGAGATCCATCTTCCCTCCATTGGGAAATCTGATCCACTGTTATCAAATGACAGTGAGGGAAATCATATTTGAATGACTGAGACCTTCAAGATCTCGCTCTGATGAACCGTAAGAGAAGCGGTCAGATTAATTAAGGATAAAGTTAAAATCAATCCAGATTAGCATGCACTTGATTAAATTGGCCAGGGTAATTAAATATGCTCTCTCTTCAGTCAGAGGACGACGGGAGCGAAGTGAGAAAAATCCTTTTTGCTGTTTGGAATCAATCCCACTGAACGTCTTCCCTGCAGAGCGGGAAAAAGAAAGACTCATTCTATGCTGGTGTGAGATGAAGAATGACAAATAGGATCCTTTCTACACTTTTCCTCACCGCTCCAGTGATTTCTGAACCCCACCGCCACTTTATGGAAAAAAAAGGTCCTCGATTTGAGTATTATGGAGTGAATATAAGCGCAAAAGACTTTGTGGAGTATGTCATTAAGCTCAGATGAGGTGAAATATAATCATTATGACCTCAATGGAATAGATATAGCTTCCAGTACAATAATGAACTCATCAGAAGAGCAGCTCTGACAGGAGCTGCTCAAACAGGTTTTTTTTTCATATATTTAGGTTCAAATAAAGAGCAAGTATTATATTGAGGGTGTCAGACTGGGCTGCATTCAGGTGTTGTTCCTTTTTACTGTGTATATACTGAGGATAAGGTGAATTTCTTGACAGAATAATAGCGCACTGTTGGGTCATGGGTGCAACAGGAACTCTAAATTGAAAGGAGAGCTAAATGTCAGTCATATCTGGGTAAAATTATAATGTTTTAACAGTAGCTTACCTCACTGGGTGCTTTTTTTGCCCCATTATGCTTCTTTTGATCTAACTGTGTAGGTAGTTTTAGGTGGGTTGTGATATTTTAGGCGACTTTTTGTTTCACTTGGGCAACTTCAACCATCCAAAAATTAAGTTATATCCCAATAAATCCAATGCTAATCTCATCTGAGTCATGAGACTGACACTGCGAGTTTGATTATACTAATAAACCAGAAGACTGGAGGCGATACGGCCTATTACTTTATCGTCTTGCTCATATTTGCAGCATGTGCGCGAGGCAGAAACATGTGAAGGGCTAGTAAGCAATTTCCATCCTCGGTAACAACCAGCTATCTTATCTGCCCGTTATACTGTCTATAGATGCTTCTGTGCACTGGGCTGTACAACTCATTACAAACCAGAAAACATTATGCTCAAGGACACCTAGAGAAGCAGCTTGCCATAGTTAGATCATTACAACCAGCAGAGCAGAAAATATACAATTTGGTCCACGATGACAAACCATATTGTTTCAGTGTCGACATCCTACTATGCACTTCTACAATAGCAGGAAGTGAGGCAAACTAAGTCAAATACATCTTGCTTTGACTATTTTTGCTACATAAAAAAAAAACTTGCACAGATGTCGTATTCCATGACTAATCTACAACAAAGTTCAGTCTCATAGAACATAATGTACTCTGACTTAAGGGTTCTTGGATAGACAGTTGTGTTTATAACTGTATTTTCAAGATATGGAGTTTGTTGACAGGCAAAATGATTGAAGAACAGGAAAGCTACTGAAAAGGAAGATTCAGGTACAAAAAGAAACATCAGTTGTATGGAAATATTTCACCTAAAAGGATGATGATGACTGAAAACGGACATTTTATTTTCAGTGTCTAGCAGCTGTTGTCGCTACGCAACCCAATTTATTTGTTTGACCATTTAAATCTGCACCATAAAACCATCAAAACTACTGTTACTCAAGTCATCGGGCAAAGGTTTCTGTTGTTTTCCTTAAATAAAGTCCATGTTCTTGCCGACAAAAAGCGACAACGGAAATCATCTGTCCCAAGGCTAATTTTAGCTCATGTCAGAGTCAGCTTATCGCCCTCCATTCTTTATTGCTCCAAGATCTCAGGTGCAAATGTATTTTGTAATGTCTGTAAACAATCACCGTTCAAAGGTTTGGGGTCACCCAAACAATTTCATGTTTTCCAGTAAAACTCACACTTTTATCCATGTGCTAACATAACTGCACAAGGGTTTTCTAATCATCAATGAGCCTTTCAACACCATTAGCTAACACAATGTAGCATTAGAACACAGGAGTGATGGTTGCTGGAAATGTTCCTCTGTACCCCTATGGAGATATTCCATTAAAAATCAGCTGTTTCCAGCTAGAATAGTCATTTATCACATTAACAATGTCTAGACTGGATTTATGATTAATTTAATATTATCTTCATTCAAAAAAAATGCTTTTCTTTCAAAAATAAGGACATTTCTAAGTGACCCCAAACTTTTGAGCAATAAGTAACAAACTAAGGAAATATAACAACTAGAACAATCCAATATCAACGATAAAAGTCTAAACTTTAAAATGACAGTCCACAAACTAATGGTCATAATGGGCTGTCCAACTTTTCTATGTCTGTGGCTGCCAGTAGCACTAGAAGACCACAGAAACTTCAGGATTTATGCTAAAAGTGCAACAGTTACAGTAAATCAAATATTTTCTTGAAAAATTCACTCAGACAGATGGACAGGTTGCTTGGCTAGAAAGTGTTTTCCCCTGAACTTTAGTCATGGGGGGAAAAAAAGACAGAAAAATCCCCTGAAACAGCATTTATTCAGTATTGAAACCAATTTAAATGAATTTCTTTTTAAGTCTGCTGGCAGCTCATTTCAGCAGAGTGAGGAAGGTCTCACTGTAGGATTTACAAACCAGCACCCCTGAAACCGATGAATATATAATCCTCCCCAACCACACTGAAGCTATTTCTCTGTGCTGACATTAGTGACAACACTGTGTAAATACCCATCCCTTAATTATCACTACCAATAATTGTGATCTTAGTCACATTTCTCCAATAAATGACTGAAACTGTGGGATAGTTTTAACAAGATAGGTCATTGCAGAGTGATTTCATATAGACTGAGACACTTGAGGCAGGCAATTTTGTCAAAAACACCTCAGTTAATCCCTTCAAATCCACCCAAGTTTAAGCTAAAAGCAAAGAGGGATAAGACCCAGTCATGATGGAGAGCAGAGAAAAATAATAAAAGGAGTGTTCTAATGAACAGCAGAGATTTTGATCTACACCTGAACAGTTGTGTCTGAAACCCTCTGAAATCCACCCAATAACACTGTTTGGACTGAAGCAAGAAGGGGCTGGAGGGGAACCGTTTGTCCCTTCATAATCTGTTCAGCACGTCAAAAAAAGTGTCCCATCATAGACTGGATGTCTTCCTTGCAAAGTCTTTGTTGTCTCTCATCTCTGACCTGAGCTCCCTCCTGTCCAAACCGATTAGAACAGATCAAAAAAGTAAAATATCAGCGCACCAGCCGTTCAGACGGGGTTGTGATGTTTTACAAGAGCCCCTGTAAAGAATACTGACGACACATGGGAGACATGTGGGGGGTTTTATGATGCCAGTAAATGTACATTGACAGACAGTCAGGTCAAAGACAGGCCAGGAGATTGGAAATATAACCGCTACAGCGCTGCTTAATAAAAATAGACCGGAACATTTATTAGTTCCTGGACGATGTGTTCAGGTTTCTCTGTTTGATCAAACATAAAAATAGAGCTGAATATATACTGAATTACAAGAAAAATGTCCTGCATTCCATAATTTATAGTTGGAGAAGTACAAAAGAGCTGTTAGACAACATCTATCAGGAATTCAGGGAGTTGCCCTTGATATATTACTTTTAAATACTGCAGCTGGTTGTGATGGAGCTCGTATGCTGCTGGAGCTGATATATATAATGAAGTGAATCTGCAAAGTAAATGTGGTGGAGTGGAAATACCCAAGTGAAGTAACAAGTACCTCATAACTTCATTTAAGTGCACTGCTTGAGTGAACGTACCTGGTTATACTCCACGACTGCTGATAGTTAAGCATGATGGATACTTTGGGAACCACAATGTGACGCAAAACGTAACACGAAAATTGAACACTCATGTTTCGTATTTTACTTGTTCAGTGAAATGAATGAAAGTCTTTTAATTAATAAGAAAAAGAGCCATTGTTATTTCATTTTTAGTAATCTGACCAAAAGTAGTGAACATCCAGTCTCATAACAGCTGGGCAGGAGATAATGCAATTTGACTGAACACTCCAAGACAGTTGATATATTGTTGAAGAAATTTCACTCTTCGTCCTTCAAAGTTTGCTGTAGTGGGGTGTTATTGGTATTCTAGCATACAGTGGGCTTACCAACACAGAGCATGAGTCTGTGAAGGTAAGCCAACCCAGAACATTTGCAGAGGACCCAATTTATAGGGATAGTCAGAGGGTAGGGAGGGGGCCGTATGTAAATACAAGAGTGAATAATGGTTAATTTGCCTGTGGTTGCCAATCAGTAACAGAGGGTAAGACAACAAAGAGGAGAAGGTGGTTGAATCAAGAGGTCTGGCAGACAACAAAAGGGAAGAGTGAGGTCTGACTAGGGGTGGTGAATTGGCCCAATTTCCCGATTCGATTACGATTATTGAAGTCCCGATTCGATTACCAACCGATTTTCGATTATTGATCTTCAAGTTAACGTCAGAGTAGTTGCTGAATTATTTGACTTCTCTTTTGAGTAACACCTCACAGCACCTTCATTATTGTAGTGTAATTGTAATATCCAAATGAATTTTTGCTTTACTTTGTTTTAAATGTAGTCTTTCACTGTTAAAAAATATCCACACTTGTGAATAAATGTCCAAATTCTATTTATTTATTCATTTTATTCGCCATATAACAAAGATGCAGATGCTTTGGAACTTTCTGTGGTCACAGATCAGCGTGTAATACCTTGGACCTTCGTGGCAACTTAAATGGCAAAATGAAATAGGAAATACAATAAACTTTCTGTATCATTATGAGTCATTATTAATTTCAAGCCTTTGACTTACCGAGTAACGCCTGCTTTTGTTCCAACACATGACTGGCTGCGGTGCTCCGATGGAAGAAGGCAGTGATCCGCCTGACTCTACCCAGGAGTCGGGCTACAGTGGGCAGCTTCAGTGCTCGTTGGCAGTCGAGGTTGACAGTCAGTAACAGGAGGACTCGCCTTTGTATTACAATTTGAAAAATGTAATAATCGATTTTTTTGAAATTTAAAAAAGATTCATAATCGGCCATTTAATAATTGCGATTAATCGATTGATTTTTTTCACCACCCCTAGGTCTGACAGACAGTAATAAATGACAAAAGATAAAAGAATTGTGGACAACCGCGGGAAATGGAATGAAGGAGTGACATGTGACACTAGAAGGTATCTATAGCAAAAAGTGTGTTATTTTCTTCATCAATATCAATCATAAGGTGACACTTTTTTGGTAAACACTCTCTCTTTCATTCAGAACTTCTCTGTATTTATGCAAGGTTGTAGCTACATCCTGGGCCTATTGGTCGGTTGCATCCATGTCACATAGCTTGTGAGTTTCCATCCATCTGTTTCTGGGTTTCCTCCCACAATGACTTCACTATATCTTTTCTAATCAGATAGTTTTTCTTTTTCCTACACGTTGATGTGAAACGACACAGCCAGATCTTGTAACACGGTATACTTTCCTAAATATCCTCTCAAGCTACGAGTTAGCAGCCACGGAGACCGTAAACGGCTCTTAGCGCAGGGAAATTAAAAACACGGCAGGATTTCGACCTTGGAGCTTGATTAAAGTTTTTAAACTGCACGAGGGAATTTCTAAACTTTTCATCTCAAAATTGAGTACGGTCCCCCAATGCCAAATCTAAATTAGTCTGCACAAATTATTTGGCAGGTACTGATGCGTGTTATTACATTACAGGACAAGGGCAATCTGGAATCATGTATTAATTCATTTGCTAATTAAAAGAAATATTTTATGTCTCTTCTCAGTCAAGCAAAGTCAAATGTGGTTCTTGTGTAACTATTGGAGATATTTATATCTGAGACTGTACAGAGAATGACTGATTTTCGTCTTTTTTTTTGCTGCTGGATTCACCACAGCCGCCGGGACGCTTCGGTTACAGCTTTCACTTTTACAGTAAAAACACTGGGATGACTTATATAACGCTGAGTGAGCTGCCAGGTGAATTAGGGGCCAGCACTTGACAAGGAAAATGTTTATAGACAAAAGGAGCTATGCCTCCGACAGAAAAGCCCCGTGTCGGACCACAGAGCAGCAGAGACAGAGCGCCGGCCTCACCCAGGCGTCCTCATCAGCAGATCTGGAGCGCTGCCACAGTCGGGCTGGGTCACAACTCAGAGGGGGTTCACTTTAATCAGAGGCACACTTCCTTCCCAACCTCTTTTAAAGCGCTCGGAGTGGATTGCTGTGGGCACGATAGGAAACACTGCACTGTAGCAGAAGATACTGGTACGGCGCAGCAAGAACAGATTGATCGGATACCCACACCGGTGACAATGTTTGTTCAGCTGGAAGGGCTGATATTGACTGCTACTTATTGGATGGAGGAGAGGAAAGGAGACAGTCCATCTATTACAGAGGAGTCAGTTAAACTGACTTCAAGGACTTCATCTTGAAGGATTGTGTCTTCTTTAGAGGCTGTTTGGTGAAAAATACTGTTTTTTGGAGGAGGCTCAACACCCAAGTCACATCTATTAGAGAGCTCAGTCCACTGAGTTTTAGTAAGTAATCAGAGATCAGCATTAGCCATGTTTCGATAACATGTTTCTATCTGTATGTTCTACATTAGGAAAAGTTAATGGAAATGGCAAAATTGGCAAAAGCACACAAGAATAATAACTATTTGTCCGACTCAAAACAATTCTTGAAGACTTCTCACAATGTTTCTCTTGTAGATGGACAAAGTTTTCTGTATTTTTTTTATCTTTGAGATTTTTTAGCAGTTTTGTTTCAGGTTTACAGTAATGTAGCCTATACAGCCAAGTTCATCCATTTGAAAAAAAATTAATGCATTCCCTTTAGATTCACTTGTTAATTCCATGGAAACATGCCAGCATCAAAGGTCCAGTTTAAACTTGTGATACCATAAGAATGTTGATATGTAATATTTAAGAAATTATGGCAATCTACAGTATCTAGTCATGAAGGTTACAGCAGGATGAAAGCTATACAATATCTGTGGTTATCACTAAGTAAGTTAAAAGTATGTTTTGGATTAAGCATAAAATCAGTTCAATAGGACTAGGGAAACATTGGAGTTATACATAGGGAAGTCTTTTTTCTTTTAACTAAAATAATCACTTTCAACTTTAAAGTGGCTTAGATGCAACTATACACTGTTGCTTACTCTAGAATGTGCAGATCTATACTGTTCCTGCCTCTTTCTTGTCTTTGTCTATGCAACAAAATAGCAAGTTATATTGTTGAAACCAGTCAACAGGATTCCAATTTTGAAGCAGAGCAACGCTACAGGAGGTCCCAGCCTGCCAGGATTTGTTCTTCAGGTCTGTTAAATGTAAAATCCTGAAAGTCTGATTCTGTATTCTTCAGACTGTCATCGATACAGTGCAGTGTAAAGCTGGAAATGGACATGGCTGCTTATTTTGCTCAGGAAACACCATAAGGACATGGTAACAAGAAAAACACTCCATTTTCATTGGAGGGGGTCTTCAATAAAACGGCACATTTGCAGCTTTATGACAGTAAACAAACTTTAGCCTCCTTCATGCCAGTCTTACACATCAATCCACCAACAATACTTACTGCATGCACAACTTGTAGCACACTATCATGTACATTTACCCACATACTGTGTTTCCATTTCTACTGGGCTGATCACGATTCTGCTTTTCCTGTCCTACATGCATGGTTGTGTGGGTAGACTCTACTCCAGCCCAGTGATCTGTCACCCACACAGATAATTCAGTAGTTGCACTGAACGAGGACAAGACAAACACGACAACAGCAAGTTTCTGTACGGCAGCGAGCGCTCAAGCTCGTCCTTTTAATGTTACAGTGATGGGGAGGAAGAAGGCTAATTTAGTGTCATTTTCAGCTGCCATTATAGCAGTAGATTGTAGCACAGACTGCTTACTGATGTAGTTACCAGTTACGCCTACTTAGATTCACTCACTGTTTACATTCAGTGCCACTGCAGGAGACTGGAAGTAATATTTGTTGGTTTCACATATAAACATAGTATCAATGTAGTACTGTCATTTTCAGAGTTCTTCTTCCACCACTGGTTAGGACTGGGTTTGCAGTTTAGCTCGACTAGCAATGCTAACTGACTGAGCTACGCCTCTATGCTTCTTGGTTGCATTTTAATATCAAACAGCGACTGTATCTCATCACTGAAGATGCCTGAAGTGGCTGAGAAATGTGATCATTTAGTCCCAATTTGCAAACATTTTTGGAAACAGTGTCCCTCTGTGCCACTACAGTCCCACACATATCAGTAGACCTACTGTTTCTGCAGGGAACTCTTAACTTTGTTGTCAAAAAAACCTGTCACTTAATTTCTTGATTGTTCAATTAGTTGTTTGGTCTATAAAATGTTTGAAAAATGCTCAATCCTCAAATGTCTTGTTCTGACCAAAACCCAAAGATTTTCAGTTCATTGTCATAGAGGAGAAAAAGAAACCAGAAAATGATCACATTTAAGAAGTTGGACTTAAAAGTTTTAAATCTTAGTTTGTAAAACTGATCAATTGCTTTTCAAAACTAGCTAATTGATTCATTGTTGTCCATTGTTATCTGGTCCAACATTTGTGGAAAAGTTTGCCAGCTTGACAACAAACTTCAAACGTAAAAACCAAATTTCTTACTACCTTTGACTTTTCCTTTAACATAGAACAATATATTGCTATGTCAGTAAACTGGACATCTATTAGTCACAGAGTTAAGACTAAACCACTAACCAACTACGTTCCAGTGCTGTTCTGGTGCTCTAAAAGGTTTTCAGCAACAGTGCTACTAGTGGTTAGAAGTCTGAAGCCCTGAAATGGAGTCTTCAAGAGAAGTAGTTCTACGGCTGGTAGCAATGCGCAACTTTTCTCATGACTTGAGTGGAAAGGAAGAAAAGAAAGACAGGGATTAAACCAAAGTAGTAAAGGATTTTTGTTCTTACAAAAGCACATCTTGTTTTACTCACAGCGGAAATCAATTAAGCCAGGAGGCTTAAGTTTTTATTACACTGATGAATCATAGCTGTCTCCGCTAATAATGAAGACTGAGATTAAGTTTGTGGTTATGCAACTCGACACCACAGGTTTTCTTGATACAGAGGTGTCAATCTTCTTGTCGAGCAAAAGACCAAACATCCTAAAAGTTGTAGGAGAATTTAGTGCTGAAGATTAACCGAGACATGCAGCAGATTCTCATTAGGTAAAGACTATTTTTTTGGCTTTATTTGACAGGTTAGTAGAGAGAAGAATGAGGGGAAGACCTGCAACAAACGGCCACTGTGTTTTTTATAGCCCCTTGTTCATGGGCCACCTGCTCAACCAGTTGAGCTATCTGGGCAACCAACAGCTTGTTTCTCTGTCTTCTCCTTTTGCCTCAAAGACAGGAGGGTCAAACTCCTTTTAGTTCAGGTTCCACATTCAGCCCAATTTGATCTCAAGTAGACGGACCAGTAAAATCACAGCATAATAACCTATAAATAACCACAACTCCAACTAGTTCCTTTTGTTTTAGTACATTCTGAAAATGTTCACATTTAAGGCACCATCCTTTCATAAAACATCATGAACAAACTGTAATTTGCTGAGAAAAATGAATTCAATTTCAACATTTTTATATATATATATATATATATATATATATATATATATATATATATATATATATATATATATATATATATATATATATATATTTATTTTATTTTTTTTTTAATTTATTTATTTATTTATTTATTTTAATTATAGTTTTACAAATTTGTATGTAATATCGTCTCTGTAATTTTTACACTTTGTAAACTCGTCCCGCGGGCCAGATTGGACTTTCTGGCGGGCCAGTTTTGGTCCGTGGGCCACAAGTTTGACACCCCTGCTCTGAGGTTAAGGTTAAGCAGTACGATAAGAGCCGGTTAAATTCTCTACATGCTAAAAGAAAAGGTGCTTCAGTGCTTCCTTTCTGATACACTGATCAGAAACCGACGCAAACCCACGTCAACAACATCTACTGATCATTATGTAGCCTAGTGGAAGTCCAGTCGGGTTTAATTTCCTCCAGAGTCCACCTTCACAGCTTTTCTTGACCTCATCGTGTTTTTAACTGAGGTTGAGGAAAGCATAACACGTAATATGTGCAACCCAATTCTGCCAATTATCTTAAACTCCATCAAGTTTTCCTCCTCAGGGCTCATCAGCACATCTGGAGCTCGGATAATAACATTAAAAAAAGCCCTCAGAAGAGACAAGAAATCACTTTGACTTCATCACCGACGCTCTCCGAACAGAAAATCACACTACAGAGACAAAACACGTACACGCAATATAACCTTTCCCCTGAAATTATGACGCGCTTTACAATTTACAAGGTTCACAAGATAATTCTGGCCATAGAAGTTAATGTCATCCAACTTAATATCCTGAATTGTGACTCCAGAAAACAAATGAAGGCATCTGATATTAGCTAATGAAATGTCAGGACCAAAATTACTCCCATGCAGGTGGTTATTAAGCATGAATAATTAACAGTCGGGGTGACAGGCGGGGAATAACAGAGCGTGATAACAAACCCATAGGAATGAGCATGGTATCCATGGCACGCTCGACGGAGGGAAATGAGACAGGCCTGTACCTCAGCGCCTCGCAATGACATCCTGCTGATTTTAAAGTTTTCTGGAGAGAGCAATTTAACACATCAGGGTCTTGTTCTGGGAGGCGCGCTGAATAAAACTGGCTCTATATATTACCCAGCGGCCACATACTGATGAGGAGAGATGAAGTTTGAAGTCACAAACAGAAAGCAGAACAATTACCAATCAAAGGTACGCAGGTTAATCAGATTATTTCAATTAGCGCTGAAATAACGAGTTAATTAAGCGATCAACAGACCGATTTGTTTTGTAATTATGTTTGTCTTTTAAGAAAATATGAAAAAGCACTCTCCTCAAATTGAATATCTTGGGGTTTGGGGCTATTCATCAGACAAAACAAGCAACTTAGACACTCAATCTTGAACTGTGTGGGAATTTATGATGAGCATTTTGGACATTTTCAAGCATTTTAGTGACGGGAAAGCACTGTTAGAATTGATAAACATATCGGAGAGACACAGTTGCCTGAAAGTGAGGACAACTACAGTTTATACTTCATTATCATCATCACTTACATCTGTCTTTTTCTTGCAGTAGCTTCATTTATCACTAATTTCTGGTACTTTTATGCTCGGAACAGGGCGAAACACTGATGAACATCTGCAGATCAAGTTGTAAAAACAGTGCAACACATTCCGTTATCTTCTTGTAAAATGAGTCATACATGAATGAAAGTCGCTATTCATTACTTTTATGAAGAACTGATCAATATCTTGATGCACAGAATGGCTTTGTTTACATTTTCACTGGAAATCGACTTACATCAATCTGTAGGAACGGCCCCTGCAGTTGTATTTGCTTTATTGCTTTACTGTTGATGTTTTTCAGCTAGTATGTTTGATGGGCTGAGGCTCATCACCCAGAAAATCAAGGAGAATTTCAAATATGTTGTGAAAGGGTCATATTCCAACCCAAAGCATGACATTTTCCTGAGCCTCAATAGGAAGCGTTGGCACTTAAACCCAACCAAACAGAAATGCATAAAAAAACTTAATGAAAAAACAAGAATAACGGTTCCAAACAGGGCAAAAAATCCCATCTCCGTGGTCAAAATCTTGTGTCAGACTTGTGCCTTGACTTCCTTTTGATCTTCCCAATGCGTACTTTGAAGCTTTGTAGCTTTGAAACTGGAAGCCTTTCCGACAGTCTTATCTTTCAGGGAGGAAAATGTGTTTCTTTCAGAACATAAATGGTAATGCACTGGAACTCAATGTTAGTGAGACAAGGTTGGACTACAATTACGGTGGCCCTGAGAGGTCAAAACGCTGCAAGCTGTGAGTAGGAGAAGAAAAATTCATCATCAGTTCAACAGCATGTGTAGCCATTAGCTAAAAAAGAAATAGGAAAGGTAAATTTAGAAAGAAATTAATGCCGATCACTGACGACACAACAAAACACATTTTTTCCAGAAGACATTTCTGACATTCTGACTGCAGGGCCCAGATGTTGCTGCAGATATTTACACAAAGTCTGTACCATGCCAAGCTACACTTTAATGATTCCAACTGTTTCTAAATTCTGCCGCTCAGCTGTTAAAAGGCAAGTCAGATAACACTTCACCTATAGCTGCTCCTCTGCATTGACTCCCAGTTACGTTTATACCTGATATGGAGGTTTTCTGATTTGTTTGTAGGTGCTTAAATAACTCCAGGCCTCTCTACTTCTCTGATCTTTTAACTCCACACCCTCCCACAACATCACTGAGGTCTGCAGATCTCCTGGTTTTCCTGAGGTCCAGATTAAAGCCTTTTGCAGAAGCTGCTCTTAAAATGTGGAACTCTTCGCCCCTTCACATGAGGACTTCACCAACACTGCACATTTTAAAAAAATAAATATATTAAAAAAACATGATTGATTGATTCGAATTTTGATGCTTGCTTTTACTTGAGCTGTTTTATAGTTGTTACTTTAATTGCACAGCACTTAGGTCGCTGCTTGTTGTTTATAAATGCATCTCTAAATAAATTGATTTGAGCCGCAACCATGGCAGCAACTCGTGTCCAATCAGAGATCTCTGGAAATGTGTTTCTCTGTGCAACTTGCTGTGTTTCTATATTTGCATCACATTTTGTATAATTAATGTTTTAATGTTATTGTTTTTCATATATGTACACTGTGTCATGACTTTGCTGCACTGATGAAGATGTTTCTTTGACTTGTTTGTGTCTTGTCTGTGTCTATGAAGTGCAGCCAGTGTTGTGCAAGTCACCCTGTATATCAATGAATATAGCAAAAACTGTTAACGTAAATAAAAACAAATAGGGAAAAAGGAATGATATCCCCTTGACACACATCAACAAAGAGAACAAGTAAAACTGAAGGTGAACACAACTTTATATCTAGTGAATTTTAGTGTAACTATCAAACAAATCAGTGGTATGGAACAATATTGCTGCTGCTACAGATGAAGAGTCAGTCCAGGCCAGTGTTTGTAATTAAAGGATCGAGTCTGAAACCTACCAAACTGCGAGGTGGCACACTGCTCCCTCTGGCACCATAATCTTAACAATATCGTGTTGTGCGTGATGTGCCATTATTTTACAATCTACCAGTGTGTACATGTGTGAGATTAGAGGGAAGAATTTCTGTGAAGTTTCTTCTTATGTGGGTGATGCAACCTGATTTCAAAATCTGTTACAACTTTAAGCCTCCCCCAGTCCCGGCTGGGGGCCCGGCTGTGCTGCTTAACCAGGAGCTTCTGAAGATCTCACCTTCACACAGACTTAAACTCATCAGTATGTTTTTGTTCTTGATCTCAAGAAGGGAAAAAATAACGTCCATATTTTCAGGACAGCAGGCCCACATAGACAGAACTGTTGGCCATTGTTTTTGATAAGTGTCCACAAATCTAGAAAGAGATTTCAGTAATTGTAATTTTAAAATGTAGTTAAAGCTGCAAATGAGTGTATTTCAGTCTATGGCCTTTTTGATGGTGAGCTATCAAAACTGTTCACCAGGTGGCGCAATCACTGTGATTGTGTGTCAGCCTAGGTATGTTATCAGGGCCGGACTCTGATCACACACGTAAAGTTTGAGGCAGATTGGAGCATGTACAGGGTAGTTAGACAGCACTTCCTGTTTCATGGTGAATTGTTGGAATTCCCTAGCCGCCGTTTCCACACCCCAAAGGCTTTCGTGGAGCATTTTGATAACTTTTCATCACCCATGCCTGGTATACATCCTGGCCAAATTTCAGCTCTGTTGGGGTTACCCTGTTTGAGTTTATAGCTTTTGAAAAACTGCAAAAGTTGGTCCAAAATCATCCAAAATATGTCACATAATTCAAAATTGCCGACTTCCTGTTGGGTTTTAGATGCGTCATGACGAGTTACTTATGTCTCGAAATTTCATAGCTGTACGTGACATGTCCTGGTCATAGATTCATACATGGATGGATGGATGGACGGACGGACGGACGGACAGATAGACTTTACTGTCTGCCCCAAACGGTGACAGACATTCTTCTTTGACAGGCTCCAACAATAAAAATACTTCACACATAAATACACACTAAAAACACAAGCTCACAAAGTAGACGTCTGAAAGAAATATTGTAAGAAACAGCCATAAAAGTTCCATAAAAAATAAAAAAATTTTTACCGGTTCTGATGTGTGTGCAAATTTTCACGCATTTTCAAGTATTTTTAGGCCTTCAAAATTGCGATTCAAAAAACGGGAGGCAATAAAAAGTAGAAACCCATGGGTTTCAAGAGGGTCTTCGGACTATTCGGTGCTCGGACTCTAATTAGCTTCATTACTCAGCAGCTAAATTATCAGTAACGCAGTACAGTCACATTGTTTGCAGCTCTTAAACAAAGAAATGCACTTTGTCTAACTAACAAACCATCTTGTGCGATTCTCTTTCAGCTATCTCTGGACTGCACACAGAGATAAAACAGACAAACAGACAAGGATGTTTATTAGTCAGTTGAAATCTGCTAAAATTCTGCTAATTACCAAGCTCTGTTTCCACCAGCATGCTTTTGTGTAATAATCCGATTACGGGAGGCTTTTCTAATCCCCCGATGCAATAAATACAAACACACACTCACTGACCGGATACGTACAATCAAGTATTCACTCATCTAGACTGTAATTGTTTTGGCATTTCGTGGCTTAGGTTTAAGTTTTCTCTTTACAGCATTTAGGAGCAGCAAAGAAGAACATTTAAATGAGGACATTTGAGGTTCATGTCAGCGTTTCTGTACAATGCAGAACATTAACAGCAGTAAGCGCACATCCAAAGAAAAAAAACAGATTTTTGCTCTTTTTCTGAAGCCACAGGACAACCTCTCCCTGCCTCATCCCTCCAAACAGCAGCAGCAGCAGGATCAGACAGCAGTGTTGCCATGCAAGGCTGGAGCCGGAGTTGCCCCTGCTAATAGCTGCCGTGAGAATAAGGGAGGCAGAAAGAGCACAGACAGCTCATAAAGACGAAGGCTGATCTAAGGCAGGAGGGAAAGGGAGCGGAGCTGGGGGCCCAGCCAAGGTACAGGGATACCCCCATAAACCTGGACCGTAACTCCGGCTGACAGGAGCCACTGATGCCAGAGCAGGAAGGGGTTATAAAGATCTCACTGCTGCTGCCCAGGAGTCACATCAACTGCTACATTAGCCGATCGTACGGGTGGAGCTGTCGTTTCCTGTGTCAAATCTCCTTCTCAGCAAGCCATTTCTGTCTAGAACCAAACACCTAACTTCTCTGTTTCAAATACACCTTCTTCCAAATGAAACCACATTCCTGGCAATAACTGAAACAAGTCGATTTTAATTGGAAACAGGTTGGAATACAATGTAGCACAACATTAGACTGTAAGGATTCCATTACAGACTCCAAACTATCTAAATTGTAATGTTTGTACAGTGCCTCTCTAGATCAGGGGTGTCAAACATGCAGCCCGTGGGCCAAAATCGGCCCTCCAGAGGGTCCAATTGGGCCCTCAAAGTGCATTTTTGCACTAAAACAAAGGAAACATTTGGAGTTGTGGTTATTTATAGGTTATTATGCTGTGATTTTACTGGTCCGGATCACTGGAGATCAAACTGAATGCAGCCCCTGAACTAAAATGAGTTTGACAGCCCTGTTCTAGACATTCATCACAATGTCAGGGAAAATAGTGGAATCTCTTTCCTGTTTCTGGGTATTTAAATGTTTTATAGGAACTTGGGTTTCTCAAGAATGCATGTCACTTAGATTAAGATTAAAAGAAACCTGAGTAAAGAAATCGATCTTGCAGTGTGATGCACAGAATAACCAAGGAGCTGATTGCTATTGGCTTTAGAAAAAGAGGAGGCAAAGGCACACACCCCTGGTCACATCAGGAGAGCTGAGGCAGAGCAGGTGAACAGTTTGAGGTTCCTGGAAATCACACTAACGAAAGCTCCGAAACAACTGTAATTCTAAAGGAAAGTTAAGAAAGCTAGATTCCCAATGCCAAGTTCTTGTTTATTTTTACAGGAGCAGTAGAAATCCCCAACTGGTAACATCCAGTCAGAAAGCCTCTGCAGGAGGTGATTAAAACAGCCCAGAACATTGTTGGTACGGTGAGACGAGGTGTCTGCACAGAGCCCAAAAATACTCAAAAACAAAACCCGCCCCAGTCTCAACCTGTCTGCCAAACAATGCAGAACGACTCACAGCTGTTTCTTTCTTCAGGATGTAAAACTACTAATTCATCCTCCTCAGCTCAAAGTAAAAATTATTTTACTTCCATTACTTGATTATTTAGTCTTTAAATAATTTGTCAGGGCTTTTTTTGTGAGCAGTGTCTGTAATGTTTTCTTGCCTAATGATAATTAAACTAAATCTTGGATCATTACAGTACTTGAAAGAAATTGGTTTTGATTTAGATGTGTTGCAATATTCTGACATCATCGCACTTAATTTCATTTGCAGTAAGAAAATAAGACCGTCAGGCACAAGTGCATACATACAAACTTCCAGTTTTGGCCATTTATAATAATACTCCATCCTTTGTTCAATACAAAACTTTGACATATAATGCAGTCTTTGTACACTGAGGTAACTTCTGCAGAAGATGCTCCCCACATGGCGGGACCTGATCAGTCTGTTTACAATAAATACGAATTGTTCCAAGAGTATCTGAGAAACAAGAAGATGTGTGTGTTACAGGAATAAGAAATATGAGGCCAGGTCTACTAGAGCAGGGGTGTCAAACATGCGGCCTACGGGCCAAAAGTGGTCCTCCAGAGGCTCCATTCCGGCCCTCAAAGTGTAAAAATTACAGAGAAGACATTAACTGCAGATTGTAAACTAGTAAAAGTCTGAATTTAAAATCATTTCTAGACCATGACAAGTAGTTTTGATCATAAAGTAAAATACTAGATTTTTCTTTTGTCATTTGTGTCTCATTTTTGTAATATTTTGTCTTGTTTCTGTTGCTTTTTGTCTGATTTTGATGTCTCATTTTTATCATTTTGTGCTTCGCTATATTCATGGTTTTTTGTCTTGTTTTTGTCATTTTGTGTTTCCTTTTTGTCTCACTTGTGTTGTTTCTATTTTTGGCCGTTTTGTTTCTCGCTTTAGTCATTTTTTTCTTGTTTTTGGCGTTTGTCCATTTTTTATCATTTTGTAACTTTTTTGTCTAATTTTTTGTCTCTTTTTGTTTTGTTTCATGTCGTTTGTCTCATATTTTGTCATTTTCTTGTCTTCTTTTGTCCTTTCGTGTCTCTTTTTTGTCATTTTGTGTGTCATTTTTGTAATATTTAGGCTTGGTGTTTTTTTTGTCTTTTTGTCCGACTTTTGACATTTTGCTCATGTTTTTGTCATTTTGCTTCTCACTTTTGTTATTTTTTGTCTCATTTGTGTCAGTTGAGTAACTTTTTGTCTCGTTTGTCCATTTTTTTGTTGTTTTGTAACTTTTTTGTCTCTTTTGTTTTGTTTCATTTCGTTTGTCTCATTTTTTGTCATTTTGTTTCTTGCTTTTGTCGTTTTGTGTCTCATTTTTGTAATATTTTGTCCTGCTTTTGTTGTTTTTTGTGTTTTTGTCTGACTTTTGTCATTTTGATCACAAAGATATGTGTGACTAATTGTTGTGTTCCTTTGTAGACACTCTGTGATCTGGAAGTTGTAATGTGGAAATGATAAACTGAGGCATAATGTTGTTGATATTGAACTTATTTTTCTTCATAAATTTCAGGTTGTTCATGATGTTTTGTAAAAAGACAATTCCTTCAATGTGAACATTTTCAGAATGTACTTTTTTGCACTAAAACAAAGGAAACATTTGGAGTTGTGGTTATTTATAGGTTATTATGCTGTGATTTTACTGGTCCGGTCCACTGGAGATCAAATTGGGCCGACTTCAGCCCCTGAACTACGATGAGTTTGACTCCCCTGATGTACTGAGTTGTTTTGCATTTCAAGGAGACTGAACTGCACTGACAGACTGCTGACTGGTTAAAAGAAAAGTGCAAGTTAAATGTCTGGAAGACAGGCTAAACTGTCCAGATAGGACGGTTTTTAGATAGTATATCTGCATGTTATGTGCCAAGTGTAATGTGTCTCAGTAAGAGCTCTCTCCAAGAGCATTACGTGACACTAAAACTTTGTACTGACAGCCAGACCAACGGAGATGTTCCAGCTACTTCAACACGGGGGAGATTCTGCTACTGAGCATTCCTTCCACCAACTTCTGAGCTAAAATCAGCTACACAATAGTCATCAGTGCATCTTTGGCTGAGTCTCTAACCAAAACTCCTCCAAATGTTTTCCTGTAATAGAAGCTTAAAAGGAGAGCGGCGTCCTCGTTTTCATTGCCGCTCTTTATTTTTGTGTGCTAATTGCTCCACTGATCAAGGCGCTTTTGTTCGAGAACTGCACGGTTTGGGTGAAAATAAAGGCTCGTGTTAAAAAACGGCAGCTTTGATGGAGCAACTGAATTAGACTAAAGCTCATTTAGCTGTGGCCTCCGTCACTTCTATGCAAAATCTTTAGAAACGTTCCGTTAGTAAAACCTGGCAAGCGGGTAGATGCAGTAATTCTATAAAAACAGAAAAACTCAAAGTGTTTTTGTGTCAGAAGCTGTTATTTAGAGATAATATTTCTGAAAGAGCTGTGTTGGTACAGTGAGATCGATGCATGTTTTCCTCCAGGCAGTGTCCACTCTGACTGGATGGTCTGAATGATTTTTGCCATCACAACCCGCGCAAGATCGATAATCACTCCTCCTCCCTCGCTCATCACCGCAGCTGCTGCTGAGATTATTTTTCACTCTTGATTATCAGGCGAGCTGCGGTCACCGCCGCTGGGTCGAGCTTAGGTTAATTGCACACTGGAAGGCAAGGTGATATTGAATGATTCTGTTTATACTTAGCGTATTTGCTAAACATGGGTTCCATTCAGTGGGAATGTTCAGTACCAACGTTAGAAATATTGTAGTTCAACAAATAGAGGACGTACAGGTCACAGATGTAAATAGATGTTTACATGCTTCTATGATGTCAAACAAGTGTCCATAAAAGGCTATAATTAACAAAAGCTTAACAATGGGGGAGCTGCCATGAGAATAGTAGGAAGATAGGAGTGCCTAATATTACCCCAACACACAAACACATAGCCAAGCTGAATGATAAAGCAAAATAGATTTTTTTTGATCGTTGTTTAACATTTGGTCAACCAAGAAGGTAATTATTCCACTGCAACATCTTCAAATAATTATAGGACAAAGATGAACACATCTGGGACATTTTTGTTGAGATATTGTCAGTGGTTTGAATAATTTTGGCCATATCTATTATTATGCAAATTAACTTTAGCCAACTCATATGTGGATTTGTGCATAGCAACAAGTAGACAAAAGATACACAGGAAGTATCAACACAATAGCGTTTACAAAGTAAGATTCTAAAAAAGACTGCTATTTTTCATGGGGTATGAATAATGTTTAGGACGACTATCTTACACTGTAGCTTAACTACTCAATTACAGGCTTACCTTACCATCATCTAAACCAGAATGTAAAAATGTAAATCACAAATTCACAGAGCTCCAAGCTTGTTTGGAAGTGACGGTTTAAATGATGCAGATCAGAGAAAGGCAACAGATCCTCACTTTTCTTACCTGGCATCCACATCTTCTTTGATATTTCATAGTAAGCTGTTTGCAAATTAAAGTGACTCAGCATTTGTAAAGCATTTCAGGAGGATCTCGTCTTTGTACACTGCTGGGCATTAGAGAAATGAAAGGCAATCATGGGAGAGAAAGAAGGACTGATATGCAGAACTTAATCAGGTAGCATCCCGGCAATGTAGTACCGCACCCCCATTTATCAGGGAGATTTGTGAGTGCAATAAGGATGGTGGAGATCGACTGAGATATTCTCTAGCTTCAAAAACATTGCATCCAACTACTTCTACACCAGGACTTGTTATCTATCTTTTAATTGACTCTTCTTTCCTGCTAAACCTCTAACTTCTTCAAACTCCACACCTCCAGCTTTCCATTGTTGAATCTGAAGTTGACAAAACAAAGTCAATTTGGCCTCTTTTCTCAGACTTCACGAAGCTCCCACCCTATCATTTGCCAATCACTGAGTCATTCACACATCCTTCGGTTCACACACAAACAGTGGCAGTGAGCCACGATGCAGAGGACGAGTATAATCATTGAGAGTCAGCGTCTTGCTCGCTAAAGACACTAGATCAGAGGAGCTGGAGATTAAACTCAGTGATTGGTAATTAGGTCAACCAATTTCCATGTGTAAAAACGGTGTGTCCATCTGAGTATACGTTATACCAGTAGTACAACAGAATTACGACTCAGTAACACGAGTGTTTTATAACCTCAGAGGTGTAAAATGAAAGGTGCGATGTTTACTTCTGCCATTCCTCTTGACCCCCTCAATTAAACAGCCTCTCTGCTTTACAAGCAAAGAAGAATTTTCTCCAGTTTTTACAATAAAACTGTGCATCCCAAAGTTGTCCACCTAAAATAATTTGCCAAATCCCAACTCCTCACTGTTCGCTGCTTCCAGATGAATCTTTATTAAATCTAAGTTCTCTTCCATGGTGTGTTGCCCTTAAGGCAGAATTCTCGATGAACTTTTATTTTGAAAAAGCCTTTCTTTTGAAGTTGTCTGTTGACAGTTGTCACTTCCTGTCCACTATTTTGATGTTTAGCATTTACATACGTGCATGCTATTCTTGGATGCACGGCTCTATTTTGTTGAACGCCACAGGGACGGGGGGAATCCGAATATTCCGATCTCAAAAGAAATACTTGGATACCACTGTAATTACTGAATATTTGGATATTCAGGTCCAGCCCTAGTATTTATGTTGTTTTATTCTGTTTTTGTTGCAGTTTTCACTCTGTTTGTAATGTGCATTAAGAGTCACAGCAAAGAAGTCAAGTTTGCTATGACTCATGATTCATTTTGCACACACGAGTTTAACAAGCTGCAGCTTTTGCCATCACCATTTTCTTTTCCATCAGAAGAATATGACTTACACTTGGGAGCCATAATGAAGGGCAAGAAGTTAGTGAATGTAGCACAATCCAAGGTGGCGTACAACCGAAGAATGTAAACAAAGCCGTCTTATAGCGCCGTGTGAGGACGTGTTCTTCGCCAACTAGTTCCACGTAACCAGTTCTGACGTAAAGACGAAACGCCGTAGGTCGAGGACGCCGTAAACCGAAGACCTCCTGTATATTCATAATAAAATGAACCCTCTGTGCAGTATTCTGAGCTGAAAATTGAAAGACATGCCCTGGGAACATGAGACTTTCACCAATTTGCTGGAAAAGGCACAATATGGGACCTTTTATGATCAACTGTAATGTAGTTCAGCTTCAAGGTCTCATGCATCACTTTCAATATTGTGAAATCCCCTTAAGACACAAATGCAGCTTGCTGGGATGACTTCTGGACCGCCTGCCCACATATCAATAACCCAACAGCACTGGGAAAAGTACACAGCAAACAATGTGAAACCACTGCACTTTCTGAACAAAGCGCCTCCAAATAATCCATAAGGTCAAGAGAAACCACTCCAAGAGGTGGGTAGGAGCATACTGAAGGATTCAATGACAACTTTTTAAAAAAAGGCCATTGTTCACTGTCACGCCTAAATGATACCTGCTTCTTCTCTCCACTTTAAATCAATACAAGAGCTTAAGAGAAAGCATTTCAAAAAACCCAGCAAAATGAAAAATCTTCACAGCAATTTCAGAACACTTCGCAAAGCCTCAATTCTCCTGGCTATCCCTGTCAAGGAGCTGTAGCTGCTCCCACTCTAAATCCACAAGTCAAGCTACGACGACTCCCTGATCACTGCAATGTGAGACCTTGTGAGTCACGGCTGATTCAATTGATCCCTTTCAGGAGAGTCAATCCTGCCTCAGTGAAGCCAACAAGGGCAGCTATTCCTGATTAATACCTCCGCTGGACGCGCCACAGCCGTCTAATTTACTGCCACTGAAATACAGAATGATCCCCTGCCCCTCTGAAGAAACATATCAGCGATGTCGAGCACTCACTTCACCGCTAACCCACACACACAGCCGGGAGAGGAAATGAGCTCCTTTCTTTCTCCGCGCACTTGATTGTTTCTCCGTTTTTTTGCTGTTATTTCCCTCTCGGTGTGATCTGTCTCTCTGCTTGAGAGTGTGTCAGATGATGTGCTGTGAAGTGAAAGGGAAGGGAGGGACTGCGACAAATTCTAATTCAGCCCCTGCAGCAGCGCAACACTCCGATCGATCTTTTAGCCGTCAGCTGCCTTATCTGTTGGATCACTTGTCTGAAGAGTCAAAAAAAAAAAGCTGTCTTGGCAACGGAGGATAATTAAGAGATTGGACAAGAAAAGAGATAAAAGAGGAGGTTTATGTCATCAGAGGAGGAGGGAGGGGTCTTGTTAGGGCAACAAAAAGTGTTGATATATACCTCATAGTGCATAAAGGTTTAAATCTGAATTTCTCCATCAGTATGGGAAATGGAAATGGAAGAATACATGCACTTAGCAGCACATTAGATTTGTTTATTCATCTGCTGCCATGTGGTTAAAAGCATTCGTTGACCTCATTATACAAGTGATTTAGTCCTATATTTGCCTTTATAACGACATTTTTTTTCTGCGAGCATAAATGAACAAATTGTTGTTTTCAAGACTGATTTGTTTTGAGGAACATAACTCGGACGCGTTGGCTATACTGAGCATGTCACATGACCATCAGTGGCGAGAACGTGAAGCAGAATGTGTATTTTTACAGCAGACATATGGCGTATTGTTGTTGTTGTGAGTCACAGGCAAGACAAGCAAGTCAGTGTTGTTTTGGGATTGTTGTCTTCAGTTTCTGGACCCAACACAGCGGTGTGAAATATCCACGTTTTTCAAAGAGTTTGTGAAATATGAAGAAGTTGACATCCATAGACTGCAGTAGTCTGTGCAATGGATAAAGTTACACAGAGACCGTCAGTTTGTGTTGGCGACCCCAAAATGAAAGTCTTTTTTGATACAAAGTAATTATTGCCTGTATAGCAGTAGTTGAATTTAAGAAAATGAAAACACTTTATGGCCCATTTCTGTGTAGAAGGACCATGCTTAATGATGCCAATGAAAGGTTGAGTACGTCTGTACAGGTGGTCCTCGACTTACGTCAGAGTTCCGTTCCTACAGGTCGATGTAAATCGATTTTCACCGTAAGCCGAAACTCCGGTGAAAATGTAAACAAAGCCGCTATTTGCATCATGATATCAATCAGTCCTTCATAAAAGTCATGAACACCAACAACTTTCATGCATGTATGAATCATTTTACTAGAAGATAACAGAATATTGTAATATTTGAAACATGCGCTGCACCACTAAAAGTAGGCATAATAGTATGTTTGAAAAAACAGGTGCATGTATAAATACTGGCATCAGTACTTGGCCAAAATTAGTTGGAAAATATTGGACTCCAGCAAAAATCCAATACTGCGCATCGCTTCTATCCCCATTTGTGTCCAGCAAAGTAGAAAACAGATGGATGCAGACGGATAAAGTCTCAGAGCAAACTCTTTTTAAGTGGAAGTAAATTAAGCTTGCAAAATGTTCAACTTTGGCGAACTTTGACACATGAATATGAGCCGCTGACCACATGCAAATCATCCCGACAGCGCTGACCTTTGAGGGAACAGAGTGACTACGGTAAAATTAGTCACAGTACATTTTTATCTCACCCCGCTCTGAGAGTACAGCACTGCTTTTTGTATTCCTGTGTCACAAAGCTTTTCACCATCACCACCAATATCACATACAAATTTCACTGGGCCCCATTCTGGTTTGACTGGGAGCTAACAGGGATGCATTTATGTAACAAAAGACATGCCAAGTGTAAATGGGCTGTTGTAAGATCCATAAGCCCTCCCAGATATCCTGTGAACTGCCCAAGATGAACTGTTACACCCCTACAGTACAGGCTTTCAGTGTGTCCCATCGACTAGAGCTGAAATCTGACAAAATAAAGACCTCCCCTCCTCCACCAAACCCAAGCAAAATCTCAGCGATGTGAGAAAAATGAAAGTGGACGTGACAAAAAAATTGCAGAGGACGCGACCTCTGTGTCCTCACTAGTAGTTATAGCTGGGAGACACATCACGGCACTACTATCAAGAAAATGACACTTTATGGAGGAAAACTCCAGAGACACGACTGAAAGCTTTACATCTCCAAGGAAGTGGGACAGAGTCACTCAAAGCAAATATGATGTTAATCGCAGGTTAAAACGGAGACCTTCCAGGCTGGGACTGGTTTAAACATCAGCGTTTCCACGACACGCACTTTATGCAAAACCACACACACCTCTTAATCTTTGCCTGACAGCTATGAGAAGGAGGCGGCGTCCCGGTGAGACGTGTAGACAGTAGATTGTCCAGCCGTGACCTCTCTGCTGAGTTTGTCTCACCCCGCTGATGTGAGGCAAGCTGACAGGCCGGCCCAGCGCAGGGCCACGGTGAGGCCACAGGAGCATTCTGGGAAGGGACAGGCTTCTTCCTGAGTCATTAAATAAAACCCTGTTCTTGATACCATTTACTGTCCCTTCTGTTTCCATGACCATTAACCATGGAAAACCAACTGTTGCAGAAAGATAACATCAGTTTTATTTTTTTAAATATTATTTTCTATTATATATGTGTGTGTGTGTGTATATATATATATATATATATATATATATATATATATATATATATATATATATATATATATATATATATATACATATATATTTTTTATTTTTTTTAATTTACTTTTTTGCTCATTTTTTAAATATATATTTGGGTGTATATAAGTATTACTAATAAACTATTATTTATATATATATATATATATATATTTAAAAAAGTTTTATGTTTTATTTATATTTTTTTCTTTATGTTCTGTAATTTTTTATTCATTTTTCTCTCTCTTTACATATATATATAAACACACATGTAAAACAAAGAAAATTCACGAAAGAAAATTACATATATATATATATGTATGTATGTATGTATGTATGTATTTGTTTTTTCACACATTTTCTTGTATATTTGGGTTTATATTATATACATATATATCTATATCTGTAGATCTATATCTATATCTATATAGCTATATCGATAGATCGATAGAGATATATAAATTTTTGGTGTATTTTATTTAATTGCTCTTTTTTCTATATTTGTGTCTTACAGGGTTAAATTTATTAGCTGCCTGCATTGTGGCATTCTGTCTGTAGCTTCATTGTTTACTGTCCACTTACTGACTATTTATGTTAAGTCCAAACTGTTCGACTGGTGAAACGTGGTAGATTCTGTACATATGTCACAGAGTGAACAGCAATCCATCATCCAAACCATGTCTACAAAACAAGACAACACTGATTTTTTTGTTTAGGAATGTCACCATGGAAGATGCATGGTAGGTGGTACCAAAACCAACTCAAATTCAGTCAAGTAAACCAATTGAATGAATGCCTTTTAACATCTTTTAGGAACTGGGACACCCGTATGTGACTTTTAAGATGTTTTTTCTCCTCACAACAAAAATCAGCCTCCAGCGATCACTGCAGTATTTTCATTGCCATAGAAAATAAGTAGTGCCACATTTTCAGAATTTTGGTATTGACTCTGCCGACTACAGGTTCAGTTTTGTGAAATCCATTTCCTTTTTTCATCAATGAATCACTTCCAAGACTTGCAAGGGGAGATTGAAATAAGAAGTATATGCACTGCACACATCTAGCCTCTCAGCAAGGTAACCAATTTCCCTCTGCTCTGTTGTGTGGAAAACTATTTGAAGCATGAAATCACAGGTCCTAATGGTATTATTGAGGAATGCTGCACTGTAACCGGTTGTGATTCTGCTTTTTGTGCACTTCTTGTATCTTTCGGTTCAAGTTTCCTCCATGACTTTGACCGGTGACCCTAAAAAAGGCAGCCGTCCAACAACATTCAGCTGATTAAGTCTTGCTTGCTCTACAGCCAAAAAGCCTGTATAACTATCTTTCCACGAACCCCAGATGACCGGCACACCCTTGTCCTTCACGCAGAAACATGACAGCCAACGCGTAAGACGAGGGCAGCGGCTTATGCTTCTTGAAGGTAGCAGCTCTGAATTATTCACGGGGCGAGCTTCAGAGATGCTTCTAAAATGCTCTGCAGAATTTTGGCTCCCCTATTGCGGCTTGACACGTTATGTAACTTTGTTTACAAGTGCAGAGCATTATGGTCTGTGGAGCCGCAGTGCAAGGAGACAAAGGTAACTCTTCAGATGGAATCTAGGTCAACAGGTGGGGAGCAGCAAAGTAATAAACCAAGGCCTGCAGCAAAGACTGATTAAAACAGCACACTGGCCATCCGCGAGGATTGTGCTTTTTATGTTTAAAGAATGGATAAATATTGTATAAAGAGCACTGAACATTCAGCTGAATAAAGTATATTTAGTCTCAACACGTATTACATTTTCTTCATTGTAACATTTATAGCGGTTGCTCCTCTGTGCGCTACGGCATTCATTTATTCAAGGGGGCTCTTTAAAAGCAAAAGCAAAAGCAGCCAGCATCCATCGAGTTAAATCATATTCAGGCTAAATGGAATTGAGGGGCTGGTTGGATCTTTTGACAAGAACTCTGCCTCAGACTAACTGACCTGAGTCAGACACACTCCATTAGCTAATTATATCCCTTTAAATGACAAATGCATAAGTCAGAGGGCAGCCGCCACATGAATACTAAGAAGATTTCACTATGTGGTTTTAAGCAGGGACGATAACGACATATAGCGAGAAGGGAGGAAAAACAAAGCGAAGGAAGAGGAAAGGCTTCCTGCTGCACCGACGAAATCAAGACCTAGCTGCTTCTCGAATGTGATTAGGCCGAGAGAATTCAGAATAAATGGAAATAATGAACAGCGGTGAGAATAGAGAGTGAGCTGAACAAAACTCAATCCTCTAATGCCCACTCACACCGAGGGAAACCCTTTGTTGTGTTCCTGTAGGATGGAATGATAAATCACTTTCAGTGTACTGTCACTGCTCGGAGGCTGAGGCATTTCAACCGTTTCTCCAGATGGACAAGGTCACTGGTAGAAACACCTTTACACCGGGATACAAGTGTTAACACAAAAACCTTGTCACTGCACTGTGTAAGAACATGTCAAAGCCATACTTCTTCTTCTCTTTCTTTATACTTGAGCGCGTCTTTGTATCTTACAAATGCCACCAGAAATTACAATTGCACTATACAGGAATTTCCCAAATTATTCAGGCAAATCTTTAGATGTCCTCACTCCATCACATTAAATCTGGAGAAAAAAGACGGTGGGTGGAAGCGAACAGTGTGAAATTGTTGGTTTATTTATGGTGGCACAAGCTATAGTGTTGTTCTAGCAAGTACAGGATGAGTGCATGATTTATCACCTCCTACAGCTACTGTACGTAGCAATGTATGGACGACAGAATTTTTCTGCTTCTTCTTATACAGTCAAAGAAAAAATTATTAGACCACCCTTGTTTTCTTCAATTTCTTGTTCATTTTAATGCCTGGTACCATTAAAGGTACATCACCTGAAGAATACAATGAACATGACAAAAATGCAGCTGATTCCATAATACTTTCTGTCCTATTTGACATGCTTCAGCTTCATTGTATTTCCAGGGTATATAAGCAGCACTGCACATGTAAAGGTCTAGAGTGGTTTCCTGCTGACATTCAAGCCGTTGTCAGCTCTCACATAACGCCTGAAACTAAAGAATTATGTGAAGCCACAAAGACAGCCATCTTGGCACTGCTGGAAATTGGTATGAGTGAGAGACAGGTAGTGAAAAAACTGAAGATCTCCAAGTCAGCCATTCATTACACCAAGAAAAAACAAGCCCAACATGGTTCTACCAAACTGCTAGCTGGTCAGGAAACATCTTTCTACCCACCAGATGACGTCACTCATCTGTCCCTGTCAGGAATCGTCCTCAGACCTCCAGGGACCTTAAAAATGAGTCGGCACTGTGGAGAAATGTCACTTGTTCAGTAAGGACAGTTGGAAAGCGACTTGTTGAAGCTGGTCTGAAGTCACACAGGGCAGGAAGAAGCCCTTCATCAAGGAAAGGCAGAGGAAAGCTGGTTACTCTTTGCTGGGATCACAAGGATTGGACTGTTGATGATTGGACTAAGGTTCTCTTCAGGGATGAATCCAGTTTTCAGTTGATGTCCACTCCAGCCAACTTACTGGTTAGGAGGAAGCCTGGAGAAGCTACAAACCAGACTGTCTGCCCCTACAGTAAAACATGGGGGTGGATCAGGGACCATCTGGGGTAGTTTCAGTCTGGGTGGAACAGGGCAAATGAACCAGGTCATGTACAGGACTACTCTAGAAAACAGTCTTCTTCCATCAGCTGGAAAACTCTTTCCTGCCTCCAATGACTGGATTTTCCAACAAGACAAGGTCAGTTAAAGCCTGGATGGAGAACCAGAACATTGGAACCATGCCTTGACTAAAACAGACAGAAAAGAAAACATGGAATCCTAAAAGCTGTTTTTGTCAGTACAATACCATAGCTTTTGATTTAAGAACTTAAGTGATTTTGGTTATTATTAATAAAACCATGAAAAATATCTGATATCAGCTCTGAAATTAAACTCTTAGTGGTACCAGGCATTAAAATGAACAAGAAATTGAAGAAAACAAGAGTGGCCTGACAATTTTTTGCCATGACTGTATATTCCCAAATGCACTCCAAGCTGCATATATACAGAACCCAGCACTACTTGATAGAAATGCAACATATGGTCTAAGCACAGTGTTTACATGTAGTAAATACAGTGAAAGAGGTGAATACTAATTGGAGGTTACCTGGAAACTGACTGAACTTTGTTATGAAGAGAAAACTGGTGTTAATGACTTCAATTCTTCAGCAAAAAAAGCAGGTGGGTGGTCTAAATGCAAATTACGTTTACTTTAAGTTTTGTTTATTTTCATCCATTTCCAAGTAGAGATAATAAGCTCAGCTGTGCAGTGTCGTGAGAAGGTGGCTGTACAGGCTATGCTGCACATGGCTGTAGTAAACAGAGCAGAAGAAGCTAGGAACAAATCTAGTAGTCTGCTGAACAACTTACAAACCTCAAATAAGAGGAAACCCTAAGAAATTTGGACATCTACAATAGATGTCTAATGTCTCCATAATGCGATACTTCAAAATGCGCATATAGATACGCTATGGAAACACATCTCATGTTGAAGCTGCCACATTTGTCACACATCCTGTGAACTTCGCTAATGTGTGGTCTAAAAAGAACATTGCGCTATTTTAGGAAACATATTTATTATGCGAATGTAGCGCAAAACAAGGTGGCATACAACCAGAGAATGTAAACAAAGCCGTCTTATAGCGCTGCTTGACGACGTATTCATCCACTCTGCTCGTCAACTAGTTCCACATAACCAGTTCTGACTTAATGATGAAACGCCGTAGGTCGAGGACGTCATAAACTGAGGACTCCCTGTATACAGTTTGTGGTTCTCATCTGTGATTGCAAAGATGATGAAATGATTCACATCATTTTCAAACGCTTTAAACCAATCAGTGACCCTTTTTGGCGTGTTGATGAAGGCATTGCGATCCTGGAAGAGACGGCTGCCATCACATTAGAAAGGTTTCAGAACAACTTCATATTGATTTGCAGTGACCCTTCCCTGCAAATCAATACAACCCTCGGGACAAGTGGACCCAAAATATGCCAGAAAAATGCCCACACAGCCTCACAGCAGATTCCCTCACTAGAGGCAGAATTCAAAGTTTTTTCTCTATGTCACCTGTCTGCTTGCTCAAGCTTTTCCAGGACTGACACAACTTACAGCAGCTGTCTACACCCACAGCGACTGGTTAACAATTCAACTCCCTAAAAAACACGAGGAAATACCAATTTCAAAGCAAACGTCAAGTGAGAAACCGCGCTGTCAGAAACAGGAAGTGGCTGATGTTATATGCATTCTGTTGTCGACAATATTTCAAATCTGTCAGTTCAGACGTAGTGAACAAAATGCAAATGTTTCTGCTTTCACTAGCCTCCATGCCAAGCAACAGGAGCAAGACTTACATTTAAACTGCTCAGGAAAGACTAACAGGAAGGAAAGTTCAAGGTTGTGAATCTGCGTCCTTCTCTTTTCATCAGCAGCAGAGTGGTGATTATGCTCTGATAGAGAGCCTCTTGCTATGATGAATAAGCCTCACTGCATTCATCATGCTAATTCCAACCGTCTGATGCTTGCTCACCTGTTGCAGGGCATGATGCCTGCTGGTTGGAGCCAGCAACCACAATTTACTTTCTGGCCCATCTGCTGGTGACAGGTAGACTGAAAAATTTACCATGCAAGCACATTTTTACTGCCCATTAAACAGCAACAGCACAATCCTCAGTATGCTGTTTGTTCTGCTGAAAACTTTTTTGTTGTGGAGTAAAATCCAAATTGCAGCTATTAGTAGTTTCAGACTTTTAGTTTTGCTACAGCAGTTTTGGTTGTTATTATTTTGGGTTTATTTCCTCGCGTCCTCACATCACAGTCTAGCAGTGGGTCACACAAGGTTCATATTATTGCTCCATCATGCGCTGCGCCAGTCACAGCACAGAAAACAGCGATTTCAGCCTGGCAGTATTTCCTAAAATAAATTACCACACAACTAGCCAGTGACCCCATTTTATTTTCAAGCCAAAGCCAATTTTCGCCTGTGTTTGGAACCCAGTGGGCAATAACTCCAACTGGCGGCCAACACTGTGTTGCTGCAGGATCAAAGCTACAAATCCCTCCTGGAAGACACTTAAAAGCAAATACAGGAAACACTGTAAGGGCAGCGTCCAAAACAGCTAATTCTGACTGGGAACGTGTAGCTGAAAGAGCTGGAGAATGAATGTTTGAAACAGATGCTACAACATCATTATTAACATAGTGGGCGGTACATGTTTGCTCCATGATCTCCCAATATTCTACTATGAGCCAGTGCTCAGTTTGAGAATAAATCCAGCAGTTTCCAGCTGAATCGTTTAAAAATGAAAAATCTGTACAAGTGGTCTAAAAACGCATTTAAAGGCTTCATACAAGACGTCATTCAAAAAGACTGATGTTACAGCTGATGGTAAATGTAGCAGACAAGGAAAAAAAGGCTCATTAGACATTGTGTTGCTTTACTCTGGTTAGTTTGTTAGTTTTCTCCTGTTGTCTAGTGTAGATTGGTATTCTTGTTATACCTCTCCAGTCCTTCAGGGGTCCCTCTTGAGTTCTCAGGTGGCCTGCTCTGTAGCCACACTTCCTGTAAATATTATATTTTGTAAATAAATCTTTTGTGTTTAAAATCTCTTAAGCAGTGTACAGATAATGGATGGATGGAAATTAAGCCTTACCAAAAACTGAATGTATCTTGGAAAAACCACTGCCAAATGTGATGTGAAGCACTGCTGTAGAGTCTTTGTAAAACAAATTAAAGACACTTTCTCCAAAACAGCAAAGAGCTGCCCATGCAATTAATGCAAAAAGGGTTTGCATCAAAGCTGACCTGCACAGCACTCGGAGCACTTAATGGTTTGGAAGTCTGAACTAAATCGCACAGCCGGCTGTTCCCAACTAATGCCAGCCTCCATCATTTTCTTTAAATGTGCGCCCCTGATTGCGGGGCAGTTTGAAGTCTCTGTGATTTGGACAGCAGAGGTGGTCTGACTTGGAGCAGGTAAGAGCAGGTCATGCACTGAAAGTTCAGTTAGATTGGACAAATTCAGCCGAGGTTTTAAGTTACTCATCTGATGCGCCATTTAGACGTAATACCTGTTCAAATTCTGTAAGATAAACATGACAGAAGATAAAAGACAAACTGTGACAAATGTGTGTCAAATTTAAATAGACAGAAGAAATGTAGATATAAAAAGTAGGGTTCGAAAGGCTGCAGCTGCTTTAAATAACGATTTAAAACAGGAACGAAAGCGGCATTGCTTCACCGAAGCATGGATTTGACATAACAAACCCCCTTAGAGTATCTCAGTTTTAAAAACAAAAAGGCCAACTAGCAGCAAAAACACCCCAGTAATGAGATATCACACTTTCCAAACAGTTAAAAGAACAAAACATAATCAAAGGAATAATCAGCTACATCCCAGTAATGAGATGTCACACACACCGAATTCTTAGGAGGAGAAAACAAGAGAAAAGATGCTCCCTCTACTTCCTCTAATCTGTTACACAACACACCAGCAAAATAACGTGTTTGCTTTGTATGCTGCCAAATTCAGAGCAATGAAATAAAGCCAGCACATCCACTGGCCATAATACAGTTGGAAAATGTACAGATTCCAATTTCACAACTTGTTAGCCAGCGGCAAATTGTTTTCATGCTTGGCAAGCGGCCCGAACCATTACACCGCAAGCAAAGTGGGGGAACACACTAAGCCCAATATTAGTGCAACACAAAAAGAGCTTACCTGTAGTGGACGGCGAAGAGATCCGGTCCAATAGCATGAAAAGAAAGAGAGAGATAATTATGTTAACGGGGATTATCCAGCTGAGAATACATACAGATTGCTTCAGTTCACATCACAGCTGGAATTCTGGATCTTTCTGCTAATCGATGCTGAAAACGTTGCATAAAATCCAAAGCTTTTAACTTATATTTTAAGGATGTCTCATTTTAACGCATTCAGCTAAATTCGCTCAGGGATGTTCCAAGTGCTCGGCACACAAACGGCCTGGAGGTAATTATCTATTCAATGATATCATGAGCATTAGTGTCTGATGGATGCCTCCGTTTTCTATTTAGGGCCCCTTGAGGAAACTATTACTGTTCGTAATCTGTACAAAGACGATGCCCAAACCGTGCCAATGAATTATTCCACCCTTCTAATTTCGGTGTTAATGATTTTTAAAAAGATGCTTGTAGGACAATTCCAAGAGTTTCCAGAGGCAATCCATTTTTAGTACACGCTGGGTTTATTCTGCTGTGGCAACAAACTAGCTCGAATTTTAGAAATGCTCGGGTCATACTGAGGTCAATCCTCCCCAACCAGGAGAAAAACTTAAATTATTACTTGCATTTTTTTCAGATTTTGTTTTGGGTGTTCAAGCTGTCATCAGCAAATAATGATAACTCTAAGACTGGGTAACATTGGTCACCATTTTCGAAAAATGTATTGTTTGGCATAATTTCTGTGTTTGGTTAAAATACAGATAACAATTTGTAAAGTCACAGAAAAAATTTACTAATTTGGATGTTAAAAAAAAGACAGGTCAGACTGTACATGATGACCACATCATAAATCTGCATTTTCACCAATGGTTCTTTTACGATGCTTGATCATGAAATTACAATATTTTTACTGGACATAAATCTGCATAAAATATTGTTATTTTAAGAAATATTTGCTGTTGTTTGAAAGAACAATTCTGTATATTATGTATTTTAAAATGGTATTTTTAAATAAAACAGCTATTAGCTGTAAAATTACAGTTTTACTGTATTGTGAGTAAAAAAAAAAAATTTTCTTAGAGATATTTGACATTATTTTAACCATTTTTAATTTAGTATTTTATTGTATACTACATTATATGATATAATATTATAGTATATTATTAAATTATATGATCTTTTTATTTTTTATTTTATTTGTATTTTTTATTATTATGTTTTTTAATTTTATTTATTCTACAACTAAGCTTAGCAGGGAGGCTCAGTAGGGGCCTAAAGCTGGTATTTTTTCACCCTGGGGCCTGTTTTATGCTCAATTTATTTAACTATTTGTCATTGTTATTTATTAGGTGGTTTAATAGTTCCCTGACTTTAACTAGAAAATCTCCAAAACATGCAGTCATCCAACTCTAGTTGTGTTTTAACGTTTCTGAAAGTAGAAATACATAAGTGGTAAAAAAAATTGCTACAGCCTTGAAAACAGCAAATGCTACTTCAAATAATTTTTTAACCGCTTTTAGCACATATAGTGAGTCAATTCAATGGTAATATGGTGCATTTCCGCATGTTTCAAGAGATTGGAACCAATTTTGAGGCTCTTTAAACAAGGCAGAATGGGCGACCAACTGTCAATAGGCTTCATTCAATAATAAGTGCAGAATTGTGGCTCTACAGTGAAGTTGACATATCTGAAGTAGTAGAGGGGGAAAAAATAACTTATTTTATTATGACGTACATAGTCTTGTGGCTAAAATGAATTACTGGCCGCCCTTAGATGTCCAAGGCTATACATAGGACTGTATGGAAGAAGTCGCACAGGGAGCAATCATTCCTCCATCAACTCCTCCTTATATAACTCACCACCCACTGCAGTAAAAGTAAGCCTGAGTGTCAATCAAATGGTCAAATGATGTGGAGGAGTGGAGGAGAAAATGTGCTACAGACAAAGGCACGCCGTCGAGGTTCATTAACACTCCTGGTACTGGCACCGTTTGAGTAAAATCATTATCATGAAGCATAAAATGACAAGAAAAAAAATCACACCACATAAAAAGGACAGGAACTTTTAAGTAGCAGCCTTACAACGTAGCTTCACAGGTGGTACGCCAATTTGCGGTATGTGTTAGCTTTTAATTACGTCTGAAAAGCACCAGTTTAGCACTCCTAAAGTCACATGAAGGAGCTAAGGTTTAGAAGGGGCAAACAGTTTTAGTTCTATCCGGAGTGGTTCAGGCCTCAGAAGATGTTCTACCTCGACCTGAAGAACAGCAGGGTTCATAAATGAAAGATCATCAAATCAAAACAAACCTTGAATAAAACTCACATCAAAAACTGCGAGCTTGATGGTTATGAATTTTAATGTTTTTCGCAGGAACTCTCACAAAATTCTTTTACTTTTAATTAGTTACTAATTTGCATTGCCAAATTAGTTTAAAAAAAAAATGCTAAGTATATGAACAGATACTGAACAGTCAGTCTGTACATTCAGTCTGAACATGTCCCTGCTGAATTTTCCAATTAGTTTCTCAAGTTCATCAATTCTACGAACATGGCTTTTAAGAGAAGCTGACATCTGAGACGTATTCACTAGCGCTTGCACGCCCAGGATGTCAGCAGCAAATATTTTCTTGACTAATCCGTATTTTTTCACTCAGGAAACTGACATAAAGTGTTGATTTCATGTTTACCAGTCTGGTAATGGAAATTATTCTTGACATCCATAAATGAATAATGAATAAACATGAAAACAAATCACTTGAGCTATAAGTTGGTGATTAAGATCAGATTTATCAAACTTAACAACTATATTATTGAGCAGTGAAAAGGCTTGAAAACATCCTGCGATTATTTAATTCCAATTGAAAGGCTGCAATCGGTAGATGGCTTTCTGGGACGAAGTAAATCAATGCAATTCTTTTACTTCACCGACCGAAAGCTAACTGACATCGTGACAGTGATGACCTTGGTGTAAACAGAGAGCCAAGCCAAAGGACTACATGATAGAAAAGCATAAGCAGGATTCAATACAAATATATCTCTTAAAAAAACAAACTTGAGTTGTTGTTAGTTTAAATAATATCTGACCGACTAGCTCTACCGTCTTCCTAGTTTGCCAGCATGTTTGTTCGCCAACAAGGCCATGTTTTCAGTAATCATTTAGTCCCACATTGTGTAGAATGGTCTGACTGCACCTCTTCATCATTCTGCTATGAGAGAAAAAGGCCGCTGGCTTGTTTACTTTTCTCTAAACCAGTCGTCTTATTTGGTGCTACAACCACAAGGCGGTAACTGAGTTCATGCAGAATTGTGATGGGGTATTGTTTTGGTGGAACACTGGCATGCAGGGAGGTGAGCACCGCCAAGAGCACATCAATAAAATGTTTTTTTTTCCACCAAAATGAATAAAACAAGCAAGCATGCCTAAAAACACAATTCAAATCTTCAGCAGAGCTCTCAGTGTGTAGGTTGCTGCTGAGAGGTTGTTGTTGTTGTTGTTTCCCAGAGCAAAAAGGGGATTTTGAAAAGGGTTTCATGCAGAAAGCAGAAGGGGAGGAGAAATCTGTGGAAAACTACACAAAGGAAATGGCGGGTTTGTACTCAAAGCATCCATCTGATGAGTCAGACCAGTGATCAGTTAAGTTTCTCAGGGTTCTGGTGAAACACAACAGATGCCTTTAAAGGACAATGTCTTATGTTAAATAGTGGATCTGTAGTAGGGAGTAAGATTGCATGGCAATCTTTTTGACTAAAATTATGGTCGAAGACCTGAATCAGATTTAGTTGAATTCACTTGATCAGCTGCACATATGACTACCTGAACACAAAGCTGATTAGTTCACCTCAAGGCTAAAGGCTTCACTCATACATCTCGGCATCCTGAAAGACTTACTGAATCGCAACTTTCAATCCAATACCACAATGTATCCTTTCATTTTTATGCAGATGAAACACAGATATACCTTCCGCTGAGATCTGCTGATCCAGGAGGCCGAGCTGCTGTTTTTAACTGTCTCAGTGTCATTAACCATTGGATGGCTCAGAACTGTCTTCAACTAAACAAATCTAAATCTAAAGTACTACTTTCTAACCCTCCAAACCTACACAACAGTCTCACCGCCAACAACCTTGGTCCAGTATCCACCAATGTGAAGCTCGTTGCCAGAAACTTTGACATTTCATTTGACCCAAATAAGAACCATCTCTAATATAAAGCTGATGCTTTCACACCCAGACCTGGAACTATTGTCCATACACTCGTCTTCTCCCATCTTGATTATTGTAACTCCCTTTTTTCTGGCATAAATCTCCTCTGTCGCCTCCAACTTGTCCAACAGCTCGGCTTCTTGCCGATTTTAATCGACGACATCACATCACACCCATCTCGGCTTCTCTCCATTGTCTCTCTGTTGGTTTCAGAATTGATTTTAAGATTATACTGATCACTTTTAAAGCTCACCAGGGTCTCACCCAAGCTACATTTCCAGTCTGTTGACCCCTTATGAGCCTGCTGGCAGCCTTAGATCCTCAGGTGGATCCCTTCTGGTCATTCCAAAGTCGAGGCTTAAATCTAAAGGTGACCGAGCTTTCTCCATTATTATAAATTAACATACATATAAATTACACCTTAAGGATATGTAGTCTGTCCAATGAATGTCCGCCTAATTGTATCATAACCAATTATGACTTTGCTTAGCTCAGGCAGAGCAGAAAAGTTTGGACTCCGCTATTATTTATTTAATGGTTCAATCTGTACTATTCCACTAAAAAACAGATCACAATCCAAACTAAGATCATCCATGATATAAGATCACTCAGCCAAGGATGCAACAGAGAACTTTACAGTCCTCAGATTCCTACAAGAATACCCTTCATTTATACAATCAGGGACTTCATTAGAATTGAGAGTCTTTAAAAGAGTCTGTCGTCCACTTCCTGTCAACACTTACTGTAAATAACACAAAGGATACTTTAAAAACGGTTGTCCAGACACATTCTACAGCATTGTCAAATGTTTGACCATCAGATGAACTACCTCAGACGAAACTCCCAAAGAGATGTCTGTCCGTTCACCTCTGTGATATTCATCAGCATTGAATTTTAATGAGTAATTTGACTGAGAAGGGTAAGGAAAGTGTATTGCTTCAGGAAAAAAAAATAGAAAAACTCCACAGAGGTGTCAGATCGTCCATGTGAAGCTCAGAATTTCTTGGTGCTGCAGCGTCGATGTGAACAGACCTTAACCTGGATGTCAGACTGTCAGACTGAAGCACATAGAAAATCCCTCCCGCTATGTTTCCCTGTCCAATTATCTCGCTGAAAAAAAATGACATTTACTCGACTCCCGACGGATGCAGAAAGTACCCAAAGAGACAGGCCTGAGAGGAGACTTGAATAATAAGTACAAATGGAAACAGCGAGGAAACGCCTTAATGAATCAGCTGAAGGTCAAATATTTGCTTGTAGGAAATGTGCTTGGGGAGGTCAGCGGAGCCGTGTGCAGTTAGGAATCAGAAGGTTATACCTGTCCAGAGAGCTTGTCCTATCTTAACTGAGTCGTTGAGGTGTAAAATACTCTGTTCTTTCCGGTGCATAATAGAAAGCGAAACTAAAGAGAAAGTGGAAGGACAAAATGACAGAAACGTCGGTTGCTTTGATGTTTCCACGCCATTTGCCGTAGATAGTACCTTTGAACTGCCAGGAGAGAATATATTTAACAGCTTTTGGGCCAGAACTACTTCGGTGCAAAAGTAAGATGTGTGCGAAGAGTTTTCTGAATGAGATTAGACTTTTTAACATCACGGTACTGTGTGCTGAGTCAGGATCGTCGGAGTGAAATTCTAAAACAATAAAGAAAAAGAACCAAGAGATGTATGATTCATGATTCTCTAGACTCATGATTCTTGGCCTTTACTTTTAGTATTCATCCCTTTTACGGTGTAATATCTCCCTTTGGAGGTTTGGACTGAACATTTGTTCACAGAATGTTGTAAAAGTAAGAGATACAAGTGATAAAGCTGGGGTCCAGAATCAGACTTAGATTAAGTGGTGTAAAAATGACTCAGACTAGGTATGTATAATTTGAACAATTTCTGCAACCAGCAGTCAAATCAACCAACAATAGAATAATCATTTGGGTTGACAGGTTTCATAGTTGACATTTTTGCTGTTTTCAGGCCTAAAATCAACATGGCCGCCTATAACCAAACCCCACATGGCATTTTTACAGAAAGATTCTTCTAAATATTACATATATAAATGAGTAAAATTGAAATTGAAAGTTATTTATAAAGATATTGTAGTAAACCTGTTGACATGCAATAAATCCATACTTGACTCACATACTACTTTATATTAAATAACTCAGAAAGCCTTGGAGTCTGGCCAGTCTTTACTTCAGGAGGAAATGGCATCATATGGAGCAGGTCATGTGATCTGGAATTAACACACTTCCTTGACACAAAATGACAAATACGAGACAGGAAACGACAAAACCGAGACACAAAATGACAAAAACGAGACACCGAATGACAAAACCGAGACACAAAATGACAAAAACAAGACACAAAATGACAAAAATGACAGGAAATGACAAAACCAAGACACTAAATGACAAAACTGAGACAAAAAACGACAAAAATGAGACAGAAAACGACAAAACCAAGACAGAAAATGCCAAAATGCTGACAAGCGCAAAGCTCCGAAGGGACATATTACACTGTAATAGGGATGAAAGCTAAAAATAAAGGTCAAGTGTCATAAGCCTGGAGAATCATTTTATCACAGTTCTTTTTTCTTTTTCTTTTATTATTTTTGGGTGACTTTTAGAATTTCACTCCAGCGATACTGACTCAGCACACAGTACTGTGATGTTAAAGTCTAATCTCATTCAGAAAACTCGAGGATTACTTTTGAACCGAAGCATTTCTGCCCAAAAAGCTGTTAAATATATTCTCTTCTGGCAGTTCAAAGGTATTATCTACTGCAAACTATGTGGAAACATCAAAGTGGCAGACATTTTGTCCTTCCACTTTCTCTTTGGCTCATTTCTCTCATCTTCTGCCTGATCAGTTAATTGATTGAATCATTAACGCCAATTAATCAAACAACTATCCATCAATAGCTTTCCCAACTCTCACTGTAGTTTAAGTTAGAAGAAAGCAAGAAAACTGAGTTCTTGCCTATTGTTCTGGTGCACAGCTAAAGAGTTGCTTTAAGTGTTTCTGGATATTTTTTATTATTAACTCCTGGAAAATGTTATTTCACTGTATCTGCTTTTATTTTGTAGTTGAAATGACAAGCTGTCATTTGACTGCCACACACTTGGCTGCTACTCTTGGAGATATCAAATTCAAAAGATGCAAGTCAGCACACAAACCTTTTGATGTTTGACATTCTGAGTTTATTTATTTTGTCTCTTATGTGCCTAAAGAAGTACAGATCCACAGGAAGCCATTCAAGTGGCACTTCTATTTTTCAGCTTTGTTGTTTCACTATATGGGAACGTCAACTCTATCTTCTCGAAATTACATTCATATACGTGCAAAAGCAAACATACTCCTATTTAGGAAATATAACTAATTAAAGCTGCAAGCAACAATTAACAGGTCCTTGCATCCTTGCTGGTCAGCAAATCCAAGCATGTTCACCAGTGCTGCGACTGAGAGTGTGTTTCGGCCTATGGATGTGGTGAGGGCTGGATTCTGATTACACATGTAAAGTTTCTGGCAGATTGAAGCATATACAGGCCAGTTACACAGTATTTCCTGTGTCATGGCGAAACGTTGAAATTCTGGGAGAAACCATTTCCACACCCTCAGATTTTTTGTGGAGCATTTTGATAGTTTTTGATCACTCTTGCCTGGTGTATATCCTGGCCAAATTTGAACTCTGTCGGAATTAGCCTGTTTGAGTTTAAAGCTTTCGAAAATGTGCATATTTGTCCAAAATCATCCAAAACATGACACAGAATTCAAAATGGCTGACTTCCTCTTGTGTTTTAGGTATGGTTGTCAAATACAGTTTTGTGCATCTTGACAAGTTACATATGTGTACCAAATTATGTGTATGTGACATATATTGGCCGCAGTTCCTGTTTGAAATTTTCCAGGTGGCGCTATTGAGCCATTTTGGGTTACACCTATGCAATTCCAATTATAGGCCTTACGTGTGTGCAAATTTGTATGCATTTTCACGAATAATCATTCCTTGCATTACAATAGAGTCTTCGCACCATTCGGTGCTCCGACCTTAATTAATATCAATTAATTTTCAGGCAAAAATCCAATATATTCTTCAAGCAACTAAAGCACTTCTTCCACTCAAAAATTTTTAGTAAGTATTCAGTATTTTGTTCTTATATATATATATATATATGATGTGTATGTAGTTTCTAGGCAACAGTGTTGGTTTAAGTTTAGCTCCTTATTGTACTTTATATACTCTCCACACCATGTCAAAGATCTTGACCTTGCATTGAGCAGACGACAGAACAGTCTCAGTGCTGTTCATGTTTTCTACAGGAGATGGAGTTCGCTGAGTGTTGTGGTATAAAAGTAATTCAAATACGCATTTAGGCTAGAGTTATTAAATTGGTCTTACAATGACATCTTTGTTTAAAAAAAAAAAAAAAAAAAATTAACTAAAAATTAAACTTAATAGTTACTTCTGCTGAATATTTCTACATATGAGGCAGATGAATACTGCTGGCTGGTGGCTGAGGTAACATTAAAGCTGCACTGATTTCCTGCTTTTGGATGCTTTTCATGTCAATGTAACATCCAGAGGATGAATCTGCCCTGGGAGCTTTATCTCTCTCCCAGTTATCTCCCCTCCAGTCATTTCCCTCCTCTCTCCTTGGTGACTGTTAAACAGAGCCAAAAATGTAAAAAAACATGACTGTAAATTGTGATAAACTACGACTGTGAGCCAAAACACAATGCCGAATTTGTCATCCTTGTGATTAAAACCCAGGGCTCCTGCAAGTCTGCTGCCCCACGGAGTGAGATAAGCAGCAGCATGGCGTACAGAGAAACCTCCACTGTACTGTAGGTAGCATGTCTGTGGATCCCCCTGTGGCGTTCTCTGTGCAGTTGTGTCTTTTTTCAACACCCAAAGAATGACAGCCCGACCTTACCGAACCCTATGAGCTGACAAAATGATTTATACTTGCTGCTGATGAGCGAATTTGGCAGGTTTCTCCCAACTGTGTAAATACCTTCAGACAACCTCCCCTCTTCAGCCGAGTGTTCGTTGGAACAGTAACAAAGCCAACAGCTTTCTGTTTGAATCAGGGCATCGATACGATACGAGGATGTAACCACGGAGCAGTTTATCCCATTTATGCTGATCAGCAGCGGTGGAGCTGAGAGGTGATGTTCTCTCTGCGTTTAGATGCCTTTAATGGGTCAGTGCACTCAGAGTACAAAAACTTTGAGCAGTGAGTGAGGTTGGAACGTCAGGAAGAAGAAACTGAATGTAAGAGGAAGGGTTTTGTGAAGCTGCTAGAAATTTGCTCTGAGAGTTCTGCCTCAGAGGTGATTGGAATTTGTCTAACAGCCCTAAAAAAAATTGAATTTATAAGATTCAGCAATAATTTATGCTTATTTGTTTCTATCACTTTTCATTTGGACAGCTTTCTAAAGAGACAGTAGACATTTATATGAAAACTATCCAGTTTCTTTCCAGTTTCTTCTCTTAAATCAATTGGGATAGACTCCAGCCCCTTCATGACCCTATTGAGCATTCAGCGGTGTATAGATACTGGATGGATGGACCTTCGGGTTTTTAATCAAAAAGTATGTAACACGTTAATCCACCATGAAAATCATTATTAGTTCTAACAATAGATCTCTAAAGCAAAGCAGTGTCTATTTGCAGCCTCCTGTCACAGGCTGAAGTTGGGAACACTTTGCTATGTTGTGCTGCAGAGTTCTATTTTTCTGCTGTCTTGTCCTGCTGTTAATTGCATCCCCTGAGAATTATCTTGCAAAGCCAGGAAAATGAGAAAGGTAAGTGAAAAAAATACAAATGGGAAATCTGTATTAAGGGTAATAGAGAAGATATGCACTAGAGGTAAATAAGAAAATCTGTATTCTGGTTATTTAGTTCAACTCAAGAGGAAGCGTATCTGTTTTGAAAGAATGACTGTTATTACTGGAAAATACCAACAACAATCGAAACCCCCTGTGTGCCACCACTTTCATCCTGATAAAATATAAAGCCCCGTGGGGTATAAACATTCCCACCACAACTAACTACTGGGAGCACGACACGCACATCCAACCTGAGGCCATGCTACCGGAGCCAGGGCTGCTGTAATTGAGCTTGTTAGCTCGAGTTCAGTAGAGATAAAGGACCGCTGCCTCGGTATGAGGTCGGCCGTGACATCATGGATGCAAGATCCTGAACATTTGTGTCTTTTGAACCGGTCTCACGCTTCACTGAGCCCTGACTGAGAATCAGGCTGATCGGCTTTCAAGTTAGAGAACAGAGACAGCAGAGAGAACCTAATCAAGTTCAAAAATTTCAATTTCAACGCCACAAGCGTCAGACTGGTCACTGTCTGGACTGTGAAGTAAGAATTAGACTCACATACAGGAAATTAGTATGGGATTTTGAGCTATGAGTTTTTTTGCAACTGTGTTACAAAAAGCGGGACATGTGATCTGGAATTAACAACACTTCCTTGAGAGGCGTTTTTGTAATGGGTAACTTAGTTGAAAGCGGTTTCTGAGACACAAAATGACAAAAATGAGACACAAAACAACAAAACCGAAACAGTAAACGACAAAACCGAGACACGAAATGGCAAAAATGAGACACAAAATGACAAAATCGAGACATGAAACGACAAAACCGAGACACAAAATGACAAAAACGAGACAGAAAAAGACAAAACCAACACACAAAACATGGAGCAGGTCATGTGATCTGGATCTGTGATCAACACACTTCATTGAGAGGTGTTTTCATAATGGGGAACTTAGTTGAAAGTGATACAATCTGTTATTTTCCATATAAACTTTGATATATTGCCAAAAAAAGAAATATCTGTCATGATTATCTCAACTTAATAAAAAGAACACAATCAAAGCTATTTCTGAATCAGCTCATTTTATTATTGTTTAGCTAATTAGAAGATGGTTGTTATTAAACTGGGATGGTTATTTAGTTGACATTTTAGTGATATCCAGTCATTTTCTATTAATAAGTGATTGTTTCCATAATAAATAATTCTGGAATTTGTAAAGACGTGATCACAATGAACATAAAGAACATTAGCTTTTTATTTATTTTTAATAAAAATGTATGCAAGACATATCCCATGGACTTCAAAAGTTCCTCAATTGTATTTTGACCCTACAACATCCTCTATGTCTGTGTAGATGCTAATACTATACAATGGAAATGAATTCCCTTTTGCTGTACTTCTTAAAAAGACTGGTCCATGCATATTAATTCATTTAACGGTAGACTAATGCCACCATTCCTCTAGCTGACACTAACACACAGAAGAGGCCACATACAGAAAGGTTTTATTGTCCTCAGATGGTTGTTTTGCACAGAGTAGAGGGTTGTCAGACCTCGTACAGTTTTCTGGACAGTCTCTGAAATCATTTCAGATGTACTATTTATTGTCTAGTAGAAATATTTGTCTTGTCAATGCCACTGAAACCACAAAGCCCCCCACGTTACAAATCCCAATTTAACCCCCTGCACATATCCGATCTGAAACTCTGATTGTGTCTGTGTTCGGCTCAGAAGCCCTTCAGCTGTGTGTTGTTTCAGCGGACACGTGCAATTGCTGCCGGAGGTAGTAATGTCACACTCGCTCACATGGGACATTGATCACGGACAGCTTGTGCACCAACCCTCGCTGGGTCAATGATACAGTCCACATAATGTCTGTGAGGAGGGGATGATTACCAGCGCGTCTGTCACTATTTCATCCAGACGTGCCATTATCTGCTTATCGACTCTCCATTAGAATTTAGCCTCAACATTTCAGTTTAGCAAAGTTACACCAAAGTGTGACACCAAGCGCTGCATCAGTTTTGCAGTAGTGCACTAGTTTCCCTGCTATTTTCAAGTGTTGATGTCACATGACTTGATTGCTGAGTTTCTCCACAGCCTGACTAGTTTCCACAAATTCACAGGTATGTTAAATTCACATGTTTTATAGACAATCCCATCTGCTCTCCTCCAGACTGATTCATGCAAATGTTCTGATTGCACCACTCAGTAAACAGTCTTGAAATGAAATCTGAAGCATAGACCTTCTTTAATTCAAAGTCGTGCACAGACCTTTTGCATATGGTAAAATTCAATCAGTGCCGGGGCATGAATGTCTCAATGTAAATAAAGCAGTGGTGTTACAGAAAAAGTCTATGCTAAACCAAACAAGCTTTTGCACGAATCCATCGTGTAAATGGTGCTACAGGAAAAGTTAGGGGATCCCCAAAGTCCCAAAGATGAACATAAATGTCCTTCCAAATTTATGGGAATCCGTACAGTAGCTGTTAGGATATTTCAGAGTGGAGAGCAAATCAATCACACCTATTTTAATGTTTCTGAAATTCTTTTGATTGGTTTATAAAGCTCTTAATGGTCTTGGTCCTATGCAAATTTGCTTTTATCCTGTGGCCTATGGCATTTTAAATACACCAAAACTCAGAACAAATACCCACAGCGAGGCATCCTTTAGTTTTTATGACCAAAACAGCCTTTCTGAAGACCTGAGGGCAGCAGCGAATGTGGATATTTTTAAAAAGCAAACTCAAGGTCTGCCTTTTTAATGTTTTTTTCTATTTGTCCTGTAAAGCACTTACACTCTATCTGTACAAAAGGCGCTGTACAGATAAAGTCTGATTGACTGATTGACTCAACGTGGATGACCAGACCAATAAACACACCGACATCGCCATCCATTTGTCTTGTCCCCTAAAAAAAAACAAACAGTCTTATACAACTAAACTGCATTATCAGTTACATTTTGAGGGTTGCATAGTTTCTCCCAGATTGTCTATTGCAAATGTATAAACAGATCTTTTCCATTTATTGTATTCTTTTTGCTAAAGGACACAAATATGAAGAAAATTAAAGCCGCAAGCATCCTTGCAGCTTGGCTATCCCACGCATGTCCACCAGGTGGCATTGCAACTAAGAGGCTATATCGGCCTATGGATGTGATTATGGCCGGACTCTCATCACACATGTAAAGTTTCAGGCAGACTGGCGCATGTACAGGCTAGTTATACAGCACTTCCTGTTTGATGGCAAATCATCCAAAATGGCCGCATTCCACTGGTCGCCATATCTACACCCTCTGATTTTTGTGGAGCATTTTGATAACTTTTGATCACCTATGACAGGTGTACATCCTGGACAAATTTCAGCTCTCTCAGAGTTACCCTATTTGAGTTTATAGCTTTTTTAAAAATGTCCTAAAATGACACAAAATTGTCCAAAATATGAATAATAATTCAAAATGGCCAACTTCCTGTTGGGTTTTGGGTATTGGTGCAAGAGGCTTTTTTGTGTGTCCTGACGAGTTACATATGCGTGCCAAATTTCGTAGCTGTAGGTGAAACGTAGTTCAGGGGCTGAATTTTTATAATATTCCAGGGGGCGCTAATATATCTCATTGTTCGCCGGTACTGGAGTGTGTGCAAACTTTCATGCGTTTTCTGGTATTTTTAGCGCATCTAACCTTACATTCCGCTAGGTTTACGACGTGGTGCTCAGACCCCAATGAAAAAGTTCCTGAGCATAAAGGAATAAGATCAAAGACGAAAAAAGAACATAACAAAAGACCAAACAAAAAGTGGATTGCATACTACAGCTGCTCAAACGTTCGATGACCTCTGCCACCAAAAATCTATTGAAGATGAAAAGAAAAATCTCTGCAAAGACTGAAATACCAACAACCAAAGAAGCAAAGGTCTCCAAATGCTCCTCCGTCTAACCTCCTAGATTTATCGTGAAGTGTGTCATTCCATCGTCCATCAGTCCCTTTCAACTTCTTCCAAAAAGTACAGGTCAACTGCCAGATGACCCCCATCAAGGCCGCACAAAGCCAAAGCAAGGAAGTGCACAAAATATATTGCCCCTGACCCCACTCGCCAAGACAAAAACTATCCTGAGGAGAAACCGAAGTGGCTCGTTCCGTCCGGCACCACCCACCATCTCAACATCCTCTTCCCTCGGGGCGTCTGCATGCTCAGTCAGCCATCCTAATAAGTGAGAACTGGCTAAGAAACCATCCCCAGTGGGCGTCTTGCACCGTCTACTCCTGCGTTATATGGGCTGTGAGATCCTTTGTCCTTGTGCTGTTTGTATCAGTAAGTGCTGTCTCACTTCATTACAATGCAGCTGCATCTACCCTCGAATCTCACCGAGATAAATCTGCAGTGCACGCGGCGTTATGAAAGAGACGAGCTGCAAACACGGAGGGCTCTGCTCAACATCTCAGATTTGGCCTGATGTGTGTTTTTCATTTTATTTGCGACTGCAAAGAGTATTTATGATCTTGGAAAGTTGACAGGCTGCAAATGACCTATTTACAGCTACTGAGCGACTTGTGTGAACTCATTTGGTGTGGATTTATCCGATTAAAGGTACCCACCGAGCATACTGTGTGTTGCAGGGTGAATAAACACTTTGAATCCATTTCCTTCCTCATAAAATTGCAAAGGCGACTTTTGTTCTCATTGACTGCCTTTTTATGACGCCCAGATACATTTCTTGGACCATTACTTCCACCAACTGTAGTTTAGTATAAGTATGTAAGTAAGTATCCCTTCATGCATTTGATAGCGCAACATAAAAATAAGTCCACTCAGGGCACGTTTAATGGAGCTAGGTTAAACAGATTTTTGGATCAATCACTTTTGTTTGGTAGTAAATGCTGAATTTTCTTCAAACACCAGGTGACAGGTCAAAAGATTATGGTGCTTTCAAATAGTTATTCTAAAGTAGATCAGCTTTTGTCATTTAAAATCTTTTAAACACAAAAATATCAAAAAAAACTTACAAAAATACACATCTAATGTAAAAAAAAAAACACATAAATGTGAATAACCATAAATTTTCCATTTTATTTAACATATTTCCTTTTTTTTTTTTAAAGTAGCTGACACTGGTAAATTCATGTTTAATATTCTACAGATATCTCTACAATTAGAATTAGTGGCAATTGGCAGGAAAACAAATATTGGTTCTGTAATTTTACATAAAGTTGTGCAAATACTTTAATCAAAAATTAAAAAGCCAAAAAATACACATATCATAAAAAATTAAGACAAAAAAAATGTGTTTTATGTAAAAATACAGTATTTTTATGAGAGTTATTTTACAACATTTTCCTGCACTGGTTGCCCAAATACCGTTTTAACCGTGGTTTTTACAGTGTGTTTATAGGCATAATGTTTTAAAGTAAACATTTCAAATAACCTCTTAAAATTATGTGTTTGAGCAAGATTCTGTTTATGTTCAAAACTTTCTGCACATTCAATACATGGTTTGGTATACTAAACTGAAGAGGCATTGTTGCATCTGTGAGTAAACACAACAGCAGTTTTTCAAAATAAAAGTTGAGGCTACATCCCCTTGAAATCTATAGAATGATCCAGTGTCAAAGCTTAAAATTCTTTTGATTCATGCCTTTTGTTCAGTAAATGTGTCATATCTGTGCTGAATGTTATGTGTATGCGGTGGTCGGTGTTGGGCACGCAACTTTTAAGAAGTAATTAGTTATAGTTACTAGTTACTTCTCCCAAAAGTGAGTTAGTAACTGAATCACTCCACTATAATAGTCACTAGTTACCAGGGAAAGTAACTGTAACTCCTGTGGCTGAGAGCCAAGATGGATGACAAGAGCTTCAATGAGTAGCTTAAGTTTAGAATGCGCCCCATTTAATTGTCGGTAACAACGTTGTAATGATGGAAATAGTAGTTAGACTACCCGTAACTGAAAAAAATAACGCCGTTAGTAACACCATTTATTTTAACGGCGTTATTCCGATCACTGGCTGTTGCTCAGTTATGGCTGGACGTTGTCTCTAACTTCTACTTTGTGGTTACTGGTATTTCAAATGTTGAAGTAATGTAGACGACAGCTGGCTATGTGATCCATCTGGAGTGGAACTGACATGAATATTAACAGTCTATGTGGACCCACTCAGTGTGGATCTTCAGCTGATTCTGGTTATCTGGTGGTTAATCTAGAGACTGCACGTTCCAAAGAGATACGGTGAAAAGAGCCTGAGCTCTGTTCATGATAGCTGATGAGATATCATCTGAAGCCACACAAGTGAGCAGTGTGTGTGGTTTCTAATGTTTTCAGTGTGTCCTTGCAGTTAGCTAATGCTAGCTAGCCAGCTGTCTGCACACATCAAGCTAATGTCTTGTGAATACAAATAGAGAAAATGAATTAGTGGACTGACTTTCAGTTTCTGCACTGTCTGTGCTCAAAGTGATCATTAAAGATGTATGTACTTTGTGGAAGCATCTCACACTGACAGATTATTAACAGCTGCAGCCTATGGGACAGCATTTATCACTAAAATATGCATGGTTATTTTACTATGCTTTGGGGATTCTTATTTAATATATTTGTACATGTATACTTAAAAAAATGTGGATGTGTCATGATGTAGTGTTATTGCATTTTCCTAACAGAAGCTGGTTTCATTGATCATATCCATTACCGTCTTAATATTTGTTACTATTTCTTTTATCCAACATGATGTACAGGTGCATAAACCTCAGAAAAAAAGTCTGCCAGAAAGGGGGCTACATGGAGACTATGTTTTGTTGTAAAGAACTTCCTCCAGGAGGCTGCTAAGTGGAAGTAGTAAGCATCTGCTGTCATCTGACCAAATCGTTTAGCCGTCCAAGCTAGTAAACACAAATCTTTGATCAGACGGGATTGGTACTACCTGCAGAACTAGTGATATGTAATAATTACAGAGATCATCTAGGACAGGGGTGTCAAACATGTGGCCCGCGGGCCAAAAGCGGCCCTCCAGAGGGTCCAATCCGGCCCTCAAAGTGTAAAAATTACAGACAAGACATTAACTGCAGATTGTAAATTAGTAAAACTATTAATTTAAAATCATTTCTAGACCATGACAAGTTGTTCTGATCATAAAGTAAAATACTAGATTGTTCATTGTTCTTCTGTCATTTTGTGTCTAATTTTTGTAATATTTTGTCTTGTTTTTGTTTTTTGTCTGACCTTTGTTGTTTGTCTCATGTTTTTGTCGTTTTGTTTCTCGTTTTTGTCATTTTGTTTCTTGTTTTTGTCTTATTGCGTTTCCTTTTTGTCGCGCTTGTGTTTTTTCTCTTATTTTTGTCATTTTGTATTTGCTTTAGTCAATGTTTTGTGTCGTTTTGTGGGGGTTTTTTTGTCTCGCTTGTGTTGTTAGTCTACTTTTTTGTTGTTTTGTTTCTCGCTTTTGTCATTTTTGGTCTTGTTTGTGTCATGTGTGCAATTTCTTGCCTCGTTTTGGTCGTTTGTCCATTTTTTTGTTGCTTTGTAACTTTTTCTTTGTTTTGTTACGTGTTTTGTCTCATTTTTTGTCGTTTTGTGTCTCGTTTTTGTCATTTTGCGTCTCCTTTTTGTAGGATTTTTGTCTTGCTTTAGTTGTTCTGTCTTTTTTTTTGTCTGACTTTTGTCGTTTTGATCATAAAGTAAGATACTATATCATTCAGTTCCAGATACCTGTGACTAAAAGTTTTGCTCCTTTGTTGAAACACTGGAAGTTGTAATGTGTAAATGATAAACTGAGGCAGAATATTGCAGAAATTGAACTTGTTTTTCTTAAGAAAATTCAGGTTGTTCATAATGTTTTATAAAAAGGTAATTCCTTAAACGTGAACAAATTTCAGAATGTACTTTTTGCACTAAAACAAAGGAAACATTTGGAGTTGTGGTTATTTATAGGTTATTATGCTGTGATTTTACTGGTGTGACCCACTGGAGATCAAATTGGGCTGAATGTGGAACTGAACTGGCCTCCAAACACAGAGGTCCTGTAATAATATAATTGATTGAGGATGCCTTAGCACTTATAAATAAAGCTTTGGAGCATTTTGGGAGAAAATTCAGGAGGTTCATGACACCACACGGCATTGAGACTCATCAACTGAAAGTTCAAATCCATCAGGAGAGCTGAATTTAAATTTCAAAAGATGATTAGATCGATAAAATACACGGCAGCTTGCAGCCAGCAATATTCTACGGTGTTTCAACAGAATAAACACTTATTATGTGACGACCTAGTAATATCATATCCGCTGAAAATGTCAGCAAATTCCAGTAAAACACAGATCTTGAATACGCCACAAAAAACACAGACGTGGGCGAGTAATTTCCAAATCACACCAGGTCCCCAGGTAATACTAGTCCTGTGCGAATAAGACTTTAGTCACGGTCTTGGTTTGACGTGACTGATTTAATAATTTGTTTTTAACTGTTCTTCCAATTTTAATTTTCCCCATCATTGTGAGGATTAGTAATTGTGATCATATAATGTCATCAAATAGTCAATTAATCACCTGCTTAGCTAAAACAGACAGGTCTAAGCACATCTTATGTTACTATTATAGAGTTCCTAGATGTTTTTCTACTTACTCATTCAATCAGCCACTTTCCCTTAAAGCTTAATAATCTTAATATTATGTATAATTAACGTAAAGACATTTCTAATAATGCTAGCTACAGGCCAACCTCCTTTACTACAGAACACAGTGAGAAACCTTGTAGCTGTGCTGTTTTTTTATTACCTCGAGTGTAAAGTTCTTCTGCTAATCAAGCAATGATTTGGCATCTTTGCCCATTAAGCTTTAACCTATTTAGCTATTTTTGATGAAGTTATTTTTTTCCTCAGGAGCAGCTGTGCCTCCAAGACATTAGTTTCACTTAATGAGTCCTTCACCTACATACCTCTGATTCATGAACAAAACAATTAATATTCATAAAGTGTTCATAAATAGAGACTTGATACCAAGTGTTCTCTGCACGCGCCGCACTAACCTCATAATTACCCATAATTCATCACTCCTGCGACTCATTTGATCATGACGGCTGATCTTGTGTTGCAGGGTGTATGCTCCGTTGGTAATAAGTGTGCTGTGACTGTATCTGTTCTGCCACATTAATCGCAGAATCTACAGGGCTGTTTTTGTGCCAGTGTGGGGTTGCATTAAGGGGAAATCAATTTTGAGTTACACTGTGTTTGGAAATAAGCCCAGACGAAGTTCCTATGTTCAAGTTTAATTGCATGATGTAATGGTGAGCGATGAGAAGGGCTCGGTAGGACAGAGGAGAGGTTTGTGCATGACTGCGATCTTTGTGAGGACCCATATTTTTGATCTTCAGTTTTTCTCCAATGGTTTGTTTGAGGGTTAAAATATGATTTCAGCTGCTAGCAGAGAATTAGACAAGAAGATTAATACCACTCTCACGTCTGTACTGTAAATATGATGCTACAACCATCAGCTGGGTAGCTTAGCTTAAAAAAAAGATTTTACAAGGGTTTAGTGGCGTCTTCAGCATCCAGATCTGTCTCCACTTACTATACAGTCACTACTTGAACTGAATGTCCAAACTGTCCATTATCAATCCAATGCATTGCATGTTAGAGATGCTTGCTCGTTGAGTTTTGCTCTATATTATATCGTAAAGTCTTCATCTCACTATGTGTAGTGCTTGTAGATGAATTATCGTGAGAATTGGCACCTTATAAATACAACTGTATTGAATTAAAAGATGGGCTCCTCGACTTAAGTCAGAGTTCCGTTCCTACAGTGTGATGTAAGTCGATTTTCGCTGTAAGTCGAAACTCTGGTGAAAATGTAAACAAAGCCGTTATGTGCATCACAATATTGATCAGTCTACATATTTGTACAACTACAGTCACGAAAACAGTCATTAGTTGACACTGAAACACAACTCGGGAGGACAATACCAACAAAAATGTAAACAAAGTCGCAACGTGCATTGCAATATCAATCAGTTTATGTGTACATCTACAGCTATAATGAAGTTAGCGAATGTAGCATAATCCAATGTGGCAGTACATGTAAACAAAGCTGTCTTATGACTACTTTACTTAGAGTATTCATCCGTTCTGCCCGCCGCGTGATGACGTGTTCGTCCGCTCCACTCGCCAACTAGTTCCAATGAACCGGTTCCGACGCAACGACAAAACATCGTACATTAAACCGAGGACTGGCCCGTAATCAGTTCCAACATAACGGTGAAACGACATAAGTCGAGGACGCCGTAAACCGAGGACATCCTGTATGTTTTTATTCCGCTTTTATAGCCCTAACACAAGTGAATTCCAAAATATTATACACATAACCAGGCAGCCTGTTTCCAGTCAATATGGGAAGCTAACCTTAAGCATGACAGCAAGTAAGTGTATTAACGGTTTCATTAAGGTTAGAATCGGGGTCAGGTTATGGTGGAGAGAGTTGGTGTTTGGCATCTAGCTGTGACGAATAAGGTAAGAGATGGAGTCTGGGGAATGCATTGTGTCAGCGTATTTGTGTGTGTACACAGTGTAACACACAGGAGGTTGTTTAGAGTTTCTGGTGAGTTTAAATCCCCAATTTGACCACAGGGATTAAACCTGTCCCAGTCTGAGGTGTGACGGTCTATCCTCTAAAGCAGAGTGACAGATAATGACAAATGATAACAGACACCTCCATTTAGGGAAGCAATAATGGAATCAAGCATTTAACCGTAATTAATGCAATTTTGTATGGTTATATTAGAAAAAGCAAAAGAACAGTTTTTTATTAGCTGTGTTTTTATTTTTTCCTCCTATCTCTAAACGCAGTTGGGAAAGTTTTTATCTGCAAAGCTACAGCCCAAAAAAAATCCTTTGAAAGTAGTAATTCGGCTGAGATGAAAATGAAGGCAGTAGAAGAGGACACTGTGCCAGCTCCGCCACCTCGTTGCGGTGCAGAAGTTTGGAAGACTCTGGTGAGGGAAATGAGTCTTTCTGATGTCATCCGTGACCCGGGTCATCTCTAAACCCAGAGCAGAGCTGTAATGGCCTCCTCCACAGCCGCTGCGCTGTGGCCAGGAGGACTGGCTGCAGCTCAAATTAAGGAGCCCTAACAGGCCCATAAATTTCAAGGGAATCTGCTGCAAATGGTATAAAAAGGGGACAGAGAGACAAAGAGTAGCAGGAAAGTTTCATCCTCATGGAGTCATAAATGCGCTTTCCAAGGCCAATTCACTGCTGTGCTCTCCATAAACCCAAATTAGATTAAGATTATTCTCTTAAAATACAATACAAAAAAAAATATAAAATCTCAACAGTGATGAACAATGTACATCTATCACAGCAGCAGATTTATGAGGCTTCACTCAGTCCTCCTTTTAAAATTAAATAAATGGCAGTTTCATATCCTCACAACCCCAACCAACTATGACTATACTCCCACACTCAGTAATGAAGGCAATATTCCCATAATTGCCCTGAAAGTTGGTTTGGTCACTATGGCAACATGATCAAATGTGCTGTAGACCAAGTCAGTAGAAAAGACTTTCAACAAATAGTTGTGTTAACAAATGTACCTGTATACATGTACTGTATTGTCAAACAATGCAATTCTCTTCCATTATATTAGTGACTGTTGGACTTCTTTAGTGCTCCATCTTTTCTTATTTATAAGTCAGATATATTTTCTTGCTTCATTGTGTTTTCTTTGACTCTTATGGATCTGCAGGCCTTGACTTTTTTGAATACACGCAGACATAACTGAACAGAAAAGCTCTACCAAATACTAACAGAGAGCAACATTAAAAACCCACCTAATGGCACCCAACTCTGCAACCACTGACTCTGACTTTTACTCTTTTTATTGCATTGCCCACATCTTCTCTTTCTAATTTAAATACCCTTCAGGTGTAGCATATAACAGACATGACTTCAAAAGGAGGAGTCGATATTGCAAAACTCTTGAATTCTGCGTTCCATGGCCTCATTGGTTCCTTGTAAACTATCAAGGGATAATTTGCCCTTTGCTAAGACAAGCGAACAGGGAATTATATTAGTCTAGATGGGCTAGAATAAAAGCATGAATAATCATCTCCATCTTAGTCTGAAGTATAATAGGCCAGAGTCGGGCAATGTTCCTCAGATGCTTGACATGCTGGAGCTAGGTCAGCGCCTGGTCAAAACATCTTTTAACTGAGGATTTAACAGATGAAGAAACTAGATAAAGGCCTCCTCCAGTCAAAAGAGACTGGGCATCATTTGCATAGGGCATAAGACTAAAAGGCCCTTAAGAGCTGAGTTCCTCTTTCCTTTACTGACATTCTAAAGCTGTATCACCATATTTCCTGTGTATATCTACTGTGCTCTACAAATAAAACGCAAAAAGGGCCAAAAAAAAATCATTTAAAAAGTTGATATTTCCAAGGGGGCGCATGACTATAAGAGAGGACCCAGGACAGAACCCTGGAGAACACCACAGATCTGAGGTAGAGATAAGCAGGCATGATAAAGATAATGTGAAAGGTACAGTATCATAAACTGATGATTAGTCTGATCAATGTTGAGATTATTTATAAAGATCATTCACTGATTTGTGCTGATGTACCAATCTTTGATCAAAATAAGACTTAAGGTTTTTCTTCGCCTGAAGTCAGTGCATCTCCTAGAGAAAAAGTACAAATAAAACTGTACCAAAAACACCTCACTTGTGTCACATCTACTTATCAATAACTCCAGCAAAAATGTAAACACAGCTGTGACGTGCATCATGGTATTGATCAGCACCAACCCCATTCTCTACAGAAACAATGCATTTTAGAACTACAGGGAATCATTCCTCTTCGACATCAGTTTGATTTTTCCACCATGCTTGACATTGATTTGCTGCAAGACCCTGAACAAACACACTCAAACAATAAGCCCCCGCAGTAAATGCCCCTCAGGTTATATAATGTTGGTCGCTGTGCGATTGGAGCCTGTCAATCGTTCTCCCGCTGTTTCAGGAACCATTTACTCGGCTACCAAAGTGTGAGGGGTTAACGCGACTGGAAATGTATGTGATCCCTCAGCGCTGGGAGAGCGTGACAAAAACCCAGCGTGGCAATTCTGCTCGTGTGTGAACCGCTACAAGCACACGAGGAAACGCTTCTGCAGGGCTGTGTTTATGCGCAGCTCGAGGTCGATACTTTGCTGGGTCAGCTGAGTTTGTCTACGTGTCGCGGTTGAGCAGCGTCTTCCTGAATGAACGGCATTGAGCTGCTGAGGTTTATAGCCGTCCTGCAGATTTAAGGTTATGGCCTATCGATCTCTAAAGACCGTATTTTGTTTGGCTCTGAATTAATGTGCGAGCGTATTGACGATATGCATACCAAAGTGATTTTAATTCAACATGTGGAAATAAGCCTGCTCCTACAAGCACGAGAAATGTTATTCAAGAATCGTTTCAGTCAAAAACAACCTCAACAGACAGAAAACTAAACTTTCATTTCGCTTCAATTTTAATATCTTTTGCTGTTTTGCTGCCAAGTGATTGAGCAGCTCTCAGTGTGAGCCAGTACAAGTTTGGGAACTGTCAGTCTCTTAGATGTTTCTTTACTTCTAGACACAAGTAATCAAATCAAATGTTGAAGCTTAATAAGCCCAGACCTAATTAAAAAGTCATCAGGAGCTGCAAATTGTCTGCTGTTGACGTTAAGTTGACAGAAGATACCTGATTCAGTGGAAAACAATGACAAAATGACAAAATGCTGTGTTTGAGACGATCATTACCTTGACGTCGCGTGAATTTAGCTTTCGAACACGAAACTGTAGAACACAATTCATCAACATTTCATTAAATCAAATCTTCAAAGCAGAAGTGTGAAACATGCGGCCCGAAGGCCAAAACCGGCCCTCCAGCGGGTCCAATCCGGTCCATGGGATGACTTTATAAAGTGTAAAAATTACAGAGAAGATATTAACTGCAGATTATAAATTAGTAAAACTATAAATTTAAAATAATTTCTAGACCATGACAAGTTGTTTTGATCATAAAGTAAAATAGTAGATTGTTCTTTTGTGACTGTGTGTTTCATTTTTGTAATGTTTTCTCTTTTTGTTTTTTGTCTTTTTTTTTGTCTGACCTTTATCACTTGAATCACGTTTTTGTTATTTTATTTCTCGTTTTTGTCGTTTTGTGTTTCCTTTTGGTCTCGCTTGTGTTTTTTGCCTCATTTTTGTCATTTTGTTTCATGCTTTTGTCCTTTTTTGTCTCGTATGTCCATTTTTGGTCACTTTTGTTGTTTTGTGTCTCATTTTTGTAATATTTTGTCTTCTTTTTGTTGTTTTTTGTCTTTTTAAAAGTAAAATACTATATCGTTTAGTTCCAGATACATGTGACTAAATGTTTTGTTGCTTTGTAGACACTGTGATCTGGAAGTTGTAATGTGTAAATGATGAACTGAGGCATAGTGTTGTTGAAACTGAATTTATTTTTCTTAAGAAATTTCGCGTTGTTCATAGTGTTTTGTAAAAAGATAATTCCTTAAATGTGAACATTTTCAGAATGTACTTTTTTTGCACTAAAACAAAAGAAAAATTTGGAGTTGTGGTTATTTATAGGTTATTATGCTGTGATTTTACTGGTCCGGTCCACTGGAGATCCAGCTGGGATGTATGTGGCCCCTGAACTAAAATGAGTTTGAGACTGCTGCTTTAAAGGAAAAGCATTTCTTTGTGATTTGATCCTTTTCTCTTTACAGAAAGCCAGATTGACAACGGCGTTGTTTTCTGGTTCCCAGGTTAACTGCAGATCTGTAACAAAACTGACCCTTCTCTGTCGGCATAATTGCTTTGCTTCTTTGTCACACGGGGTCCGTTGTGAGGGTAATAGTTTCATTACAGCTCGCTCCGCCCTGCACCTCGGCGCTCCCATTCAACTGGGTCATGTTGCTCGATTTGTCCATCCAGATATGTTGCTGCTGCGGCATCACTTTCGTTTTGTTTTGTTTTTCCTTGTGAGAGGCCATAGAGCAATAGCAGGTTTTAATTAGTAAGAATACAGTAAACATATGACTCTAAATCTCAGAGGAAGCATGATAAGAAAGCATGATTCTTTCTTTAAAACTGATCGCTATTACTGTATGAATGATGCAACACTTAGCCAACAGTATGTGACAAAGGCCCTACTCTCTAATGATACTTGGAGAAAATGTGGTTATATAGCAAAGGTTGGTTCACTGAATCGATATATCAGTTACTGGCAACAGGCCACAGCCCATTTTTATTGATGGGGAGGGATTTTTGGGTGATTTGTCTTTTTTTTTGTTACTTTGACGCTTTCCCTCCTTGGGAATTTAACTGGGTAAATAATAAACCTGTAAAGCGCAATTCAAAGCAGGAACTAAATGGAGTTGGGTCACATTATGCACATTCTGGCTGCACTGATTTCTGACCTTCACAAAACATGGCAGTGAATAAACGACAATAAGATATCATGAGTGGTAAATTACATTTGAGAACTAAATTAAATGCATGTGCCTCCTGATTCCACCTGCTGGTTCATTCAACTGCACGGTTTGCAAGTCTCTTTAAAGAGCCAAGATTATACACATTTACAGGTTTATAATTGTATTTTTGGGGGGTCTACTAGAATAGGTTTATAGACTTTAAATTTCCAAAAGCAAGGAAGAAACACCTGGACTTCAAACGAAGCATTTCAGGCCGATCAGGAGCAGTGTTTTCTGGAGAAGAGATTAACCCCCTTTAGCATAGAGGAAGTTTGCAGACCTTTCACATGCACAGAAAAGCTACAACACACTAAAGAAATGGGAAAATGTCAAAAAGAGCAATCTGGGCTCTTTAATTGGGGGCTCATATGGCAGTATGGCAATCAGAGTTCCGTTCCTACATATTGATGTAAGTCGATTTTTGCCGTAAGTCGGAACTCCGGTGAAAATGTAAACAAAGCCGTTCCGTGCATCACGATATCGATCAGTTCTTCATAAAAGTCATGAATACCAACGACTTTCATGCACGTATGAATCATTTTACTATATGATAACAGAATATTGTAACAGACTGATGTTGTTGTTGATGTTGAGGTTTCAATGTTTATTGTTCAGTTCCAGATTTACCTAATGTCAGTGAACGTGCCATGTTTAGTTAGCTCACCTCTGATTGGCTGAGAGTCAGCAGTAGAAAGAGCTGGGAACGGTGGCTAATTCTGGAGCTAAGTTATGGGGTTTTTCTAGTTATTTTGGCGTTTGCTACGGCCCACAGTAGCCTGTGTCAAGGTTCAATAAACCAGCAGAGAACCAGATAAAGTCTCACTCATTCATCACAGAGGGTCGTTACAACATGTTGACTTGTTTTTACATCTTGACCGATGTTCGTCGGTGTTTTGCCCTGTTCCGACTATTTTATTATACCTAATTTCACTTCCATGGAGACGGCTTTCCTTTCCTTTGAAGCATCAGAAGAGTCTGACTTATGCTTGGGAGTCATAATGAAGGACAAAAAGTTAGTGAATGTAGCACAATCCAAGGTGGCGTACAACTGAAGAATGTAAACAAAGCCGTCTTACAGCGCCACGTGACGATGCATTCATGCGCTCTGCTCGTCAACTAGTTCCACGTAACCAGTTCCGACCTCATAACAAAACGCCGTAGGTCGATGACTTCGTCAACCGAGGACCCTCTGTATAGGCTACGAAATTTGGAACAAAGGCCTTCGATTACTGCATTGCCAGTTTTAGCAGCTCTCTGGAAGCATTACAGTGCTTAGTTAGTGAGTAAAATAAGTGATTTTCCAAAATAAATGCATCTTGCTGTCACCAATCTGGCAAAACTCCACACTTAACTCTACAGTTTGACTGTTGCGGCATCCCATGTGACCTAGTGTGATCCTCAGACAAAAAAGTGTTATATTTCTAATTAAAAGTGCAAATGAGATGGACGGAAACAATTCATAACCTGCAGCAACAGATAATCAATGCAAAGATGGCAGGAAGTGGACTATCGGCAAGACAGGAGGTGTTCACAGTTAAACAAGCAATGCAAGATCCAAACCTTTGTGTTTAATATGCATAGAACCCTGCTTCGGTTTCAAGCTAAGAACCCTTTTAAATCCACAAATCCAAACTTCAATGAATCTCATTCACCTTGGAGTGAACAACAAATGTAGCATGAACAAAGTCAAGGAAATGCATGCTTATCACGCTCATCCCCGTATAAAGGTAAGTCTGTCTTGTCCATTTGGATTGAAATAGGCCCATTACTTTGGTGTTTTGTGGTATGAGTGGCTCTCCCGTCGACCTTCCACTGTGGCTGTCATGGAAAAAATAATAAAAATCACTGATTCAGAGGCTCCTTTGCCATAACTTCGAATTTACTTCAAAATCCCTTGCCTCAAATTAATGGGAATTGCTGGTTGTTGGACTTTTGGTGGTCATATTGGACTATTTAAAGGTATTTCCCAACATTTCATCTGTAAGTGACTTAAATTTAAATGAAAAACCACTGGAACTAATGCTGCACTGTAAACACTGAGGGTCATTTGACAGACAGAGAGGAATGGTGAGAGAATATGAAATAGGCCACCCAGCAGAGACATCCAGCCATGTGGGAGGAAATCAGAGGTCCCACAGGAACTCATGCAATCACCTGGAGGACATGCAGACTCCACAAAAATGTCTCTCTATGCAGCTTTAACGATGATGTATATGAGCCAGTGGAGAAATATTTCTTGTTGAAGTTTTCCATTTGGAGAAAGCTATAATTTGCCATCTTAAAATGATTCACCTAATCAGAAACTCCACTGATTGTCAGTTGCTCTGTTGTTGTGGATGATTGGAGCTCTCTAAAGTCTCTTATTTGGCACATTGTATGTTTGAAGTGGAACAATTGCGGAGGTAAACACAATTATTTCCTCTATTTTATGTGCCTTATTGAAAGAGTTCGGCAAATAAACAGAGCTGAACCACAGAATGTGCTGTGTCAAAAGCAGCAAGATGGATCAAAGTGATATTGTGTCCGTGACAGTGACTGAACTGATGACTTTATAGGAAATTAACGATGAATGTAGCCCCACAAATGGATCACATTAAGTGACAATGAAATGAATGATTAGCTGATGGAGCCAAAAGTGCATTTCTGCTCTCATTTGTCTCATTTGTGTTTTTTGTCTTATTTTTGTCATTTTGTGTTTTGCTTTATTCACTGTTTTGTATCATTTTTGTTGTTTTGTGGGGGGGTTTGTCTCATTTGTGTTGTTGGTCTATTTTTTTTTTTGTTTCTCGCCTTTGTCATTTTTGGTCTTGTTCGTGTCATCTGTGCAATTTTTTGTCTGATTTTTGTCATTTGTCCATTTTTTTGTCGCTTTGTAACTTTTTTTGTCCAATTTTGTGTCTGATTTGTGTAGTATTTTGTCTTTTCTTTGTCCTTTTTTGTCTGACTTTTGTCGTTTTGAGCATAAAGTAAAATACTACATCATTCAGTTTCAGATACCTGTGACTAAATGTTTTGTTCCTTTGTAGAAACACCGATCGGTAAGTTGTAATGTGTAAATGATAAACTGAGGCTGAATGTTGTTGAAATTTAATTTATTTTTCTTAAGAAATTTCAGGTTGTTGTTGATGTTTTGTAAAAAGATAATTCCTTAAATGTGAACATTTTCAGAATGTATTTTTTGCACTAAAACAAAGAAAAAACTTGGAGTAGTTATTTACAGGTTACTGCACTCTGATTATACTTTTTCGGCCTGCTTGAGATGAAATTGTGCTGAATGTTGCCCCTGAATTAAAATGAGTTTGACACTCCTGGTGTAATTGAAGGTGATGATATGCAACTGCAGCAATCAGAAACACAGAGACTACAGTGGAAGTACGAGTGGGAGCTATACTGCACAGCTGGTAAACATCTAAAGCTAGCTTAGTGAGTTCAGATGGCTCAATTGTGCCGAGGTTCAGTGTGGCAACTCCTGTACAAGTAGATGTATGACAGATGGGGTCCTTAAGGGCTGCGGAGCGCAATGACAGTCAGTCAATAAAAGACCAGCAGGGAAATTACAGTGGGGTACTGCTCAGGGCACAGAGGACCATTACCATTACCTTAACAAATGTCCAGCCCCAGCTCATCACTCTCCCTAACCCACTGAAAGCCCTTTTTCTCCTCTGTATACTTTTCTACACACATTCACACTCTGATGCACCTAGATACACACTTCCATAGTCGACCGCTACAGATAGAAAGCAGCTCCCTATGTTCCTATACAGCGCCGCAGCCCCGGGATGGATCGAGTCCACGTGGCGATAAGGGGTGTGATTATTCATTTGTGTCAGAGATGTAGTGCCTGGAGATAAGATGGGCCCTCGGCAACAATGGAGGGCCTCAGAGAGGGTAGATAATCGAGCCACTGACCCCTGTAGTATGCTAGACTCAACCACTCGCCTGTTTTCGTTCAGTGGGCTTATCTGCTGGGAATAGCAAAGCGTGGCGTGCCTATCTTACTGTACCAGCTTGGCAGCGTTCCTACATGCCGTTGTCAGTCCCCAAGGTACAAAAGCTCAGTGCGGCTTAGAGTGAGTGTGGTGAAACCGAGGGGGAGCAGAAAAGCACAGGGGGAGGATGGAGGAGATAATCTGGCTCCTGTTTAAGGCTCGTGGATCTGGAAGAGAGATGGAACGTACAGAACTGCAGAATTATCATGTTTTCTCTCCAAGTTCTGCTTTTTTTTTGGGCTGTCATTAGAGGAAAAGATTATTTTTTCAAAGAGGAAATAGTGCGAGAGGTAGAGTTCAGATTAGGGTCACAACCAGCAATCACTTCCATGATTAATAAACGTCCTTCTCTCATTACTGGGTTTGATTTCAGCTGGTCGGTTGGTTCATCCACTATGTCAAGACAAACATTTCTTACAGACCTTTTCCAGTGAAAATCAAGTGGCTAAGCATTTCCACTTTGAAACTGCAGTGTACTGATGACAGCCTCAAAAACACAGATTCACATTTCTAGAGTCATATATAACAAACCGATAGAAGCAATCCAGCCAGCTTGCAGAGTGGAGCATTCTATGTTATTTGTTCTATAACTTTACAGTGTTTGAGCAGAGTCATAGATGAGCTGGTGTGCTCAAGCTGCCATGAGTGGGAAGGGGAAGGTGGAGGGACAGACCGGGATCTCATAGATCTGCACATTCTAGAGGCAGAAACGAAGGAGAGGTACATCTAAGCCTTTTTAAGGTAGCAAGAGATTCTTTCCATGGAAAGAAATTCTAAATACAGGGGGTCCTCGACTTGCCCCAGAGTTTCGTTCCTAAATGTGGCAAATCAAATCAAAATCATTAAATATTCACTGAACCAGTAGTAACTGATTTTTGCAGTTACAAGTGGTGAGCACAACAGTCGAACTTCATCACCTTCTAAATTGCTATGGTGACCTTTGGAGCCAACGGTTGCTTATTTACTCATACAGCAGCATTTTATTTGCTTCTGCCCACCTGTTGAATACAACAGTCACTCTCTGCCGCCCTTGTTTTTGATCTCAACAAACCCAGCAGGATCGTTTATGCCTCCTTAGCTACTAAATGCGCCGCTTTGTTCAGCAGCTAGTCACTAAATGTGTCATTCTGCTGTTTGGTGAAACTGTGCATGATCCAAAACAAGGCAGCAGCTAAACAATGAGCTGAAACTCAATGTAAAGCTCCATAAAGCTGAAGGGAGCTGCAGATTTAGGTGATAATTAGGGCTGCAGCTATCAATTACTTTAGTAATCAAGTATTCTATCGATTATTCTGGCGATTAATCAAGTAATCGGATTCCGCACCAGGCATGCGTGTTATATATAATTCTCTGTCTTCACAAGGGATCCGTGTCACATCATCACACATTATCAGATATAGACACTTGACATAGCCTTGATATAACCTCTCAGGTATGACTAAACTCTTACAAAATACATCCTCCGCTACAGCATGTTGCAATAGTTACTTCTGCATTCGTTCCTCCCAAGGGCAACTCCAACAAGACAACTTGCTAAATAAAAAAAGCAAGAGATTTATCTTTTAACAAAGGATTAAAGACCTTAAATAACCTACTTCACCAAGTGTGGCTTTCATCTTCCCTCTAGACTGACAGAACTGCACCTGCTAAAGGCTGAGTGAATGCGATGGCTGGCTGATTTTAGTAACATTAATATAAATCTAACTCACCTGGAGGCTGCGAGTCAGTCAGTGAAGCTCCTGAAAGAGCCCCGGCTGAGTGCTCTAATCACATGGCTGAGGAACTATTCCCCGTCAAGAGAAAAAAAACAGCCTTATAAATGACCTTTCATGCGGTTGTTATGTCTGAAAGTGTTTTAACTGTTGCGCCGAGGTATCCCGAAGATAACACGGTGTCAATGTGCTCTGCAGTAAATCTCACTGATGGCATGTGCAGCATACAGATAGCCTCATTAGGCTCCGATTTATGTCAGAGCGATGGAATGTTGGCCACAGCTACAGTTAATGGTTTCATGTGGTGACGAGAGTGGGAAAAGAGAAAGTCACGTGTTGGGTTTTTTTCGTAAGAAAAAGGCACAAAAAGGGACAGAGACACACACAGTGGCATCATACAACACTCGCAGCAACACACTCATCCAGACTGGGTTGGTTTTGCGTTCGATAGAGGGCAGACGCAGCTGGAAGCAGCGTTTTCTGCACACAGCATACAAAATACCATCTGCACCACCTCGGGCGAATTTAGGGGCATCGTCTGCTGGAGCTACACGCCAGGTACAGGTGAGCATCTGCATGGATGACTCTGCTATTATTTGGATTTTCATAATTAATTAAATTCATGCTCCTGCATTCTGTGTAGTAGAAACCCCATCTGCTTGCATTTGCATTCTAAATGCACAGTAATCTCCATTTGTTTATTCCAGACTGCAACAAGAATAAAAAATGATCCTGTCTCCGTGACCTATCCAAATAAATATGTCGTCCTCGTTATTCCAAAAGTACTTGTTGATTTAGTTTAACAAATGTCAAGTTCCCCTCGCAGTGACCCGGCTAAGGGCTGCGCTCGCCATTCACGGTAAAGATCACATGCATGCTTAATCAGGTGTCAGTAGCACAGAAAACATCTCAAAATGTGGCCTTTTGGGGCCCGTGTTCTGTTCAATTAGAGAATTAAACGTGTCAGACAGAGTCACTTTGCTATACTCATTTATTGATAAGGCTCTCAGGAGCCGTTGAGTCTGGATTATAAGGCCCTAGGTGATAGCTGTTGTTGAATTTTATATGTCCTTTGCACATTTGTCCTGCAGCATGATGGACGTATGAGTCCAACTGTTGGTCTGGAAGGTTGTTTTCCGAGGCTACAGTCAAGCAAGTCTCTCCACCTTCACTGCATCTTGTGGAGGAGAAGCCATTCCTATGTAGCTGAGGTACATGCAGGAGCATTTAGGTAACCGACTGGAAGTCACTTATTTCAGAAAGCAGACCTACCTTTATTGGTCACTGACTCTGACCTCCAATCCAGGGATTTATTTTATAAATAATTCCACTGCTTTAAGTCTTTTTAGACAGCTGAAACACGTAACTGAATACATCAATGCCTAATACTGTGAGCTAAATAATGAGAAGTCAGTGTAAAAAGAAAAATAAAGCTTTATCATTTTCCACACCTTCATTTTCCTTTAATTTTTTTATGCTGGTGAGTGTTTAAACATGTAGCTATTCTCAGTTTTGCTATTGAGAGGAGACAACTAGCTATTTTAGTGGGAGAGACCACCAAACAAACTGAGCATAAACCTTTTCAGAAAGCTTCTTAGCTAAAATAAACTTTTATTATAAAACGACACCACCCACTGCATTCAGTAATAAACATCTACATCAACAACAAAGTCTGAGTGATAACAGTTTAATCCTCGTGTCGTCCTGCGGGTCAAAATTGACCCGTTTTAAAGTTTGAAAATGTGGGAAAAAATATATATTTTCATAGTGAAACTTCTGATGTCCACATTTTCAACATTTTCGGGAATTTTTTGAACATTTTTTGGTGGAAAAAAAAGAAATGTTAAAAATGTTTCTTAAGAACATTCACAAAAAAATCTACCAAAATCCAGCGAATTTCACTGGATTTTGGTTGATTTTCACGTGAATGTTCTTAAAGAAAATATTAGAAGTTTTACTGATATATATGTAATCACTTTAGCTAGTTTCAGGATTTTTTTTGAAAGATTTTTACTCATTTTTTGAAAACATTTACAAGAATTTTCTTGCCAAATTTGGGGATTTTTTTTTTTTTAAATAAAACTTTTAAGGGAAACTTTTAAGGAATTATTGGAATTTTCTTCCCGACGGTTTTGACAGATGTAGACTTTCACCTTGAACTTTGGTTCAAGCCTGCCACTGGCTGCACGTTTCACATGATTTTCTTCTCATGTTTCACTATCTATGTGTTGCTGTTTTCAAAAACCTTTCACTACAAGAAAAAAACAACCTTCCAAACCAACCAAAAAATCTAATTTATGCCTCGCTGCATGCAAATATTGCAACAAAACAATCCCCCCCAATCACCATTTTGAGCCATTTTTTAACCATTCTGTGCTGCAGGAAAACTTTTAAACAAGTAACAAGTAAAAATCATAGGTATATAAACTCATGGGTAAAAATTACATTACATACCGGCAGGCAGAAGAAATACAAATTTCAGTCCTATCAGTTGCCAGGATCAGCCCATAATACAACCTTAATAAACAGATTTTTTTAACCTGGTACTGAATGTGCTCAACATCCCAGGATCACACAGCAAGTCAAAGAGATTTGTTCTGGATAGGATTTGTCATAGTGGGGCTGCCGGACGATGTTTTTCCTGCACAGCAGCCTCAAGGGTAATTAAATGTCAGCACAGTGAGTAGCTACAGGCAGCAATGATTGCAGTTAATGTTTCTATATGTTCCAAGTGCACAAGTAAAACAATTTACACTGACTGACTGCACAGCCTGTATGTTAAATCATAGATCAGGCTGAAGGTCTTCGATGAATGCGAGCAGATCAGGAGATAATTGCGGGTAGCGGGTCAGTTGTTGCGCTGAGCTCGCAGCTGTAGGCGGATGCAATTTCACAAAACAGAGAACTTTGCTCCACATTACAATCTGATACCGCTGATATACACTATTGTTCAAAAGTCAGACAATTTCATGTTTTCCATGAAAACCACCGCAACTTTTTCCACAATTTTGTCCAGCCTTCTGTGAGTTCCACCAATCACAGCAGTCCCCAGTGTAAATGTAACGCACGTACGTCACCAAACTCACTTCCTTGTTTATGGTTTGAAGATGCAGACATGTCCCATTCTAATGTCTCTCATTTACCAACAAAAATTACTGCTAAAGGCCATGAAAAAACAACTCCCTGATGTTCTTCACCAAAGCAGTAACCTGTTTTGCATCTGTGCAATACTGTGGTGAAATACAAACAAAAATCATCGATTGACAAACACTTTTCTAGAAGAATGTCTGAAAGAAGCAGACCACAGACCAGACAAATCACCATGATGGAAGCTGTTGCATCCATATCTGTTGCTGAAAGAATGAAGGTAACGTTAGATTCATTAACTGATGTGACAAGCCGTGAGTGTGTGTGTGTGTGTGTGTGTGTGTGAATATGTGTGTGCCAGGATGTGAAATTAACTTTTTAAGTCACTGACAGCTATGTCCAAATGTGATTCATTCAGTAGTAAATTATCATTTTGAGCCTTAACTCTACCAAGCGCTTCCTGTTAAACCAGTGTCTGGCTGCTGCTAATTTCCCACCATGGTGTGCCAGCTTTAGTGGAAATGGGTTGGAGCGTGTTAAAGAATTAGTTTAGGGATAAATATCATCAGTTAAAATGTTGAAACATGTCCTAAAAGCTGAAAAAAATGCAACTTTTTAGCAATTGTCACCGTCTCCCGCAATTTCATCACAACAAATAAAACATCGCAACTTACATCGCAATTTAGTAGAAAAGCTGCTGCAAATTCAGGCATTTTAGGCCACAAAAATCTGGAAAAAAGCCTGTGAAATCCTGGAGGGACTGATTAGACCATAGGAGTGATGGTTGCTGGAAATGTTCCTCTGTACTCCTATGGAGGTATTCCATTAAAAATCAGCCGTTTCCAGCTACAATAGTCATTTACCACATTAATAATGTCTAGACTGGATTTCTGATTAATTTAATGTTATCTTTATTGAAAAAAAACTGCTTATCTTTCAAAAATAAGGATACTTCTAAGTGATATAGATATATAGATATATATAGATACACACAGAAAGATAGATATAGATATATGGATATAATGAGCAAAAAATACCAAAAATAATATATAGATAAATAATAGAAAATTATTTTGAAAAATAAAACTGATGTATTTTTGCAACTGCGGGTTTTACCGAGTTAACATCAAACACCAAATGTGATAGAAATCCTGATAAAATACATAACTGGCACACTGGTCCTCATGCAGACATAGAAATTGATGTTCTACATGTTAGCAAATGTGGCAAATTATGAATTAAGTTGAAAAAAGTAAATGAAAGTAAAGAAATGGGGCCATGAAAGCTTCTAAAACTCTAAGTGGATGACTGCCCTGCAGCACCAAAACGTCCAGAAACACTCTGTGAAATTCTCTCATTGGTAACTTAAAACAGTCCTTATTTTTAACTTTAAAAACACACGGTACCCAAGAGTTTTAGCATCTCTACAAACTATTTCTGGTGCATTCCCTGAAGGAAAGCAGCCACATCTCTCTATAATTCATGACCTAACTTAAAAAGTGACACACAGGAATACACAGACTCACTCACACTCATCCTCTCTGATTGTCTTGCTGATCTGAGGACGCAGGACATAGAGATGTAGTAATGAGGCAGGAGTCAACTTCATAGAGTTCATGTATCTACGCATGCTAATGTCAACTCTGCCTTTCTGTGAATCTTGAAGTCTCTAATGTTCTCAGTTTTAGTTATTTTTTTCTACCGGTACAGAAAGAAGGTTTTAACATACTTCCAATACAAATGAGTGTACAGGAGGTCTTCTGTTTACGACGTCCTCAACCTACAGCGTTTTGTAATTTCGTTGGAACTGGCTACGTGGAACTAGTTGGCGAGAGGAGTGGATGAACACGTCGTCACGCGGAGCTATAAGACAGCTTTGTTTACATTCTCTGGCTACATTCGCTAACTTTTTGCCCTTCATTGTGGCTCTCAAGTATAAGTCAGACTCTTCTGATGGCAGTGCTTCAAAGAAAAGTAAATCGTGAGTTGTAGCAAATTTGACTTCTATTCTGTGGCTCTTAATAGACATTACAAACAGTGAAAACTGCAACAAAAACAGAATAAAACAATATAAATACATGTAAATAAATCCTTTTAACTTAACCAATGAGTCCAAAAATTAAGTTAATATAACATTACTTCTGTGCCGTTTACAAAGTAGAGAACCGTGCATCCAGAAAAGCACGTACATGTGTAAAGCTAACATCAAAATAGCGCACAGGAAGTGACAACTGTCAACAGACAACTTCAAAATAAAGACTTTTCCAAAATAAAAATATATCGACAAATCTGCCTAAAGGGCAACACGGAACTCTGGTGTACGTCGAGGACCTCCTGTATTTTAAAAATGTAAACATTACAAATTCAAGACTATAACTTGAAATAATACAGAAAATAAGAGTTGAGTGTTGAAAGTACTGAAAGCAGATTAAATCCATCTCAAAATAAAGCTGTTGGGATACTATAATAGAGAAAGGCAATGTGACAAGATGGAGATTTTTGCAGCGGATTAATAATTAAAGCTATCCATCAGTGTCAGTAATAATAAAATAACCGAGACAGAGAATCATATTTTATCCAGAGACAGAGCCTCACCACGTCGCCAGTCTGCCTTGAGACAAAGCGTCACGTTGAGCTCCCTTTGTCACAAACTATTTTCTTTATTAGATATGTGACATGAGCTAATGTACCTCTCCCTATCGGCCGGCTCCTGCTGAAACTTTCTGATGGCTTTATTCATCAGCATGTATTATGAGCTGGATTTAAAGTGGACACTGATATGCTCATCAGTCACTTTTCATCAGCCCTGACACGCCGTCTTTGACGTCGCCAAGCGGCGCCTGTCGATGCACATCGCTCAGAGGTGCAGCTCAGTAAGTCCTGACTGCAGTGTGACACACTCCTCTGCTCTCACCGTTGGCACCGGCTCTCCATCGGCAATCTGCACCGCACTCTTTAATGAGTCAACACACTTTGCACCCAATATGAGCTGCACTTAATGTCGCCTGCCTCCCACGCACACGCTAACACACACACACATGTTCTGCTTTCTCATGTCTCGAGCACGAACAAATTACATTTCGACACGCCTGCATATTGTGGCGTCTTAATGATGACAACGTCGCAAACTGCTTTCATTTGTTACTCCACCAAGGAAGGCAGCGGAGTTATGTGATGATCGGCGTACGTCTGTCTGTCTGTCTGTTAGCAACATTACTAAAAACAGACTAATGCAGGGGTGTCAAACTGGTTTTAGTTCAGGGGCCGCTTTGAGCCCAATTTGATCTCAAGTGGACTGTACCAGTAAAGCATAATACAGCAGAATAACCTATAAATCAACACAACTCCATATTTTTCCTTTGTTTTAGTGCAAAAAAGTGCATTCTGAAAGTGGTCACATTTAAGGAATTATCTTTTTAACAAAACATCATGAACAACCTGAAATTTCTGAAGAAAAATAAGTTCAGTTTCAGCAACATTCAGCCTCAGTTTATCATTTACACATTACAACTTCCAGATCACAGTTTATCTACAAAGGAACACAACCTTTAGTCACAGCTATCTGGAACTGAACGATATAGTATTTTACTTTATGATCAAAACGACAAAAGTCAGACAAAAAAAAACAAAAACAAGACAAAATATTACAAAAATGAGACACAAAATGACAAAAAATTAGACAAACGATACGTAACAAAACAAAAAGAGACAAAAAATGACAAAAGCGAGAAACAAAAGGACAAAAAAGTAGACAAACGACACAAACCATACGCAAAACAAGGAATAAAGTGAAACACAATTGACAAAAATAAGACAAAAAACACAAGCGAGACAAAAAGGAAACACAAAACGAGAAAAAACTGAAGTAAAATGACAAAAAGTCAGACAAAAGACAAAAACAAGACAAAATATTACAAAAATGAGGCACAAAATATTTTACTTCATGATCAAAACAATTTGTCATGATCTAGAAATTATTTTAAATTTATAGTTTTACTAATTTACAATCTGCAGTTAATGTCTTCTCTGTAATTTTTACACTTTGAGGGCCGGATTGGACCCTCTGGAGGGCCGCTTTTGGCCCACGGGCTGCATGTTGGACACCCCTGGACTATCGGATTTGGACGAAATTTTCAGGGAAGGTCAGAAATGGCACAAGGACCAAGTGATGCGGCTTAAAGTCTGGTGAAATTCGCTAGATATTGGTTGATTTTTTGTGAATGTTCTTAAATAAAATATTACAAGTTTTACTGATATATATGGAATCACTTTAGATATCTGTAGGATTTTTTTTGAAGGTATTTACTCATTTTTTGAAAATATTTACAAGAATTTTCTTGCCAATTTTGGGGGATTTTCTTTTAAGGGAAACTTTTAAGGAATTATTGGAATTTTCTTCCTGAAGGTGTTGCAAATTTTCATAAATTTGGGGAATTTTTTGCTGAATTATTGGATTTTTTTTCAGACAAGAAAACAACATTTTTTGGTGCCCGTAAATGAGGACAACAAGAGGGTTAAAGACGTCATCTGTCGGTAATCATACAACGACTGAGCAGCCTTTAACTTATAACTAATCAAAATTGTTGCTGGTAATCTTGTTTTAGTCTCCCAATTTGCTGCAACTATCAACAATTTCTTTTAATAAATAGAAATCTGTGTTGAATAAGTTGGATGACTGTGACCCTAGGAGGCCCAATTAGATGAATTAGGCTCATAAGAGTGGTGTATCTTCACATAAAACCTCTCTCTTGGCATTTTTATAATTCTGTCACCCGTCTCTTTAAACACTCAAGCGAAGCGGTCGGTGTGATTTTGTGGGGAGCTGGACATGTTTTGATTGGACAGACCTCTCTTGGAGAGTGAAAAATAAGCTCTCCCTCGTGGCCGTCCCCCTGGCAGTAAGTGTTTACGGCCTTATTTATTTCTCCTGGCGGCTGATCTCCCAGCAATAAGCCACAAGGTGCACTTCAGGCCGGGACACAATCCAGCCAATTGGAAACACCGTCTCAAATTCCCTGATACGATCTTGTCTGTCTTCTCCTGCATTATGTTGCACTGAGTGAGTCCCAGCGCTGCCATACAGGGACATGTGTAGGTGTGAATAAAACATGAAAGTATAGGGTGTCTATTTGCCCGACAGTTGATCAAACGGTTTCTTTTTTGGCAGCTGGACAAAGAGATGAAGTACAATAGATCAAGGCTGGTATAAGTGAAGAGGAGAAGGCCTCACACACTTTTTATGTTTCTGAGCTCAGGCAGATAAAATCAAGCCCCCAAGAGATCAATATGTGATGTTTGTGATGTGTTTGTTGTTGAGGACTTCCTGTTTAATTATGTAACTGTCAACACGGTGCGCAGATATAAGTGTCGAGGGAGAAACATGTGATTATGACCGTCAGTTTGTACATTGTCAGACCATCTTTCATTTGGTTGAAGACGCTGTGGAGCCCCATCAATGTCAGCGAAAGGTCCCAGGAACATAGTTTGTGGCAGATTTGAGATTTTCCTGCTGTACAGGCAGGCACAATCTTGATTTATTTAGGCTTTAAAGCAAGGAAGGAAGAAGAGCTTTGAATATCAAACACAAACCCCCCTTAGATTTGACAAGAGAATAGTTTGCAGCTAACTTTGAGCTGGAGTCAACTTGGATTGGCAAAAAAAATTCAGATACAGAGGCTTGGCAAAAGTCTTCAAAGGTGTACATGAAATGTATGTTGCAAATGGGCCATTTCTGCCCACAGAATGTATGTATTTTACAGATTTTCTCTGTTAAGCACCATCTGAGAAGAATTTCACTATGAGGACAAAAGAAGTTGCTTCAGCTGCTCCATATTTGTTTGTCCATGGTGAATTTTGGTTGATATACAGACTTTTCACTGTTTAACTAAAACAATAAGTACAGTAAGTTAATATCTAATGCTTTGTACTGCATTATATATAACAATCAGTTAATATGAACTTAACTGAATTGGCCATTTTGCTTTTTTGAAGAAAAACTGTTTGTTTATATCATTTGACTAACTTGCAAAATAGTTGAGAGATTAATTGACAAAAACAAAATACTTGATAGCTTGCTATGTTTGTTTGCTGGAAAAAAAATCGTCGAAAATGACTTCAAATTGTTGAAATAATTCAAATAACGTGTCCAAAATGACTTAGAATTTGTTAAACATAATAAAAACCTGGAAACTTGTCCAATATGATTGAGAAAATTTCAGAAAATAGCTTCAAAATTGGTCGAAAATGGCTAAAATTTCTACAAGACAACTGAAAAATGGTCTAAAAATGACTGAAAATTTGTCAAAACTGAAACCCAGAAACTTGTCCATAACGATAGAGAAAATTGGTGTAAAATCAGCCACATTTCAAAATATTTTTTGGTAAAGAACATTGAGAAAACTCCAGACGTAATAGAGAGTCAGGTTTTGAACTTCCTTATGCTAGCTAATTACACCAAAGACCATCCAAATTCACTTCTACCACACGAGCTTCAGGCTACAGTAGGATAGCTCTATAATTACTTCACTGACCCAAGAGTTTTATTATACTTTGTAGATGATAATATGTCGTTTATATTTTATGTTCTAATTATGAGTTAAATTATGTTTTGGAAAGCTATTTTAACCTGCACCCTTGAAGGCTTTAGTCTGGTACTCAGTTACCTTTTTTGTTCATTTGGTCAGTTTAACATCATGTTTAGGTCACGTCAAGTCAGGATGGGTTTTTATTTTGTCCTAACCTATATATAAATGATGTATGCAGACCGACATGATGTCCAATTTACCTAATTTTCAGTCAGTTCAGATTCTGATACAACTTTAGCCATGTCAATCAAATAAAAAGTCGTTATTTTTGTAGGTCGACCTTCAAAAACATGGAAAAAAAATAGAGCTATGTTACCGTTTTGATGGCCATTCTCTGGCTCTAGCACAGACAGATGTCCCCATTTTTAATTTCATGTGACTGGTAGCTTTTCTAACCAATGAAACAGCTTAATGCGTGGGTCAATATATAATTGTAGGACGTTTTGTATCATAGTCGACATTTTTGCTATTTTCAGGCTTAAGATCAACATGGCCGCCTATAACCAAACACCACGTGGCATTTTTACACAAAGATTCTTCTAAATATTATATATACAACTGAATAAAATTGAAATTCAAAGCATGCAGCAGGTCATGTGATTTGGACTTAACACACTTCCTTGAAACAAAATGACAAAAACGAGACACAAAATGAGTAAAACAAAACGACAAAAGCAAGACACGAAATGAAAAAAACGAGACACAAAATGACAATGAGACAGAAAACGACAAAACCGAGACATAAAACGCGGAGCAGGTCATGTGATTAGGAATTAACACACTTCCTTGAGAAGTGTTTTTGTGTTTTAATGATATCCAGTCATTTTTTATAAATAAGTGATTGTTTTCATAATAAATAATTATGGAATTTGCAAAGACATGATCATAATGACCATAGAAAACATTAGTTGTTTTTTTAATTTTTAATGAAAATGTATGCAAAACCTATCCCATGGACTTCAAAAGTCCCTCAATTATATATTGACCCGCGTTAAAATATAAAATGGAGATGAGGGAAGCAAGTCGGAAGCCTATAACCAGTAACAGTAGGACTGTTTCTTCCAACAGAGCAGCTTTTCCTCCAAGGAATATTTGCATAACTTCCCTCTCAGTGGTCATTATTAAACATATTTTTCGTTCACCTCGTCTTTAATCGTCGGTCTTCTTCATCGATCGGTATCTGGCTACCTCTCTGACCACCTGCAGCTTCATGCCTTCCCTCCCCTCGTCTCCCACCTCCTCCCTCGCTCCCGGAGGAGGGAGCTCGCTGTGCGCCGCCATCCATCAGGCTTGTCATCGGTCGCTCCGGGGCGGTTGGCGAGGATTGCGTGGGACTCGGCTCATTTCCCTGCTCTGATTATCCCGGCCTGCTCAGCGGGAACGAGCCCCTGCCACTCGGGCCTTCGCCGCCCCTTCTTCCACCTCCTCCTCTGCGTCTTCCTCGTCTCACTTCTCCTCCGTCTTCCTGCATCCGTTCCCCACTCAGTCAGCCCAATTATTACACTCCCATATTTCCTTCTTCCTGCATCTTGTCACCCTTCTCCTGCCCAGTATGGACCGACACGTGTGGTGTTTACGTCTGTGAATACATTAATGCAGCGAGAGCATCTGCGTGTTCCCCCCCAGGCAGCAAGAACATCGGAGTTTCACAAGAGACCAGACGTTTATTAAAAGAGCTTTGTCTGGAAGCAGCAAGGGATTCCCCGACTGTTTAACAGCTATTGCCATTTCATCATGGAAACTGTTAGAAAGTCTCTCCTGGTGGATTCTGACAGTGAAATAAGTGTGGAGGCAAGGTCCTGCTGCGAGTGGCAGTGAAAAATGTACATTCATGCTTTATTTGTATGAAAGCAGAGATGTCGTGAAGGGAATGTGCCTCCGATAGAACTCCTACATGTAAAATTCAATAGAAGATGATCAGTGTTTTCTACAGAAATATGGAAATTATGTTAAATTTACATTTGCATTTAGAACAGTAGGAGTGTTTATGCTTCTCTGCTTTACTTTCCACAATAAAGGTGCAGGATGCTCTTAAAATGGAAATAATATTTCCTATGAGTGAACGTTTTTCAAGCAGTCGGTTAGTGCTTGTTACTGTAAAATGACTTAAATACTTAATATTCAGTTGACAAGTAGCTGCAACAATTACAGTGTCTTAATTGGAACTACCTTTGTCCTGTAAATCCAATAAATTATCTTCTCCATTCAAAAATGGGGCTCTCTTTTATCATTTTGCTCAAACCAGAATATGCCCATATCGGCTTTGCAAGCAAATCCAAGACGTTAATGTCGAAAATTAGCCGAAATTAAGTTAAACACCTCAAGACAGTTTGCGCCATTAAACCGAGGGAGAAGAAGGTGCACAAACGCTCACAAAACATGCAAGTAGTGACTGAAATATTACATTTCTGTGAGCACCATCCAGCCTTTTTTATATAGGTGTTTGAACAATTACACAAAATAATCACAGTTTCCTCGAATACCTGTGATCTGGTGATATCTGAGAGTTGTGTTGTCACGGACCCTTCATTCATAACACTACTCTGATGATATAACTGACCAATAATCTGTTCTTGGATGCTGTTCACTGCAAATCTGTCACTCTGTCTTCTGACCAACTATTGCACAACCAACTACCTCCTCATCACCACCACGGCTGTGTTTGGGAACATCCAGTTGGGAGTTTCCATCAACCACCTGCTGGCTCGACTCCACCAGCAGCAGCATTTGTCCTCTTTCCTGCCTTCATATCAACCTACACATGATGAAGATGCTTCCCATAGATGGAGTCTGACCACCCACGTCTTTCAATAAACATCGCTGTACACTTATATATGAGCTATCCTTACTGAAGTGACACACACTATTACAGCATTGAAGCTTTTCTTGCTTTCTGTACAGCAAAAAGGGACAGCTGAGTTTCTTTTTTTGCTGCATTTTCAGTGCTTCGCGTTGCTATCTTAACCCTCATGTCGTCCTGCGGGTCACATTGACCTGTTTGAAAATGTGGGGAAAAAAATATTTTCACAGAGAAACTTCTGATGTCCACATTTTCAACATTTTTGGGAAATCTTTGAACATTTTTGTGGTTGAAAAAAAGTGTTAAAAAAGATGATTTGCGACGGCAATGGCAAAACACATCAAAACACGTATGTGTTGTTTGGCTAGTTTCCCTGTGATTGTAGGAGCTCCGTTTAGGCTTCAGTTGTTTATTTTTCATGGATGGACGGCGCACGCTTATTGCGTATTCACGTCGACTCACGTACATCGTAGGCTGAGATTCAGTTTTCATTGTGCACAGTGTGTAGAGGCCTTAAGCCACTGCTCCATGTAGGCGTCTCCAAAACAAACGCCTGACACAACAAACAAAGAAGTTAATTTGCTATTTATATAATTCTGTATTTTGCCGAGTAAGATCAGCTGAGAACAATTTCTCATTTACAATGATGACCTGGCAAGAGACCCCAGCAGGAAGTGTTGAAACAGAGATTAAAAACAGCCCATGTTGGACCACTCAACCAGTTGAGTGGGCGACCCATTAACAGGGGCAATAGTCCCAGATGCAGCGGCCTGGGTTTGATTCTAACTCATGGCCCTCTGCTGCAGGTCTTCCCTGCCTCTATATTAACCTGTCCAATAAAGCCAACAAAAGGCCAAAAAATACAGCCTAAATTAATGCTACCAATTCAGCAAAAACAGTCAGCATGTGCAGCTTCTGCTTAACCCTTTGATGCGCAACATGGGTCAAAAGTGACCCAAATCCAATGTAAAATGGGTATCTTCTGTTGAGCCCTTCTTCACCTCTCGCCCTGCTAGCCACCATATCATGAGGCTTCAGACAAGAATGAGAGGATCCACTGCATCATCTAAAGCGTGTCCTCCCTATCTGCTGGTGCATTCACACTCAGCTGAAGTCATGACCCATCTGCAGCAGATCACAAGGTTTCTAAACAGGCACACGAGCACAGCAGGCCACAGTGGTCATCTGGGACACTCGGATGGCTGTGGCTTCAATATGGCCCAAATAAGCATTGAGGAGAAGCATGCATCAGTGCATTACATCACCGTGTGCAAGCAAAGACTCACTTAAAAACAAAAACAGAGTCGTGATTTAAGCTTACAATGATGTGAGATTTTTTTTTTTGCACAAAAAGGGGCACAAATCTGAAGATATGTTTGCATTTTTAATTTCCCTGATGTTTATATGATGCAAAAAATATGTTTTTGAGCAAATCTGCCACCTGGGCGGCCCCAAACATTTGATGAAATGCTAGAAAAACACTAGACATATTACGAGTAGAACTCCTAATCAATTAGCTGTCATTCATTTTGATAGCAATCAATTTGAGTATTTTTTTTTCTCTGATTTGAGCTTCTTAACCTCAAATATTGTCACGTTTCTTTATTCCTCTGTGACAGTAAACTCAATATCTTTGAGTTGGGGACAAAACAAGACTATTTTAGATGTGAAATTGACATTTTTCACCATTTTCTGACATTTTATAAACCAACCACTAATTGACAGATTAATTGGCAATGAAAATCATCATTCATTGGAGTTCTATTTTGGGGAGCTGACAATTTCTGCAACTTTCTAAAACCAACAATGGGACAATCATGCTCATCTGATGCAGCCATTATGTGTCCTTCAAAACATGTTTGCAGTTGCAAACTATTGTAGGTTTTATATAAAAGTAAAGTCTATTTGACAAGGTTGCTGTCTTGGTACAGAACAGAAACAAAGATTCAAACAATCCCCAGACATGCTGAGTGAGACCAAGGGCAAAGCTTTCCATACAATAATGGAAGTATGGAAGAATTCAAACTGTCACCTACACAAACTTTGAGCATAAAATCAAAAACATTACAAGATGTATATAGCTGCTGGTTCTTTCACATCAAAGAAAGCAAGTGGAGGTTTTTCGAGCATCTAATTATGCTGCCTTCTGCAGAAGAGGAAGGTTTTCTGGGACTTCCAAATGTGAAGACACACTGGTGCAGATCCAAACACTCCCATCAAGCCCACGAGGAGGTGGATGTCTGGAATAATATTAGTTTGCCGACACCGAAACCCGGATGCAAATCAAATGCAGAGGAGAGACAAATACATTATGTTATAAATATTGTACTGTTCAACCAGATTCTTATGTGCACAAAGATGAATGTGAAGAGCGTAAAAGAATTGCTGCTCACAAACCCATGAATTCGTCTCTGAACCTTTGACAAGTGCTGCCTCACCCAAGACACGACACAATGCTGGGACTGCAACAAAACAGCAGGAGCATAGCAACTGCAGCTACGACATGTGGGTTTGATGAGGGTGACTGAGTGGGTGTATGACAGCAGAGTCAGTGCTACTCAGCACTGTTATTGCTTCCAAAACCTCCTATGTAAGCCCATGGCATAATCAGAAAGTGCTGAAATCTGTTTTTTTTGTTGTTGTTGTTTTTTGTTCTTGAGTCCAGCTGCTTTGTGGAGGAAAAATAAGTTGATATGTGTTTCATATGGGTAAATATATAATTGAGGCACTTTTGAAGTCCATGGAATAGATCTTGCATACATTTTTATTAAAAATGAAAAAAATCTAATGACTAATGGTCCCAAACAAATGGCTATTAATCCTCTGAACCCCAAAACCCAACAGCGGGATTGAAAACCATGTTTTCTTTTAAAAATTGCCAAATTCACCAGAGCAAGACACTATATAAAAAAAAAAGAAAGATTTGTCACCATATCTTAAACATTTGTCAACAACTCTTGAACATATAATATATGGCATATGGTTCCTTCAAGAAAATTAGCCAGAATTTGCGATATTTATTCTAAGTATTTCACTCTGCTTCCAAAAAAATCATCAAACAAAAATACCCCAGCTACTGCAGCAAAAAAGATCCTGCAACAGACAAAAAATGTTTCTAGAAGTTGACCAAAGTGTATTGTATTTTTTCTCTTGACAAAAGATGAAAATAAAACATGATAAGCAAAATAAAAGCAGCATGGATCGGAAATAGTATATGTAGGAGCAAGTTGTTGGAAGATACATTCAGCATGATGAAATATCTTTCTAGGTTTGATGTACACAGTATTGTGAAAAATGGCAAGTTTGTAAAATGCAAAAAGGCTTGGTTAAATATCCCATTTATAGCAAGTTTACCTCCAATTTTTATTCCTGTGTTGGTAGTACATGTGGGCACTTGGAAAATGATACACAGGGGTCCTCGGTTTATGACATCCACGACCTACGGCGTTTCGTCATTACGTTAACATATTGTAGCGACCCTCTGAGTGAGACTTTATCTGGTTCTCTGCTGGTTTATTGAACCTTCATACAGGCTACTGTGGACCGTAGCCAATGCCAGAATAACTAGAAAAATCCCATAACTTAGCTCCAGAATTAGCCACCATTCCCAGCTCTCTCTACTGCTGACTCTCAGCCAATCAGAGGTGAGCTAACTAAACATGGCACATTCACTGACATCAGGTAAATCAGGAACTAAACAATAAACATTGAAACCTCAACATCAACAACAATATCAGTTCGTTACAATATTCTGTTATCCTCTTGTAAAATGATTCACACATGCATGAAAGCCGTTAGTATTCATGACTTTTATGAAGACTTGATCGATATCGTGATGCACGGAACGACTTTGGTTACATTTTCTCCGGAGTTCCAGCTTGCGGCGAAAATCGACTTGCATCGATCTGTCGGAACGGAACTCTGACGTAAGTCGAGGACCCCGTGTACATGTTAATTCCAGTTTGTATGTTTTGTTAAATTTTGAATTTTATGATTTATGGCATCATAACTGTGTCAGATTGCCAAAAAGACACATTTGAGTTCACACTACTTCAAGTCAATGTTGTGCTGTTTCCAGAGAGGTAGAGGACTTTATGCTGCTGTAAAAAAAAATGAGCCTACAGTGAGCACAAATCCAAAAACTGTGTGTTGTGTTAGCAGCTAGTTGATTTGTTTTTTTGGTGCCTACATGATGTACAAAAGTCATAAAGTTTTCATAAACAGACAAATGTATTGTTGTTGACCGGGGCTGGTCATGAGGTTTTCATGGGATTTACTGACATTACTACTTGAATGAGAAAGATGTCATTTATGGGAACCAATCCATAGAGAATCACCAGACTCTCAAGTTCCTCTCTGCAGTTCCTCTACAAAGCTTTACAGCATTTTTCTGTTTTTGTTTTCTCTTTTGCTTTCAGCCACAGGAGTTTTTCAGCAAAAAGCACTCTGTAGTGTACCTTTCCAGTACCAAACAACAAAGATGGCGACTAGCTGGTGAAGACAGTGAAGCATTCAGTCTCTAAAGAGGTAGATGCTTCCCTCAGGAGTTGGTGGAGACCAAAAAACAAAAGTTACAAGGACTGACTAGACTTGCATCAGCCACACAACTCGAAAAAAAAATTTTTTGCTTCATATCTACTGGAGGTGTGAATTGCTTTGCTTGCCTTTTTGCCATCCCAACTTCCAAAGGTGATAATTTGTCAATGTTGTGTTTAGAAATTGTTTCTCCTGCCTGGACGTGGCGAAAAAAGAAAAATCCTCTGCGGTATAGGAGCAGTTTTATCCATTTCTGTGAAAAATTCTCACAAGGAGGCAGAGTGATGAGTTGAATCAAGGTTAGAGTCGCTATTCCTAACATTGATTTTCATTTTGTAAATCTATACGAGTACAATAGATGGTGACATTAAGTATCAAAAAACTGAAAGGTGAAACTTTTTCTGCATTTTAAACTTTCTTTTCGAAACTTGGGACTTTGCCTGGGACTTGTCTTGAAGGATTTGAGACATGTCTTGAATCACTTGAGTGGTGATTTGCCCCAAACAACTTAATCAAGGTCTTTATTAAGGAAGTTTTCAAAGAAGTTATGCATTCTATCAGTGCAGTATTGCTCTGACAGCAAACCCTAAAATCTCACACAGCATACATCTTTCCAATGTGGTTTTATACTGCAAATGGCAAATAAACTGAACTGAACTGAAATGAAGTGAAAAAAGAACCCATCATGTGCCTGCTAGTACAGAGGGTTCTCAGTTTACGACGTCATCGCCCTACCGCATTTCGTCGTTATGTGGGAACTGGTTATGTGGGACTAGTTGCCGAGTGGAGCGGATGAATACGTTTTCACGCGGCGCTATAAGATGGCTTTGTTTACGTTCACCGGTTGTTCGTAGTAAATTTGACTTCTTTACTGTGGCTATGGATACACATTACAGAGTGAAAACTGCAACATAAACAGAATAAAACAACATAAATGCATGCAAATAAATCCTTGTAACTTAACCAGTAAGTCCAAAAATGAAGTTAATTACTTACGACATTGCCTCGGTGGTATTTACAAAGTAGATAAGACAAGAGAAGATAAGATAAGATAAGATCTATTTTATTCATCCCGGAGGAAATTATTTGCCAGGATACAATAAACAATAAACAAAGGTTTGTGGAATATACACAATTACACAGAGGTTAGTCGTAAAATAGAAATAACAAAGAATACAAAGTACAAAATGTAAGTTTCTGAAAGTGTTTGTGTTAAGTGTGTAGAAAAAATCTGAATTAAAATCAGTAAGAAAAATAAGAGCCATGCATCCAGAAAAGCACGTACGTGTGTAAAGCTAAACATCAAAATAGCACACAGGAAGTGACAACTGTCAAAAGACAACTTCAAAATAAAGGCTTTTTCAAACTAGAAGTACATTGATAATTCTGCCTTAAGGGCAACACACCATGGAAGTGAAATTATTAGATCAAGTTGTAAAAACAGTGGAACAAATTCTGTTATCTTCTTGTAAAATGACTCATACATGTATGAAAGTCATTGGTATTCATGACTTTTATGAAGAACTGATAGATATTGTGATGCACGTAGCGGCTTTGTTTACATTTCCTCTGGAGTTCCAGTTGAAAAACGACTTACATCAATCTGTAGGAACGGAACTTCGAAGTAAGTCCAGGACCCCTGTATGTCTTTTTTTTAGTTCTGTAACTTATTCCTATTATAAATGGCTGGTTTCTAAGCTCCCTAAACTGACACTTGAACACAGTGAAACGCTCATGTTCATGCTGTCTCACATAATGCCTACCCAAACCTCAGAATAGTAATTCCCCATTAGTCTGGTCCCAATTACTCTTCTCCACATGCTGACTCATGAACTAACAGCTGAAGATCTTCACACACGATAGCAAGCGAGCTCACTCCACATAGAGGTTATTATATTTTTTAGGCTTCCTGTCAATTTGCACGTTAGGTAGAGGTTCTCCACCGTTGGGCATAATTATACCGCAGAGTAAAAAAATGTTCAAAGTGGGACTCTGAGGAAACAAATGATCTAAAAAGCAAATTAGAGACGTGGAGAGATATAACGTTTCCCTCCTCCGGAGCAGAGCTTCTGCAAGAACAATCAGGAGGCTATTTGGAAAGACTGCCACTATTCAAAGAGAAAGTACATTTGATCTCTAATTTAGTTTGATTTAAAGCTATCTGCTCAGCATTTAGCTGGATCAAAGGGGAGCGACTTTAAGGCCGCTTTTGTCAGTTCAAAGCCGTTCACATGGAAGTCGCTCAGCTAGCAGAGGACATCCCAGGACACACACACTGATGTACATTAAACCCATATAATAAATACTAAATATTTCCACTGCTACTGGTGCTTGTACACCAGGACAAGAACAATTAAAGCAGCTGGCATCAAATGCAATTTCTTCTAAATAATTTTTTCAAACCCACTTGTACAGACTTGCTTTTATGTGAGGTTTACTTTTTGTTTTATTTAGTTTTAGTGTTTTATTCTGTATTATGTCCTGTTTATTTTAGAAGCTCTCCCTTGTTTTATTTTACTTTTAGCTGAATGGTTCTTTGGTATGATGTCGTCTCTCTCATTTTTTAATTCTCTGATTTTTTTTCATTTTTTATTTCTAATTTTAACCCTCAATCTTATTCATTAATTTTTAAACTGTCTAGCCCCTTAGTTGCTATGATTGCTAATCTAGCTAATTATTAATTTAATCTATTGTCATTTTTACTATTTATTTTAATTGACTGCTCTGACTTGTCGCCTATATCTTGTTTGACTGTCTGTGTTGCATGTTTTAAGCACTTTGTGAACACCGTTCTTCAGGGTGCCATATGAATAAAGTTATTATTATTATTACTATAAATGTTTTTAGCTGTCTTGCCTTTATCAGAGTAGTATCTGTTTGTACTGTACATTGTCTTTAGAAGTCTTGTGACCTATTCACTATAGGCAATTTTACTATAATCTTGATAACATACTTACTTACTCTAATTATTTACTCATAGTAGAAGCAGAAATTTACATGACAAATATGTCAATAGTCAAAACATTTTACTCAAAACCATTAAACGAAAATTAAGGGAATCATCAAAATTACTCAGATTAATTCTCTTGGAATGATAAATTCCAGTCATTCATCCGTTAGCTCATACAGCTTATATTTCAGTCTAAACCAACCACCGACCATCTGTAGAAAGGCCTTCAAGTCTCACTCCTCACTTAACATCAGATCCAAACTAAGCAGAATGACAAGTAGAATATGTAGCTACAGCCACATTAACGCTGTCAGACTCACAATGATCAGCACTTTTTAAAAAAAACCAGCACTGTCTGACAAGCCATTTATGTCTCTACTCATCAAACTAAAAGGAACCCATGCAACTCTCCCATTGCAATTACGTTTCTGCATTAAAGAATGTTCTCTCTCGTCCCATTAGTGGGAAACAGACATCCTCCAAAGCACTCCACAACTTTTAGGACCTGTTTCTGCCTGATGCAGCGAGCAGGTGTCTGAGCAAACAAACAAAAGCTCACAACAAGCCCAAAAGCATTTTTTTTTTTTTTTTTTTTTAAATAATCTGATGATTGAAAAATTTTACAAGTACTGCAACCACAAACTAATATATTAATTTATTTAATTCTGGTCTGAACTCACAATTTTCCTGGTTAAAAAAAACACCTAGAACGTGTTTCTTGACAGTCAGCAAAGCCATTATACGGGGGCGGAGTTCTGTAGAGTAAGTTGAATTTCGCCGCAAGTCGGAACTCACAAACAAAGCCGTTCCGTACATCACGATATCAATCAGTTCTTCATAAAAGTCATGAATACAAACAACTTTCATGCATGTATGAATCATTTTACAAGCAGATAACAGAATATTGTAACAGACTGATATTGTGTTGATGTTGACGTTTCAGTGTTTATTGTTCAGTTCCAGATTTCCCTAATGTCAGTGAACGTGCCATGTTTAATTAGCTCACCTCTGATTGGCTGAGAGTCAGCAGTAGAGAGAGCTGGGAACGGCGGCTAATTCTGGAGCTAAGTTATGGGATTTTTCTAGTTATTCTGGCGTTGGCTACAGTCCACAGTAGCCTGTGTGAAGGTTCAATAAACCAGCAGAGAACCAGATAAAGTCTCACTCATTCATCACAGAGGGTCGCTACAATATGTTGACCTGTTTTTACAACTTGCCGGTGTTTGTCGGTGTTTCGCCCTGTTCCAAGTGTTTTATTATATCTAATTTCACTTCCATGTAGTTCCACGTAACCAGTTCTGACGCAACGACAAAACGCCGTAAGTCGAGGACATCGTAAACCGAGGACCCTCTGTATTTCTGTTGTGTAGTAGTTCTATCCATATTAACATGTGAGAAGTGCAATGTTCCATGTAATGTGTCAGGTGCACATGCTTTTTGACTGTCGCTCTAAGCTAATTATGGAGAATTGCAACACAAACATAACATGCTGATAATCTGATTTAATGCATTCCTTTGTATTCCAGTGTATCTCAACATCTATATGCTCTAGACACAAAAATCATCACTCAAAAAACTATTCAAGACCTTTTACTTTAATCTTGAAAACGGCTTTAAAGCAATACTTGAAGGTAGTGGAAATACACTGACTGGTACAGCTGTGAAATGGTGTGTAATTTTGCAAACGTGGGCTTTACAGTTTCGTAGCCAAATTCTTACTTAAACTCTTGATATTTAGAAAATCCCAGCACAGTCATGAAACCTGCAGCACTTCCCACAGCCACATGATGATCCACACCAGTGACTTCCATGTGATCAAGGGTCACAATGAATAAAAACACCAGATCTGTCATCATGCATTTTTGTTGCTGTGTGTGATTTGAATAAAGCAGCACAAAAACGGCAGGTAAATAACTTACAATAATATTAGATTTTTTTCTAATTAACTAATCAATTAAAAGTTGTTTTCAGTGCAAGTTATTAGTATGTTGAATCAAAGACATTACAGCTACCAGTCAAGTTATAAACACAACAAATAATCCTCTGCTGCCTCAAATGCAAAAATGAATCCAACACAAAATTCCAAACACTCACACCAACACAAACAATTCTTTTCTCATCAAAAGAATTGTTTCGGCATCTGATAAGCCTTCGGGGGAAACCTTTTTGTCTGTCATGCAGATGGTGTGAACAATATTTGGAAGTGCCTTTTCTATTAATCCCGTTCTACTGATGTCTTCCCCAAAGAAAAAAGAAAAGGAAAACCAGCAGAACACTTCAGATGCTAGCTTAATTTTGCACATTTGTTTTTCACAAGAAAAGGTGATCAAAGCCGATTTCGGAGCAAGCGTTTGACAGTTTTCTGTCATTTTCTCCGTGGAGGAACACTTGTTTACCTCCCCTGGTGGACTCTTTGCTGAATGTGCATCAGGCTGTTTGTGTATTTGTGCGTATCCGTTGGTGATTAACGGTGTCAGCAGCAAAACGTCTGACAGAGCAGTATCTGTAAAGGCTCATGCATAGATGGACACGGACAATAACAGCAACAAAGAGGAGCTGACACTAGGGGCAGTCAGACAACGAAGGCAGAAATTGGTCTTCTCGTACCTCTGGTCCCTCAGGCCTATTGTCATGCTAAAGATCCGTCATACACAAAAAAATAAAGTGATGACAAACATAAAAGTTTTTTAAAGTTGGTCAGCGATGTGAAAGAAAAAGCATGGAACCACAGCATATTTATATCCCAGCAGCCTTTTCCTCCATCTATCACACAGTAAACCCTCCTCTGCATATAATTTTCTCTGTCAGATCACATTATTTGTCTCCCGTGTCACCTGTCTGACAGCTCGCTATAATCACTGGAATTATTTAAGACAGGTTGGCTCGCTGTCTCGTCTCTGCACTGATGGAAATATAAGACGTCTTTATGTATTCTGCAAACAGTGGGAAGAAGGCAGTCAGTTTTATGGCTCAATTCATGTATTTATATGTTTAATTTATGATGTTCATAAAATTCTTTGTTTTTATTTTAGTATACTTTGCATATGAGAATTAGTTTATAATTTATTATATGGCTTAACATTTTTCATTGAAATATTTTCAAATATTTTATATATTTAATATTTGTACCAATATTTTTTATAGTTTTAATATTTTATTATTAGATAATTATTATTATATAAATATTTTAAATATTTTTAAAGATTATATATATAATATTTAAAAATATTTAAATAAAATTTTATTTAAAAATTGCATATATAATTTAAAAATTAAAAAATTAAGAATATATATTTTTTATTTTTCATTATTTTTTCATTTAAATATTTTTATATTTTCAATATATAAATATTAATTTATTTATAAAACATTTATATTAATAATTTTTATATTTTTAAATAATTTTATTTAAATATTTTTTAATATTTTATATATACACTTAACATTTAAAACATACATATATAATATTTAAAAATATTTTTTAAATTTAAATATTTTTAAATATTATATATATATATATAAATATTATATGTGTATATATATATATATGTGTATATATGTATGTGTGTGTGTGTGTGTGTGTGTGTGTGTGTGTGTGTGTGTATATATATATATAGTTGTTTTTCTATATTTTTATTTACATTCATTTACATTCTATTTAAATGTTCACTTCCCTCTTCTTTCTTTTTTTTTACCAGGAAATACCCAGGAGATATTTATTTAACAGACCAATAAATACATGTGCACTCAGAACAACATTTACAGCTTGACACAAATTCCAGGGTTTTCCCTACGTGAGCTTTGAAGAAAATAAAAAATAAAATTCAGACGGCCAATCCATCTCCCACTGGGGGGAAATCTCTTTTATCTCCAACATATCACTCCTCTAACCTGCAGAATGAGGTTTCTAAACACATAAATATCTCACTACTGTGTTGCACTAAAACACAAATGAGCCCCATCCTTCCTAAGGAGAACTTATGGCAGTGCACTCCATCAGCCTCACTCTCTTCTCCCAAGAGCACATGGGGATTTATGCAGTGGAGAAGACACTCGAGATGATAGCAGCACAAGAAGGGCTGGGTGAAAACCCCTGTAAGGGAGCCAGGGAGATGCAGGAGTAGGGGTGCAGGGGGGGATAGGAAAGGAAATGAAGGCATGATTGATGTTTCCTGGGCAATTTCACAGCCCTCGACTTCCAGCAGAGACGGGGAGAGAGAAAGAACCAGAAAGAAAAAGGACAACTGTCAACTTCGCACCAAAAAAAACCTCCAAAAAGTAAGTAATTTTGAGTCACTTCGCGGTGTGAAAGCAGGCAGTAAGATAGTGAAAATAAGATGGAATAGTTTTCACTAGGGCTTAACTATTTAATGAATAACATTTACAGTTTCAGCTACATCGATCAAAAATGAAATTCTGTCTTCAAAGAAACATTCCAGTGTTTTTTAGCTCATAGCAACCAGACATTTACATTATGAGCTGCGTAGTGAACCTTAACAATCTGCATGTTCATTTGTGTGTTGTTGCTTTTTTTTACTGCTGTAGGGATCCGTTGCCTAACGTCCATTTCTGTATGGAATGAAAATGAATTCACAGACTAGTTAAACCTGCTTGAGTTGCATCACCATTACAGAAATTAAAATTTCCTTCATGTCTTTAGAAGTTTAATGCCTCTTCAGCTCATTGTATTGTACCCTTTGGTTTAGTCTCTCTCTCTTATTTCAAGTACACAATTATCGCCTGTAAAAAATCTAGGATAAAAACACCAGATGCTACCTGCAGAGCTCAAAACAGCAAACATATTGGCATCAGTGGAGACCAACAGAGTTCAAATGTGATAAATATTGGATGTACAATATTGCATTTTATTGTATGTTATTTTGGATCACATCTATGCACATCCCCCAAAATATCTTTTTTTTTTTTTTTTTTTACTTTTTAGACTGCTGGTTGGACAAAACAGCAAAATGTATACATCAGCTTTGGCCCTGAGTTACTTCTCAGGGTTTGACTATTTTCCCATTCTTTATGCTTAAGAAAACACCCCTGATATTCTCTCTGCCGTCTACATTCCGTGGATGTTCATATTGACTCAGTCTGACTCATATATTTAAACTGAGCTTTCACAGAGAAAAATGCAGGTCAGGAAGAGAGATTCTGCCAGCTCCCTGATGATACATTCATGGGTGAGAACGGGCCAAAAACAAACTGTATTTTCATGACAGGACCAGGCAGCCTCTGGGACATTATGATGAATTGTGGGTACTGATGAGATTGAGTATCTGCTTTCGGAGTGTGGGAAAAAATTTGCCGGCGTGAAGCTTGAGGATTATCTACTCTGAATGTGCGGAAGCAGAATGGTACCATGCGACTGCCTTGTGTAGGTGTGCATTAGCATAGGTGAATGAGTTCTTGGATGAATAAACTTAGCTATAGGGTATACATGAATACCTACCACTGCACTCAACGATGGCAGAGCTCTGAAATGAAAGTTGTTCAACCCATTGAGTTTCTTCTGTGGGGCCATTAAAGCATTAGGAAATTGTGATCAGAAATAGACCAAATTCTGTAGGTTACACAGCAGAAACAGCAGTGGCAATCCACCACTGTTCACTGGCCTTTAAAACATGCCATTTCCACCACATGTGGCATTCTGTTCCTCTTCTGCTATCTGTGATTTGATGAAGCAGAACGAAAGGAAGAACTGAAAATTAAAGAAATTGCTTTCAAACCGGTTGGGAACTAGCGTTTTATCTACTCAAAAACAGCAGCAAAGTACATAACACACTGAGAATGAAATCTGTAAAATAACAGAAAAGTACTGGCAGATAATTTACTAGACTTAAAATTATAGTTCATTTGACATAAAAAAAAAAGAAGACATTGACAAACAAACAAAACCAAGACAAAATAGTAGAAAAATGAGACACAAAACAACAAAAACGAAAAACAGAAAACACAAAACGATACAAAAGACAAAAAATTTGACAAAAAAGTTACAAAGCGACAAAAAAGTAGAGAAAAAATGACAAAAAAAATACACGAACAGAAGCGAGAACAAAAAAAACAAAACAACAAAAATGATACACAAAAACAGTGAATAAAGCAAAACACAAAATGACAAAAATTAGACAAAAACATAAGTGAAACAAAAAGGAAACACAAAACAACAAAAACATGAGACAAATGACAAAAGTCAGACAAAAAACGACAAAAAAACTAAAACAGGACAAAATGTTACAAAAATGAGACACAAAAAGACAAAAGAGCAATAAACAACCTAGTATTTTACTTTAACATTAAAACAACTTGTCAAGGTCTGGAAATTATTTTAAATTTATAGTTTTACGAATTTAAAATCTGCAGTTCATGTCTTCTCTGGAATTTTCACACTTTATAAAGTCGTCCGCACCCCTGGGGTACAGAGTAGAAAAACTGTAAATGTTAATAAATTCATTTTAAAAAATGAAAAAATACTGGTGGTTCATTGTCCTAACGCAAAAGATTAATATTTTTTGATCATTTATAGTAAATAAAAACAGACCATTTTTGTCACTACTACACTTACAGGAATAAAAATGTAACTTTTTTGTTTGCTAATGATTTACCTACAGTGATAAAAAAGAAAAAAAAATTCTGTTTAAAAAAATTCTAATAAATCCTAGGTGACAAAAACTTTTTCATTCATATATGTTACCAACTACACTGGCAAATCACATTCTATGGACAGTTTTTGTTAAAGTATGCCATCATTTCTCTGTAAATATACAGATATTTCTTTTTCTGAAATGTAGATTTTATGTTAAATGGTAACACAGACCCACTGACTTTACTGTACACGGACCAATCAATCATAGTTACCCACCGAAAGGCCCATTCTGAGCCAGAAGAATCCCTGTTTACGTAGTAATTTGCTCCACAGATCTTTATAGGCTCCATAGCTGCACCATAGAACTTTATTGCAGAGCGATAAATGGGTTTAGGTGCTGGAGATGTGTACTATGTCGGGTCCTCACAAATACAGAAGGCCGAGGAGACTTCGGATTAGAGGTTGTGTTTCATTTGGATTGATTTAAGGTTCAAAAAGAGCTAAAATATGCCTGTAGCAGTTTCATCGCTGCGGTCGCCAAATACTCCCACAAGTGCAGCAACACAAACACGCACGGGCGACTGTGCACGTCCAGACACCTGTTTGTTTGACGGTCTACACGCCCGCAGTAATCCAGTTATTGGCAGAGAAGCCTGATTTGGTAAACAGGAGCCGTGATGCAACCCGTCTACGCCTCGGTTTGCCTCTACTTGTCTCCAACGTCGGCCGAAACGGCGACAGGATGACGCAAAGCAGGCTCAACCAGACCAGCGGCATAGCAGAGGAAAAATAATACAGAAAAGAAACTCAGGGCAGGTGTCATTTGCTATTATGAAATTGTGTAAAAGCTACAGGTGTCCACATGTAGAAGATGCTATGTAAACCAGGGGTGTCAAACTCATTTTAGTTCAGGCACCACATTCAGCCCAATTTGATCTAAAGTGGGTAAAACCACTCAAACCACAGCATGATAACCTATAAATAACCACAACTCCAAATTTTTCCCTTGGTTCTAGTGCAAAAAAGTACAATTCTGAAAATGTTCACATGTACGGAATTAATTTTTTGCAAAACATCATGAACAACCTGAAATTTCTTAAGAAACATAAGTTCAGTTTCAAAAATATTCAGCCTCAGTTTGTCATTTAAACATTACAACTTCCAGATTGCAGTGTCTACAAAGACACAAAACATTTAGTCAAGGTATCTGGAACTGAACCATATAGGACAACAAAAAAGACAAAAAACAACAAAAGCAAGACAAAATATTACAAAACCAAGACACAAAGCAGCAAAAAAATGGAAAAACAACACAAGTGAGACAAAATAAGATACGAAACGACAAAAAAGAGACATAAAATGATGACTAAAGCGAAAAAACTAACTGACAAAAATATGACAAAAACACAAGCGAGACAAAAAGGAAACACAAAACGACAAAAACGAGACAAAACAACAGAAGCATGACAAACGATTATAACAAGACATAATATTACAAAAGAAAGTCACAAATCCAGTATTTTACTTTGTGATCATGGTCTAGAAATTATTTTTAAATTTACAGTTTTACAAATTTACAATCTGCAGCTAATCTCTGTAATTTTTACACTTTACAACGTCGTCCCTCGGGCCGGATTGGAACATAGGACATTTTCTGTATTTTAATGGTAATATAGTAGTAAAAAGAAAATGGGATAACATATCTATAGTTTAAGGTTTTTTGGACCCTCTGGAGGGCTGGTTTTGGCCCGCTGGCTGCATGTTTGACACCCCTGATGTAAAGAAACCAAGCTTGGCAACTAACTGAAGGAAACACACATGCTCATATTTTATCCAATCAATTGTTCAGTTTCACTTTCAACTTGAGTACAAAAGCTCATGCTAGAGGTTTGAAGCAGAACTCTGCTGGTTATTGATGTCATCACACTCCCTCTTTCACTTCTTTCGTTATTTACACACAGTCGACTTGGACCAGACCAGTGATCTAATTTTAAATACCAATACTACCCGTTTATCACTTCTTGTGCTTCATGCAGACAGTTAAGCACAATATGGTGATTATCAGCAGGCCTGAAGTGCTATCCAGCTACATCAGCCTAATCTCATGACATGCCCTTCAGAGTCAGACACTAAAAAAAAATAAAATGTCATTCCTTCGGGGCAGCCAGGTATATTTTTGAAGCCGTTTCACAGACTCATCAGCATGTGAAATGGCAATCTGGCAATCGACCTCGACCACCCACTGCTGTCACTGTGGATGAAAACGGTGGACCCTGGCAGTGCAGTCAAAACGCCAAATTTAGCTGCATATTGTCCGTTTTTTGTTTTTTTTTTAATTCACTCTTTAGCCGCAACACAACCCAATTTTCTTAAGTAAACAGCATTTAGTGAAAAGGGCAAGTAATCCACCTAATGAAACATCCTCAGCGCAAATAAGAGGTAAAGGTTTGACGAGAAGCGTCGCCAAGGAGAGCTGGGTGACTGCCACAACCATGCAGCGACTGATAGCAGAAGTTCCACTAGCTTGTGATCATCATGAAATGCTTCTTGTCAGTGGGAGGTAGTGTTCCTTCCTACACAAAAGCAGCGGAAAAATTTGCCACGTTCACACGAGCAACTGTAAATTTCAGGAATACTCCAGAGGGACGGTGTGTCACTGTCACCGTTTCACAATGAGCAGTCATTGAGAAACAGCTTACGTAACCGTGGGCTTTAAAAACAACAAAGATTGGTGTTCCCTATTGCGAGCCGCGTGAGTTGGCGTGCGCGCTTGTCAAGTTACGATTAAGCGGTGGAGTCGGAAAACGCAGGAGGAGAAAAGAGGGAGGATGTGTTCAAGAGCGTTGAAGGTATTCCCCTGGACTCCGTTACCCACAATGCCACTGGCCTATTTTGTGTCACTGTGGCACCAGATGGTTCTCCCCAGAGCGAGAAGCCTAATTTCCCATCACCACCTGGGAACAGCCAGAAAGTGATCCGGCACTCACCCCTCATTAATTAAATGCTGTAACGGCGTGTCTGTCCTGTCGAGATGGAACACGCCACACGGAACCCCGTGGTTCTGGAACGGGAGAACGTGGATATACACCATGTGCTCTATTTGTCTGTGTCCGTTTTAGTGACCACAGCCTGCATTCTACATTACTTACTTATTGTATACTTTCCAATAACTACTGACGTGTTCTAATGTTTTAACCCTCGTGTCGTCCTGTGGGTCAAAATTGACCCAGTTTAAAGTTTGAAAATGTGGGAAAAAAAATATACATTTTCACAGCGACACTTCTGCTGTCCAGATTTTCAACATTTTGGGGAAATTTTTAGAACAGTGTTTGGTGGGGGAAAAAAGAAATGTTAAAAGTATTTTTTAAGAACATTCACAAAAAAAATATACCAAAATCCAGCAAATTTTGCTGGATTTTGGTTTATTTTTATGTGAATGTTCTTAAAGAAAATATTAGAGGTTTTACTGATATATATGGAATCACTTTAGATATTTTTAGGACTTTTTTGGAAGATTGTTGTCATTTTTTGAAAATATTTACAAGAATTTTCTTGGCAAATTTGGGGGATTTTTTTAAATAAAAGGTTTTGAAAATTTTCAGAAATTTGGGAATTTTTTTTTTGCTGATGTTGCCCATTTGAATCTTTGATCTAAATATGTGGATCTCAAAATAAATATTCGGATACCACCATAGCAACCACATATTCTGATATTTGGGTCCAGCCCTAGAACAGTTATTTTAACACTAGCAAAACGAAGCTTTGCAAAAAGTGATGAAGTGATCAACAGACCTTTATAAGAGCAATTTACACATATGTAGATCATGCGATTTGGTATCTGTACATAACGTGTTTAATTGTTGCTCTTCTTTCTAAAGCACCTTGTAACTGGTTTCAAAAATGTACATTGGAATAAATCATTATGTCTAAAATTAACATCTCAATATTATTGCAAACAGTCTTCTGATATCAAAATAAAAGACACATGAAGGCAGACTTCTGTATATAATGACAAAGTCATTGACGTGGGCTGAATGTAAGTCAGAGATGAGTCAACTGAACTTCACGGAAAGAAAAAAACTACTTGAATTAGACTTTAATACCACTGATTCATCTTGACTTCAGCCCATTCTTTTTAAGATTTGACAGCATTTTCAGGCAAATCAGATTTGTGTACTATTCTGTGTCAGCTTTTACTCAACACCTGCGACTTAAGAACTTTTAGCAAAACTTAATCTGGGACTTCATAGCCAAGATATAAGACTTACTTCTAGCGTTCAAAATCATAACAATAACTGTAAAATGATCACAAAAATGCTTTGTTCCAATATGTTCCATTATTTTGCAAAAAATCTTGTAATTTCCATGTAAAAGAAAACATTTTTTTTGATTACATTTGATTTCAATTTTCACCAAAACAATATGGTATATAGTTCTAATTTGCTTTCACTGACAGTCAAAGTAGGCACTCATGTTGGCAAGGAATACAAAAAATACTAATAACAACTTCTGACAGCCGGTGCAGATGGAGCTGTCTCCAAAAGCAACTCAGTCCCTAAACACCCTCATGTTTAAATGTTCAACTTTACAGCAGAAATAAACTTGTTTACAGCTTGAAAGAAAAAAATATGTTGTCTTTATAGGCTCTAGGATCAGGGACCCATCAGGTGAGGTCAAGAGGCACCAGAGGGGGGGGGTTGCTAGATAATTCCAGATTCAATGCAACACCTGTAACTGTAATTAATCTGGCATGATTTCATATTACTAATTACAGGATATTGTGGATTTCACCACATCAGCGAGAAGATCACCCCACAGATTGGGCAGATAATGAGAGAACAACTTAATACCAGTAGGGCTGCAACTAATGATTCTCTAAATTATCAATTACGCTGTGTGATTTTTAAAAAATTCATCATTCATTGAGAACCCAAGGTAACGTCTGGCTTTGGCTTAACAGTCCAGTTTTTCAATTTCTGGGTAACATCTGATGGAAAAGTCTTTTTCAATATAACAGCGTGCCATCTCATTTCTTCAAACAGCTGTCGTTGCTTCTTTCTGTCTGTAAGCTGGAGGAGAAGACTCAGACTGTATATTTAGAAGCTCTCCTTGGTACATAACTTACAAGTATTACACAAGCATTACACAATTCAATGCAGGCAGACAAATGATGCGCTCTTAGTAAGCCTTGTGGATAAAACTGTGTAAAAGAGATGCAACACCACCGGCCACCAGCTGACAGACATCATCTGTGAGGTGTTTTTATATGAAATCATCCAATTGGTGGTGTTCAGCTCTTAATCTCTTTTTGATCCTTTAAAACCAACTTATTGCAGCTCACCCACGCTTAAATTACAGCCGCACAAAAGTAAACCAAAAGGTCATTGGCCTTTGGTTGGATCGGTTTTCTGTCAAAGTGTAGAATGAAAACTAATTAATTGCAAAGCGCCGCTCCTCTCTGGACTGGGTTTAAATGTGAACAAGCGTAAAAAGGCGATGTGAAAAACCTTTCTTGGTGATTCTGGCAAAGCTTTTAATCACTCCTGAGTGGACAGACTAGTGGAAGCCAAGTAAGCATGTTGTAGTTTGTAGTAATCGCTGCTTATCGAGGCCGCTGGGAGACATCGGCTACCGATCAGTGTTCACATTGAGCAAAAATGTGACCCACCACCAACACCCAGGTCTACAGGAAGGCAAAGACGAAACAGACTGCAAACATGCTGAGGTCAACTGAAGCCACCACAAGCAAAAACATAAAAGACTTTGTCTACAGGGTAAAAGGAGAGACACATAAAAGCCTTCCTGTTTGTCAAGCTCTCATAAAATTTACAGGAAACCAGGTCTACTGGCAAGAAGACCAAGTGTCAGCTTACAGAGAAAAACGACACAGGCCAGAGCCATGGTAATTAAGGCAAATTAAGTCAAACACACCATGCAAACCTTTTTTCTGCTTGATACAAAAAAAGATTTGCATGCTTCTCATTTCCTGTAAGACTCAAATATAACAAAAATTATCATAATAATATATATATATATTTTTTGTTTTTGTACATTTGTGTATATGATATAGAACACTCTCTCTCTCTCTCTCTCTCTCTCTCTCTCTCTCTCTCTCTCTCTATATATATATAATATATATATATATATATATATATATATATACACACACACACACACACATACATATATATGTAAGATATATAAGCCCAAATATAGAAAAAATTTGAAAAAATATATTTTATATATATTTTTTTTTAATTTTTGTCTTTAAAATTAAAATACATGATATAATATATATATATAATATATATATATATATATATATATATATATATATATATATATATACATATATATATATATATATATATGTTTATTTTATTTCTTTTGGTCATTTTTTCTTCTGTATATATATTTTTTGGTCATTTTTTTATTTATTTATTTTATTTTTTTATATATATATATATATATATATATATATATATATATATATATAGTAAATAATAAAAAAAAAAAACAGGTTTTTTGCAACAGTGGGTTTTACAGGGTTAATCTGTCTGATAAAACATCATCTGATAAATATAATAAAGGGACTTTGTTGACATGCAGGCTCCACATGTGCACAAAAAAATGAGGGAAAAACAGGAGAGAAACAGAAAAGAAAGATTCCAGTTGCAAAAAGAAACATCAGCTTTATGAAAATATTTCAACTACAGAAAGGATGATCTTGACCGGGTACTCCGTAAGCAGCGTCTCACACTACACAAAGAGACACAACTAATTTTTTGAGCACCACAAAGCTCTGTGTGATGAGTGCAAAGCCAGATCTGAATGCCATCCAACCAAAGGAAAAAGGAAAAAATATTGTGGATGTCTTGGCCAGTGTAACACCAAGTGGGAAAGGTTCCAAATGTCTTTTTCTTAAAATATTTTTTTTATTTAATGCAGATCCACGACCCTATAAATTCATCGTAGTCATTGCAGAAAGACTCTGTCATCTCATGAAAAATGTCCAATATTGTGCAACACTACGGGAGAGGGAGTTTAATCATCTGTTGTTTAGTTACCACTGACCAGCTTCTGTTCCAAGAAAAGAAAAACCTAATTCAAAAGCCCATTATTTCCGGAGCTGATTAATCTTAGAATATAGCAAGGAAAACCCCAGGAACGCTGATGAAAGAAATGTTGAATGAATGACAGATTGCAGAAGAGGAAGTCCTCAGAAGTCCGTCAGCTACCACCCAGAGGTTTGGATGCTTAAACTGTACTCACCGATTCATCCACTTTTGGAAACTACACAATCACAGAAAAGTGAGGAGGATTTCAATTTCAGTTTATCTCTGCAGGAAAGATGGATATTTTGAAGTATAGTTAGCACAGAGGCTCCAAACAATCAAATGAATGCAGGAAGGAAATTTCATAGTTGTTTATGATTTAAATGCAACAACTCCAGGAGTCTGTAGTAAGTGTGTGATATAATATCGGAGGGAGGATAATAAGCGCAGTGGGAGGCTGTGATTGATGCCTGCTGCTTTTAAAAACAAATCTCATTAGTGCTGGAACAATGGAAACCCTCTGTCCAACCGAATAACTCAACGGCATTACAATAAATAACCAAACTAACCAAGAATATGTTGTGATTGTATGCATTTCATAACTGACTTAATTAATCGTTAACTTCAAGTAGGCAATCAAACAGCGAGTTTTGTATTTTTTTCCTTTGATCAAAGTGCCCACATGCAGCTATTGTAATGCTAAATTGTTTTGGCAACACGTTGGTTTCGAGTTAGAAAATCTCCTCACAAGACAGCGTAGAAAAATAACCACAGACGGCTCCAAGTGATAGCGTTTGTGTTGCAGCCAACAGTTTAAAAAGCAATCATGAAAGTCCCAGAAAGACAAAGGCAATCTCTGACTCAATAAATGAGGGTGTGAATCTTTCAGGCCAACATCCTCATTCTCCGTCCAAGAACGACTCCGGCGTTACAGAAAGTCAAATATTTCACAACTCGTCAGCGGCTTGACTCATATAATAATGTCTCCCTTTAAAAGCAGGTCAATGGCTTTAGTTCCTATTTGTGAGAAAAAAAATCCAGTGACTGCAGAAGTCCAGCTGGGATTTATTTTATTAAAAACGATCATACTATGACTATTTTCTGAAAGCAGAGTGAAGGTTTTTGGATGGCTGAGACGCACAAAAAAGAGTTAGCGCTTCAGGTGTGATCGAAAGCATACTTAAAGAACACAGAAAATAACCACAGGGACAGGGCAACAACAACTGTACGGTGTGACGCTGAAAACATCGAGACGAGGTGGAAAATATAAAGTATAGCTGACAAGATGTAACGTGGTTTTCACCGCAGATGCAAACAGCTTGATTTAGACCTCACAGCGCTGCAGACTACGTGATTGAACATCACATTGGCTCGACTTTTGACTTTCACTTTTATCTTCAGTTGATCTTTGGTTGTGGTGTCACTGAAGGTACTACACCAAAGAAATAGTCTTTTATGTCACTAGGGGATGATTTTATGTCAATGGTGGACGATTTTATGTCATGAGTGGATGATTTTATGTCACTAGTGGAGGATTTTATGTCAGTTGTGGATGATTTTATTCCATATTTGCAAAAATTTTCATCAGATTAATCATGATGATGGATTAATCGGCATTAACGCATCAATTTTGAAAGCCCTGGTTCAAATCCAAAGGGAAACTGGACTTTCTGCACTGCCAGATGCCATCAGGGCTAAGTGAGAAAACACGTTTCTTCTCCTAATTTGGGTGAACTGACCATTTGATGCATCTTGTGAGGCTGCTAACACCCGCTGGCATTACACAGACTCACTTTACAGGGGGAAAAAAAAAGCTTTAAACGTCCCCTTTTCATGAAATAGAGCTAGACACTGCTTCTGAAGTTCGAATTAAAGTTAAAAAGCAGGCTGATTACAAGGCCTGGTAATGTTCACTGCTACAGAAGATCCCTACAGTATATAAGTGCTGAAATAAGTGTTTGTGCTGTTGACAGATAACATCAAATAACACAGTAGGCTCTGACAGCCGCTGTCACAAGTTGCCTCAACATCAAAGACTCACGACATTCAGGATTCATCTCTCCATAACGCTGTGTATATGTCAAACTTGGACTGCACCATCGGGCCATTTTGACATCGCAGCACTGTTGCCACCAATTTCTCACTGAAGTGTGAGTATCGGGTGAATTCGTCAACCACATCTAACTGTGATAGCGACTGGCGAACCTGCTGTACAGCCATCACACCAATAGCAAGGGTCAAATGTCAACAGATGGAGCTGCTCTACACACAACAGCTCCGGCACGCCTTTTAAACTCAGTGTGACAAATAGACAAAGTGAAAAAGGAGATCATGTACAAATGCAAATATGTTAAATGAGAACCAACACACAAAAAAAGAGCGCATCCAGAACACTGATGTCTTCTTGCAGCTATGATTCAGCCTTGATTCAACTCCCCAAAAGCCACAATGCTGATAACACATGCCTTAGTTTGTGCGATGCAAATAACATTCAGTACTGACAAACATTTGTACAATACAGAGCCCAAATCAAAACTTTTTTAATATTATGGGGGGGGTTAACCCTTGTGTTGTCCTGCGGGTCTAAATTGACCTGTTCTAAAGTTTGAAAATGTGGAGAAAAAATATATATATTTTCACAGTGAAACTTCTGATGTCCACATTTTCAACATTTTTGGAAAATTTGTGAACAATTTTTGGTGGAAAAAAGAAACGTTAAAAATGTTTCTTAAGAACATCCACAAAAAAAATCAAACAAAAGCCAGCAAAATTCGCTGGATTTTGGTTGATTTTTATGTGAATGCTCTTAAAGAAAATATTAGAAGTTTTACTGATATTTATGTAATCACTTTAGATATTTTTAGGATTTTTTGGGGGAAGATTTTTACTCATTTTTTGAAAATATTTACAAGAATTTTCTTGCCAAATTTGGGGGAATTTTTTAAAATAAAACCTTAAAGGGAAATTTTTAAGGAATTATTGGAATTTTCTTCCTGAAGGTTTTGCAAATTTTCAGAAATTTCAGGAATTTTTTGCTGAATTTTTTTATTTTTTTCAGACAAGTAAACAATATTTTTTGGTGCCCATAAATGAGGACAACAGGAGGGTTAAATGGGACAGGTCATATTAACATACATTTCCACATAAATATGAGAGCTGTACCACTAATTTCCATCTCGAGTCCCACTGGCATATCAAAAAAAAAAAAGAAAATGCAAAGAATATAATACTATAATTGAGCAAAGACATACAAAAAAGAAAAACAAGCAACAGGCAATAACACGTAGTGCACGTAACAGACAAAAGCTGGGGGACCAAGGCAGCTACCAAGCAGTAATTAATCAACATTTACACATGATTATATTGCACATATCCCTCTATCATTATTGCACATTGCTATACAACACTTATCCCTCTGTCACTATAACATAAGATTCAACTGCATATATCCCTCTGACACTACTGCATATAATTGTATTGCACATTTTCCTTTGTCACTATTGCACATGATAATATTGCACATTTATCTTTATCACTATTGCACATATCCCATAATCACTATCGCTCATGATCCTTAAACACCATTACACATGATTGTATTGCACATTTCCCAAATTAGGTATATTGTCTCAACTAATATTGCATCTTAAATCCTAGAAGGCAGTACATGACTTTTCCAACATTAGAAAATAGAGTCACAAAGAAAATGGGTTAAATTTTGTCATTGTTGTGTAGCAGAAATCAGTTGGGTAATTGAACCAACAACACTTACACAAGTACTGTACCTAAACAAAATTCTAAGGTAGTAATAGTTTATTTGGGTGTTACCATTTTATGCTGCTTTGCACTTTATTTCACTACATTTCAGAGGGAAATATTGTACTTTCTATTCCGTGTCATTCACCACAATAGCTTAATTTACTTTTAAAATATACATTTGACACAATGGATAATCTAACAATTTTTAAAGATTAAACAAATGGTTTCCAACCGTTTCGGGTTCTTACAAAAAGCAGCATGTAGTCAGACTTACATTTCAGATGGTCATCAGTTGTTAAGGTCAGCTTTCCCTCAAATGATCCAATATCTCACTAAAAAAATCACAGTTTAGAGAAAACGCTCAAAAACTGAGAACAAGTCTGTGAATTAAAATTTTTGCTAGTAAATAAAAGTGGATATAAAGCACTTCCAATATGCTGCTTCACAGTTAATAATCTAATGATGTCATACATAAGAACATATTATTCAGTGAGACCAAACGAGGGCTTTGACTTTAATACTTTAACTATATTCTTTAACTATATTTTGTTGCTAATAATGATGTTTATATACTTTTATGTACGTCAGATTTTTCATGCAGGACTTTCACTTGCAATTAAGTCCTTTTCCATTGCTGTGCTGGTACTTTTATTTAATTTAACCCTGTAAGACCCAAATATAGGGGAAATAAAGAGCAAAAAAAATAAATAAAACAAAAAATACATATATAAATCCAAATATGGAAAAAAATAGCAAGAAAGAATATATATATACATGTATATATATATATATATATATATATATATATATATATATATATATATATATATATATATATATATATATGTGTGTGTGTTATAGAAAATAATATTCAAAAAAAATAAAACTGATGTTGTATGTCTGCAACTGTGGGTTTTCCAGGGTTAAGCATCTGAATACTTCTTCCACCACTGGTAAAATAATATTTTGGGAAGAGAAAGATTAAAGTACCAGTCAAATTATTTTATTCCACATATCTACTGTTACAAAAAACTATGGTTAGCTCCGTCTCTCTAAATGTAGAAAATACTAATTCTTTACATGACAAGCACAACCCAGAGCTAATAGTGTACATTCCATGTAAAAACAAATACATAATTAAACACAGCGCATTACAACACAACAGACACACGGACCAGACGGTGAAGAATCAGCGTGACACTTTGACTCACCGGAAGCAGCCGTCGTCTTCGCGGAGCCGTTAGCTGCTAACATGTTAGCTTAGCCGGGCTACAGCTAGCGCTGAACTCGACTCGCTTTACTTGTTAGCCGCGCTTGTTTTTCGCCCTAAATATTTCACTTGTTTCCTCGACGTTTTGTCTTCCTATCCAGTAGAGGTTGGCTCCCAAGAAATCCGTTTCTATTGTCCAATTTTCATGCTAGCCAGCGAGCTACCTCACCAGCTTACGCACCTGCAACCTGCCGCGCACTTGCTGTCTCAGTTACTACGCAGATAGACGGGACGATCTGATTGACCGCAAAAACAAACCAAAAAAAAGCAAACAAAATATATGTATATCTGAACAAATGTTTTAATTAAACAATACTCAGCGTTTTTGTTTTTAAAATATGTACAAAATAATTTTAAAATGATGCATATATTGGCCAAATGATTGTATTTTAATTTTTATGGTTGCCCTATGAGGCTGAAATATTGGTTCGGTCCATTTGCTAATTCTGATGCTGCTCGAATGATTTGGTTGAGTTTCATCAAATGTTATTTTTTGGCTGATAAATGAAAAAATATTGCATAATAGAAATGTCGTAGTATGAGCAATACATTATAATGAAGCAATTCGAGCTTATTCATAATCTTTTAAATATAAAATGACCCATTTATGTCTCAATCTTCTGCTGTCATGCCTTTAAAAACACAGTCATGTAGAAATGTTCTTCACAGCCTGCAGTTTTCCTGATCAACCAAGTAGGCACTGATTGTTGTGGGTGTGCACATAAGTGTCGAGAACAAGGACAAGTGATGCAACAAGTTGCTTTGCCTCATATGGAGAGTCCACAGGTCTGAATGTCTAGAAGACATATTATCTCAGTCACTCTGAGCGATCAGATCAAACATGCTGACGTGGAACTACGAGAGGCCGGTATTAAAAATGAATGAGAGGAATTATCATCTTTGTTCTCTCCAGGTCCCTGGTGTTTCCCGTTGCTAATTCCTAATCTTAATGACTACCAGATAAGCACAAGTGTTAATTAAAGAGAGCTGCATGGTAATTATATCTCTGAGGGACCTGCGCCAATGCCCCCTCAGCACCACCTCCTCCAGCTCACGCTCCAGCATGGTCTCCCCTCCCTCGCATCTCCACTCCCTCGCAGCATTAGGCATCCGACGCTCTCACACTCCTCTGATTATCTCATCCTGACCCAGTGCGTTCACCTACTTTCTGAAAATGGAAGGGGATCCACGCTCCAGTGACACGGAGGTAATAACACATTTTGGGCTGGTCTCGGATGGGTTTGGAATCCCTACCAATGAAGAAGCATATGAAATTCAAGTCAATATTTTCACAAGGCACCAACATGGAGGGAAACCAGAAATAGACGCAGCTCATAAAACTACTTCACACAACTTCACCATCTCCGATTGCTGCTGAAATGGGGTGGAGGTGTGTGTGGGAGCGGCCCTTTTCGGTCTTATGAAATTATCATGACATAAAAATCCATCACAACCAAGCGCGCCTGCCCGAGCGCTCACATCTCCACCAGAACGACAGCAATCTGTCAGCTCATCTGCCGGTCTCCCCCCAAGGAGAGCGGAAAATAATAACAGACCGGACAGCAAAAGACTTTGCCAGAATCATGCAGTTATGAGTTGAGCTTATTAAAAACCACAGTGGAAAACAAATATGCAAACACGAGCTGAGCCCGCCCCCCAGCAGAAAACACAGAAGAATATGGTGTGAAAGACGGAGAGCGAAGGAGGAGGCGCAGCAGACACCCCGCTGCTAATTTAATAGACTGACTATAGCCGGCTATGCAATTCCATTATGTTGTGTCATCTGTCCTGCGGAGGTTGGATCGGTTCCTTGGGGAAGGTCACGGCAAATGACAGACATAATCAGATACAATCAAGTCATTCGGGATTCCAAATTTAAACGCCACCCCAGCAGGTTTGGAAGCTGATGACCACGCTGTTTGTTTCCAACGTCGCTTGTCATCAGATGGGTTTACATGACTGACAAGGTGTTACCAAAGTCCTCAGGCAAGATTCGTCGCTCAGCAGCCATCTTGGTAGCAGCCTCAGGCGGCTATTTTAGGCTAACAAAGCAAGATCTCTGACAATGTATAAGAGGAGAAAACCAGAACTGTAATTTCAGAGGTTACGAAACTGCGTGTATAGAATCACCATAGATAGATAGATAGATAGATAGATAGATAGATAGATAGATAGATAGATAGATAGATAGATAGATAGATAGATAGATAGATAGATAGATAGATAGATAGATAGATAGATAGATAGATAGATAGATAGATAGATAGATAGATAGATAGAGACTTTATTAATCTCTCGTGTTCAGCAGCTTTCATACAACAACAGAAATATCAAAGACAAGTCAGGTAGGTTCGTAACATTAACATTAAAGGTTAGTATATACTCTGAAAAACTTGCTGCACCATACTATAAGCAAAACACTTCTAATTTAAAATCTATAGAAATACTAAATGTACTAAAAGTCAATATTCAGTATTTATACATTTCGAAAGTGATTTTGACAGGTAGTACGACAACAGCTGTAATAAACTACATAAAGTACATGACATTTTACAATCACATTGGTGCTAATATGATCCTGACTGAGATCACATTAGGACCAATGTGATTGTAAAATGTCAATTTTAACCTTCGACAACATGTTTGCACAGTTTCACTCCACACTAGCCCTAGCAACACAATTGGCTGGATGGACACTTATAAAGCAGCTCACTGGCTCTTGAGGTAAGAGGTGGGACGTGTGTCATACAACCGCTGTCTTTAGCATTACCCCCATTGATTTCTATTCTACTGTCAGCTGCTTGCTGACGATCACATGATTGCGATCCTACTACAAATCCACCACTGCTGACTTATCGGGACTTATCCGTCAGAAATCATACAAGGAAAATTGGTTAAACTGTGGGGGTGTTTCCCAGTCCCACCAATTCCCGCCACCTGCTCCATATTTAGGTAACACACGCCTGTGCTCAGTGTGTTTGTGGGTACATCTATATTAAATGGCCACATCACGGTGCCGTGATTTCTGCTGCAAATTTTTTCAAGGTTTCAGCCCTCGGAAATGATACAACAACTGAGCAGCCTTGGCGGAGAACTGCGCTCTCTGGGTGCCACAAAATTACCACAAAAAGACATGAAATTTGTCCATAAAGATGCAAAATTGCCACTTAAAAATGCAAAATTACCAGGAAAAGATGCAAAATTACCACAAAGATGCAAAATTACCACAGAAAGACGTGAGATTTGCCCATAAAGATGCAAAATGATCACATTTATTCATCTCCTTCTCCTTGACAACATTTCTAGTGTTGACATTTGCAGTATTGTGCGATATCTCACTACTTATGATGCACATTTATTGGGACTATATGCACACATGTGGTTGCTTTTGCATGGTTAGGTGCAACATACATATTGGCTACATCACATCACTAATTCATGCCAAATGATGTCTGTAAAACACACTGCAGAAGAAGTAGCAAAGGTGCACTAACTTGCCAAACAAGGAGGTAAATATAATAAGGGTGGTCTCCTGAAAAGTACAGCCATTACTCTTGCTGGGTGCAACAACGAGTGTGTGGTGTGTACATAGAAAATAATGAGGGTGGGTGTTCTAGCAGCCCATCATATGCTGCCAGTGTGTGCCCTTAGAGGCGTTTGAGCCAGTCGGCCTCCTCTAAGCAAGGATATGTACACTTCCATTGTATTTTCCTATATTCCATACACTTGAATATAATCAGTAAGGGGGAGATGCCATCCCGTCGGTTAGCCAAATGACCAAAACGCATCCTCTTTGAGAGAGTGCAGAGGGTTTATTTAGTTGAAAATCCTCGTCTAGTCTGCCTGATTCATTGCTAGGTAACTAGATGAGAAGGAATTGTGGAATTACAAGCGTCACAGCTATGATAAAGGCATCCTCTAACAACGTCCAGTGGGAGGTGTACATGGCTTTGGTTGGTGGTGTGAGAACAAAGGGGCTCTTCCATTGGGATATCCCCTCTACTGATTCTAGTGTTTTAGTCTGGGAGTGCTGCCAAACTGAGTGTCCAACAACACACATGCAACAGTTAAGGTTAGAGCTAAAGTGGCTATAATTGCTATTTTGAGACTCTCTTGTGTAGCGCGTTGTTTGCTGTGATGAACGTGAACAGACAATTATCTGATTCTGTGGCTTCGTCCATCTTTACAGGGTTTTGTAACAAGAATCGGCTCATTGTTTTGGTTGTCTAGCAGGCAGTTGTTTTCAGGAAAACTGTCTAAAAACCCTCCTGTACATTATGTGTCATTATGTTCCATGACTTCTGTATGTGAGGTAGATGATCAGAAAACACTAATTTTCATGATTTCTAGAATAATAATTTGAGTGGTTTTGAGAACATTAATGAAAAATCTGTATTTAACCCTGTAAGACCCAAATACAGAAAAAAAATGAGCAAAAAAGATCAAATAAAACAGAAATGAACAATATTAATAATAACAATAGATAGATAGATAGATAGATAGATAGATAGATAGATAGATAGATAGATAGATAGATAGATAGATAGATAGATAGATATAGATAGATAGATAGATAGATAGATAGATAGATAGATAGATAGATAGATAGATAGATGAAGCCCAACTATAGCAAAAAATTGCAAAAAATTTAAATAAAATTAAAAAAAATAATTTTTGCCAATGTTTGTCTATATTTGTCAAAAAATGGGCAAAAATTATATATTATCGGCAAAATGTATATATTATAAAATTAAATGTAGTAAAACTGAAAAAACAAACATAGACAAAGAACTTGCAAAAAATATGGGAAAATATATATGTATATATACATATATACATATGTGTGTATGTATAATTTTTATTTTTTAAATTTTTTTTAATTAATATATATATATATATATATATATATATATATATATATATATATATATATATATATATATATATATATATATATATATATATAACACAGAAAATAACAATAAAATGAAGCTGATGTATTTTTGCAACAGTGGGTTTTACGAGGTTAAATAATTCACGAGATCAAAAACAAACAGTTGGCAGAAAAGTTGATGCAAACTTAATTTGTCATTTTAGCAGCTGGTCCTCCACCCTCAACAGTTAACTGTATCACAGGTGTGACCGGTTTCAGACTAACGGTGGGTGTTGATATGAGTAAGAAGTGAAAGATTGTAGCAGCTTAAATCTCTAAAAATACAGTTCCTTTCCAGCCCTTTTCACTCACACTGTCTTTCTTCTCCAGTAGTAAACGTTAGAAATGCTGTTCGGATCACTCAGGTTGGACAGTAGCATGTACCTCTGGAAGCGAAAAGCTTCAGGTCTGCTCTGCTCATTAGTCAGAGCAAAGAGGCTGTCACGTATGGTCAGTGGGAGTGCAGCGCAACGTGGATTTAGTCATTATGTGCTGTATTGCTTTTGTTCCTCAGGCGAAATTTTAGACAGGAGGCAGAGTTTCTCACCCTGAATATCATTCCTGTTACCAAAACTACCAAAAATATAAAAGAGAGAAGAATTCACAGACACCTGAATGAATGTTAATGTGTGATGAAACTGCTTAATTGCTATGCTGCACATCTGGCAATTTAAACTGAAACGATGCCATGAAACAACGCAGCTTCTTGAAATGTTTGACAAAAGACAGTGGGTCAGGAAGAAAAAAAACCAGCACATTTTCAATCTTTGCCTCGCTAACTGTCACAGAATGACATCATGCTGTTTTGTGTGAGTGCACGTTGGAGCCTCCTCTGCACCATCAGGAAATGATGTGAGGAGGAGGAGGAGGAGTGGAGGGGGATGCACAGCTCTGAGGAGAACCGCTTCAAGACAAAGCAGTCGTGTACAGCGGCGGCTCGGATCTCAGTGTAAAATAAAGACACACGAGGAGGAGTGAGGAGCCGTATATTTAGTTAACCCACTTATCTGATAGGCAGCAACTGGAATCAGTTTAACCTCAGGGTTTTATATCACTGCAGCCTGAGAATCTTTGGGTTTTGATATGACGATATGATTTATGATAACCTGCAAAAAATACATTTCTGAATGAATAAATGGCTGTTTTTTGATATCTTGTCTCTCATTTTGTGATGATTTAAGGTAAGAAATTAAGTCTTGAGGAGCTTTAATACCGACTCTATACATATTTTACTGGTCAGAATACAGTGCTGCATGTTTATCTTCCAACTATTTTCTTAATAAATAGCTTTTTTCTACTTAATCTGAAAATTGTAAATCATCAACCATCAGTCCAAAACCCAAGATGTTGCCATGATCCTAGGAAATTCCCATTTTTCTCAAAAAATATATCACCAACATATAAATAAAGATGGTTTTCCCCATCAATCAACTCACTGTAATTGATATCTAAGATGGTATTGATCCATGTCACCAAGACCAAAGGTGGAACACACAAAAAAAACAACCAATGACATAGAATTTAAGGTCATTTCACGTCACTGGGGGCTATTTCAGGATCAATTTTTCCTCTGGTACAATCTTCTCTGGTACTATAATGGATGAGTCACCCAGAAGATGGGCTGCACATGTGCAAAAAAACCCTCTAAACTACCCCGAGCATCTCCTCTTTTCACCTCAGCAAAGCTAAAGAAAACTGAAAATGACAAAAACGAGACACAAAATGACAAAAACGAGACACGCTGCAACAGCTAGCGACAGAGTTATTTGCAATATGAATTTTTTTTTTTTCTTCTGGTCAACATTGCTTGGCCCGGTTTGGCTCTCGGTTGCAGAAAAGCATTTCAAGTCCCTTCTGCTTTCTAGTTGCAGCCAACTCATTGAGGGCTGTGGATGAGAGGCCAGCCCACACTGACAGCTTACACCTTCTGGAGTGAGACAGTAGCATCATCAACAAAGCCAGAGCACAAAACAAACACAAAAACCTGCTTCTGCACAATCACGGCACACATATCGTGACGCTCGAACGCAAAAGAAACACTCATTAGCGTTAGCATTCTGGCCTCCAATGGCACAATAGCTTCAAAGACACAGAAGTTGGAGCTCGTTTGATCTTTTCCAACCATAAATACCGATTCTGGCCGCTGTAGCTGCAGGGCTTCGGTACATAAAGATACTGTACTCGGTTCCGGTTTCAGAGGAATGAGCTGAAGGTCGTAAATATTCAAGAAACTGTCAGGTCCTTTTGTTTGGGGGTGGAATTACACAGCAAATATCAGCAGTGGTAATTCCCCCTGCATAATTATACAGTTTTAAGTTAAATGATAAATTTACAACATTTAAACATATTAATTTTTTTTTTACTGAATTTAAATCAACTATATACATACAATATATATAAATGTCTATATGTGTGTGTAGAAATTAGTGAAATTAATAAATAAAATAACATAATAAATTTCAGCAATTTAATACATTTTTAATTTTTATTTTTTTTATTTCTATTTATATATATATATATATATATATAAATAAAAAATTTAATATATAATTTAAATTATACATTGAAATGATATATTTAAATATATAATTTAAATACATAATTTGGATATATTATTGTTATTAATTAGAGAGATTAAATGTAAAAAAGATAACTAAAAAAAACAGACCAAAATTGTAAATAACATCCACATAAAAACACAGTATTTTTTATAAATGGTATTTTACAACATTTAAACATATTAGACTTTTTTTGCTGAATTTAAATCAGCGAAATATATTGTTATTTTACAGATTTTCATTGTTTTTTGAAGAAAAAAAAATTCGCAGGATTTTGGTTGATTTTTATGTGAATGTTCTTACAGAAAATATTAGAAGTTTTACATATATATATATATATATACGGAATCACTTCAGATATTTTTAGGATTTTTTGGAAGATTTTTACTCATTTTTTGAAAATATTTACAAGAATTTTCTTGCCAAATTTGGGGCATTTTTTTTTAAATAAAACTTTTAAGGAATTATTGGAATTTTCTTCCTGAAGGTTTTGCAAATTTTCAGAAATTTGGGGAATTTTTTTGCTGATTTTTTGGGATTTTTTTTCAGACAAGGAAACAATATTTTTTGGTGCCCATAAATGAGGACAACAGGAGGGTTAAAGGAATGTTCTGTTTTCCATTTGAGTCACCCTTCTGCCTTGTTTCTAGAGACATGTGGACATCCAGTGGTTGGTTGTTTCAGGGGGATCTGACTGATTTGACGCACAGGAGCCTCCAGCAGAGGGTCCAGACACATTGAATAAATAAAAACTCTCTTCTTACCGCTGGAGTTCTTCCCACAGATGAGGTGCTGGTAGGGCTGCAGCAGACCCCAGATCTCCGAGTCGTTGCTGATGGCTTGCTCCAGGGACTCCAGGGTAAACTTGGGGATCCCGTTGTCCCTCTCCACCAGCGCGCTGCGCAGGACGCGGCCGAACACCTCCCTGAACAGACTCTCCATGCAGGCGGTCAGGTAGATGGCGGCGTGCTCGTGGATCCGGAGCGCCACCCGACTGTCCACCATCCACCTGAAGAATTTCCCCACGGAGAACACGAGCCCGCAGCGCGCCGACTTGCCCCGGCTGAACTTGTCCCCGGTGCTCATGTTGTAGAGGGACAGGGCGCTCAGAGCCGCCGTGATGCAGTTCACGGAGATGGTCCACGACAGCACCACCTTGATGGCGCTCTGGATCTCGTGCTTGGTGCACTTGGCGTAGCGCAGGCTGAGCCGCTGCGCCTCCCGGGCCACCCTCACCAGAGCGCGGCTGACGAGCCCCGACAGCCGCGCCAGGACCTCCGGCGGAGGGTCGCCCACCATCAGCTCGTCGTCCTTCCTCAGCGCGCCCTCCACCTCGCCCAGGCTCCACGGCACGTCCTCCAGCTCGGGCAGCTTGGCGCACTGACCCGAGCACTCCAGGATCTCCGTGTCCTCCGCCAGGACGGTGTTGACTGTGTCCAAACTGTTCTGTCTGCTGTGCATGGATTCCGTCAGATGCCAGCAGTTGCCCCCATGCGAGAAGGACTGATGCGTGTCGGAGCAGCAGAGCGACACGCTGGACGACCTGACCGAGTCCGCGGCTCCACCATAACCAGAATCAAGCGTTAAATCCTCCAGCGTCCTCACGACTGTCTTACCCTTGCCTGCCATAACTGCACCGCATACTGTTGGGTATGCTTGGTCTCTCAGTTAAATAAAACCACAAACTCGTCCCGATGCCCTCCCTTCTCCGGGTGATTTGTATTCCCACGCGTAAAGAGCGACACGACACGAGCGAGCATCCACTTTTCTGCTCCTCCAAGTGGCTGGACGTCCTCGATCTCCTCCTTTCCACAACTTCAGACGCGTAACCTGACAGCGAGAGCGCACAAACCCTCTGCAGCGCAGGCAGGACTCTGATGGAGGGGCGGAGCCTGGAGAGCCGCGGGCTGAGACGAGCCAATCAGCTACTGGATCAGCTCTGATTGACAGGGAGGAGCTACCTGCTGCTCCTCAGCACCACATACCTGGATCACAACTGTACAAGAGAGGGAGACACACACCACAGCTGTTATGCCAACCAGCCCACTGACACGATGCAAACATTAATGCAGACAAATGTCACGTCCAAATATGGACCAACATTTTAATTTTTATTTTATTGTGTTATTCTTCTGTCAAAGAGGATAAATGGTGAGGAGGGGACACATGTAATCAGAGCTTTTTGGTTTACAGAATTCATTTCTCTGAGGTAACTAAAGGTCATGCGCTTGCTTTCTGTCCTGTAATTTATTGCTGCTTTTATGATTTTAATGGCAGCAGCTCTGTTTAGGTAATTGAAGGCTCTGTAAAAGCAGTTGAGGTCAAACTAATTTTATTATTAATTATTTTACTGTTATTCAAGTTTTAACTGTGATGTTTTGAACAATTTACTGTCATACTGTTATTTTACAAATTGAGTTACAGATAATGACTAATAAAATCACAGAAAAATATATAATTACATATATACATAAATTTACAAAATTTTATATATATGTGTGTGTGTAATTTAATACATTTTTACAGTTATATTGTATTTAAATGTGCTAAGAGTTTCTTTTTTTAACACATTAGAATGTTATGTCATCAACATCCTGACGTATTTTTTGTGGCACCGATCTTTTAAATACAGGATTTATATATCCTTTTATTTTACTGTGTAATGATAAACTGCTTAAAATACAGCCTTTCTGAATGAAAACTGTTGGCAGAAACATTAATTCCACTGAGGCCTGCGTTGATAAGCGGCTGCTTCTGGCCAGTTTGTCCACCACTGGTGATAATTTAAAGGAAGAAGTGAGTGTAGCTCTGCAGCAGGAATCTTAAAGAACACTGTGATCTTTAAAGCCAAGTCACTATGAATATTTTACCGCTCAGAGAACGTTCCTCCAAGCTTCGTGAGATCAGATCAGTGATAACTCAGACCTGCAGCTCCGTCTCCAGGTTCTGCTCCACTTCATCAGAACGTCGCCGAGCCGATTTCTCCCCCAAAATGCAACGTTTCTGACAACAAAGTGTGAGTGAGCTGAATTCTGAGGACGTGCTGAGAGGAACAGTTGGTGGAACGATGAGTCACCCATTCTGCTGGGGCTTCTCCTTGTACGTCTGAGCTGGACCACCATCTGTCCACGCTGCCCGCCCTGCCAGAGGCCCTTTCACATTTTCTGAGCAGGACACGGCACTGTAAAAAAAAATAAATAAAAATAAAACATTTTAACAGTAAAAGTCCAGCAGCCGTGGTTGCCAGAATGCTACTGTAAAATATTTTCTACATCTATGGCAGGGGTGTCAAACATGTGGTTTGACACCCCTGAGAAGACATTAACTGTAGATTGTAAATTAGTCAAATTATAAATTTTAAATAGTTTCTAGATCATGATAAGTTGTTTTGATCATAAAGTAAAATGGTAGATTGTTCCTTGTTCTTTTGTCTTACTGTGTCTCATTTTTGTCATTTTGTGTCTCATTTTTGTCATTTTTTTCTTGTTTTAGTTATTTTTGGTCTAATTTTTGTCATTTTGTTCCTTGTTTTTGTCGTTTTGTGTTTCTTTTTTGTCTTGCTTGTGTTGTTTATCTTTTTTTGTCATTTTGTTTCTTTTTTTTTGGTCAATCTGCAGTTAATGTCGTCTCTAGAATTTTTACACTTTGAGGGCCGGATTGGACCCTCTGGAGGGCCACTTTTGGCCCGCAGGCTGCATGTTGGACACCCCTGCTCTATGAGGTCGGTAAATGTCTGTGAAATTCAGGCATTATGTTATCAGTTTTCATGATAGGCAAAAACAAACGATGACGATATTGACCAATATCACATTTTTAGGCCGATATTGGGCCGATATCGGACATCCCTAGTTAGTATTATAGAGTCAGAGTTTAGAAATATGAAATGTATGTATTTATCTTTGTATTTACTGAGGAAAAAAGTGCACACAGTATGTAAAAACACGGAGAATCGGTAAACTGTGCGGCACGACTGAGGAAACATGTTTACATGATACACTCACTCTGCTGGCAAAATACTAACAATCTATCATCTCGCCGGGAAAATCAGGGTAATTTTACTGTTACCAGGCAACCAAGGCTTAATAAGTGAGGACAAGCTCCGGAGCGAGAGACGCAGCTGTCCACCTCCACCGCTCTCACCTGAGTTAGTCAGTGAGACGAGCTGCAGTGCATCAGGAAGAAGTGGGTTAATGTCTCGGCCTTAATGGTGGCATCTGCTGACGCAAAGCTGAACAGCTCTTCATGTGCTCCGTATGTGGAGCCTGCTCCATGGGAGAAGCTGTTATAATAATGTCATCTTTATGGAGATATCAGCAGGGGTGTCCAACATGCGGTCCGCGGGCCAAAAGCGGCCCTCTAGAGGGTCCAATCCAGCCCTCAAAGTGTAAAAATTACAGAGAAGACATTAACTGCAGATTGTAAATTAGTAAAACTATAAATTTAAAATAATTCCTAGACCATGACAAGTTGTTTTGATCATAAAGTAAAATACGAGATTGTTCATTGTTTTTTTGTCGTCTTCTTTTTGTTGCTTTTTTGTCTGACTTGTCATTTGTCTCATGTTTTTTTCATTTTGTGTTTCCTTTTTGTCTTGCTTGTGTTTGTTGTCTATTTTGTGTTCATTTTGTTTCTCGTTTTTGTCCATTTTTTGTCATTTTGTAATTTTTGGTCAAATTTTTTCTCTTTCTTAGTTTTATTTTGTGTCGTTTGTCTCATTTTTTGTCATTCTGTGTCTCATTTTTGTCATATTTTGTCTTGTTTTTGTTGTTTTTTGTGCAGCATCCTGTGTGAACTTCTTATTGTCCTAAATGAATAAACGCATTAAATTGTCATGGGTGTATTTGAGGCATGATGTTATACTGCCCCTCAGTGGTCAAAAGCAGGTACTACTTCTACTGGCCAAAGCTGCATTTCTTGGCTTGCATAATTACAGGCCATTTTATGTAAGAGCACTGTGACGCATTAGAAAAAAATGTATTAAACAACATCAAATCTGCAGAAAACAAGACACAAACTAATACAACTACTTATCTTTACCAGCAGCAATAATAATAATAAATGTGCGGTACCTTTCAGAAAAAGAGACTTTAAGTAAGACAAGAATTTAGTGGAAGATGTGTGTGAATAATCCTGAATTTAATATAATAGAAGAGATCTGAGCTGTGATTTTAACAGCAAATACTCCTGACTTATTTCCTGTCTGCAAACTGGGCAAATTTGAGAGTAAATTTTAGAAAGAAAAACTGATTTAATATCAAGTGTGTGCAGCTGTACTACTATACATTTTCACACAGAGAGACGACACACAGAATGTATAATGATGCATACATCACAGTTTGGTGTCATGTGCTCATCCAGCCTTCACACACGTGTTTCCTTCATTCTGATGCCTTTAATACATCAATTTGTGCCTATTTTACATCAATTTACAGAGAAAAGGTTTTTCCTTTTGTTAAAGAGAGCACAATATTCAGACACTGGGGGATAAATCAAAATATAATGAATTATAAACAGAAATAAGAACGAAATATGAGCTCAAAATTGCTATTCATATTGTCCTGAGTAAAGAACTAAAAAGAAAATATGAGCATTCGATGAATATGAGCTTTTCAAAATAAAAGTCTTCAGCTTCTCTTTATTTGGGGAGAAAAACGCACGTGTTTTTAACATTGAGGGGGACGTGGAAAATGACACACATGCATGAATCATACATCCGTGTTAGCGTAGATTGGTGTAAAATTCAGGCAAAGGGTGACGATTCAAAACATAAGGATTCTGTATTGCTTTCAATAGTTTTTTTCTCCTGTATATCAACTTTTCTGTTCTGAGCAGTTATATTTTGTTTTATTTCGTGTCGTTTGTCTCATTTTTTTGTCATTTTGTTTCTTGCTTTTGTCATTTTGTGTCTCATTTTGTAATATTTTGTCCTGTTTTTGTTGGTTTTTTTGTCTGATTTTTGTCATTTTGATCATGAAGTAAGAAAGCTGTGACTAAATGTTGTGTTCCTTTGTAGACGCCCTGTGATCTGGAAGTTGTAATGTGGAAATGATAAAGTGAGGCATATTGTTGTTGAAATTGAATCTATTTTTTGGTAAGAAATTTTAGGTTGTTCATGATGTTTTGTGAAAAGATAATTCCTTAAATGTGAACATTTTCAGAATGTACTTTTTTGCACTAAAACAAAGGAAAAATTCGGAGTTTTGGTAATTTATAGGTTATTATGCTGTGATTTTACTGGTCCGGCCCACTTGAGATCAAACTGGGCTGACTCATCTTTGAGTTTGAGGTATTCTGAAGAGAAAAAGCTATACTGTTTTTGTTTTTTCAAAATAAAAGCCTGGTGCTTTTTTTTTCTGTTTTTATGGGAGGGAATAAATACACGTGCTCTACATGCTGAGGGGGATGTTTCCTGCATCCTCTTAAAATCTTCTGCACCCACTGCCTTCTGCTCATGCCATAGTTCGTGTGATAATCCGGGTTCTTTTATGATAAATAAGCCACTTGCTCTTCCGGTTACCACAGATTTTTATTAATACACAAATATCTATCCACAACCTGTTCATTTTTTAGCAGTAAGTTGTTTTTAAGTAGACTTTCTCGTTCTGTCTGGGGTGATTATTATTAGCAGAGCCTCATAGATTAAATTACTACCCCGCTGGGGCCGCCCCGGCTGCCATAAGAGGTCACAACTCTGTCATTTTACCCACGACGGAGTCCACGGTGCATGCTGGCCGCGAGAGCACGCTGCAGAAACGTGACCACGCCGAGACAACTTACGCAGCGGCGCGGACCAATCGTGGCGCTCGGAGCCGCGTACGTCAGCGGGAGGCGGAGTCACGACCGTAGGTGCGGCGAGTAGCAGCGGCAGTTATTCGTAGAGGTTGGAGGAAAATTCGCCCGTTTAGCCACTCAAAACATCTGCTCGGCAGTCAGGGAGACCCTTCACACGGAGCAGAGAAGCGGTTATCACAGCTAAGTATCCGTCCGGTTCGCATTCGGACAACGTATTTGACGGTATCGCGGCCAGAAATTGTATTTACATAATCAGCTTTGCCCGGTATTGGCAGCGGGTTGCCGCCGGTTCTGCCACCGTGTCTTGTGGTCGTTTAGCAACAGCGGCTGGTTAACGTTAGACGCCGGTGAATTAACACGTTATTGGGATAGATATTGTGTGTAAAAGCGCGGGCCCCGACAACAGTGTGTGTTTTTACATGCATTTTTCATCATTCAGATAAACAAGTTATACAACCAGCCAGGCTGCCGCTTCGTGGTCATCCGGGTCCTAAAGCCCGCCGGGTTCGCCGCCGCACTGCCGGAGAGCGCGCGCTGTCTCGTGGCCAAATGGTTCAGCATCCGTGCGTTTCTGAGTTTTTCGACACGATGGAAAAGGTTCCGTTAGAGCAAGGTTAACCGGAGCGGAAACACAGCAACACAGAGACTTTTATTCACAGATTTGGATTTTTTTTTCTTCTTTTTGGGCTTCATTTAGAATAAACAGTGGGAATAAAAGAGGAGTGCTCACCAGAAAAGACTGCCGATCTAATTCAAAAAGTTTAAAAAGGACTCGTCCAGTTGAGTAATGGTCATTAATACGATCCACTGGTTCAGGAAGGGCTTGCGGCTCCACGACAACCCGTCGCTCAAGGAATCTCTGCTGGGAGCAGACACCGTCCGCTGCGTCTACATCCTCGACCCCTGGTTCGCAGGATCGTCCAACGTCGGGATCAACAGGTGGAGGTGAGCAGAGCCCTGGAACACGTGCTGACACAGATGTATAGATCAGAGGGGTAGATTTCTGAAGGGGCAACATCTAAAGCACGTGCATTTACCCCCACTCCTCTTAATGTAGTTACTCCATATGGATAGAGGGGAGTAGCAGCATCAATTTGCACATCACAAAACCCTGATACACTAAACCCTGTAAAACCCACAATTGAAAAAAATGAGCAAAAATACCATATATATTTATATATAAATAATAAAAACTAATAATTAAAAATATTTTTAAAAATATCCTATATATATATCCAAATATAGAACAAATAATAAAAATAATATGTATTTATTTAGATATAAATAACAAAAACTAATAATACATTTCATATCTATTTATATATATATATATATATATATGATCTGTAAAACCCAAATATAGGAAAAAAAATCGCAAAAATAATGTTTATTGATTTTCATATAAATAATAAAAATATTAATTATGCAAAAAAATATATATATATATATACATACACACATACATACATATAAAATCTGTAAAACCCAAATGTAGAAAAAATAACTAAAATAATATAGATTTATTTAGACATTAATAATAAAAAATAGTAATCAACATACAATTTAAAATTTGAAATAAAAAAATTAAAAATGTAATAAAATTGATTAAAATTTTTTTATTTTTTATATATATGTATAAAATCTGTAAAACTCAAATATAGAAATTTAGATATAAATAATAAAAATGAAACTAACAATTAAAAAACTAATGACTAATAGTTAAAAAAATACAGAAATATGTGTATATATGTATATATATTTAAAATCTGTTAAAAAAAATTGCAAAAATAGTATATATTTATTCAGATACAAGTAATGAAAACTAATAATAATATAAAATAAAACTGATGAATTTTTGCAACAGTGGGTTTTACAGGGTTAACTTGCACTGAGTTGACATGAAGCAGGTAAAACAGAAGTATACACATGTGTATAGGATTCCTGTACTACAAGGTAAAATACATTTAAGTTAACTTCCTACATGTAAATCAAAGTTGAATGTGCAAAAGTGTCACTTGACACTGTATTTACTGTGAAAAATATTAATTCTGAACTAATATAACCACTGAATCTGTTGTCAAAAATGGAGTTACATCCATATGCATTCCATTATATTTCGATTTTATGCCTGGTCCTTGAATTTGTGTTTTCTTTTGCATAAGTAAACATATTTCTATCATTAATTGATGCAGAAAAGGCACAAATTCTTGTATAAAAATTTCATTAGAATGCAGGAAATTATACATTCAAATGCATCCTTTGTGTACGATGACTGGATGTGCAGGAGACTGTGATGCTCGCACATCATGCATGAATAAACACCATAAATTCATGCAGAAAAGGCACAAACTGGTGCATGAAAATTCACCTGAATCCAGAAAATGATGTGTTTGATGCTCATAATTTCCCGGGAAGCTCCATCCAGACACCTTGCATAACGTGTCCTCCCTCATGCTCCAACAAAAACTGTAACGTACTTAACATTAAATCGTTTCTTTTTCCATAGATTAACATTTCCTCTCAGATTTACCCACTTTACAGCGAGAACTCTGTTGACTTCAGAGGAGTATTTGAGATTTGCTGTTTAAATTGCAGCTCAGACCTTTTCTGTTTGCCTCTGCCCTTATATTAAATTAAATCTGGGACTCCTCTTTCATATTTTGCACTACGCCGCCTCTTTCCAAGGCAGTTTACTGTTACTTTGGTCTTGAAAGCTGACACAAATACACTTTCAAAGGTACATTTGTCACCCATTGCCTCAATTTCCACCATAAATTGATGCAGAAGAGGAGCAGACTGGTGCAGCAGAATTCACCAAAATGCAGAAACTAACGCGTTTGACACTCAAAGACTCCCGCTTAATGTGTTTACCCCTCAGTATTTAAATAAACCCACACCCATGTGTACGATGACTGGATGTGCGTCTTTCAATTCATTTGTTAACCAATTTAGTAAATTGACACATATTTTTTCATTTAGTCATTGATTTGTGTAACTTTTCAAGCAGAAATGACAAACATTTGATGCTTTGAACTTCTTAAACGTGACGATTTTTATAATGTTTTGGTTCTAGATGATCACAGACTTAATTTGTTGGGATTTGCACAGATAAAACAAACACTTGAAAGCTGCAATATTCACAATTTTCTGCTTTTTTCCAGGCAAAATGATAAATCCAAATGCAATCGACAGTTTAAGTGAAGGCAAAAATAACTGACAGCTACCCAAGAAGTTTAAAGATTGGTTTATTTGGAGATAAAATGTGTTTCAGATTTGGCTTTTACCTTTTGTTTTGTGACTACAATGCTTCATTTGTTGGAGGCCAAACACTGCTGTATTAGTACCTGACCCAGTTACAAAACATTCCTGTTGTCAAAAGTCTCCAGACACTCAAAGATAGGAGCAAGACTTCCTGTCAGTGCAGAAATATGTAAGGGATATCTTGGCGTGGCATTGTTCAACAGGTCTTATCTTGCTTTTTTCTTTCAAGCGCAGATGTTGACTTCCACAAATGAAGTTTAGAGGAGGTGAAATGAATAATTATTTCCATAATCAGCTGCTATGTTGATTATTTCTTTCCTTAATTGATTAGTTGTTTGGTTTAACAAATGTCAAAAAAAACCAAAAATCTGTGTTTCTAAAAGCCCAAGATGACGTTCTCAGATGTTGTGTTTTTGTCCACAACCTAAAGATATTCAGTTTCCTGTCATAGAGGAGAAGAGGAACCAGAACATATTCACATTTAGGAAGCTAAAATCACCAAATTTCTACTTTATTCTTTAAAAAATTGCTCAAGAGATTGAATTTAAAAGGGAGAAAGGGTAGTTGATTAATCATTGTCTGTATATATATATATATATATATATATATATATATATATATATATATATATATATATATATATATATATATATATATATATATATATATATATATATATATATATGGAAGAAAATCATCCACTAGTGACATAAAATCATCCACTAGTGACCTAAAATCATCCACTAGTCGCTACACAGCACTGCTTGAAACCATAGAAACGCATGAGTTGTTTGTGATGATCCTAAGATCCCAAACGTATGATTTGCACTGTTAATCCGAGTGTTTCCAGTTCTTCTTAACGTCCTTAGATGTACTAGAACATTACACTGCAATCACCCTCAAACAAAACCCAACAAAGAACAGCGGAAACATCAATTATGCCAATTAAACCGAGTGAAATATAATGATTGGTGACATCACCCATCATTTATAACCTACTTTTCCTCAAACTGTATTTTGGTGTGTTGATTCTCGCCTCCCTGCTAGACTGTAATTATCATCGAAGTGGGTCTCGGTCTGCTTTTTTGCTGATGTAATGCTAAAAAGAAAAAGTTTCCTGAATTCATTACAGCACACACCGCATATCCTCACTGTGGTCGCATTCAGATTAGCAGTTATTAATGATATCGAGATGTAGATAGAGAGCTGTAAATACTGAATTAACGAGCCTCGCTTTAACCTCTTTACATCCTCACAACACTGTTCTGATCTGACGACGAGAATATGGATCATTTAAAAGCAGGGGAGTCAAACTCATCTTAGTTCAGGTTCCACATTCAGCCCAATTTGATCTCCAGTGACCAGTAAAATCACAACATAATAACCTATAAATAACCAAAACTCCAAATGTTTCCTTTGTTTTAGTGCGAAAAACTACATTCTGAAAATGTTCACATTTAAGAAATTATATTTTTTACAAAACAACCTGAAATTTTTTAAGAAAAATAAATTTAATGTCAACAACATTCAGCCTCAGTTTATCATTTCCACATTACAACTTCCAGATCACAGAGTGTCTACAAAGAAACACAACATTTAGTCACATGTATCTGGAACTGAACGATATAATATTTTAGTTTATGATCAAAACGACAAAAGTCAGATAAAAAAGACAAAAAAAACAAGACAAAATATTTCAAAAACGAGACACAAAATGGCAAAAGAACAATCTAGTATTTTACATTATGATCAGAACAACTTGTCATGGTCTAGAAATTATTTTAAATTTATAGTTTTAGTAATTTACAATCTGCAGTTAATGTCTTCTCTGTAACTTTTACACTTTGAGGACCGGATTGGACCCTCTGGAGGGCCGCTTTTGGCCCACGGGCCTCATGTTAGACACCCCTGTTTTAAAGGAACACTGTGTAGCTGACATTTCTTGAACTCCAGACTGTCTGGAAGGGTGTATGATTGTTTGATAACCGAGGCAGGAACAGGCTGTTTGGTTTCTGGTGACATTAATAAGTATATGAAGCTTTACAGGCTCATGTGACAGAGATAAGAGAGGGGACTGTTCGCCAGTCCATCACCCACAGCCTATGTGGAAGCTCTTCCCGGTCAAAGCAAATAGTTGGCAACTTGATCCCAGACATTTGTTCCACAGAGCTGAACCTTTCCCTGCCAAATTTAATAGATCACACATTTAGCAGCTGAATGAAAACGCCCCAGAGGTTTTGCAGTGCAGTAGGTGTCTCGCTTAATGTTTTTGTTTCCTCTCCTACTGGTTTGCATTGCGGTGCCATGTCGTCTGTGGAAGAGTAGGGCAGCAGCAGCAGCTAAGAAGGCGTGCCTGTTATGAGCATCCATGTTATGCTTCCACAGTTATGTAACAGCAGCCTGGGGTGACGCAGTACGCCCTGATTCATTCCCTTTTATTTTATTTTTTATGTCCGTATCACACATGCACATGGAGCAAAAGCCTTGCGAAGAGGAGAACATACTGAGAGGATTAAGATTTGTGTTTTTCCGAGTCTAGAGACCGTCCTGATGCAATAGTGGTTGAGTAAAAAATCCATAAGATGTGTTCTTTGTGCACTTTTTTTTCTCTGTAGTCTTTTTTGACAAATACAGAAATCGATGTACAAGTATGAAAGGGAAAAAAAGCAAGTTTCTACATTATTTCTGTAGCGCCTTTACAACTGGATTTACAAGGTGTTGAACAAAACCGAGCAGCAATAAAACACAAATCATCCACCAATGACATAAAATCATCCACTAGCGACAAAATCATCCACATCTGTTGTCTTTTTTAAAAATACAGAAATCCATGTAAAAGTATGAAAGAGAAAATAAAGCAAGATTCTACATTATTTCTGTAGCACCTTTACAACTGCATTTACAAGGTGCTGAACAAAACAGAGCGGCAATAAAACACTAAAAGCAGCAATAAACCATTAGAAAGACATACAAACATATTATACACATCTGTAGCTGCTTGACTTGAGTTTTTCTGACAGTAAGTTATGATTTAATGTTGGATTAAATCATGATCTGTTGCTTGAAAACCGAGTAATATTTACATAATGCTTATTTCCAGTTTCGTTAAAAGAGCTATGTGTAATTCTGTAACGTTTAGGTCTCTGGTTTTGTATCTCTCAGTGTACTTTCCTCGAATCAAGACTAAATAAACATACCAATGCAGCGAGACACTATGACAAGCTTGCACTGGCCTGCAGCGTCTGTAATCAACACTCGTTCCGGTATGTTTATTATCTAAAATGCTGGCGAAGGGTCCTTGAGACCTGTGGGGTGAACCTCGGCTAGCCAGGCAGGTCAATGCCGAATGACATAGTCACAATAAGTTTCCCTCCCCGACACGGGCAGGCATGGCATAAGTAGGTCAGTGTGTTAGTGAACCTCGTCCTCTTTGACCTACTTCTTTTCTCCCGCTACTGCAAGAGACCCCGACACGGCAGCGAGCGCTAATCCCAACAAAGCTGCGTGCATCTGATATCCATTTTCACATCATGCTTTAATGCTCGATGCTGTTTAACCCAGTCGACGGCGTTACGACGCTGGGTGGCCTGTGATTATGAAAGGCCTGTACGCCGAGTGAAAGAAGCTCACGAGGATGTAATTAGTGAGGAGTCGCTCCATAAAAAGAGCTGTTTATGAAACGGAGGATGGATGTAGGAGTGTCAGAGGACAGTGGGAAAAATAATGCAGCAGTCATGGATGGGTTTGTATGCAGTGCTTTGTCTTTGTCTAAACTCCCCAGATGAATGGAGCTTAAGCTGGCTGCTTTTCTGGTTGAGTCAGATGATTTGACTTTGGCTTTGTAGTGTCACACTGACCTCAGAGATGAAGAGAGCGGAGCAGCCAACATAGAGACTCAGAATCAGTCCTTAAGAAAAAGCTCTAGTTGCTGTAAACAGCTTCCAGATGTCAATGTATACGTCTGGGTGAGAGGGAAGAAGGGTGTTTCTGGAAAATGCATTCATATTCAGCCAATGTAAGGAAAAAATAACATCCAGCGAATTTCGCTGGATTTTGGTTGATTTTTTTTTGTGAATGTTCTTAAGAAACATTTTTAACATTTTTTTTCCCACCAAAAAATGTTGAAAGATTTCCCCCCAAAAAAAGATTTCCCACAGGAGTTTCACTGTGAAAATACTTTGTTCCCACATTTTCAAACTTGAAAAACGGGTCAGTTTTGACCCGCAGGACGACACGAGGGTTAAATCAGGAAATTACCACTTTACAGTTTTGGGTTTTTTTCTCTGTAGTTCTGCCCTACAACTCAACAAAAACATGATTGATTGAATCGCGAGACTTTCATAAAAATTTTAAATCTGAGCTAACCACTGTTAGCCAGAAGATTACAGAAACTTGAGTAGAAATTGTTGAAGACCGGATCCAAAACGTGGAGCAAGTGCTTAGCAAAATGATAAAAATCATGAGCAAGCATATGATTTATGACACAACTGCCGTTCATGACGTGTTTGAGTTCTCTCTACTTCCAGTTCCTTCCAGGTAATTGGTGTGCCGGTGGTTTACATTTAGCCCACATGAAGCACATTTGATTGTGATTGTACACTTTGGAAGTCTGACCTAAAAATTAATGATAGCAACAGAAACAGGATAATGACTATCATTACAATCTCCACACCTCTGCTTTGGCTTCACATCTTATATTGTTATAATATCATTTTTTTCCGTTGAAAGAGCTGTAAGCTGTGAGCACCAATCAGCCAGCTTCGAAAATATTGCCACAAAATACTCTTTTCCTGTAAAGTTCACATAGTAGTGCTTTGGTGAATCATATTACAGTGGCCTTGTACAATAACCTGGTTAAGTGATTGTAAAGATATGATTTATTAGTTGTAATATTTGCATTGTGGTAATAAATAAGAGAGTGAGAGCTGTGTATTTGAGTTTATTTCATATCAGTAATAGACATGATTAGACCCAGATGATACAGGAAGCTTCCGCCTACGAGTTGTACCTATAGCAACAGCACGGGAAGCACCGTATTACTGCCGCTCCGTCTGCACGCATGTATGTACCTGTGGCCGTGTTCTGGTGTTTACATTTGGTGTATATGTTTGAAAAGAAGCTGATGCTATAGTAGAAAACAGTGAAATACGATTCTGACAGTGTTATAAAAGCAGTTAAACGTGTGTGTTGGTCGTACTGTCGCCTCCCGGGTCAGTATGCTGTCTTTTTGTCTGTTCACTGACGTCACACACAGAGGTGATTACACTCATGTGGATGAAGGCTGGTTGACTCATCCACTGTCCGCATGATTCAGACTGAAGGGTTAGTTTGGGCCTGCTTTAATAATAATAATGATAACTATAAAATGGCACCAGGAGTGATAGATTGTGTATTAAAGCAAGTACTGGAAGTACATAAAACAAAGAGAAAGATGTCATCAAAATACCCAAAGTGAGTGAATGTAATTGGTTTCTTAACAAAAATAACGAAACTCTGATTCTTACCCAAAAACAAGCAACAAGAGAAACAGAACCAAACAAGAAAAGCACTCAGAGAGTGCAGTACTCCTCCAAGGCTGTTCATTCACCCATATGGAATTGTCAGAAATGCAGCATTTTTTTGTAGAAATGCAGCATTTGTTTAGTAGTTATTGATGATCAGAAATCACAGCAACATAGAATGTGTCCATTTAATATAAATGTACCCCTATAACGTGTACGTTATAGGGATGTAATCATACACTCAACTCACAATTCAATACGATTGCAGAAAAATTATGACTGTAAAAGATTCCTTTCATTATTTCTGAGAAAAAAACCCTTTAAAATGTCTTCAAACTATTAAGATGTTCTTTAAAAAGTAGGAATCATTCACAGTTAGTTTAATAAACATTTGTGATCCGTAGTGGTGGATTTGTAGCAGGATCACAATCATGTGATCGTCAGCAGGCAGCTGACGTAGTGTTCACTTGTTGTCATGGTTACAGTGACGCCGTGCCGCTATCTCACAGTGATACAGAAATGTATAACAAATCCATGGATCCACACGATAAGCCGCATCACTACCACAATCTAATCAGTTGGTCCTTGTTTCATTTCTGACCTTTCCTGAAAATGTAATCCAAATTTGTTAGTCTGTTTTTAAGTAATGTTGCTAATAGACAGACAGACAGACAGACAAACAAACAAACATACGCTAATCGTTACATAACTCACATAAAAAAGAGGTGTCACTGTATCACATTGACAAGAACAAAAGTTGTGTTTCAGCTAATAAACAAGCTAATAAACAGAGATTTGTTAGAGGAAGCTCCGTTAGAAACACTGTCTGAGCCGCCGTAACCCGGACACACTTGTTTATTCATGCAAAGTGGAAGTTAAATTGGGCTGTTTAGGGGTAATTACAAAGAGGAAAATTGGTGCCCTCGAGGGAGATCACGTTATTTCCCTTTATAGTTATAGCAGGTTTCAAATGCCAAAGCTGTGCAGGAGTAAAGTGAGGGTGAATGTAACAGGCAGTTATATTTAATGAGGAGTAATTGCTTTAGGAGGCAAGCCAACTTGAGGCCTTTTTGGAAGTTGCATAAGAGGATATTTACACACTTCAGGCATCTTCAGTTAATTCACATATTTTAACTTCTATTTTTCCTTTGAGAGCTTAGAAAGCAGATTCAGTGAAAAGCTGGATTGTGTTTATTATCTTAGAAGGCTAAGAAAACAGGCAAATAGTCACAATTTGGCCATTTTTGCTTCAAAATAACTGAAACTGAGTTGGCTTATTGATCATCGACCAGCTGTTTACTACATGATTACTTTGGGTGTTCAACCCTGAACTGTCTGAAATTATGTTATGAAGAGTTTAGATCAGGGGTGTCAAACATTCGACCCGCGGGCCAAAACCGGCCCTCTAGAGGGTCCAATTCAGACCGCTGAACGACTTCATAAAGTGTAAAAATTCCAGAGAAGACATCAACTCCAAATTGTAAATTAGTAAAACTATAAATTTAAAATGATTTCTAGACCATGACAAGTTGTTTTGATCATGAAGTAAAATACTAGATTGTTCTTTTGTCTTTTTGTGTCTCATTTTTGTAGTAGTTTGTCTTGTTTTTGTTGTTTTTTTGTCTTTTTTTTGTCGTTTTGATCATAAAGTAAAATACTATATTCTTCAGTTCCAGATACCTGTGACTAAATGTTGTGTTCCTTTGTAGACACACTGTGATCTGGAAGTTGTAATGTGGAAATGACAAACTGAGGCTGAATGTTGTTGAAATTGAACTTATTTTTCTCAAGAAATTTGAGGTTGTTCATGTTTTGTAAAATGATAATTCCTTAAATGTGAACATTTTTGCACTAAAACAATGGAAAAGGGTTGGATATGTGGTAATTTATAGGTTTTTATGCTGTGATTTTACTGGTCTGCCCCACTGAAGATCAAATTGGGCTGAATGTGGAACCTGAACTAAGATGAGTTTGACACCACTGGTTTAGAGACAAATCACTCCTCCTTTAGATCAAAACAATATCTTAGTGTAGGTGTACAAATACCACAACAGATTATTCCATCTGTACCCATTTACACCGTCCTGTTCTTGTCTGCTCTTGGGTTCTATGATCTATCAGCGGTAGCCTTCATTGGATTATTCGTGTCGTTGAGAATGTCAGGTTGTTGGGCCTGTGGCATTGTTATCTAACGGTGACACATTTACCAGAAATAGGCTTCTTCACCGCCATTAAAGTGGCCGTTTGTCCCTCTGTCTCCCCTGGTTTACTGAATTTAGCTCGGTCAGACGTTTCTGATGACTCACAGATCTGCTCTGTTCAGATTGCTGAGCCTCTGACACATTTCCATTCCTCTCATGGATGGCCTTTTCACATAACAGAGTTTTGTCCCCTAGATTGAGGCTTGTACATGTAGTTAAGTCCACCTCTGATGGGTTGGACCCAAATGTTGACTTTTCTCACCTGTTATTTTCTTCTTTTCGTACGTGCTAATTAGTTAATAGAAGGGAAGCTGCATGTATGTTCCTGTTGTTCAGAACAGCCATCAGTTTAAACCTTGTTCAGTGTTTTTCATGCCACTCTTTCATGTCACTCTTTCATGGCATCACTGACTTGTGCAAATTCGTACGAGAGCTGCAAAAATGTATCCATTATTTGGCAAATATTACATTATTCTCCAACTATTTCGACAATCAAGTAATCTACTTAATTTTTTTTAAAGGGAAAGAAGTCTAAATTCTCCAATATCAGTTTTCTAAATTTGGGTATTATCTGGTTTCTTTGCTCATTTTTGACACTAAACTGAACGTCTTTGGGTTGTGGACGCAACAGGACAGTTGAGATTGTCGTCTTTCCAAAACACACTAACCCACATTATTCACCGTTTTCTGGCCTTTTTGTGAACCATGCAACAAGTCAATTAAGTGACAAAGGAATTAGTACATTTATTTATTTTATCATTTACCACATTACCAATGTCTAGACTGGATTTATGGTTCATTTGATGTCATCTTCCTTGGAAAAAAATGCTTTTCTGTCAAAAATAAGGACATTTCTGTGACCCTAAACTTTTGAACGGTAGTTTATCTTGGGCCATAGAACTCATCACCACCTGCATCCTTATTCTTGTAACTTATCAGTGCAAGAGGAAGAATTGTGGTCAGGCTGGGATTCAATTTGGGGAAACAAATTGTGTTGTTTCCTATCTATACAGAGCGCCGCTATTGTGATGTAACGGAAGCAAACATTGGTCTGAATCCACTCCTTTCATCTCCTGCAAAAAAAGAGGATGTGTTCGTTATAGTCTTTGAGTTTCTTTCCTCTCGTCTTGTTTGACCTGAACACCATGACAATTAATGATGTTGTAGCATCTTTTTGAGCATTAACTTGTGTTGGTGTTTCCTGTAATCCTTCAGGTTCTTACTGCAGAGTCTTGAGGACTTGGACTCCAGCCTCCGTAAGCTCAACTCTCGTCTGTTTGTGATACGAGGCCAACCCACTGATGTCTTTCCCAGGCTCTTCAAGGTGACATGTCCGTCTGATTTAGTCACCAAGCTACAGAACCTGGTTGCTGTTACCACTAAATATATTGATGTTTCTTTGTTTTCCAAGGAGTGGAAGATTAATCGTCTGTCTTACGAGTACGACTCCGAGCCCTTTGGGAAAGAGCGAGATGCAGCTATTAAGAAGCTGGCCTCTGAGGCTGGAGTGGAGGTGACAGTTCGCATCTCCCACACACTCTATGACCTGGACAAGTGAGTTAATGCCACCATCTGCCATAGCAAGCGCTTATGTAATATCATTTGGCATGAAAACTGAGGTTTGTCCTTGGTCCCCTCTCTGCAGGATCATAGAGCTGAATGGAGGCCAGTCTCCCCTCACCTACAAGCGGTTCCAGACTCTCATCAGTCGCATGGATGCAGTGGAGATTCCTGCAGAGTCCATCACAGCTGAGATCATGGGGAAATGCACTACGCCGCTGTCTGAGGAACACGATGACAAGTTTGGGGTTCCTTCCCTGGAGGAACTTGGTGAGTTCAGCCAGAATCTTCTCCCCCTGGTGTGGGGAGCAATAAAGGATTATCTTATCTCATCTTATCTTACTGGGAATGTCGCACATAATGGAAGTGCAAGCAGTCAGTACTGATTCAAATAATCAGGATTATCATTGTGGACGTAGTTGTGCAGCCCTAGTCCAGGATAAAATGTGATGATTGTATCCTGGACTAGGGATGTCGATATTATAGGCCGGATATTGGCATAAAAATGTAATATCTGTCAATGCCGTTATCTTTTTTTTTTTTTTTTTTTTGCCTATCATGAAAACCGATAAAATAATGCCTGGATTTCACCGGCCTTTACTGAACTCATAGAGAGATGGTTTGAGATGGTTCCATAATTTAAGTTGAAGTAGTTTTCTTATTTTGCATGGACAATGTTTACAGTAGAAAGCCTTGTTGCATTTGAGAATGCATCCTATGGGGCATCACAATAAAATCAGGCATGATGTGTTAATCCCACGACAGGAGATATGTGATGTTACTTAACATTAGTTAAATATCCCACATATATCCGTATCGATCAATATCGGAATCAGAAATTGAGAGTTAGACAATATCAGCATATCGGTTATTGGCAAGAAAGCCAATATCAAACATCCGTAATAATTGCATGTACTGAAAATGAATAGAAGGATGAATTTTAATGAGTGCTGTTGATGTGGTCCCTGCAGGTTTTGACACTGAAGGTCTGTCCTCAGCTGTGTGGCCAGGAGGAGAGACTGAAGCCCTCACAAGACTAGAGAGGCATTTGGAGAGGAAGGTCAGTCCAATCAGATAAGATCCAGCGAAGAAAATTATCTTCAGCCAAGCTTCATCCTCCTGCAGTTTAATTTAAAAATGGATTTTACAGTTGTGTAAGGTAACATTTTTAGCTACAGATGTCAGTTGCAGGTTGTCCCTCTTCTAATGTGAACCTCAATAGCAGTCTTTTCGAATGTTAAGACATAGCAGGCTGTGTTCATCTCCTCATCTGACCATGTGACTGTGCTGCCATTAGGCGTGGGTGGCCAACTTCGAGCGTCCCAGAATGAACGCCAACTCGCTGCTCGCCAGCCCGACCGGCCTCAGCCCCTACCTGCGCTTCGGCTGCCTCTCCTGTCGCCTCTTCTACTTCAAACTCACCGACCTCTACAGGAAGGTAAACGTCTAGAACAATGTGCGATGGTCGGATAATTAAGCCTGAAAAACAGGTGTCCTCTTAGCTTTGAGTTCTGACCAAGTACACTTCCAGAAGAGAAGATTTGCTTTTTGAGTAGAGGCTCCCATAGATTAAGTCTGTGATGCTGCATGGTGGGTTATCTGCAGCTTCAGTGTTGCTCGGGAAAATTTAAGCTACATATAAACAACCAGATGGATGCGTTGTCTTCAAGTTTAATGTATTTTGACGTAAAAAACTTTTTTTAGAGCAACATCAATCAGCACGACACAATAGCAGGACTGGAGGGTAGTAGATGCTGCTCAGATTTAAGAATCATAATCAAGAATATCCTTTTGCCCAGTTTGTAGCTGATGTCTGCCTGAGTCAGTAACACTTCCCCTCTGCCCACCAAGGTGAAGAAGAACAGCTCCCCTCCTCTCTCGCTCTACGGTCAGCTGCTTTGGCGCGAGTTCTTCTACACGGCGGCCACCAACAACCCCTGCTTCGACAAGATGGAGAGCAACCCCATTTGCGTGCAGATCCCCTGGGACCGCAACCCCGAGGCGCTGGCCAAGTGGGCCGAGGGCCGGACCGGCTTCCCCTGGATCGACGCCATCATGACCCAGCTGAGGCAGGAGGGCTGGATCCACCACCTGGCCCGACACGCCGTCGCCTGCTTCCTGACCAGAGGAGACCTGTGGATCAGCTGGGAGGAGGGCATGAAGGTAGGGCATGACACGGTTTTTTTGTGCTGATCCCACACTGATGAGAGATGATAAGATCGTTTCTCATCATTGTTTGTGTTTGTTTGTGTTCAGGTGTTTGAGGAGCTGCTGCTGGATGCCGACTGGAGTGTGAATGCAGGCAGCTGGATGTGGCTGTCCTGCAGCTCTTTCTTCCAGCAGTTCTTCCACTGCTACTGCCCCGTGGGGTTTGGCCGACGCACAGACCCCAATGGAGATTACATACGGTGGGGTTACATCTATTAGAACACTTCCTCCTTGTTGCAGGAACAGTAAGATGACATTAACGGACACAGTTTGGAGTTTTCATGGAAAACAGGAAATTGTCTGAGTGACCCCAAACTTTTGAACGGTAGTATAGGTCAACTTTAACTCCTTTAGAGCAAATTTAGCTCATATGGAGCAACTTTAATTAATATAGAGCAACTTTAACTCATTTTAAAGCGACTTTAGCTCCTTTAGAGCTATTTTAACTCATGTAGAGCAAGTTTAGCTAATATGGAGCAACTTTAAGTCCTTTAGTGCAACTTTAACTCATTTTAAAGCGACTTTAGCTCCTTTAGTGCTATTTTAACTCATGTCGAGCAAGTTTTACTAGTGTAGAGCAACTTTAGCTAATATGGAGCAGCTTTAAGTCCTTTAGAGCAACTTTGACTCATTTCTGAGCAACTTTAGTTCATGTACGCTACAATTCAAAAGTTTAGCGTCACTTTGAAATGTCCTTATTTTTGAAAGAAAAGCATTTTTTTTCCAATGAAGATAACATTAAATGAATTATAAATCCAGTCTAGACATTGTTAATGTGGTAAATGACTATTCTATTATTTCTTTTTCTGTGGCAACGAACACAATACACAACATTCTAAATAAGTGTACAAAATTTGGGCCTGCATACACACCTTATAGTAGCTTAATCGTCTCTGTTGTGCTCTTAACAGTGGCTGCAGCTACATACTGTCAGTAGTATGCCAGCACACAATTACGTTTTGCAGGATAAATATTTAGTTGAATTCTTAATGAAAGACTGTTAAACTGGCAAAATAGTATGACAAAAAAACATGAATCCATTCACTCAACCCCACTAATAGATTTCAGTTATAGTCTTTTAAAATAAAGACGATAAAAATCATTTTTCATGTTTCTTTCAGGTTTAATTTTTGTTAGAAAAAGCCAGAAAAATCTTAAAATATTGTGTCCTACGGTATCTTTCTGATTACATGACTAAGAAAACAGATACACAGAATTAAGAACTACTTTTAAAAAGACACAACTGAACAGTTAAATCACTGTTTGTGTCGAGTTATTACAAGTTCTGGCTGTAACTTCTGTCTGTAGGTGAATGATGCCATTAGACTGATAAATCAGTGGCTAATCCCACCACCGTAGATGTGATCCTTTTCCTAGAAATCATTTAAACCACCCACATGCCCAATCTAAACCTCTTCATCTCTTTGCTCAGGCGCTACCTGCCCATTCTGAGGGGATTTCCAGCCAAGTATATTTATGATCCCTGGAACGCTCCAGAGGCCGTGCAGAAAGCAGCAAAATGTATCATTGGAATGCATTATCCAAAGCCCATGGTGCACCACGCAGAGGCCAGCCGCCTCAACATCGAGAGGATGAAGCAGATCTACCAGCAGCTCTCCTGCTACAGGGGTCTCGGTAAGGACACGCAAACATCTGAATATTAAAACAAAGAAGGATCAGCAGATAAGCAGGGATCACCTCAAATATGTTTCATTTTTTCTACGGGGTCAATATATAATTGAGGGACTTTTGAAGTCCATGGGTTATATCTTGCTTTTTCCATCTGCAGGCCTTTTGGCTACAGTTCCGTCCAACTCTAATGGAAACAGTAATGGAACCAGTGAGACGTCCTCAGATGTGATGGGATTCCCTGTTGAGGCTTCACACGACGCTGCAGCTCCATCAGGTACAAGACCTCTTCCTCTCATGCACTCCGTAGCCTCTAGCAGTCATGTTTTTTAACCAAATCTATTTATTTTTTGCAGTCTATCAGATGCCGGTTCACTCCCAGGGAGACTGGCAGAGTGGGGTCATGATGTACCTGCAGGGGGATCCACAGTCCAGCATCAGGACACACCAGCAGGGTGAGGACCGGCAGCTGCTACACCTTCACTTCATTCATCTCGTCATCCAGGCTTTAATTTAGTGTTTGTGATGAAATGGAGCCCTTGTCCTCAGAGGTCGAGGTCTTCTTGAAACTCTCCTGAGTCTCCAGTAGTTTTTCTGCTGGGTCAATATAGAATCACGGGACTTTTTGTATCATAGTCGACATTTTTGCTGTTTTCAGGCCTAAAATCAACATGGCCGCCTAGAACCAAACACCACATGGCATTTTACAGAAACATTCTTCTAAATATTATATATACAACTGAGTAAAATTGGAAGTTATTTCTAAAGATATTGCAGTAAACCTGTTGACTACTCTATATTAAATAAGTCAGAAAGCCTTGGAGTCTGGCCAGTCTTTTCTTCAGGAGGAAATGACATCATGTGGAGCAGGTCATGTGATCTGGAATTAACACACTTCCTTGAGAGGTGATTTTGTAATGGGTAATGTAGTTGAAAGTGACACAATTTGTTCTTTTCCATATAAAATTTGATTTATTTCCAAAAAAGAAATATCTGCCATGATTATCTCAACTTAATAAAAAGAACACAATCAAAACATTTTCTGAATAAACTAATTTTATTATTGTTTAGCTAATTAGAAGGTGGTTGGTATTAAATTCAGACGGTTATTTAGCTGACATTTTAGTGATTTCCAGTCATTTTTTATTAATAAATGATTGTTTCTATAATAACTAAATATGGAATTTGAAAAGACATGATCATAATGAACATAAAAAAACATTTTTACTTTAAATAAAAATGTATGCAAGATATATCCCATGGACTTCAAAAGTCCCTTAGTTATATATTGACTCTGCTAATCCTTGAATCTTCTTTAAAGTTCCAGGTTACTCAGCCGGTTCCAGCATGATGTGTTACACTCAGAACACCCAGCAGATTGCTGGTGCTGCAATTCAGAAAGGTGAGCTGAAACAATTCACAATGATTAATTAACCAGAGAGCAAAAACAGTATTTAAAAGCGCTGTCTTATTATTCTAAGCTGTAGTTAATGTCTAAGTAGTATAAAACTGCTCTTCTTTGGCGTCTTTCTAAACTGTGCTGTTGTTGTTTCAGGGCCAGACCACCACTCCTCCACTCAGACCAGCGGCAAACGGCACAACGAGGACTCTGGGAACGGCAAAAGCTCTAAAGTCCAGAGACAGAGCAACCACTAAAGAGGTCAGCTGTAGACACATAGATGATACTTCTCCTTAAGTACATCAAACTAGGATGTTAATGAGTTGTACTGAGGATGGAGGTCAATAGCTTAGGCTAAGGAAAACTACTGAAGGCCAAAAGAAACTCAACGATGCCAAAATGAGAAAATTGAAACAAAAATAGCTTGTAGTTTTAATAATTTAGTTTTTTTACTGACGCATAATGTACATTTGTTTTCATTAAATGGTCAGAAATAACAAAAAAAATGCTGCCAAGTAATGCCTAGTTTGTTTCTTCTTATTATTTTTGGAAGATGTATTAACCCTCCTGTTGTCCTCATTTACGGGCACCAAAAAATATTGTTCTCTTGTCTGAAAAAAATCAAAAAAATTCCCCAAATTTATAAACAATTTGCAAAATCTTCAGGAAGAAAATTCCAAAAATTCCTTGAAAGTTTCCCTTAAAAGTTTTATTTTTTTTTTTTTTTTAAATCCCCAAATTTAGCAAGAAGTAAACATTGAAAAAAATATATATATATTTTTTAAATTGAAAATATTTTCAAAAAAATTAATAAAAATATTCCAAAAAAAAATCCTAAAATTATCTTTAGTGATTCCATATATAGCAGTAAAACTTCTAATATTTTCTTTAAGAACATTTGGGTTGAAAAAATCAACCAAAACTCAGTGAATTTTGATGTATTTTGGTTGATTTTTTCCCCCCAAATGTTCCTAAAGAAACATTTTTTTAACATTTATTTTAATTAATCACCGAAACAGCATTTCTAAACATTCCTGTGTGCTTTTCTGCTTTCTCCTCACGCAGGTGTTTGTGCAGACTTCCCGTCACCCATATCACGTACACGACCAAAACAAAACGGACGCTAAGACTCGTTAAGAAATTTTGTTACAGCACTACGACGTTGCATGAACACACCTCCAGGACGAAGCATCCCAACCCGTCACTAAACGCATCCACACGTCTCTCCACTAATCGGACTGTCTGCTGTGGTGTGGACGACACGGCCGAAGAAGAGGCTGCTGCACTGCACTCATGTCTGGGTTCATATTTACTGGGGACTAAAGCCCTTGTGTATATAATGAAATTTGCTAATTGCAGCTCACATACAACTTGTACATATTTGGATATTGTATGTGTGTTTTCTCTCTTTGTGTAGCCATAGACCCATTGATATATTTTTGATATGAGAAATCATTGTGGATGGGATCATTCTTTTGGACAAATTTTCAATAAAAAAAAACAAAGCATTTATAGACCGTCCGTTCAGACTAATCAAAAGAAAAGCTTGTATCTCCGCTACTCTCTCATTTACTCCCCAGATTGTTTTCGTCGAGCCATCCAGTGTATATATCAACTGAAGTGTTTTGATGATTTCCATTCTCTATCTCAGTACTAGTGGACTTGTTTCATTCCTTCCCACTATAGATGCAATATCACTCTATCATCTTACCGCCCTTGTCGATGGTTTTTGAGAAAAAAGGCGAGAGGAAAGCGGAGTCTTCATGTCTTTATGGTGCCCTTGTATAATCCCAAATAAATGTACCACTGGAGAGAACCGTTTCACCTGCTTCTTGTTCCTTCTCAATGTGCTTGTTTTAATTAAAACTGGGTTAAATATACGAATGATTTCAGTCTGTTCTTTGGACCTGAGGTGTTTAAAACAGTCAAAGACCCCCCTTTGATCACGACTAGTCCCATACGAAGCACCGTCTTTTGGGATTTTCTCCACACCACAAGAGTTATGGATGCCGATGTTTTGGCAATTGTAGATGAAAGTTTGATTAAAAAGAGACACAAATTGATAAAAATTAGACAAAAGGATGAAAATGAGACAGTGATAAAAACAAAAAATGATAAAAAATGAGGCACAAAATGACAAAAATGAGACACAAAATGACAAAAACACAAAAAATGAGGCACAAAATGACAAAAATGAGACACAAAATGATAAAAGAACAATGAGCAATCTAGTATTTTACTTTATGTTCAAAACTTGTCATGGTCGAGAAATTATTTTAAATTTATAGTTTTACTAATTTACAATCTGCAGTTAGTCTTCTCTGTAATTTTTACACTTTGAGGGCCGGATTGGACCCTCTGGAGGGCCGTTTTGGCCCACGGGCCGCATGTTTGACACCCCTGAGTTGCACTGAAATACATGAAAGAAAAATCTAGCAGTCTTTCAGCTTGTCAGTTTTTATATGTTGTGTTTTATCACATCTGGGGATAATTTCAGTGAATTTTAGAAACCATTTTAAGGCAGGACAGATTTTAAACTCATGGAAAAAACTAAATATGTACATTTGCTAGATACAGATGAGCTGAGCTTTTAGGCAACAACTTTGGGGAAGAAATCCAATTAAATTAGTCTCAGTTCATACCAAAACCCACTTAAATGTCATGTAGACTTTAATTTTGATGCCGTGTGAATTAGCAACTGCACTACTGAAAAAAAAAGAAAATCAACTTCTTAACTCTTGATAAAACTCAAAAACATCACATTGTTGACTTGGTATTTATTGCTCATCTGCCATTTCCAGTTCAGTTACAGTAGTACAAGGTTGTCAGGGTCTCATTTCCACATATTTCTGTAGTGCTTGACAGTATATTCCTTTACATCCTTACTCAGTTTTAACGTTACACCGTATAATCCTTGGCGTATTTTTCATATAAAATGCAATACTTCCAAAAAAAACTGCTAAAAATGTTAACACATGGTGTCATACTTTCAGAGACGCCAATGAAGGCAGCGTTGGTTGGTTCTGTAGTGGTCTCAATGCAAGTCTTGGTGGAAGTTTGGGATTTGAAACTACCTCACTTTTCCATGTGTATTGCACAAAGGGTAAAGCAATGAAACGCTTCTCAAAAACCACTACTTCAAACTGCAGCATGTAGGGTTTACTCCTCCGCAGACCTCAGAGGAGCTACGGGGTTGAACAGTGGTCGCTGCTGCCTGAGCTGCAGTTTGCCGTAACTCATCTCAAAGTCCTTCTTGGTTCCCACGATAACGTCCAGGCTGCCTGAGCGCACGTCGTACCCGTAGGAGGCCAGCTTCTGGATGCGATACAGCACGATCTGGGTGGTGAGTTCCAGCACGTTGGGAGATTCCTTCACCTGGTCCATGCTCACCCCGACGTCCATCAGGCCCTGGTACCGCCCCACCAGGGTGGGCAGGGAGTAGTACAGGACGGACGGGCAGCGGATCACCACTTGCTTCAGCTCGTCCTTGGAGCAGGCCAGAGCCCCCTCGATGTAGGTGAGGGCCTGCTCCATGGCCTCGGGCTTCAGCTCCGCCATGGAAGCTCTGAGGCTGCAGACCAGACTGAGCAGCTCTTCCGTGGTGAAGCCTCGTTCCCTCAGGAAGCCCAGACTGTCCCTCCAGGCCTCGGCGGGTCGCAGCAGAATGTACGGGTTCTGACTGAGCAGCTTCTGCAGCCAGATCCGCAGGTTGCCCTCGTCTCCGCCCAGGTCCAGGTAGGTCTCCCTCAGGGTATGGATGACCTCCTTGTTGCGCTCCACGGGCCGACTGAAGCTCTGCGGGGCGCTGGCCATCAGCTTACTGATGATCCTCTTGTTCAGGCGAAGGCTCTGGAGGTAGAGGATGTTGGCCCGCTGGTTGTCATGGTGAGTTAACGTGAAAAAGGAGGCCGGGAACTTCTCGATGATGCTCATCAACTCACGCCTGTTGGGACACACGGACACCCACAGGTCTCTCTGGGCGACGGCGTCCTCCGGCCGACACAGGATGGCCTCGGGGTGGGTTTCCAGGATTCGGGCGATCACCGTGTCGTCTGCACCCATGTCCTTCAGCAGGTCTGCGGTTTCAGACACGTACGCCGAGCTCTCGGACAGAACCCAGCCTTTGAACTTGCGCACTTTTTTAATGTCCACCGACAGCTCATACAGAGAGTCCACCGTGCGCTGGTTCTCCAGTCTTTTGTTGGGGGAGGTGAGTGTGGAGGCGGAGGCAGAGGGAGGCAGCAGCAGCCTCACCTTCTGGCAGCAGGTGTAGAGGGAGGCGGAGGTGACACGAAGCATCGTGGACGACTGGGTTGGATCTGTGTGGAGAACAAAGAACATCAATTAGAACGGTGAACTTTGGTCTTAACACTCGTGTCGTCCTGCGGATCAAAATCGACCCGTTTTAAAGTTTGAAAATGTGGGGGAAAAAAACATATTTTCACAGTGAAACTTCTGATGTTCACATTTTTGGGAAATTTTTGAACATTTTTTGGTGGAAAAAAAAAGAAATGTAACAAAAAAATGTTTCTTTAAGAACATTCACAAAATCATTTCATTAATCATTTCAATTTTTTTTCTGAATGTTCTTAAAGAAAATATTAGAAGTTTTACTGATATATATTTAATCACTGAGAATGTTTTTAGGATTTTTTGGGAAGATTTTTACTCATTTTTTGAAAATATTTACAAGAATTTTCTTGCCAAATTTGGGGGATTAAAAATAAAACTTTTCAGGGAAACTTTTAAGGAATGATTGAAATTTTCTTCCTCAAGGTTTTGCAAATTTTTAGGAATATTGGGGATTTTTTTTGTTGAAATTTGGATTTTTTTCAGACAAGGAGGCAGTATTTTTTTTGGTGCCCGTAAATGAAGACAACAGGAGGGTTAATTGGTACTGTCAAACACTCAGACCAAAGGCTTTTAATAAATGTGTTTTTCTTCAGTGTCGTTGCATAATTGTTCTGTATGCAAGCAAATCACACTCTTCAATTATGAGTTTCAATATCCGTTGAATTTGTAATTTGAATTTGTAACTACTGCCACATTTATACACTGAAAAGCAAAAAACTAAATTAACAATAGATGGGGTGAGGTAAGAACAACAATAGCCAATTTAGCCAATCTCAGTGATGAACGAGGATCTTCTCAGTAAATTCATTAATTGTTGGAAAATAAATAATTTACTAAAAAAAAAAAATCACAATCGCGGCTTCCTTAATCCTACACTGACATATGCATATTACTTGTTTTCTGCAGTCAACACTCCAAAACCTGCAAATATTTCAGTTACACTCAATGATAATTAAGAAAAACAGCAAATATTACTCTTTAAGAAGCTGGGTCTGATCAATTTTTTGGTATTTTTGATTTTCAGAAAAGGTAAAACTATGTAATGTAATGAAAGAATCACACTTCAGTCAAACTTTGTCGCACTTCAGAGCCACAGAAAACACACACAACTCCCAAACAAACTGTGAAGACAACATGTATCTAAACATGTGTGTGCATGTATGTTGCATGTATGTGGATGAAGTGCTGGTATAAACTGCATGAACATTCAGCAGGAACACAGCGTCCTGGCGGCTGTTCCTGTACATGTGATGTTGCATGTTATGTATGTGTTGTAGACTGAGACACACTGAACCACGAGCACAACGCAGATTAACAGCGATGCTAACAGCGATGCTAGCAGCTAGAAAACGCACAGAGAATGACAGTTTAGATAAAAAAAAAATGATGAGGAAAACAACAAAGCAGGTAATTTTTTTACCAGTTTTCTGACCTTGCGGCCGGAGGACTCCACTTGACACACACCCACTGCTCTGCTTTCATAACAGAGAGGAGCTGCGGGGCGGAGCCGAGCAGGGCGACACATGAGCGGCATGTGACGGCCGGAGGCACCGGGGAGGACCAGAGCCTTCCAGTCCCGCCTACCGCAACCATGTACGGCTGGGGATGCCTCTGAGCCCTCCCTGAAAGAAGTTTTAAAGCTAGAATGGAGCGCTAAGACCCAAAAATGTAAACGTGGAGTCGCAAATTACACGTATTTACGTTTCTGTCCTGTGTTTATGCTAAACGCTAAGCTAACATAAGCTAATACAAGCTAGCAGGCTAGCAACTTGGAACTGAGCAAAGCTGCTATAATGCTAGCAAATGCTAATATACAATCAAAGAAAAAATGATTAGACCACCCTTGTTTTCTTCAATTTCTTGTTCATTTTAATGCCTGGTACAACTAAAGGTACATTTGTTTGGACAAATATAATGATAACAACAAAAATAGTGCATAAGAGTTTAACTTAAGAGCTACTATCAGACATTTTCCATGGTTTTCTTGATAATAACCAAAATCTCTTCAGTTCTTCCATCAATATCTATGGCATTTTTCTGCCAAAAACAGCTTTTAGGATTCCATGTTTTCTTTTCTGTCTGTTTTAGTCCCATGATCCACACAGGAGTTAGTACTGATTCATAACCATTGTTTCTGATGACTGCAGCCATGCATCTTGGATGCTCTCCACCAGCTTCTGACATTGTTCTGCTGCCACAGCAGCCCATTCCTGTTGTATAAATTCTAACTAACCTGCTTTGTTTTTGGGTTTGTGGTTCTCCATTTAGCGTTTGATGATTTTCCACAGGTTTTCAGTTGGATTTAGATCTGGTGATTGAGCAGCCAAGGCATGGTTCTAATGTTCTGGTTCTCCATCCAGGCTTTAACTGACCTTGTCTTGTTGGAAAATCCAGTCATTGGAGGCAAGAAAGAGTTTTCCAGCTGATGGAAGAAGACTGTTTTCTAGAGTAGTCCTGTACATGACGTGGTTCATTTGCCCTGTTCCACCCAGACTGAAACTACCCCAGATGGTCACTGATCCACCCCCATGTTTTACTGTAGGGGCAGACAGTCTGGTTTGTAGCTTCTCCAGGCTTCCTCCTAACCAGTAAGTTAGCTGGAGTGGACATCAACTGAAAACTGGATTCATCCCTGAAGAGAACCTTAGTCCAATCATCAACAGTCCAAGCCTTATGATCTCAGAAAACAGTAACCAGCTTTCCTCTGCCTTTCCGTGATGAAGGGCATTGGGTAATAGCTGTTTGGCAATTAAAACAGGGCTTCCAGCTTCTCTACTGTTTAAACAAAGTATCTTGAATATCTAAGAGTGATGTATTTCACAGTTTTCTGCCTGTTATGCACTGAGTGGTGAATTGATACTGAAAATAACTGAATGTTATAGTCTTGCAGGTTTCCTTTGATGGAGTAATACTGTCTCATCTGAGGTTTTTGTGTGTTAATGAACTGACACACAGTAAAAAAGTAGAGTATTTTTATAAAACGCACTTTACAACAAATTAGTTCAGCATGAACAAAAAGAAATTAAGTCTTAAAACTAGACTTTACCACAACTCATAGCTAATATTATGCTTCTATACTTAAGATTTATGACAAATTTGTGATAAATCCAATCACGCTGAACTAGATAACAGAGTAAATGTTTGCTTTGAAGCCCCTGTGTTGCACGTTATGGTGCTATAAATAGTGGTAGGTCTTTTTTTCCTTGTGGAAACGGAAATAAAAGAAACCCCTAAAAGGATTCTTGTCCAGACTTTTTATGACTGTGTATTTCTTCATCAGTCAGACTGCAGACGGTCCGCTGGGTTTGTGAGGAAGATGTCATGACTTTTAGTACCTTGACTCATTTGTTCAGTTGCAGTGAAAAGATCGATAAAAGCCCCTGTGCTGGGCTGGGGCCAGATTTGTCATATTTCTATTCAGAGGATGCTGCAATGTCCTTGTAAAGGAAAAAGTTCCTCCAAACCCAGGCTGCTTGGTTTAGTTTCATCTGTTATTTCTGTGTCCATCTATATTGTCCATAAATTATCCTCTTCTTTTATGAGAGGTACCTAAATGTGTTTCACATTTACACACATTAACTCATTATACTGTACTGAGAACCCCTAAAAAAAGCTTTTACCATTACATAATAAAAAACATAAATGTTTCTTATATAATGCATCTTTGTCTGTATACTAATCCTCATATATCAGCTGTCTGACATCTCCTATATTGGCTATTGTTGCTTCTACCTCACCCCATCCATTGGGAATTTATTTTTTTGCATTTCAGTGTATAAATCTGGCAGTAGTCTGTATTTTTTTTATATAAAAAATGTTTTTCTGTGATTTTCATATTGCTTAATACATTCAAAAAAAATTAACGAAAATCCAGCGAAATTAGCTGGATTTTGGTTTATTTTTATGTGAATGTTCTTAAAGAAAATATTAGATGTTTTACTGATATATATGGAATCACTTTAGATATTTTTAGGATTTTTTTGGAAGAGTTTTACTCATTTTTGGAAAATATTTACAAGAATTTTCTTGCCAAATTTGAGGATTTTTTTTTTTTAAATGAAACTTTTAAGAGTAACTTTTAAGGAATTATTGGGATTTTCTTCCTGAAGGTTTTGCAAATTTTTAGAAATTTGGAGAATTTTTTAGCTGAAGTTTTGGATTTTTTTCAGACGAAGAAACAATATTTTTTGTGTGCCCATAAGTGAAGACAACAGGAGGGTGAAGCTCTAAATTTCTGATCTTTTCCAGCTGGTACAAAATCTTGCTGCATAACATTAGTTTACGTTCATAAATGCTAGCAGTTAGCTCTGTGACTGAATGCTAATACATGAGTAGATTAGATTAGATTAGATTAAACCTTTATTGATCCCACAGCGGGGAAATTTACAATGTAACAGCAGCAGATGGAACAGAATAAAAAAGAGAGCAGCACACAACGGGTCACAAACTGGGTTTAATGTTGGCTCTGGACCCCAAGAATTTCATTACAGTAAATTAACTAATAATAATAATAATAATAATAATAATAATAATAATAATAATAATAATAATAATAATAATAATAATAGTTTATTTTGCTACTTTTGTACCCTTCTGAGGCTGTTTAGTTGCAGTGCCTTTCAGATACTGTAGAATGAAACGCTTGGGTTAATTTCCGCAAACGGCCACTAGGTGGCGGTAATATCCAGCAGCGATCTATGTCAACCCGGAATTAACCGGACGAAGAAGAAGGGCCTCTTCCTCTAGCAGACTGTGTCCCAAAGTTTGTCAAATTATCACTCGGTGTAATTTCTTAACTAAACTTAACACAGAGTGTGTGTTAGCGGGTCGTATGAGTGGACACCGACCGCAAGAAACTGCGACTCCTAAATGAAACCAGCGCCACTTGTGTTAACATCTACGCCTGCGCACTCCGTACAGAATATCGAGCCGCCCTTCCTCCGCGCCAACTTGCACCGCAGAGTCGGACAGACATCGATTCACAACAGCCCTGAGTTGATTTCCTGACCTAATTGTTCAGTTTTCCGGGACAGCATGGAGAACCCGGATCGCATCGACCACGGTGAGTCGATAAAAACTCAAACATGTGTCTTTCAACTTGAGTTATCGGGTTTTCTTTCGGAGTGTGTGCGCCCGATTTTGAACATGGCGTACCCCGCTCTGAGATGGCGGTGGCTTTGTGCTATGCTAGCCGCTGTGTGCGCTAGTTAGCAGCTAGCACGGGCAGCGAACAAACAATTCTCTGATTTGTAAATGTAGAAATGATTTAACATAACTGATAGAGGCAGTTAAGTGGCCGTATAGTTGGAAACCGAAGGGAGCGGGGAGTGTAACGGCTGACAGATGTCGCCTTCGTGGGCTTTAACTGAAATTGCGACTAGTAGCGGCGGTGGCTAAAAACAAAGCTAGAACTCAGCTAATCCTAACGTCTGGAAGCTCAGAACAGACGCGCAGAGACTCGCTTTCCCACTCAGTGTGTTTTATAAGAAGAGTAACGCCATGCCGAAGGAGTGTGTCGCTTTTTACCATTCCAGCAACTTGGTTAGCCGAGAAAGTCACGACTCCCGCAGCCATGTTTACTACTTTACTGGGGTAAAGCTCGTAAATACGACACACTTGTCAAGCCCTTGAATGCATCACGTTTGCTTCAAGGTAGTGGGACAGTAACCGATGTGTCAAATAGGGTTTTGTTGAAACAAAAAGTGATCTTTTACCAAAAACAGAACCAATCCACTTGTTTTTACTGGTTGAAATAGCTTTAAATAACCAGTCAAGCTCGTATAAAGCAGTTTTCTGCTTGACAGAATAAACTGCAGTCCCTGCATTGTGACTGAAATGTTATTGCATGAAAATGGCTTGATTTCATTTGGGAGTTATTGTCTTACTACAAAAATAACAGTAAGATGTCAGTATCAGTGTGTAATTCTTAGAAAATATTAACTATCTGATGCAGTGGTTGCTGTATACGATGTATTTTGAACTTGATTTTCTTGTAAAATGACTTTCCAGATCCTCCTCTGCTGCTGCAGTCTCTACGCCTCTTCATACCTCCCCTGCGCCTCGTGTCTGCAGCCATGTGGCATGTCGTGCAGAGGGGAAACGTGCAGGACTACGGCATGGTGGAGGAGTTCATCAGCACCGTCACAGAAATCGTGCCAGAACTGCTGAATGCGGATCAGAAGGCTCAGCTCCTCCTGGGACTGAGAGCTCGGGTAAGGCTGCTGCTACTCAAACACATTTAACCCTCGTGTCTCCTGCGGGTCAGAACTGACCCGTTTTAAAGTTTGAAAATGTGGGAAAAAAAGTTTTTTTTACAGTGAAACTTCTGATGTCCACATTTTCAACATTTTTGGAAAATCTTTGAACATTTTTTTGGTGGAAAAAAAGAAATGTTAAAAATGTTTCTAAAGAACATTCACATAAAAATGCCACTGTCATGATTTGGTTAATTTTTATGTGGATGTTCTTAAAGAAAATATTAGACGTTTCACTGATATATACGTAATCACTTTAGATGTTTTTAGGATTTTTTTGTAAGATTTTTACTCATTTTTGGAAAATATTTACAAGAATTTTCTTGCCAAATTTGGGGATTTTTTTTTTTAAATGAAACTTTTAAGGAATTATTGAAATTTTCTTCCTAAAGGTTCTGCAAATTTTCAGAAATTTGTGGAATTTTTTTACTGAATTTTTGGATTTTTTTCAGACAAGGAAACAATATTTTTTGGTGCCTGTAAATGAAGACAACAGGAGGGTTAATGTTTTTTTTTATAAAGAAACAGACTATTGAACGTTTAATGCTAGAAGTTACCTCAGTTTGCTCAGTAATGAGTAAAATCATACCACGTCACTCTAAAATTCACAGCATCTGAGCTGTCTGTTGCAGTGGTCCCTCGTCTATCGCAGGGGGTTACGTTCCAGACCCTCCAGCGATAGACGGAAATCCGCGAAGTAGCGACCATATTTATTTTATCATTCATATATATTTTAAGGATCGACACACACCGCACAACACCACAGAGCAACACTATGCACAGTGATCAGACGTTGACGTGAAACAGACAAGGCCAGATGCTGAATGCTGCATTTTATTTCAATTAAATATTCTTTTAATATGTTTTAATTATTATTTTGTATCTATTTTTTACATTATTTAAAATTTTTAGGCTAGAAAATGCTGATTTTACCGCAAAAATAATTCAAATAATGCAGCGATCTCAGAGCCAGTCGCTACGACTGAACTGTTGTGCTGCAATGCACCATGGGAGTTCAGGGTGTTGGGGGTTTAAATGTCATTATTGTGGTTTATGTTAGTGTTCCAGTGTTACTAGTGTTTGTGTTTTATTGTGTTTTTGTGGTTTAGTCAGCCTATTTAGTTTGGTTAAGTGTTACGTTGTCAGGACTGTGAGTGTGAAGTGTGTTTGATCACTTCCTGTCACATTTTCTATAAAACTGCTCTATGCGTGTGTCAAAATAAAAGCATCTCCAAGTTGCAGAGTGCATAAAAGGCAGATATCCTTACTGCACCGTCGTCCTTTAATGCAGCTCGACACAATAATAAATGTATAAAAATACCTATATAACGAAAAATCTGTGGGATCAATAAACGTTTTATCTATCTATCTATCTATCTATCTATCTATCTATCTATCTATCTATCTATCTATCTATCTATCTATCTATCTATCTATCTATCTATCTATCTATCTATCTATCTATCTATCTATCTATCTGTCTATAATTCAGTTTAAAAATCTACGATACAGTGACACCATGAAAGTGAGCCCACTGTATTTATCTGACCATTTGTTGCAGGTGGTTCTTGAATTGTGTCGAGCCGAGCAGATAAGAGACACAGAAACCATCGAGATGCACTTGGATCGGATCAAGGCCCTCATATCCACATGGGCGGCGCAGGTTAGTTTCCTACAATGTGACACACAGCTCTGCAGTGTCATGACGTTTCTCATCTGATCATTTTTATCTTCCTGTGTAAAGTACAGCTATGCATGTTTTTGTTCCAGCCGTGTTTTGCAGAGGTCGAGTTTCCAGAGTCAAACTTTGCAGACCAAGTGGAATTGTTGTTGAAAGACCCTGAAGAGAAGGAGAAGTTCTTCCAGGTTTGTGACTTCAGCTGTTCTGATAAACTGGTATAACTGTCTATCTATAGAGAGCACAGTATATGCAGTGGTTCTGTAATATTTGGTCATTTAACTGTAAACTGTGATTATTTTTCCAGGATGTTTTCCCCACAGATTTTGGGCCTGAATATGACAGTGCTCTACAAGTGCTGATGCTTGACTTCTTGTCCAGACTGGAGAAGCTTCTTCCAGTACCAGACATTCAACAGGTACTAGAACAGGAGTGGAAAAGGAACAGTGCAACTGAAGTTGAAACAAAAACAGATGGTGAATTGCAAATCACACTTGACCCAGTTTGGTCCTTGGAGTCATAACTCAGTCAGATCTCAGTCATGTCTGACACTTCAGAGGATTTTATATCCAGGAGAAACGTTACATCGACTTTTAAATCATAGGATAAAGATTTGTCTTAATAAAGCTGCCAGATTCACATGGAAACGTTGATGTAAATCCTTTTAAAACCAACATCAAAGTCTTTCAGACCAGTGAGAATTTGATCAGATGAGAGGAAAACGGTTTGACTAGACAGCCTCAAAACTGCAATAATCCAGTGATAGTTTTCTGTGCGTCCATGGCAACATTACAAACGGAAGATGGTAAAAGGGAATTAGGTGTCAGTTGGTCACAATGTAAACAAATGCTGGTCCAAAAAAATAGACTTTGATTGTAAAATCGTGTTAAAAGCTGTCAAATCCATAATTCTTACCTTCATTTATACTGCAATAACACAACATCCCATCAACGTTGTAGGTCTCCTGTCTATTTAAACCCACATATTCGCTTTGTGTTGAAAATCTACACCTATAGACACAAACAACTAAGTTTAAATAACTAACATTTGGTCAGGTCAGTATGAATTATTCTGAATATAGCATCAGAATACCTGCCATTTAGTGATTTAGTTTATCTCAGTAAGGCCTGGAAAAAGACCAAAGTTATTCATGGAGGCCCTTTAATATGTGTCTTCAGCTCAGTTTTTCTTTTCTTCTTTTAAATTTCTCTTCTCGTCTAGACTGCCTCCATGCTCGGCGCCGTCCCCGCCGCCCTAGAGGAGTGTACACACTCAGTTCCTGACCCACAGCACCTGAAAACTGTGCTCCTGTACCACACAACGCTGGGACATTTTGACCTCTCTGGTGAGTCTCACTGGGCTGCTTGTACTGTATTATCACAGCAGACCTGAACTGAAAAATAGGAGCTGATCAAGTGATTGTTAGTTATGTTTAATTATGTATATCTGATGTGATCAGATAATATCCTGGTTTCATCACTTTGATATTGATCAGAACTGATACATCACAGGTAATTATAATCACCACTGAGGTTGCAATCATGAGAAATGTAATTCCTAAAAACTAAAAAACAGTCAGGAAATGTACATTTTAAAAGGTATTTTTATGATAAGTCTTTATTTAGGCCATTAGGAACATTGCTCATCATGCCTCTAAGAAGTCATTTGTGTCTGAAAAGGAGTTCACATGAGCATATATTTGGCCTGTAAAGGTTTTGGTGATAATCCAGATAACAGATCAAACCTCTGTGCTTTTGCAGGGCTTTGGGCTGAAGGAAAAGTTTCTATAACAACAGCTAATATTCAGGCCAGTTTGTTGATAACTGCTGCTGATGAAGTGTGATCTAAGTCACAATTCATGGGCCAGAGTCTAAGACCTGACCCTGTTCAAATGTTAAAGATCCCAAAAAATCACCAAGAGAAGTCCGCATTCGAGGGCAGCAGGATTTATTGTTGACAGAAATCCAGGAGTAATTCTTAGCAGTGATACTGAGCTGTGCTTCGTCTTTCATGCTGTGAGAGTTGGTCATTTTTCCACACCTCTAGGACGTATGATGGGAGTGACAGTTTTGACAAAATGCTCCTCTCAAAACAAGAAAAAAAAAACTTATTTCAAGGAACATTTACCTTGAAATTAGTGAAAAAATCTGCCAATAGAACAAGTGAGAAATGGCTTGGTAAGATTTCTTGAAATAAGATGTGACATTTAAAATATTGAGATCTTAAAACTAGCTGGGAAAACAGATTTTAAGCTCTGTTTTACCAGGATTGTCAAGTTTAGGTGTCTTAAAATAAACCAGACATGCTTTAAAAAAAAAAAAAAGAAGCAGTTTTGGTTGATTTTTTGTGAATGTTTTAAAGAAACATTTTAAATGTTTATTTTTTTCCACCAAAAAATGTTCAAAGATTTCCCAAAAATGTTGAAAATGTGGGCATCAGAAGTTTCACTGTGAAAATTTATTTTTTTTCAACATTTTCAAACTTTAAAAAGAGTCAATTTTGACCCGCAGGACGACACGAGGGTTAAACTTATTTTAAGTTTTCTTGTAAAATTCAACTCAAGATTGTTTGACTTAACAAGATATTTAAGATGCATTGTCTTAAAACAAGTCCCTCCATCTGCTGAAATGTCTCTAGTTAAGTGAATTTATCTTAAATCTAGTGGGATGAGACATTTTGACTGAAAATAAGACAAACAGACTTGGTAGGATTTAGAGTTTTTGCAGTGCATTATTCTAAATCTGCTGGTCAGATCATGATGTCAGGTTATCATATTTCACCCCAGCATTAGGTTCTCATTAGGTCTTGTTTTACAGAGAACAAATCAAGACATGTTCAGACTTTGCTCTATTATTTTGAGACAGATTTCATGCATATTATACCTTTATGTATTGTTATGTTTCTAATATATTTTAAAAGTTGTAATGCCTTAATTTTATAGCATTATGTTTTGAGTACTCCACAAATCATTTTGTAAAAAGCATGTATCGTCACACCAAAGTTACAGTTTATACTTTATGTCCTCCACAGACACACACCATACCATCAAAACATCAGTCATTACTAGAATATTCAGCATTATTATGTCTTTCATACCGATGTTTTAACTCCGGTCTTCAGTCTAATAGCATTTCACATATTTATATCATCTTTTACTTTTAGCACATCGTACCCAGAAAATATTACACTGCACTACCTATGAAGCTAAGGGGATTCTTTATTTCCCCGCAGATGAAACTCAGACCATTCCGTCTTCGTTTGGGAACTGCATCCTCTCTTCGCTGTCCCTCCCTCAGCTGGAGAAGGTTGTGATTGATCCCGACCAAATACAGCTGCAGCCTTCATCGGAGCAGATGCAAGGCTGCATGACCGTCCAGGTGGAGGGTGAGACCGTGACGCTGCTGGACTACATACACATCGAACAGCCACCTGGTTTGGTGGAGCCTGACGATCACGAAGAGAGCGACGTAAACGTGGAGGAAACGGTTGGAGACGCGCAAGAGGACACAGGTGACAATTTAAAGCCGGCAGCTTTTCAGCCTCTAAAACAAAGCAAAAGGCTCCAGCTGAAGAGAAAAGCTTTAAAAGATAAGAAAGAGTCAATGACAGCTAAGAAGCAAAGAAAAAAGTACCCCAACAATAAGACGTGTCCTATCTGCAGCAAGACTTTCCTTCGAGCTGCAGCCATGAGGCGGCATCAGGAGATTCATGACGCAAATCGGGACCTCAGGTACAAGTGTGCCAACTGCGACAAGCGATTCAGGGACCATTACGACATGAACCGACACATGATGCGCGTTCATGAAAAGGAAGAGATGAGTGTGAGCCCTAAAGAGGAGGACTTGGGGGATCCGAGCTCCTCAGATATATTAGAAAACAAAAACTGTTCTCTGTGTGGGAAGTATTTTGCCCGTCGAGTCGACATGGAGCGACACATGAAGTCCCACTCGGAGGACCGCCCGTACAAGTGTTCTTTCTGCGAGAAGAAATTCAAGAATCCCTATGTGTTAAAGAGACACCAGAAGGAGATTTGTAAGAGCAGAGAGCAGAAGAAGCCTAAAAGGAAAGAGGCGCAACGCTCAAATCCACTGCCGCCTACAGAGTCGTTGATGGAAGGTAAAGTCTGTCCCATCTGCAGCAGGATCCTTCCTTGCACCGCCGACATCGCCAAGCATTTACGGTCTCACTCAGAGGAGCGCCCTTTTATCTGCATCACCTGTGAGAAGGGCTTTAAGTACAAGGACACCTTAAAGAAGCACCAAATTATTCACGGTCACGAGGGCATCAGGGAGGAACAGAGCAAGACGCTGGAACAGATTCTGGCTGAAGCTGAAACAGGTGGTGATCTTGATGGCCTTGAAAAGCAACAAAGTAATCCAGATGCACCCGCAGACGCGTCGGCGGAGTCCCCGTCTGTGCAAAAAGTCACCAAAAAAGCCCTCAAAGTGTGCCCTGTCTGTTCCAGGGCGTTTGACAGCTTCAAAACCCTGAACAGGCACATACAGTGTCACACAGATGATCGTCCGTATCACTGCGTCCACTGCAAGAAGCGGTTTAAGCACATGCACGGGCTGAAAAGACACCAGATTTATGCCATTTGTCATAAGAAAACTGCCAGATTCACGTGGAAAAGAGAGCCGAAAGCGGGGCCCAGTCAGAGCGAAGTGACCGGTTCTGACGGCCAACAGGGTCCTCCGCTGAAGATACCGGTGTGGTGCTCGAACTGCGGCAAACACTTTGAGTATCTGTCGGCTTTGAAGGAGCACCAGGAGAACATCTGCAAAGTTGAGATGACAGAAATCATGAAATGCGACGACTGCGGGAAAGAATTCAAGAGCATGACGATGCTCAAAGTGCACCAGAGGATTCACGACCCGCTCTACTGCAAAGAGTGCGGAAAGATCCTCGCGAACGAGCCCGCTTTCGAGAGGCACAAACTGATGCACAGGCCGATGCAGTGCACGATGTGCGACAAGACCTTTACCTTACTGAGACGCCTGAGGGAACACTACGAGAAGCAGCACGACTTCACCGGGCCGTATCCTTGCACACAATGCGACAAAACCTTCATCCAGCTGTCCTACCTCGCCATCCACCAGAGAATCCACAAAGGAGAGTTCCCTTACATCTGCAGCATGTGCCCAGAGAAGTTCAGATCCTCCAACTGCCTGACGGTGCACCAGCGCAAACACACCGGGGAGAAGCCCTTCCTGTGCTGGCAGTGTGGGAAATGCTACCGCTCAGCCTCCGAGCTCACGGTCCACATGGGAACCCACTCGGAGGAGAGACCCTGGGCGTGCACACAGTGCGACATGGCTTATCGCACCAAGCTGCAGCTGACCAACCACGTGGAGCAAATCCACATCGGCGTCCGGTATCCCTGCAACAGCTGCGGGAAGCAGTTCATGAAGGAGACGTCGCTGAAGAGGCACGAGCTCATCCACACGGGCGAGAGGCCGCATCAGTGCACGGTGTGTGGAAAGACCTTCCTGACCGCCAACGAGCTCCGCCTCCACAACAGGTACCACACCGGAGAACGGCCGTACAAGTGCGAAGTGTGCGGCAAAGCCTTCATCCAGTCGGGCTACCTGAAGTCACACATGCGCATCCACACAGGAGAGAAGCCATTTAAATGTGACATTTGTGATAAAGGCTTTAGGTTGTCGTATCACATGAAGAAACACAGGCGGACTCACGCTGGGAAGCCAAAGAGCTACATCTGTGAGGAGTGTGGGTTAGCATTCCTCCAGAAAAAATCCCTCTGGGAACACTCGCTCACTCACGATGTGAAAATTGAATCGTCGTTCGCTGATGAAGTGAGGATAGAATTTCAGTAGAAGCCTCTGTTTTGTTTTCACGAACTCCTTTTCCTTTATACGACGTCCGCGTTTCTCCAGCACTTACTTTCTTTGTTTGATTTGGTTTATAAGTTCATAAGTTTATAAGCTCTTCTTTGTCTCTTGTTGCATCGTTCGGAATTCTCAATAAGACATGCATGTTGGCATCCCATGAATCATTTCTGCTGATGTTGCTTTTTGAAATAAATCAACCTTGAATGTTATTATTGCTTCCTGTGAGTTTAAGTAAAAAGTTCTTTGGTTTTCAAATCGACAGAAAAACAGTTAACTGAATGAACAAGCGGTCAGTACATTCTGCTTTCTCATTTTCTGTCTGATCATTTTTGTTTAAACTGTAAAGCAATGATTTAAAGAGATTTTGAATTTTCTGTCATATAGAACAAAGAATGGCCTAAAATCTTAGCATCTGAGAGACAGGAGCTCATCCACACAGGCAAGTAATTTTTGCATTTTTTATTTGTCTGCACGACTGAAGTAGTTACTGATGTATTTTCTGTCAATCCACTTACCAGTTTAGCTGCAGCAGTAGATTAATTCTCGTTTGTCAAAAGGTAAAATCAGCAGTAAGACGGGCTTGAAATTCACAGCATCCAACAGGATTTAGATATTTGCTGATCAGGTTGAAGGTTTTGTGAGATCAGTTACATGTGGAGTCAGTTGTCTTCTTTGTCCAGGAGATGGCAGTAGAGGAGTGATAATGAGGCTCATTTTCAGAGCTCCCACAGCTTGTGTTGGAGGATTTTGCCTCTGCCAGCTTCCTAATAAATAAGTAATGCCATGTTTACCCTTTATTAACACTCATATCTCAATTCTCAGTAAATATTGAAAGTATTGCCTCTCAGAAAGACTTTTGTTTACATGGTGATTTGCAGGGAGGCTTGCTTGTTTATGCAACTTTTTTTTTTTTTTTTTTTGCTTTATGCAACATGAATTTCACAACGGTTGTTTATCCAGGCCCAGTGGCTGCAGATCAATATTTATCGTCTGCTCTTCCTCACGGTCTGCGACTGTTGACGCAGCCTGACTGACAGTTAAAACCACAGCCGCAGCATCCTCCTTCAAGAGGAAACTGCTCCCATCTCCAAAAAATCAAAGGCCGACTGAGTCTCTCCAGAGTGTTGGGAGCAGATCACTTTTTAACCCGAAGCATATTGATTTATATGGGGCTGTAATTGCTTCAGTGTGTCCTGGATTATTCCCCCCCCCCTCATAATTGAGGCCTGGCAGAGGTCTCTTTCCTAGACATAGCCTCCCCGATGCCAGGTGGTGGGTAAAGAGGAGCACCGCACCCACTCTGCGGTCGGCCGGAGAGAACCACGGAGCTGGTGGCCTTTACCCCCAGAGCCGCTGCTCTGTGTGGGATTAGTAAACAGCACAAACCCAGAGCTTCCCCGTCTGCTCTGAGGTGTCGGTCCAGCTCTAAAAGTGCTTTTCATTAGCATCTACTCGGCTCGGTTTAGGTTGTTTTCCATTACAACTGAGTACCAAGTCATCGTGGGTGGAGTCGCAAAACACTCCCCGTCCTCTATCATGGTCTCCAGTAATGCAGCGGTGGAGTCGAGGCTACTCTCCCTCCCGTTGCTCGCCGGTCGGTGCCCGTAAATGCCGTCCATTTAGCTAAACCACTTCCAACACCTCTGGTTTGACCCACCCTGGTCGTTGTGGTGCTCGATGGACCGATTGTCATTTTTGAGCTTTTTCAGCTTCTGTTCTGTCGACTTGTCTTAGAGTATTGAAGCCCTTTTGCTACCCGTCACCACTTCCTAATGTGTATATCACCCAGCAAAGTGATGGTTGAGGTGGAATTTGCCAACCTCTGATTTATATGGTAATGGCCTATAAATTGTCAGTTTCACTCAGGGAGTGACGACACCTGTACGGTGGGCGAATGAAGAGGTCAAGACTTTTCTGTCTTTGGTGGCGGACCAAAGAATCCAGAGGGAGCTGGATGGTGCGACTCGCAACGAGAAAGTTTATCAGGAGGTCTCTGAGCGGATGACCACCCACAGATACAGCAGGACAATGAAGCAGTGGCAGGAGAAGCTGGAAAAGCTCAAAAGTGACTATTGGTCCATTAAGGACCACAGCGGCTGGAGTGGGTCAAACCAGAGGTATTGGAAGTGGTTTAGCCAAATGGACGGCATTTACGGGCACCGACTGGCGAGCAACGGGAGGGAGAGTGACCTCGACTCCACCGCTGCATTATCCTAGACTATCTTAGAGGATGGTGAGTGTTTTGTGACTCCACCCACGATGAGTTGGTACTCAGTTGTAATGGAAAACAACCTAAACCGAGTGGAGTGGAGTAGGTGCTAGTGGGAAAGCGCCCCAATTGTCTCATGATGCAGCGCATTATGAGTGGATGGGAAGGACGGCTCGCTGCAATATCACCGACACAAAGTCCTGAATCTGTGCATTTTTTCGGATATTTGGCTCTCAGCTGCGGACTGTCTCCCCAGGATTAGTTGTGTCTTCTGAAATCACATATTAAGCCTGTAATTACTTTACATTGTACTATTGTTCAGCTATTTGTTTTGTGTTTTCGTTTCTGACTCACTGGAACATTCCTGGATTTTGTAATAGACGGGAATGCCTGCACGCTCCGACAGGTCTCCAGATTAGCGCGGTGTCACAAATGCGTGGGGTGGGAAAAAGAAGTCCCCTTTTTAAAAACAACACGTCTGGGACTTTTCAGTGTGAGCCACGTGTTGCACCTGCAGCTCATGTTGGTCTTTTCAGAGACCTGGGATGTTTCAAAGCAGTGCTGCTGGATGCTGTTAGGGTCTCTGAAAAGAACTTAAATGCAACAGTCTGAGGAGGTCAAATCAAGACTGACACCACTGCCTGGCTCAGTCCGAAGTTGACCAAATCTGTCTGCACGTAGCTCTGAAATGCAGTAATGAGCATGTTTTTGTCTCAGCTGTGTTAAACCTACAAAACTAATAATAAGGGTGGAAGGGGTCAAAAGACAAAAGGTGAAAAAAACTACCTTTTTAAAGCTCCACTTGTAAGGAGAATACTGAAATGATGCTGGTATTTTCAGCATCTTTTAGCTTTAGGTTCAGTCTAACTGCTCACATCAATTCTGAAGATGGCTGAAGTTAGTTGAGAAGCTGTTGTAAAAGAAAAACAAATACTGGATTTGAATTCAGGTGACCACAAAAATGATGCCAAATTAAGTTCTTAAGTTGTCTGCTGGACATCTTTTTTCTATGCCTGGCCACAACAACTTTCTAAATTGACGCCAAAAATAGTTTTTTTTTTCCATCTCTAAAAACTCACCTGTCAGTATGGTGATTGAATTTGCATGAAATTATGGTGCAATGCTATTCATCTGATGAATGTAAATCTAATATTCACTGTCCTTTTAACCCTCGTGTCGTCCTGCGGGTCAGATTGACCCGTTTTAAAGTTTGAAAATGTGGGAAAAAAATACATTTTCACAGTGAAATTTTTGAACATTTTTTGGTGGAAAAAAAATGTTTAAAAAAATGTTTCTTTAGAACATTCACAAAAAAAATCTACCAAAATCCAGTGAATTTTGCTGGATTTTGGTTGATTTTTTGTGAATGTTCTTAAAAAAAATATTAGAAGATTTACTGATATATATGGAATCATTTTAGATATTTCTAGGATTTTTTGGAAGATTTTTACTCATTTTTTGAACATATTTACAAGAATTTTCCTGCCAAATTTGGTGAATTTTTTATTCATTTATTTATTTATTTTAAATAAAACTTTTAAGGGAAACGTTTAAGGAATTATTGGAATTTTCTTCCTGAAGGTTTTGCAAATTTTAAGAAAATTGGGGAATATTTTTGGCTGAATTTTTGGATTTTTTACAGACAAGGAAGCAATATTTTTTGGTGCCCGTAAATGAGGACAACGGGAGGGTTAACCTTGTTTTGGTTCAGATGTACTGAAAAGGCAAACATATGACTTCACTGTGTCCACAAGCTAGCTGCTAGCTGTTTCTGTTAGTGCACAGTGAGGTTATCAGCAGCCTCATGAGAATTTGATTCAGACTTTTCAAAATTCCCAACAACAAGCTCCATGGAAGAACCAGCACACTGAAAATTTCAAGTGTTACCAAAAGTTTGGATCGTGCAGAGAGGCAAACCTGCTACTTTCTGCAGTGAATTAGTCATTTTACCATAACTCCCGACATAAATTTACTACCAAAATCATTTGGAGTAGACAAAAAATGATTCAAAAAATGTTTTGACTATGTTCCTTTTATTTAGTTGAGATAATCATGACAGATATTTATATTTTTTGGCAGTATATTAAATTTTATATGGAAAATAACAAATCGTATCCCTTTCAACTAAGTTCCCCATTACAAAAACACCTCTCAAGGAAGTGTGTTGATTCCAGATCACATGACCTGCTCCATGTTTTGTGTCTCAGTTTTGTCACTTCGTGTCTCGTTCTTGTCATTTTGTGTCTCGATTTTGTTCTTTTCTGTCTCGTTTTTGTCAGCTGGTGTCTCGTTTTTGTCGTTTTGTGTCTCGTTTTTGTCATTTTATGTCTTGGTTTTGTTGTTTTCTGTCTTGTTTTTGTCAGTTGGTGTCTCATTTTTGTCGTTTCATGTCTCATTTTTGTCATTTTGTGTCAAGGAAGTGTGTTAGTTCCAGATCACATGACCTGCTCCACATGATGTCATTTCCTGCTGAAGAAAAGACTGGCCAGACTCCAAGGCTTTCTGAGTTATTTAATATAAAGTAGTCAACAGGTTTACTGCAATATCTTTAGAAATAACTTTCAATTTCAATTGTTCTCAATTGTATATATAATATTTAGAAGAATGTTTCTGTAAAAATGCCATGTGGTGTTTGTTTATTGGCGGCCATGTTGATTTTAGGCCTGAAAACAGCAAAAATGTCAACTATGATACAAAAACTCCCAAAAGGACCCAGAGAATGATCTGGCTATATAAGACTATGCAGCGTTGCGACTAATAAGTGCTGTGAACTCTATAAGCAGTTTATTTAGACTAAAAGTCCCTTTTTTTTGTTGACTTCCATGTTGCTACACAGAACAGGCCACAATCCCATTAAGCTGCACTCAGCGCTGACTTTGTGTGTCTTTTGTTTTCATCACTGGTGGACGTGTGGTTGCAGCTTGTAGAAAACCCTGCCACAAACAGTTAAACTGTCCCGGAGATATTTCTGAAAAAGTAGGTTTTGATCATCAACAGGCACCACAGAATTTCCTGGCCTTTTTGCCAAAATACTGTGACCCCTACATGTTACTACGGAAACATAGCGTATCAAAACAAGCGCCCCATTTCTTGCGTTTGCTCCATGACGCACCTTTATTTCTTCCATATGAACAGTGTACGACACAGCGGAGGGCTTTGATAACAGGATCTGCCCTGAATGCATGGACACCAGTGCCACACACAAACTCATAACCACACCCTGTTTAACCACCGTAACACACACATATGAGCGTCTTAAATTACCCCCACAATCACTTGCAATAGATACCCTGCCCTCATTGTTTTTACAAAGCGTTTTTTGTTTTAGTCAATGGATGAAGAAGGAAATGTAACAGAGGAACCGTTGAGATGGAAAAACCCTCAGACTAATCAACAGAATAACTGCTAATCAAGTGTGTGTGTCCTCAAGCGAACCCCAGTATGTGCCTAGACATATCTCCAACAGCACACTTTGCCTCCCATCTTGGATACCGGTCCTGCATCAGTGTCCACGCAGGTTTTCGCAAAAATAGTTCTTCCTCTCACTTTCATCCACTTGCATTCATTTGCATTCTGCACTGCTGTCCTGTGTGTGCGCTTTGACTCAGACGTTTGTTTGGCAGGACGGACCCATCGGGATGCTGTCAACACTACAAAAAATGTCCATCTTTACAAGCCTTGCAGCTAGAAGATCCTCTGATCACATCCTGCCCTTCCTGGGATCTTTCTGCGTGGAGTTTGCATGTTCTCCCTGTGCATGTGTGGGTTTTCTCCGGCTTCCTCCCACAGTCCAAAAACATGCTGAGGTTAATTGGTAGCTCTGAAATTGTCCATCGGTATGAATGCGAGTGATTGTTTGTCTGTATATGTAGCCCTGTGACAGACTGGTGACCTGTCCAGGGTGTCAGCTGAGATAGGATCTACCCCCCCACGACCCTAATGAGCTGTATATACAAGCTGGATGGATGGATGGTCCAGATGAGGTGATAGAACCCAGTCTGAGACCAAAAATCTTCTTTTGTGCTAGAATTATTCACTTCAAATGGTGCAGAATGAGACGGATCTCTCATCTGGTACGTTGAAATTCAAGAAAATATCCAAGAAAAACCCTCCCAGTGGCATCATTTTTACACATTTCCTTTCAGAAAAGTCTTGATTCTGGGATTCTCAATCACTCGCAGTGATGGACACTTTTTGCAGCGAGCACTGTCTCCCCCGTACACCAGAAGGGAGTGAAAACAAGCCTTTTCCTGGTCAATGAGTTCACTGGGGCGGACGTCTCCTTAGACAAGGCTGTAGGGGGGTGGTGGAGGGATGGAGGGGAGGCTGGCGGTGAGGGGGTTCAAAAAGTCTTGCAACCAAAGAGAAAAGAGAAGGAGCGAGGGGAAGGGAGGGAGAGAAACCTGGCACCGAGGCAGCTCAGAGGACTGGGCATTAGAGACGGCGAGCAAGGGAAGGTCAGCCTCCCTCCTCCTCCCCTCCGACTGCATCAGCAGATGTACCGCACAAGCTCATCATCAATACTGCCAGACCACAGCCACACTGATAACAGCACAGTCTGTGATGAAGCATTCACACGCTAGATTGTGCAGGGCTTTTTCCTTTTTTTCCTTCTTCTTCTATCTGTCAGCGGGCAGTGAAAGATGAGATAATTTCACCTCTAAGATCAGCCACCGGCAGAGAGGCTTACAGGCATCAGTGATCGACCGCATCCCTGATCTGATGCTAACAAGGTCACCCTCTGGTCTGAAAGCAGCTTTGTCCTTCTGATCACAGGAGCATCATCATCATATTCCACGTTGTATCGGTGACGCCATCCACCGGGGGAAGGCAAACGGAGACGCCGCCGCCGCCGCCGCCGCCGCCGCTCGGTGTACGTCTCCGAGGAGCATAAGTCAGGTCACAGATTGAGGTCGTGGAAACCTGCAGTTAGGACTTAAAGGTTAGCAGTAAAACAGCATCAATCAAAGCAGCGTCTGGCGAGGAGTTTACATTTTCAATGCAGATGTGTTGCTTAACCCTAATGTTGTCTTTGTTTATGGGCACCAAAAATATTCCTTTCCTTGTCTGAAAAAAATTCAACAATTCAGCCAAAAAAAATTCCCAAATTTCTGAAAATTTGCAAAACCTTCATAAAAAAATTCCAATAATTCCTTAAAAGTTTCCCTTAATAATTTTATTTTAACAAAATGTTTAAAAAAACAAATTTTGCAGGAAAATTCTTGTAAATATTTTCAAAAAATGAGTAAAAAGCTTCCAAAAAATCCTGAAAATATCTAAAGTTATTACATATATATCAGTAAAACTTCTACTATTTCCTTTAAGAACATTCACAAAAAAATCAACCAAAATCCAGCGAAATTCGCTGGATTTTGGTTGATTTTTTTTGTGAATGTTCTTAAAAAACACATGTTTTTTTAACATTTTTTTTTCCACCAAAAAATGTTTGAAAATTTCCCAGAAATTTTGAAAATGTGGACACCACAAGTTTCACCATGAAAATATATTTTTTTCCACATTTTTAAACCTTAAAACGGGTCAGTTTGACCTGCAGGATGACAGGAGGGTTAATGCATCGACCTTCTGTGAATGTGCAGTTTGCAGGGATGGAGAAGTTGATTTTCATTGTAAAAAATGTGCTTTTCTTAAAATCGAATGAATATTTGCTAAAAATCACACACGAAGATCCATTGTGACCCTTTGAATCAACAAAAAAGTCAGTTTACAGGTGTGTTTTAAACTTTAAAAGCTAGCGTCAGTGCATTTTTGTATGGATCTGGATTCAGAATGTATGGAAATGAGTTGTACGTATATGAAAACTGTACTATTGTGATGCAGACGTTCTCGTCATTATCAGCAAGACAACAATCCTTTTGTCTGTTTTTAGGTTTTTGGAGGAGAGTAATGGAAGAAGATGGAACAGTGAGCATCACCTGAACATCCTGAACACGTCCTACTCCTCAACAAGGTAACTGACTTCTTAAATAAATGACTTCTGTCTGTCTGGCTGTGTTGGACGTCCATAGACCAGCTGACAAAGTCGGCGCTCATGTCTGCTGTTGTAAAAGGCACTTGCTGTTGCCATGGCAACTACAGATGTTACCAAATCAATTGGGACTGAGGTTTTTAAGTATTACAATTAACTTTTATTTTGTTGTTGTTTAACTAATAGTTTCTGGTGTAGCATCTGTTTTCTGTGCAGGATAGATGAGGATTAAGCTCAGAGGCTCCTAACAGTGTGAGTCTTGAGACGCTAATATTTGAACAAATGCCCGCTGATCACAGTTTTTTGTGAGCTGCAAGATTGTTTTATGTGAGTAACTCACCAAATGGTCTGCTGTTTCCAAGAAAATAAGCAAAACATTTAAGAAAAGTCAGGAAAATAAAACAGTTTTAGCATTTTTGCTCTAAGAAAACAACTTGTCATCTAACAGATTTAGCTCCAATGGTGAGGCACAAACTAAATAAAGATTAGTCAACGTCTATCATGTAGCTCTATTATTGTCAACACTTTGTGACTCTTTAAACCTGCAGTGCAGAACTTCTGTCTCCCCCTTCTGGCAGTGAGATTAATTACAAGATGTGCACGAACAAACTCTGATGCTTCGGATTTTTTTTAATCCGAAGCATCAGAGAATACTCCATCTATGTCGCTATGATGGATGGATGGATGGAAAGATGGAAGGATGGATGGATGATCTATGAATGGACGGGCGGATTGATGGATGGATGATAGATGATAGATAGATGGAAAGATGGACAGATAGATAGATAGATAGATAGATAGATAGATAGATAGATAGATAGATAGATAGATAGATAGATAGATAGATAGATAGATAGATAGATAGATGTATTGATGGATTGATGGATGGTTGGTCGGTCGATGATGGATGGATGGTAGATAGATGATTGATAGATGGAAAGATAGACAGATGTATGATAGATGAATGATAGATGGATGGATGGATGGTAGATAGATGGAATGATGGATGGATGGATGGATGGATGGATGGATTGATAGATGGACACCACAGTGAAGAAAGTAGATTTCAAACTCCAGTGTCCTGTAAAATACAGAGAGATTTAGGTATCGCTGAGAGGCTTAGTCAGCACTGTGTGAACTCATTCCTCAAGGACGTCCTGCACTCTAGCTTTAAGCTAATTTAAATGTTCAAGTTCACATTAAGAGCATAGAAGAAAGTAGATGTTCCATGGCTTCTGTCTTCTGAAGGAGCTCATGACCCCTGGCATTCACCCTGCGTCCCTACAAGGTCCCGGCACCCTCATGTTGGACACCACTCATTCCATTTCAGTTGAGATGTATGATGAGTGTGAATCTGTGCTGCTGTGTCATATGGGGACATGTGACCACGCTGGCGTTTTGACCCACTTTATCCCCAACAACTAACTGTTGCGTGTCTTTAGCCCCTGTGGATCCAACCTTGCTTTGCAGCGCTCTCTGGCCGAGCATGCTGGGAAACACGCTGCTGTCCTGTTTTATGATTGGGTCGCGGCACTGATCTCATGTTTAATGGTTGGATCAGTGTTGATAAGCCCTCAGCCAGCTCATGAGAGGCTTCAGTCTGTCACTGCTGCTTCTTGTGGGGAAACTGAGGGGCCCCCAACATGTGGACATCAGATGTTTGTCAGAGCACCAGTGAAGCTTCTGGAAAGAGGCTGAAATATGAAATAAATGTCTTCCTCCCCATTAGTTCCCAGGGTATTTACAGACTACTGAAAATCAGCAACAACAGAGAGGAAACAAGAGCCAAAAAAGCAGCATTATTGCATGAAATTACACTGACATTGTGCAGAAAAGCAGCAAAATCCTGCACAGTGGCACCAAGTTTGAGGCAAACATGACTTCAGCTGTGGCTCTCTGGTTATCTCTGGCTCATACCGGCTCTGCATTGCAATAAAAATATCATATTTTTCCATATTCACTCCACTTTAGCTTTTTTTATTTCGCTTTTTATTGGCCATCCAAGTCAGGAGCACTGTGCTAAGTAAGTGGAAAAGTGTTTTTAATGATTTATTTCGGCGTTAATCAGCTCGGACGCTGGAGAGACTGCTGAATTACACGGTGCCAAATTACGCACGACGACCGGGAGTCACATCACAACCTCCGGCTTGCCTTTAACTTCTCCTTCACGGGCTTTCAGGGCATAAAATAGTGTGCTGTGTGAGTGAGAGCTGCTGCTGCTGCTGGTGTGGGGCAGCACCGCTTTTTCTATCTTGATCTGAACTACTAACCAAGTCTTAGAGAGATCAAAATTCAATCCCGTTCTGAGAAAAAAGAGAAATGACGTTATTTGAATATGTGCCCAAAATCCTTAATGAATAACTTAGGACGAGTAGGAGGCAAATGCTGCCCCAGCTGTTTCCTGTTGAAAATGTCTGTGTAATGTAGATAAATGTGAGGGATTTTCTCTCTAAATCCGTCTCCTGTTCGCTAAATCTCACTTCTCCAAAACGAGCCTGCGCAATGGAACAAAGTCGGAATATTGAGATGTGACATTGCCCGCATCTCATCCTCTTTCTCCCCGTTTTTAATGACTTCAAACAAGTTCATTTTCGCCGGGCTTTGTCTTGCGGAGACCCGTGGGGATGTCTAGCGCTCTTTCCTTTCAGTGGCATTTATGTGATGTCTTCAAGGTAACTTACCTGATTTCCTTTGACACTATAGATTATCACCTTGGTTCTTCACTATTTGCACAGAGCATCCTTGCCTAGTTTAAACTGAAGAAAAAAAATAAACAGGAATTTCTGCGGCTTATTTCTATTTTGCAGCTTTTTAAATGCATGATTAATGTGGATTTATTCAGATTTTTGATCCTTTTTCATTCAGTTATGGATGCCTGCATGTCTTGGTGATTTTTGTTTAATGCACTAAATTAGATATTGTCCACATTTTTTTTTGCTTTAATTGACTTTTTTTCTTTTTGGGAATGTTTGACTTGAATCGTGCATGAGTTTGACCGCACGGATGAATGGAGGGTTTTCATCCTCCAGCGCAGCTCTGTGCGTCCTGCGCTCTTTTTCAGCAGAAAGCTCTAATGCAGCTCTGCAACTTTCAAAGTAATTACTGCTGAGTGTGCATTATTAAGTGCTAAATATCTAACCTGATGCGGCGGGGCTGGTTGAGAGAGAGGAGAGCTTAACATGAAATACTTCTGGGCGTCGGGGCTGTGCGGTTGGGGTTGTGATGTGGATGGATAATGTCCTGTGTTTATTCTCTTTATTATGTACGTTTGGCCCAGTCAGCTTTCTCCTTCTGGCTTTGGCGGGAGAGCATTTTTCCATCTCACATTTTGGATTTGGAAAGATCCCCCGGCGGTTTTTTGGGGGTTTTTTTTGCATCTTTTATTCTCCTTTCTGAATTTCGCAGCACTTTTCGTGCGTAATAACGCGCTGACAGCTGGGTTTTGGCACAGCGGGGGAAATGTTGAGCGGGTTGTTAATGTAAGATATGATGGATAAAATCCTCTGATGAACACGGATTGTTGTTGACTCACTCAGGATCTGAGCAGAGCGATGATAAGAGGGGAAAGTGTGTTTTCAGTTTGGACGCGCTGCGCTCGGTTTTTGCGCACAGGCGCTCCGGAGCATCAGGGCTGCTCAGCCTCCTGTTTGACTGACTTTGGCACCAAGTGGAAGTTTGGATTTAATACATTTTCCTCCACATCTCCAAAACCCTGTAAAGTTACCATGTGTTTCTTTGCTCTTTATTTTTAGCTCATTGGTTTTTGGAAATGACAGATGCGTAAAACACTGAGCCACGAAGTGTCACAGCAGATTTGTGCACTAAAATGTCTTTTCTCTCTTCGGTGATTAATGAAACCGTGCCTGTGGTGATGCTCTATCTGTAACAGCAGTGGAAATGTTAAGGCTCTCCCTCTGTCCCTGTGCGCAGAGTGCGATGTGCTGTATCTCCTGTGGCCACACCCTCTCACTACTGCTGTGCGTCCTCACCCTGACTCCGACGGCAACAGGGGCGGGCCCTGAGACCCTGTGCGGGGCGGAGCTGGTCGACACGCTGCAGTTTGTCTGTGGAGAGAGAGGCTTTTATTTCAGTAAGTGCACCTTTTCATTTATTCATAAAGGTTGGCTGTATATGTCCCAGAGCTCTCCACCTCCAGCGAGCTCATAAATAAAAAAGCAGCCAGTTTGACATCTTGTCTTGACTTTCCCTGCATTAATGTTTCTCTCTTCATTCATTCCTCTTCCACTGTTATATCTTATCTTTAAGTTCCCTTCACATTTGTTTTAATGCTCCGCTCTCCTTGTTGGTCTGAAGCCCAGACATCGACCAAGAAAACCCAGGTGAAATATGGAATAATGATAAGTAACTATTGTTGGTGGCAAATCCTAGTTTTGCCCACGGGGAAAGGGCTTTAAGTGGAATTTGGCTGACTATCTCTGAGAAAAAGGAGGGGTAGAAAGTAAATGTTGCAGTGAAGTTTTTTCTTTTTTCCACCAGAGAAGGGAAAGCTACCCAAAGAAAACCCTCCACTAAGAATCCAGGATTTAAATCTCCAATTTTTCCATTAAGAGTACAACCTAGCCCAGAACAGCACAGGATATATGGAGCTACCAAGGTTAGGTGCAATGTTCCACCGGCAGCCAGGGTTTCCCAGGACTTGTATCCTGATCTATCTGTCAGAGACGAGCAGCATGACTGTACATTAGCAGTATAGCTGGCTCAGACGCTACGCAGCAGAAGTTTTTAAGATCATTATTCACATTTCCTTGGCTGACGTCCCTCAATTAAGCCAATTTGCAGAAAATGCCCTCAAGGAGCATCATGTCTCCACTAAAAGGCTTTGTTTTTAAAAACGTCTATTATAATTGATTGTCCCTCTGACTGCTGTGCAGATTTGACATAACAATCCGTTATAAATGGTTTGGTTCGGTCCCAAAGTTATGAAGGATTTTCCACATGTGGTCGACTTTGTCAGCTGCCAGTTTCAAAAAGAAAGGAAGATATAGGATTACTGTGGGAGATCAGCAGCATCTATAATGCATTTGCAGTTGTTCTCTTTTCCAGTAATTGATTGCTTTCGCCTTAATCTGAACCCAGAATGGTTTAAAAATGCACCTTTTTAAAGAATTTGGTGACTGATGTAAGATTACGGTCCAGAAAGGGGCCCATCTTTCAATGGCAGCCTCAGTACAACAGAGCATTAGTGGTCAGTGTGGAACCATGCAAATCTAAAACCCCCAAATATGTACATGAGTCCATTTTATTGGTGTGATGATAGCAAATAAATCTAAAGCCATGTCAGCAGTTCTACAATGCTAACATGCTGATTTTTAGCAAGTATAGTGTTGACCAACTTGTTTAGCATGCTAGCATTTGCTAATTAGCACTAAGGAGGACAATTTTAATGGAAATCTATTAGACATTTATTAATTCATGTCAAATGAAACCTCTTGGGATCCAGTCTTCATTGTGACTCGTCCTCTGGGGATCAAAAATATCCGTACGAAATTTCATTGGAATCATCAGAGAAGGCAACTGTACTACTCTTTAATGGTTCTTGAAGACGTTTCATCTCATATCCATAAGGCGTCCAGTTGTTCATGACCTGGATGACTGAGGAGCTACGCAGACAGACTTCAGTTTGGACGCAAAGGGTGGACCAACACTAGCTAGTGTCACTAAAAACCGAACATCGGATGAATTTAACATTTGTGGGAAGCATCTATAGCTTTCAGCTGCTGGTAAAGGTAGCAAAAAATCCAAAGTTCTGATTTCTGTCTAAATATCTGCACATGACAGTGAGAGTACGGTTAAAGTTTGGGATGTATTTTGGCAGGTTTCTGCAACAAAAAACACCCGGTTATGGTCATGAAAAGATCGTGGCTGCACTTCATAAAGCCAACATTAACTGCAGGACTGTGACGGGACATGCTAGACCCGGATCCACCACCCCAACCTCCATTTTCCATGTGGCTTGCAACATTTCTGCGCTGACACTGACCAGCGACACTGTGGTGCAGAATTATCTAATATTGGCGTCATTCGCTTGGAAACTGGGTTGGACTGCGGCGCCTTGTTCATGCACAGCTTAGCGTGGCTAAGAGTTAGCTTCATATTAGATGACTCTACAGCACATGACATGTTCAGTGTAGAACAATCCAGATAGTTGGATGGTTGATCGAAATCTAACTCTTTCTTAACCAAATCTTAACCAAATGTGTCAGCTGCATAACATTAACCATGAGATATGCTAAGGCCTCGCATGAAATAATTTCAAATCGTTGGCATAAAACATTCCAAAAACGTCTTTGGATGTCATCAGATTTCCGTACGGACACCGGTGCCACCATGCACCTTGCTGCTGCTCCACACCATCCCACTCCCTGCCGCTTTTCCATCATCTTTCTCTGCATCGTGGGCCTCTGTGCGGCATTTGCCAGAAAAGCTGGGAGTCTTGTTCATCCAGATGCTGCTGGCAACGCCGGCACGCTGTGAAGTGGTCGTGACAGCCCGCTCAGTTGCCAGTTTTCTGCCAGTTAAGACTTTTTGGTCTCTGGATTCCCTCCGCTGCAGCACTTCTCTTGTATAAATGACCGTTTAAGCTGAGAAACTGTGGAAAACCATGAACTACACTAAAAAAACATTACAATTTAGTGAACGCAGGCCTTGAATTTGTCTTTTTACACTCATTTGTCCAGAGCCATTAGCCGTTACATTGGATTCTGAGTACACAGCTGCTTGGATTTGGACGTTGGAATCCTTTTTTTTTTTGTCAGTTTTATTTCACAAATGGTCCCAAGAAGCGTCTGCAGCGGTAGCTTAAAGTTGCTGAAATGTTTAGGATTTTGACAAGACATGGGGGTGTCCAGAGACTGGATGATGTGTGAATGTGACAAAGGGTTGGCTACCGATCGTGGAGTTTTACTACAGTTTTATTAATGTTTCTCACAGGCTGACTTGTAGCGCTGTCCATATCCATCTCATGAGAAAGTGTTGAATGTGGGCCAATGTAACTCATGAATCCTCATGCAGGATACACTTCTTAAATGGGAACAGACCTTTTTGCGGTAGGGGGAATGTATTTGTCTTTCCCGCGTTACCTTACACAGAGCTGTCACCGAACGACACAGCGTCCATCTATCAATGCTACATTTTCCTGTTGAGAAAGAGGTGTATTTCACGAACACTCCATCCTTTTTCTGAAAAGATGATGAGGTTTGAGCAGCAGGGTGCCGTGCCTTGGAAAATATGCCGCTCGCTGTCTTCCTCGGTTTCTCTCCCTCTCTCATATTCTCGCTTGTCATTCCATTTTCTTCTCCTGGAGAATCCATTTGGGCTCCGCCGTCTATAGGACCCGGCAGCGTAACGGCTCGGCCAAAGGAAGCATGCTCCTTTCCCTGAACTCTTCCCCTCCAGTCTGGCCGTGTTGAACTTGGCAGCCTTCTGATTGATAATGTGTCCAGAGGCGGCGTTGCAACGACAGCGAGCTTTCTGTGCTGCCGCCGCTTTTGCCAATCCACCTTAAGCATGCCACCGCTTGCATTTCAAGCCTGCACATTTCCTACCCTGACAGAAATGCTAAACACTAGTTGGTGGAAATATTTTTTTCTTTAAAGGTAATTAAACAAACTGCGGTCTATGAAACAGAAAGAAAAAAAATCCACAACCGTAGTCAGTTTTTCCAATTATTAGCCTGACCTAGAAATCCTCAGTTGTCTTTGTAATGCTTTAGCAGGCAGGACTGCAGGGTGATTTTACTGGGATGTTCATTCCATGAATCAGATCTGTTATGGGACTTTTTTTGGCCAAAGTGTGAGCACTAAGTAGCTCCGTGTCCTAAGTCACTTTTGCTGAAACATTCAGTTATTCTGGAGGGAGGCATGCGATATCTAATCTCACTGTGTGTTTCTGGAAAACGAAGGATGCACAACCCCTCATGAGTTACGACGGGATGAAATAATCCATCACTTTTGGCCAATAGCTTGTTGTTGCTACACAAAGTTCGAATGAAAACAGGGCAGGCAAATATGTACCCTCTTTCTTTTTGGGCTCGCGGTGGCGGCGTGTGAATTGAAGGCGGAAAGGAGAGCGGAGGAAATTGCTTTTAGCTGCCATTGATGAGTCTTCAGCGTTGGACTGTTTTATTCGGAGCTACTTGAGCTGGAGGGTGAATGTGTAAACAGCACGTCACGGCAACGCTCGCGCACACGCATGCACGCAAACACACGCATAGCTAGGCCTCGGCAGCAGGGGATTATGTGGATTACAGGATGATCAGGACACCCCTCCACCCTCCCTGGTTTTACACTGGCGGAAGGCAGTGCGATCTAAAGAAAGACCTCCTGTGTCCTCTCCATCGCCACGAGAAAAAGGTGTCATTTTCCCATTAGGACCCGAACTAAAAAATCTCCGACCTCTCTGTGAATTACTGCTCGGCGGAACAAAGAGGCGTCTCATGAAAAGGACAGGCAGGCGTCCTCCAGATTTAGATCTGTACATTAGGTGAAGCCGAGACTGGAGGGATTTAAGGACACTCGGGGACTAAACAGTACCTCACCATTGAAACTCCTCACCGGTTTAATCCGCCCGCATAATGTAGGACCTCCACAAAGAAAACAAGGATACGTTTAGTAACATTAGCGCGGAGATCACGGAGATTTATAGTCGATATCCTTCCTGGCATTCTCCACTGTTTGACTTAGGTAGTCTCATAAATTGCTTTTCATTTTGCATTCCAGGTGTAACCATAGAGTCCGACACACTGTTGATCACTTGTACACACTCAATATTTCACCAAAAATACATACAGTGACACGAGGTAACCCAGCGTAACCCCGTTTGTATGAAGATATATTGAGTCCCAGCTGAAAATGGGAGGAATATTCTAATAACTCGAATCACTAGAACTCACTTTCCTAAACTCAAGACTTTAAATTTTACCTTCGTTGGCTAAATTCAAGACTGAAGCACTATTAATAAAGCGAGTCCACTTTTGTCCAACTGAGATTTTTTGTCCAACTGTAGAAAAAAGTGGCAACCGTTAGCATTCTTGTTGTTTGACAAACCTCACTTTACAACAGGGGCGTCAAACTCATTTCAGTTCAGGTTCCACATTCAGCCCAATCTGGTCTCCAGTAACCAGTAAAATCACAGAATAATAACCTATAAATAACCACAACTCCTAATGGTTCCTTTGTTTTAGTGCAAAAAAAGTACATTCGGAAAATGTTCACATTTAAGGCATTATCTTTTTACAAAACATTATGAACAACCTGAAATTTGTCAAGAAAAATAAGTTTAATTTCAACAATATTATGCCGCAGTTTATCATTTCCACATTACAACTTCCAGATCACACAGTGTCTACAAAGGAACACAACATTTAGTCACAGCTATCTGGAACTGAATCAAAACAACTTGTAATGGTCTAGAAATTATTTTAAATTTATATTTTTTTACTAATTTACAATCTGCAGTTAATGTCTTCTCTGTAATTTTACATTTTGAGGGCCGGATTGGACCCTCTGGAGGACCGCTTTTGGCCCACGGGCCGCATGTTGGACACCCCTGCTTTAAAACATTAGCATTGTTCTTCTAGTCTGTAATTAAGGCTGCTAATGTTCATTACTATACATGTCTTTACCCAAACCAGAATGAAACGACTCCATATGTTTCTTAGATTCAATTAGAAACTATAATATTATATAATTCAACCATCTCCAAAAGATGTCTCACACTGTTGCCAAGAAAATGTTCCCTCAATAAATCCCATTTTATCTCTCTGTATTCATAATGCCATGAACAACTCTTTTAATTCTGGCGCAGTTGGACCAGGTTCCAGTGTCACAGCACAGGAACACTTTGCACACGCCGTAAACTCTTTGCGGTACCAGTGATAAAGAGGCAGTTTCCAGTACTTTAAGCAGCTCTTACAGTCCCTTCCCAGCCGTAAACTGCCTGACACTTTGCAGGAAGGGCAGTGCATCAGCTCCAAGAATCCGCTGCTTTTTATTGACCATGACCGAGCTGTAAAACTCAGATGCTTTCTGTGCCACTCTGGAATGGGGGAATCCAGCCATCTCTCTCCAGTGCCGCTCCTTAGAGGAATGAACGCTATGTATGCTGAACCTGTCAAACACCGAACCAAAGATGTTTCATGGAGGCCTGCGGCGATGTCCAACGCTAGAAACTGAAACAACCAGTGTTAGTAGCTCACACATGCTTAGTCCATGATCAGTGGAGACTCTCACTGACCAAAAAGCCATGAGTGACGGGGCTGTGACCAACAGTCACATGACAAAAATTCAGAGTTTTTAACTTAATGACAGGCCCAGATTGCACAAAACACATTTCTTTAGTTCTTTCTACTTCTAGCCATGGTTGTGCTGTTTCCACAGAGGTGCAGAACTTGTTATTTTAGTAAAAAATGTGACACATAATGAGTAAAAATGCAACTGAAACAACAGAAACTGGTTGGGACTCATAGGGGTAAAGACCAATTAATGGTTTTGGCTGCTTGCTCAAAACAGCAGGTTTACCTTTGCTTCTAGAACTACTACAACCCACAAATCAAAAAGTACCAACATCATGGTACTTTCGGACCACGAAACAAGCTTCCGGCACATAACCAGGCAGTTCGTTTGTTGTGCAGAACATCCGCTTCGCCGGATGATGAAATTTGCGTCACATGGACCCTCACGGAAGCCATGAATCGGCCTTTATAGTTCTGAAGAGTTGGTAGCGCTTCTCATGCATAGAGGACGGCACATGCAGTCATTTTGAAATCACACCTGGTGCAACCTTTTCCAAAGGCGACAGAGTTCTGGAAAAAAGAATATATCCCAGAACATGTCAAAACATCCACAGGAACATCTCAAACCACCTCTGTTCAGACAGAAACCAGCACCGTGTGTGAAATTACACAGCCGCTTCCTTCATTTCAATGAGACCTCTGTGAGAGCCCTGGCCAAAGATATGTACCTGGCTCGACTTCTGCCGCAGCCATAGACTGTATATAAAGATGGACACATCCTCCGTGATGTCATCCATAGGTTTTCCGAATATCGAAGCGCAGTGCGGTGGGTCCGATCATCACCATCTTGACAGTCCCTGACTCCTCCTAATTTCCAGCTAATACAAAAATGAGCAAACAAGTGGAGTGTGAGTGGAGCTGAGGCAGGATATCCACCGTCCACTACTGTAATTATGCGCAACTTCAAGCCTTAATACAATTTAAATGGGTGAGTTAGAAAAATATTCACCTCTTGCACAGTTGTCATCAAAGGGGGGATAAGCTATTGAGACCAAAATCATTTTTTGTACCAGGTTATAAACATGTTTATTTCTGCGGTAAAGTTGGACGATTCATCATGGGGGTCTATGGGGATTGACTCAACTGTGGAGGCAGCCTCGAGTGGCCATTCAAGGAACTACAGTCCTTGATTTCTCCATGTATATGCATGTTACTGTACTTTACTTTGCTAGGCTATAAGCTGTAAAATAAATAACTTGCATCTATTTTAGTGATTGAATAATGGTTTTAGACATTTAGCGAGCAAAAATTAAGTTGTTCAAGGTTCATAAACATGAGGATTTGAGGTTTTTTTCTTGCCATAAATGACACATTGTCACTATTTTCAGACATCTTATAGACAGATAGATTGTCTTGTTGCAGCCCAAACACCTCACCGTCTTTTGACTTGTGACCAGCATTCAAATTCCTACTCAGTTTACTTGGAATCTGCTCCTTTTTCCAATTTTAAGGTATTTCTGTTCCCGATAGTCCACTTCTTGTCCAATAATCTATGTGTTTGCCATTAGAAAGCTGAATCTGCTACTTGTGAAGGAGATTTGAGACATTTTTCCAGCATTTGATACCCAGAAGGCAGATTTTCAGCTGAGTATTCCTTCGAATGAACTTTCGCTATAAAGGCCAACACAGCCAATGATTCCGCTTTAAAATCAAATCCCGACACATGCTTTTTTAATCGGACCTGAAACCCTTCTTCACCATCATGTGTGATCCCTGCACGCACCATTTCAAACAGCACAAAGCCACGAGGCGGGAAGCACCGCTGGGAAAGTCTGTTTACCCTTGTTTGTTTAACAACAGTCTCAGCAAACAACTCTTTGTTTACAAGGGATTACAGCATTCAAAACCAGAGCTTTCAGACCTGATTATTATATGCGTGTTTTTCCCAACCTGTCCAAGCTGATTATCCTACATGTCACAACCGGCGCCAGCTGATTTCTCTGTCCCTTCCAGCTGTTTGTGCAGCAGGGTGGCAAACTATTTTCAGAATAATAGCGGATGTTAATTTGTAAGGCTTTATTGGGAGGGATTGGAAAACAGGCCAGGCAACGGAGCACGGCCCCTTTTTTGGCTTTCAGCGACCATTATATAATCACCAGCCAGGGCTCAACGTCATATTTTTCTCTTTCTAAATGTTTTGACATCAGGTGTTAATATAGCAGCCAAGCCCAGGCGCACTGATACTCACCATCTGTTTGCTCAGAGGACTGAAAGCACAGAAACGACTTTCCTAGAAAAACACAGCTATAAAAGGTGTCAATAAATTAGCATTGAAAAGGAAGACACATCAGCATTTAAATGAAGATCTTCTTTAAAAATCCGTCTGCATGATTAATTTAACACGTCTGTTTTGGAAGTTTGAGATCTGGGTAAATCCGGTTCCTCCGTATCCTAAATAATGCAGGTGCAACAGTGTATTTTTAGCATCATTCTACCTGATGGGCGATATGAAAGCCTTTCCTCTCCCCTCCTCTCATTCACACCTCCATTAGCCTCCACTCTGCTTGGTGTCCGGGGGTCCGAGCAGAAAGATGCTTCTGTTTCTCAATGAAAGCTGCTCTCTGTCCAAAACAACATTGTCAGAACAAGGCAGACAGAGAGCAGAAGTTAATGCACTTTGTCAGCACTGGCAGCCTTCTGAGCCAAGAGCTATTAACTCTGAGAGGGAAAGGCATTTCCTCCTTGTAAATGCCATATTAAATTATTATTATTTCATTTGGTAACAGGGAAAAGCCCATCAGGGCTATATTGTTCAAGGTGAGCGGGGAGTTGTAAATGGAGAGTCTGGGTTTTTCTAAAAGCCACCAAAGAGGGTGGGTTTTGGGGGGTAAGAGGAAGAGAGTATTGGCGTCATTGCAACTTAGTGCGGTCATTGAGTCAAAAGAGCTGAGTGTCACACCTTGAAATAGTCCTATAAGTTTAATTTTGACAACAACAATCATATTCAGCGTGTTTCTGCCAAATTAAAATGTGAATGAACAGTGGGGCCCGCCTGGATGTTTCTGCAGGTGGATCGGGCCCCGAGGACTTGTGATTTCCCCTCACTGGACGGACCTCTGTGTAAAAGATATGACTGAGTGGGATATTCTCAGCAGTTGGGTGACTGTGACCCCCTTATTTTTACAGTCAAACAGCTACCAAAATGGATCCACAGCGTGCAACATGATACACTGTAAATTCTACACGGAAGACATCAGTGTCATTAAGACAGTCCATACATTACAAACATCAGACTTGGGACCTGGCCATTATCACTGCATTAACACAAGCATGATGGCCGGCCGCTCACCACAGTTTGTTTAATTAATTCTGCTAACAAGTACAAAAAGGTCTGATTTATAGACGTTTGCTAAACCTGCACAGTTCATCTGCAGGTTACCATCATAGTTTCCCCTCGAAATTTAATGTAAATTTCCAATCAGAGTCCTTTTATTTAAGAAAGAGGCAAACAAAAGCATTTCTAATTCACTGATTTTGTTGGCTGAAAGTATATTTACCATTAGCAGATTTTATCAGCACTAGACAGGTAGCTAATTAAGCTAACTATAGGTTCGTGAGCTGGTTCAAAACATTGTTCCTGGCTGCATGGAGGTAAACCTGCACAATTCAGGAAACAATTATTATTATTTTAATTGGTTTATTTGACAGAGACCATGTACAGAATAACATTAAACTCAAGGTAGAGATGCTCAGTACCAGATTATAGCGTACTTGTTTCCATCTGGAGTCCCTGGAGCAAGCAATCCATCACATTTTACAAAAAGGATCTCACATTTACATGGTTTAAAAAAGTAATTTGAAGGAGTGTCAATGCTCCCTTATTGGTCGATTCTCCAAAGGCAGTTTTACATAGAGGGATACAACAAGCCCTTGTTGACCTGGTACTATTTCCAGAGGTGCAATGAATAAAAAAACTTGAGAGGTGAGGGCACACAACCATGAACCACCTTGAAAACCAATCGTACATTAGCATACATGATCATGTTTTCAAAATGTAACAATCCATACCAGTTTACCGTACACACAGAAGACGTAGAACCTAGATTGTTCCTGTTTCTCTGAATAGCTTCCATCAGTATCTCTGATAACAAATGTGTCTGTGGCTGATGTGTGGAATCTTCTTTAAACCTCCAGTTTTGTTTGGGCACCATTGATGGAAAGCCTGAAATCAAAGTCCAACAGCAACCACTTCAGTTGCATCTCATGGTGGATTATAAAGATGTGGATGGTGGGGAATCTCTTGTCTCTCCTCACAACAAGCATTTGTTTTAAGCACCGTTTGTTTTCCTGGTTCATAGGCAGTCGGTGTGCTTGCAGTGCATGGTCACAGACTTTGGCCTGCATGTGGAGATCTGCCGAGGGGTTCGCATGGACTGTCACGAACTTGGGTGGATGATAAAATTGACTTTATGTGTACCATTGCAACCTCTCATGTGAACTCACTCAGCCAAAAGTAAATGCAGTGGGTGGCCAGGTCCTTCTGCATCGATGGAGTCGCTGGATGAACCATCGATGACTCCAGAATTTCGTTTTTAGTTCCATCAGGGTGTCCAGCCACCCTCCTCATCCATGTCCAAGTGACTGGTGGGGGTGTTGGTTCAGTCGCCAGCAATCTGACCCTGAAACAAGTTGTACTGGATTACAGGCTACCAGTAGCAAGTCACCAGACATGACCTGACTATATGTACTCAAGGAGCTAGGAATCGAAAAAACACTGCAGGCAAACATCATCACAAGGAAACTCAGCTACTTTGGTCATGTCAGCAGACATCGCTGCCTTGAGAAAACAATCATTCATGGGATGGAAAGAGACGTAGACCTGCAGAGAGTTGGCTTGACGACATCAAAGCAATCACAGGAAGTGGAACTGCGGAGGCTACTAGAGCTGCTGCTGACAGTAGACGAGCCACACCTTATGCTACATGACTTTAGATAGATCGTACCATTGCAAACATGCAGATTTAGCCTGTATGACATTTAGCCTGTGAAGGACCTTCACATACTCACAGGAAGTATAATATGACCTAATAGTGGCCTACAGCCCACAATACTATAGTCACACCTGTGATCTGTCCTTTCAAGAAGAGTTTTTAATGAGCGTTCAATGGTCCTAAACCCACATGAAAGAGGAGGGCTCTAGCTAACGGTGACTTTATAAAGCAGCGATATTGACCTTCTGTCTCCCCAGCTGTCTAAACCTTCCTGTTGTCCTTCTCCGACAGGTAAACCAGGTTATGGCCCCAACGCACGGCGGTCACGTGGCATCGTGGACGAGTGCTGCTTCCAAAGCTGTGAGCTGCGGCGCCTGGAGATGTACTGTGCACCTGCCAAGACTAGCAAGGCAGCTCGCTCTGTGCGTGCACAGCGCCACACAGACATGCCGAGAGCACCCAAGGTTAGTACCGCAGGGCACAAAGTGGACAAGGGCACAGAGCGTAGGACAGCACAGCAGCCAGACAAGACAAAAAACAAGAAGGTGAGCACGGCACCCAACAGATACACTCTAAAAACAACGGTTAAATCATCAGGACAGGACGGGATGTGATTGATGTTTTGATAATTTATGAACACAGTGTGTAGAGAATGTTACATAAATTGTTAAGCTAGCAGCTGGTTAGCTTAGCTTAGCATAAAGACTGATCTCGCAGAGAACCTCAAATTGTGTTTACTTTTTTTGGTGCAGTTTTACAGACAAAAACTATGTTATTTTGGGTGCTAATTTCTAACTATCTTAACTGTTTGCTATTTAAGACAAATCTTTTACATGCAGGTACCAAAATGTGTGAGCGTTATGTGACAGCACTTTCCCCATTTCCAGTCTTTATTCTAATTTAGGCTAACCAGCTAATGGCTGTAATACCAACAGAAGAGTTTTATCAAATCACTCAAACTTCAAATTCACAAACTGTTACTTTAAGGGGCCACTAGGTTTAAGATTATTACTTTACTGCAATTATTCCGTCCAACTTAAGTGGCTTCCTTTTTCTCCCACAGAGACCTTTACCTGGACATAGTCATTCATCCTTCAAGGTATGCATGCATATTGACATTGATATTGATCGTTTTATGTCATTTAAAGCCTTATCAAACACACCATGCGGTTTCATGGTGAAATCACCGAGGTCTACATAAATAATCTGGAATCTCTCGGGCAAATAAAGAAACTGTAATGTCTAAATGCAGACTCCGTCACATTCTCGAGTTGTCAACCTGCAGGAGAGTGTGATCCTTTTAAGATTCAACTGTGGGCTTTTTACCCTTTTCTCAAAAAAGAAAACCATTAGCAGGAGAAGGAACTAAGTGGTTTTTGTGGTAGACCCACTGGCACTCCCGCTCCCCAGGCAGAATCTCCACTCTGCTACTGTACATTATGTCCTGAAATTCAGACGGCTCGCCATAGCAGACGGACACATGCGAGTTCTGCAGATACAGCAGGCAGATCACGTTTAGCATATCGACGTCTGCAGCGGTCTGCATGTCTCTGGTTTCTGGTGTTGTTGCAGGAACATCGTCATTTTGTTTGAGGGACTATACACTGAAATGATTATTGTAACTATTTTACATATATTTAGAATGAAGATAAACCATTTTATGGAAACGGTATCTATCCCTGCTGCTTCAAAACTTAGTTGTATGAGGTGCTACACGACACATTCACCATAAATGGGTTTATAATCTGTACAGAATATGACACCATATCTTTAACCCTCATGTCGTCCTGCGGGTCAAAATTGACACGTTTTAAACTTTGAAAATGTGGAAAAAAAAAAAAGGTTTCACAGTGAAACTTCTGATGTCCACATTTTCAACATTTTTGGGAAAGTTTTGAACATTTTTTACTGGAAAAAATGATTCTTAGAAGATTCACAAAATGATCAACCAAAATCCAGTGAATTTCGTTGGATTTTGGTAGATTTTTTTTCTGAATGTTCTTAAAGAAAATATTAGAACTTTTACTGATATATATGGAATCACTTTAGATATTTTTAGGATTTTTTTTGAAGATATTTACTAATTTTTTGAAAATATTTACAAGACTTTTCTTGCCATATTTAGTGGAATTTTTTAAATAAAACTTTGAAGGGAAACTTTTAAGGAATTTTTGGGAATTTTTTTTTGCTGAGTTTTGGGATTTTTTTCAGGCAAGGGAACAAAACTTTTTAGTGCCTGTAAATGAAGACAACAGGAGGGTTAACATAAATGTCCCATCAAGCTTTTTGTAACTCAATCATTGCCACTGATATACATAACATCAGACGTACAGTTGCCTCGACTACTGCAATTTACTCCATGCCGGCATCAGTCAGAGCTCGACTCCAACTGGTCCAGAAAGCTGCTGCCCAGATTTTATCTGGCGCTAAGAGATATGAGCATATTACTCCAGTACTTGCCAACTTACACTGGCTTCCTGTTACAGTCTGCATTGATTTTATAGATCTTCTCATCACATTTAAAGCATTAAATGGCCTCGCTCCAAATTACATCAAGGGCTTATGAGCCTCTTACTTACCTGGGCGTTGATTCAGAGCCTCTGCTGGTTCTTCCTATATCTTGGCTGGTGACCAAAAGTCATCAGGCTTTTTGCTGTTGGAGCCTCCAAACTGTGAGATCGGCAACATTTTTAGTTCTCCACCTGCTGAGTTGTTGTCTGTTCCTCTCTGTAGACAGAAGAATTCTTGCTAGCAGTGGCTGTTCCTCTTTGTTTGGGCTTCCAGCTATGGTGACAGCAAATGAATAGACTGTCAAAAACACACAGGGACAAGAAGTTCTATAAACCCAGCATGTATGGAGTGCTCGAATCACAGATGGGGCAAAGCAACCGCTGCTGTTGGCCTCGTTTTTGAAAAAGAATCTGGAAGTGCAGGCACGTTAATGTTCAAATTTAGGGGCAGAAGTTGATTTAATCTCAAGGTATTGTGCATCTAGTTCTGTTAACCCTCCTGTTGTCCTCATTTACAGGCACCAAAAAATATTGTTTCCTTGTCTGAAAAACATTCAAAAATTCTGCAAAAAAATACCCCAAATTTATGAAAATTTGCAAAACCATTCAAGTTTCCCTTGAAAGTTATATTTTTTAAAAAAAATCCCCCAAATTTGGCAAGAAAAGTCTTGTAAATATTTTCAAAAATGAGTAAAAATCTTTAAAAAAAAAAAAAAAATCCTAAAAATATTTAAAGTGATTACATATATATCAGTCAAACGTCTAATATTTTCTTGAAGAACATTCACAAAAAAATCAACAAAAATCCAGCAAATTTCGCTGGATTTTGGTTGATTTTTTTGTGAATGTTCTTAAAGAAACATTTTTAACGTTTCTTTATTTCCACCAAAAATGTTCAGAGATTTCCCAAGAATGTTGAAAATGTGGACATCAGATGTTTCACTGTGAAAATATATATTTTTCCACATTTTCAAACTTTAAAACGGGTCAATTTTGAACCACAGGACGACACGAGGGTTAAATGATTGTCACAAGATCAATCGCTGCTGAAAAATAATTATAGCTTGATTTTTTGTCATTCCAACTGTGCCCAAATAAGTTCAGAAGACAAAACAAACAGCAATTATATCATCCAGTTTCTAGGCAATCTTGTGTCTTCTGTATATCTGCTGTGCATCTAAAAATGTGTCTTTCTTTTGTTGCAGGAAGTACACCAGAAAAACTCAAGTCGAGGCAGCACGGGGGGCAAAAACTACAGAATGTAGGGAAGGAGCGAATGGACAAACGCCCAGCGACTTGGGAAGAGAGAGGGGAGTGGCCTTACCTGGTACCCCTGTGGAATGGTTCACTGTAAAACAAAACAAAGAGGATGCTAGCAATGGCCCGAAAAGCTGTTCAGAATGATTGACACCTGAGAGCTAAGTGGTGTTTAAGGGTTTGATGAGGGATCTTGTGATTATTTTATACACTGCACCATTCCATATCGGGAGGATTTCTTTGTTAATGCAATGTAACAAGACTAGTTTAGCTGCTGAGACACGAACAAGAGCTTATTATACCTCCATGTGTGAACTGCAGCATCCCCCATGGCTCCAGGAAAGTTGTATCTGGGCTTCAGCCAATCAGAGATCTCATTGAGAATGAGTGGTCCGTCCTGTCAATTGAACTTTTTGCGGAGGTAAATCCCTTAACTCTGAGAGAGACAGGATACTTTAACAGTTAGCACCCCAGTTCAAAGCTGATATTTTACCTTCAGAATTTGTTTTTATGCGCCATGCATTACTGTGGATTCTTTCTAATATGTAAAAAGTCCAGGTGGTTCATCATCAGAATTAAAGCATTGTTGTAGTTATTTTACCTTGAGCCCGAGTCAAATCCCTACTAAGTGGAGTTGCTAGAAGGTTTGAGACCAATCCAAATCCCTCCTAAGCCCCAGGAAGTGTCGGGAACCTGACGACTGAGTCTACACTCCAAACACTTCTCTGACAACAGATCAAGCGCCATTAGAGGGGATTTTGAAGAAAGGTGAAAGCACAGTAGGTACTAGAGAAACAAGACAGTGGCTTTAAAAAACAGAAGAACAAATTATCCGGGAGCTAAATTGAATCAGAGATATTTTTTTTTGGGCCGGTCGGAGCCCGTTTGGTTGTCAGAAATGGGTCATCCAGCGGATTCAAAGTGCATTTGGCATCCGCGAGTGGAATAAGCCAAATAGCGACAATCAGGCGGAATGTTTGTCGTCTGCATCCTTTTCACAATACGCGAGCCCGGCCAAATCCAATTTTTGTCAACGGTTCAGTTATGCGGTGAACATTTCAGCTCGAGCGGAGGTTCAAGGTTAATCACAAGTCATAAAAGTTTAGTTGCAGTGAGTCAGCAAGCGCCCTAACAAAAAATAAATAAATAACTACCAGGATTGAAAATGAAATCTTTCTCTTTCTTTCATGAGGAGATTATTCCCAGAGATGTTACTATCAAAGGCTGTAACAATAGCCTCATAAATGGGAAAGTTTAATGATTGATCTTGGCCTGTGATATTTTGTTAGCTTAGGGAGGCCGAGAACTTTGCTACCTTAGTTGTTGCTTGGACTGCGTTATCTGCCACTCCATGGCATCTGTTGCAAAGTCCACCGGAGAGACACGCAGATTGAACAATTTGGTAAATATTGCCGACCGAAATGACAAGTCCTCTGGAGACGTGACACATACCGACACACGAATACACATTCAGAGTCACCCACAGTGTAAATGAGAGTTGTGCAACCGTGAGCGAAGGTCAAGCACACAAATCACAAGTTTCATGAAAAGCCAATTCTGAGAAGTCCTTGCATGAGGACTGACTAACGGCTGTTTGTCCGAGCCTCCATAAAAACGCCCAAGACAACCCATCTCTGGCTCTGCCTCCTCTGCCTGTGTATAATCAAACAGTACTCCCATTATGTTAACCTATGCATTACTATCATTCATTGTACATGATGGTTTCATATAACAAAACTGTATTAAGAATCCTATCCACTGTATAATGGTGCTATTTTGTAGTTTGTTACTTGCGAGAGATGGCTGAGACAGACTGATGGCAGGGCTTACATTGGAGGTCTTCCCTTTTGCACAGCCTTGTGGCCACCATTTTAATAGTGTTTTTATTTGTAAGCTGTTTCAATAAGGTAGTAGTGTAAGCGAGTAAATGTATCTGTGTGAAATCTGTGAATGCATGGAGAATTACAAAAAAAAGAAGACGAAAAAGAATACGACATGTTGTGGTCCCAAGAAGGCAAAATGCTATTTTTTCTACTGTTTTTAAATTATTTTCTCAATATAGATCCCTTATGCCAAATAACTTGACAAAAGTACTGTGAACTGTGATTCCTCCAATTGTATTGAGATTGTTAAAAGTCATGGTGTGCTTTTGTCTATCCAGAGGTGTGTGTGTGTGTGTGTGTACGTACACCTCACTGGAAGCCAAGGTACCGACTATTAAAACAGCTTAAAGCGAGACTACGCAACTTTTGCTAAACGCCAACCACCGTGGCTACATGTGGTTAGTTCAATTAAGCTCATTAGCAGCAGGTAAACCTCTCCAAGCTAACCACTCATTAACAGTGTTAGCGTAATAACTCTATTTGCCAGAAAGGGGAGACAAATGTTCTGCATGGCACATTTAAAATGCTCTCTGTCATTCTCATATCTGTCAATTAGCATCCGCAGCTTAGCTTAGCATAAAGACAATCAAAAGGAGAAGACAGTTAGTTTAGCGTAACATAATCCACCTGCTAGTATCGCTAAAGCTCCCACATAAACATAAAGTGACTCAAAATGTGTCGCTTCTGCACCTCGGTTATTAAAGGTTGGTTAAACGAGATGTACGAGTTAGCATTTGAGCCTTAGAGGACCTGAGCCAAGCCAGCTGCTTGCCTGAATCTAGTCTTTATGCTAAGCTAAGCTAACTAGCTCCCAGCTTTGGCTTCATATTTACAGGTATGAGAGTGATGTTTATCATCCCACAGATTAGCCTGCATGAGCTACTGGTAATATTCGACCAAATTAGGCTGTAATGACAAAACTCTAGACCAGGGGTCTCAAACTCATCTTAGTTCAGGTTCCACATTCAGCCCAATTTGATCTCAAGGGGACCAGACCAGTAAAATCACAGCATAAAAACCTATAAATAAATATAACTCCAAATCCTTTGTTTTAATGCAAAAAAGTACATTCTAAAAATGTTCACATTTAAGTAATTATCTTTTGAAAAAACATTATGAACAACCTGAAATTTGTTTTTTGCCCATGGGCCGCATGTTGGACAACCCTGCTCGAGAGTGTATATAACCAGTACAAGGCACTTTTTGCTTTGAAATTCAACTTTTGATATTTGACAGGAAATCATTTTTCGTTCCCTCAAAAGTTCCATGGTCTCGCTTTAAGTCTACGCCAGGAGTTTAATTTATTTTGTCCAAAACATTTGTTAGCAGCTCTCTCGATTAAATCTTACTTTTCGAGATTTCATTTTAAATGTGTGCTTTTCTCAATACCAAGGTGTTAAAATGGAAATTTGCTCTATGCTTTAGTGTCTGTTCCTTATAAATTCTCTCGTCGGTCGGCCTGGCGACTGGAATGAAAAAGAAGCTGGTTGGAGAACGGCTCTGGTCCTCCCAGATCTTCAGACATACAGTACAAACCAAAGACTTTTTGATGCGAACGAAGCCTCACTCTGCATTGTTATGTCACAAACTAAACCTGTGACCAGTTCATTAAATATCAATTGATGCTATCCCTGTCTCAACTGCACTGCAGCTACAATACGCCCTTCACACACTGTTTCTGGTACCTGAATGCAGCTTGTGTATTAAAAAGTAAAGCGAACCAGACAGAAGTCCTTCGTTGTATCTGGTATATTTGGAGCGGTGATGCAGAAAGCCACAACTTCAAACCGTCTGACTATGAATCATTTAAAACATTTCAGTTTGTCAGTTGTTTGAAACAATCAATAAAGCCTAGAAAGTGAGAGCGACTCTGTGAAGTGTTTAATGAGAAAATATGATTTCCTGAAAGCTCACTGTCCAAAAACTGTTTGATTACAGCGCTGTTATTTATGGTGCTCGATTGCCTTCTGTAGAAAAAAAAATACTGACAAACTGTTCACCATTCCTGCTGAATAAACCACTTGTCAACATCACAAAAAATGGCTGGACGGTTCTTTCATGCACATATGACTGATCATATCACTGGGGAAACATAATCCTGTGAAGACATCCCTGTTACACAACATCACCCAACGGCTTCTTCTGGACGGATTTTATGAGGAACCCTGGGGATTCAGACGCATAAACAGAACATAATTACTTATAAACTACAAATTTGTCCTTGTTACACTGCGAAAACTCAACATCTTACCAAGTTTGTTTGTCTTGTTTTTAGTCAAAATGTCTCATCCACTGTTTCCTCTAAGCTGCGCGCGTGGGCAATTGCGCACTGCTGACACGGTCTCTGCGCACAGAAAATCTGCGCTGCGCACAAAAAAAAAAAATCCAACCTAAATTGTAAATAAAATAAACACGTAACATTCATTCTGTGCTATTTTTCAATGTGAGTCAGTGAGTGACCGGTGACTGGCTGCTGCAGCCAATGATGCGATTCACATACGTATTTACCATAGACTGTATATAATGGTATTTACGCAGCTAATCAACGTCAGGCGTCCTTATGTGCAGCCACCGTTGTTGTCATAGATATGAATGAGTAGATAGGACACGCCCCTTTGAGCTGCGGCTACAGCGAGGCTAAGCTAGCGGGGGAAAAGCTTCAGTGCATTCCGTTGATGTAGACGGCGTGAAAACGTAAACAACAAGTATGCCGGCTCACTGTGCTGCATACAATTACACACTGCGTCGTACGATTGACACAAGGAAACTTGGAATGACTTTTCATAGGTAAGAATAGTTTTTGGCTCTTTTTTCATTGTGAAATCTTGTTGAGAGCTTCCAGTCTGTGAGAGCTAACTGGTTAGCCACTAGCAAAACGCTAAGGCGAGCTAGCAGCTTGACAAGCAAATACCAGACGATTAATAGTAGCTGTAGTATAGCTGTACAAGCAGTAGTAGTAATACTAAAAGTACAAGCAGCAGTAGTAGTATAAAATAGCTGTTAGAGTCGTAGAAGTAGTATCAGCATTTGTAATAGTATTACAAGTTGTAGTAGCAGTGCCAGTATCAGCAGCAGTAGTAAGTAGTCACATTGCTATTACTACCACCAATACTACCAATAGTAGTGATAAAGCCTAACTCATGTATATCCAGATTACCATCTATGTTCTTCCTCCAAACCCATTTTATGATTGGGATTACAGGCAGTTATTTAGGACTGCTCTCAAATAATTGAAATGTTACTAAACAAGGTTATACTTATCAAATTAAATAGCTCTGGTCTCCAGTATATTGGCGAATTCTTTGTACTTAATTTATTAGCATGATTTCTTTTTAATATGTTGTGTACAGACTTAATTACTTCTCTGTCTACTTTTCTTACTCCATGTAGGTTTCCCAGAGACTATGGGTTGAGGAGGAATTGGAAGTTTGTCGGCTTAGACCTGGTGTCATTCCATCAGTGTTAAACTTCCCGGCTCATCTTGGAAGAGTACGTGCCAGAAAGACCACGACCAAGCAGCCTTGAGATCTTAGACAGCGTCTCCCTCAGGTGGGTGTCGACAGTGTTCACAGTCAGGTCTGTGGTAATCCCCTCAAAAAACAAAACAGAAAAAAATCTAGATTATAAATCAACATGTAACCAAAGCACTCTGTGTATAACGCCATAGTATTGGATGTAGTTCAGAAAACGTCAAAGTATAGTATGCTTTACTCAAGAATAACATAGTATGGCCTGTAGTTCATAGTACAGCATGTTGGCAAGAAAAAAAAAACAAAACATAGATTATTATGTGGTACAAAAAGCACAAAATGATAGGGTGTTGCTTAAAATTGTCATGTATGATATGTGGTTAAAAAAATGTCATAGTGCAGTATATTGTCAAAATAGTATGTAATTCAAGAAAACAGAGTATAATATGTCATCTAAAAAATGCCATAGAATAATAATTTCATTGCACAAGTAAAAGTATAGTAACTTTTAAAACTGTTCAAATTTTTATATGTTGCTAAAAAAAACAACAAAAAAAAATCACAGTAATATGTCAATTAAAAAAGCCTATAGTATAGCGTGTCGCCCAACAAACATCATAGTTTAGCATGTCGCTCTAAAAACGTCACAGTATAGCCTTTAGTCCACAGCTGTCAGTAGGTGAGGAGCAACACAAAAACAGTCCAAACACTGGTTTCCAGAGGGTTAGATGAGAATTTACTTGAAAGAGTAAGTTTACAACAACACAACATGTGAGGGGGTTAAAAACAAATGGGTGTTAGTAAAATAAAAATAAATAAACAGAACTAAAAGTGAACTTCATGTTGACATTGATGGGCATTCCAACCAGGAGCAAAGTAAAAGATAATCAATACGAAAAAAAAACTCTTCCTGTTCACCTCTTAAAACCCAAAAACACACCGCAGTAGCACCCTAAACTAAAACTACCAATGGGTTCCCTGTTTTCCTTTCTAAACACTTCAAAGGTTCCTCTCTATCTCCCCACACATCCACCAACCACTGGAACACATCTCCAAAGTTCTGCCGGGCCAGCTCAGCTTCCCCTCAGAAGAAGTGCCGCCACCTGCCAGATGAAGGAGCCTTTTGAGAGGCAGCTGGCATCGTGATTGGACTGTACTTTGGTCTGTTCCAGTCCAGCTTCAGTTCCAGAGACGGCAGGCGGGACGAGTCAACGGAGGCCGGATGGACGAAGGTATGCAGCTGAGCACAATCCAGAAAACAACAGAGGAGGAGTGCAGCAGCCCAGGACCAGAACAACCAGAGTAGCATGGTATGTATGGAAAACATCATAGTAGAGCCTTTGGTATGAAAAAACGCCATCATATACATCGTATATTGTACAAATAACAAGTCAAAGGAAAGAGACATACATTGTAGAATTGTAGTAATTGTGGGCTGACTGATTTACTGATTATCAGTATTTTATTTTTTACTGATTTATGGTAATAAATACATTTAAAAATGGCGCTAGTTTGGCTCTGAACCTTTATCTACCTGTGGTCGCTCTGTCTTCTGGAGTGATTTGATTGGTTATCCGTCACGGATAAAACTCCTTTAACTTAACATCTGTAAACAAAACAAAAACGTATCAACAAAATTTTCTGTTAGAGTTTGTGTTCTTCAAAGTTTAACTCCAAGATTTTAAATACTTTCATTTACTGCAAATGAATATCTACTCCAAATGTCTCACTAATAATCATTATCAGCCTTAAAAACCCACAAAACACCCCTCTATACTGGACCACACTTAGTACAGTCCGGTTCCCCCTTCTATAAATCTGCTTGGAATCTTCCACTTCCTGTTTGTCAAAGTGGCCTTCTACCTGGACAGGTTTTGTTGGAGCTCATGCAACAAACATTTTGGGTAACTGCACTTTAATATGGATGGATGACACTGAATTAGAGTCTGTTTTAATGAGACTGAGTTAAGATGTGTAGCTCTGTCATTAAATAGGAAATTATTTCTCAGAATTCACAGAGAAAAGTCTGAAATGTTTGCTAGGTTAGCGTCCCACATGTTCTTTGGCTCAGCTAAAGCTAACTCTCTCCAACTTGTGGATCTCTTGAGTTGCTTGTTGTTAAAATATCTTGCTAGAGGTGCTGAAGCTCAGAAAGTCTGAGATGTTTGTTCAAAATAAGCTCATTCTCAAGTCTGATCTGAACTGTCCTCTTTAGTTTGAACTTTCCCTAAACTTAGGAGTTAATGACAGAGCAGCACATTCAGACTCAGTCTCATTTATGTAGAGATTAAACTTCAGTGTCATTCATTGATGTTAAAGTGCAGTTTTTCAAATGTTTGTTGCACATGCTCCCGACCAAACCAGTCCAGGTGGAAGATGATGTGAAGAGAAAGCTCCAGAGGATGAATATCACACATTTACGTTGGAAATAAATGTCCTTTAATTAGACATTGTCATGCAAAAGTTGGATTTCCCTTTAATGATGTTCAGATCTTTGTTGAGTATTTTGTTGATGTTGGTTTCTAAATGTTTTCTGACACTCGGCCCCAAAGATTAAAACCTTCTACGGCTCACAAGCTGCAACAATTCACACATTATCAACTATCTTTCTGACTAAACTAAGATAAAAAGTGAAAAACTGCCTGATTCCTGCATCATGAATGTAAATCTTTTTGTTTTTTATGACAGTAAACTGAATATATTTGGGTTTGACATTTTATAAACCAAAACAAGAAATGAATTAGTGGAGAAAACAATCAACAGATTAATGGACAAAGAAAATGTCTTTTCCAACATATATGGCTGAATTACTCCAACATTACAAGATACATACAATTTAAATTCAATTTTATTTATATCACGCCAATTACAGGTCAAATTGTCTTAAGACGCTTTGTTTTTATATTTTTTTTGTCATACTTAAAATATGACAAAGTAAGAAATTTAAAGCTCTTGACTAATCCAATTTATTATTTGGTTTTTAAGAGATTAATCGACAATATAAGTTTCTCCACTATACTAATAAACATGAGGTAAAATAGAAGGAAGAGTTTTAAATGCTGCAGTCCCACGACGACAAGAATAAAGTTTGTCAAGAAAAACTAAATCTGCTGGTGGATTCCATTAAAGTCCTAATAAATGATAATAAAGTGTGATACTAAAGGTTTGTGGTGCTAAAAATGTCCAAGTAAAGATATGAAGTTGAACATCTGGATGGAGGTTGATAAAAGTTGACCTTCCTTCATTTCTCTGGAGCGACTCCATGGATTTTATGGATGGTGGTTATGGTTAAAGACCTGCTCTTCTAGTGGTCTTCCTTCTAGTCGCTGTAAAAAGTCAGTCCATCCTGGCCGACCTCAACACCTCTTCATGACAAGTTGTTCTGCCTCCGATCTGGTGGAAACTCCAGAAACTCGGGAAACCCGTGGAGACTCGAAGAACTCGTGGAGACTCGAAAAACTCGTGGAGACTCGAGAAACTCGTCGGGCGGGGGAAGGTGTGGTGGGGGAGTCTGGGTGGAGTCAGGGCGGAGAGTAGGCGGGGAGGTGGGTGGAGTAGAGGGGCGTGAGGCCACCACCCACCTCCCCGCCTACTCTCCGCCCTGACTCCACCCAGACTCCGCCCTGGCTCCGCCCATGTGGTGATGTCATCAACTACGATGTCAAAGGGAGGACGAATTTATTTCTTTTTGTATGATCTGTAGCTCAGTGAGTTAAGGATTTGCCTATGGAGCAGCAGGTCCGGGTTCAAGACCAGACACTTCTTAAATTTTCTCAAAATTCTGACAAAGACAAAGAAAGAAAACTGCCGCTGGCCGGTCTTGAACCGGCGACCTTCCAATCTGTAGTCTATCCTCTTATCCTCCTGAGCTACTCGCTCAGATACTAATTTTAGTTTTTTTTGCGCATTTATCATCTATTTTTTGTCGTTTTCGAGTTTTTTTTTTTTACTTTCTCTTTTCTCGCCCGTTTTTCTCAGGAGGTGGGACTTCAGCCTGTGCTGGAGGGTGGAACCCTCACTTCCAAGACTTTCCAAAGCCCCCACACCTCCCGAGTCCTCAGGACCTGAGCTTTCACACAGTCTGAGGGCTGAAATTTTCTAAGTCCCACAGTAGTTCTCTGTTAGTTTGAACCTTCAGACAGTCTGAGGGCTGATATCTTCTAAGTTCCTGAGTAGTTCTCTGTTAGTTTGAACCTTCAGACAGTCTGAGGACTGAAATCTTAAAAGTTTCTCAGTACTTCTCTGTTAGTTTGAACTTTCTGGTTAACAGAAGCCTTAAAACTTGTGACCATGAGTCTTGATTTAACATTTAGACCATCCATCTGAGTTCTTCTCAGACCTTCACCTGTGGGTTTTTTAGAAATACTCAACAAACTTTGATTCTCTTCAGTGAACAGTAAAGTTTGTGGAGATCAGAAGGTAACATTAGTTTGATAAATGCCTTTCAACTACTAGTAGACTTTATCTGGAAGCAGTTTTCTGAAATGAGTTCTTAGTAAATCTGTCCACAATCAAACCAAGAACATAGAAAGAGGAAATGTTTGAAGAAACAACTTGATGTTTTCATTCAGACTCGAAAACGCTTGAAGACTTTTATCTGTTTTTTCTCTTTTTGATCGTTTTATTGTCTCTTCTGTTTAATTTGATCTTCTAAAGTCTAACTGGTGTCTTTTCAAATGTTTTATCTTTAGTTTGATTCTTCTTAAACGTTTAGTTTTGCTCTTTTCTCACCTTTTATTCTTTTCTAATGTATGATTTGATTTCCAAATGTTTTGTCTTTTTAATGTTTAATTGTTTTTTCAAATGTTTTATCGGCTTGTTTGAGTTTTTTCCTTTCTCAATATTTAATGTTTCGATTAAATCTTCAAGGTTTTTCTTTTTAAATGTTTTACCACCTTTTTATGTTTAATTTTCTTTTTAAATGCTTCATTGTATTTTCTGTTTAATTCCTATTTGAAGTATTATTGTCTTTAAGATGTAATTTTCTAATTAAACATTTAATTTTTTAATTAAATGTTTTGTCTTTTTAAAGGTTTAATAATCTAATTAAATGTTTTGCATTTTTTAAAATGTTTAACATTCTTCTTGTTTAATTGTATTTTTTAAGTGTTTAATTATGGAAAATATTTTATCTGTAATTTTTAATATTTGTATTTTAAAAATTTTGTTTAATTTCATAATGACATGTATCTCTTTGAATTATCTCATTGAATATTTTGTCTCTTTAATATAATTTAATTGTATTTAATGTTTAACTCTATTAAACAGACAAAATATTCAATGAGATAATTCAACGAGATACATGTCATTATGAAATTAAACAAAATTTTTAAAATACAAATATTAAAAATTACAGATAAAATATTTTCCATAAACATTTAAAAAATACAATTAAACAAGAAGAATATTAAACATTTAAAAAAATGCAAAACATTTAATTAGATTATTAAACCTTTAAAAAGACAAAACATTTAATTAGATTATTATACCTTTAAAAAGACAAAACATTTAATTAAAAAATTAAATGTTTAATTTGAAAATTACATCTTAAATTTCTTAAATCTTTTTAATAATAAAACTTTAAAAAGTTTTATTGTATTAATTTTTTTCCTTTGATTTAATTGCATTTTGTTATGTAGTTTATTTCTTTAATGTTTTTCTGTTAAGATTTTAACCCCAACCTTAGAAAGGAAATAAACCCTTAAATCACAATGAAAATACTTCTGTTGTCACAATCATGAGTTAGTCAATTATTCAGTTTATCAATTCAACTTTATTTGTTTCGCACCTTTTACACAGATGACAAAACTAAACAAGCAAAGAGGAAAAACTATGCTAAAACTATGATTGAAACTCCAAAACATTTAAAAAAAAAAAAAATTTAACATGGTAATAAAAGGTGTTGTGTTCAGGGGATGGAGGGAGTTTATTGAAGTCTTCTTGGGCTCACATGGTAAATCATTTAAAATATAAACTTGATACTCAGTCTAAGGAAACTGGAAACTGCAGAGCGACAGAAGAACCAACAACATCTCCTGTTTTCTCCTTTAATGAGTCAACTCTTCTTGTGCTTTCAGACCAAAGAACTACAGACTCTTCACAACCTGCTCAAACTCTTGGTACAGGACCTCACCACACGGGTCAAGAAGGTTTCCATCTCATTTCTACTCTGAAGCTCACCTTCTCCTGCTCAAACTGCTGACAAATGTTTCTGCTGCTCTAAAGTCTGGTCTCCAGAACTTCCTAAAAACTCTCAAAGTCTCTTCTGCTGCAGGTTGCTTTGTAGAACTGTTCCAGAAAACCTCACTAAACCACATGGAGGAGCCTCAAGATAGTCGTCCAAATGAAACCGTACAAAAACCAAACTAGCACAACCCAAACGCTAAAGTCTCCTGCAGCCTACCAGAGAACCTCTGAGAACAGAGAATCAGGACAGGAACTCTTACCTTCTGGACAACCAACGCTGGTTCACTAACAGGAATACAGGCTGTGTCTGACCAAAAGCCTCTGAAGACTCACTACAGCCAAGATAAAGACAACTCAGCTGTACCAAATCCACTAATCACTGCACACATTAGCACCATGTGCTAACTGTGGCTAAAGAACCTCATTTACCAAGACAACTATCCAATACAAAGCCCTGAAACACACCAAGAAACACATTAAAGACGATTTTACTGCTGGAAGCTGCAAGCCAACGCCTAAAGAACAAACTAAAGCAACGGAGCCAAACACAGTTCAGTGGTGAACAGAAACAGAGGAAATGTTTGTCTGCAGCTAAACAAAGCAGGAAGACACTGAGCTGCTCAGGTGTTCCTGATAACACCAAGCAGCCACCTGGACAGCCAATAGGAACACAGCTTCCTGGAAGTCCAGAGGGCTGGCTTAGTGAAGGAAATTTAGTTTAAAGTTGAAGCAGAAAGTTAACAAAGAAAGTTGAAAACCACCTTTTGATCCCTGAAATCTCTGAGTTTTCACACAAAGAATGCCTGAACATGTCAAACTGGTTCCATAGTAGAACCATCATTGTAAAAACATCATAGTATGGTGTGTTGCTCAAAAAACATTATGACTCAGCTGTCAGGGAACAAACATGTAAGAACCATGAGAACAGAGAGAATCCAACCAGTAGGTCACAGTTTATCATCATCTAATCATCTCCTGAAGTCCATATGGTGAGAGACATCAGTATCTGGTTGTTAATTTACCAGAGGATGCTTAGAATCATGCTGATGTGGTCTGTACTCTACAGTATTTTAGTGACTCAATAAATGCCTAAGTTGTTTTTTTAAAATGCTTTTTAGTTTTTAATAAACATTTAACAGCCTATATGTAATCAATAAATGGCCTTTGTTTATGTTAAGAAAAATTCACTCAGAACTCTGATATGTTAACAGTACTAAATAAATCAATAAATACATGCAGACACACAGAAATAAGTTAATACATTAACTGTGTTAAGATAAGATTTAGATTTTTAAAAAAGTTGTTTATGTTTTTGCAGAATCCAGTATTGCTCACTGGTTGGTCATTACATTTTATTAGTTTGATTTCACTGTTTAAAATGATGCCACCTCTTTTCAGACAGAACCTGTGATAATAAAACAACACAAAATGTTTAGTTCCGTGTTAATAAAGCACTTAAAGCTTTAAGTATGGCTAAATGCTTTTTTCAAAATTAAATATATCACTCCTTAGGTGGTAGTGGCCCCAAGTTCAGTAAAGTTGGAAAGATATTCACAGATTGGGACTTCCAGCATCAATAACTCATTAGATATAGGTTGTCAAAACATAAACGGTGCCTCTTTCCCATTGTTGCAAGGCAGACAATGTGCTACAAGCCCAGTTTTATCAAAAGTAGCTGTCTTTCAAGCTACAGGAATAACATTGGTGTCTATGGAGTGAACAGGGTCCGTCTGCAATTTGCAAAACCGCTGCAACAGTAAAGAGAGACAAATATTCAATAACTTCACTCTGATACATTGTAGTGTCACTAAAATCACTGCAGCCTTCAACTGGCTCCTGTTGACAAAGTGTTTTAACAGAAATGTAAATGCTGTAATTTGATTCTTTTAATGAACCATGTAACTTGAATGGATGCGATGCTGGTGTGACCACAGTGCACACGTCTGATGTTGCTCACAGTGGTCCAAGGGACGCTCAGGGAGTTTGTGTGTTTGCTCAGACTCAGGAAAAATTACAGGGAACATTGGTCTCATCCCACTTGATTTAAGATAAATTCACTTAACAAGAGACATTTCAGCAAGACGGAGGGACTTGATTTAACCCTCCTGTTGTCTTCATTTACGGGCACCAAAAAATATTGCTTCCTTGTCGGAAAAAAAATCCAAAAACTCAGCAAACAAATTCCCCAAATTTCTGAAAATTTGCAAAACTTTCAGGAAGAAAATTCCAATAATTCCTTAAATATTTCCCTTAAAAATATTATTTTTTCAAAATCCCCCAAATTTGGCAAGAAAATTCTAGTAAATATTTTCAAAAAATGAGTAAAAATCTTCCAAAAAATCCTAAAAATATCTAAAGTGATTCCATATATATCAGTAAAACTTCTAATATTTTCTTTAAGAACATTCACATAAAAATCAACCAAAATCCAGTGAAATTCACTGGATTTTGGTTGATTTTTTTGTGAATGTTCTTAAAGAAACATTTTTTTTCATCATTTCTTTTTTTCCACCAAAATTGTTGAAAAATTTCCCAAAAATGTTGAAAATGTAGACATCAGAAATTTCACTGTGAAATTTTTTTTTTTTTCCACATTTTAAAATTTTACATTTGCAAAACCTTCAGGAAGAAAATTCCAATAATTCCATAAAAGTTACCCTAAAAAGTTTTATTTTTAAAAAAAATCAACCAAATCTGGCAAGAAAATTCTTGTAAATATTTTCAACAAAATTGTAAAAATCTTCCCAAAAAAAATCCTAAAATATTTGAGAACATTCGGAAAAAATAGATTTTTATGTGAGAAACATTTTTTTTAGCATTTTTTTTTGCACCAAAAAATGTTAAAAAAATTCCCAAAAATGTTGAAAATGTGGAAGTTTTCACTGTGAAAATATATTTTTTTTCCACACTTCCAAACTTTAAAATGGGTCAAGTTGACCCGCAGGACGACATGAGGGTTAAGACTTTTCGGCTACAGATAAAACCGTAACTCGAGTGGAGGCTTTGTGCACGATGAAGCTGAGCGTTGCTGGGTGTGCTGAATGACAAAGTGATACTTCCTGAGAGGAGGCCGGGTTCTGCCAAAGCAAACAGAGCGGGGCGTGGAGCTCCCCGAGGCCGAAGCTGCATGTTCAGCTCTTTGGAGGATGCTCGGAGTGACAGCGGCGAGCTCCGGCTCACTCACTGTCAGCGGTTTTTTCAACAGGATGTACGCGGGGCAACAATAAAACCCCGATAAATTGGCTTTCTGGCTGACTCTCAGCAGATCAAAACGTGGAAGGTTGGCGAGGTCCCGCTCATCCCGGCCGTCCTGGATGTTATTTCATCCCCCTATATGTATGACTAATACAGAAATCAATTATCTCTCCCTAATGGGCCAATTGCAGCTTGCAAGCTTGCAGGATTTAGAGTCAAATAAATCAGAGAGATTGTGTGTGAGGAGGCTGTGGTGAGCAACCAAGCCATAACAAATACCCTAAGCCAGGGGTGTCAAGCATGAGGCCCCTGGGCCAAAAGCAGCCCTCCAGAGGGTCCAATCCGGCCCTCAAAGTGTAAAAATTACAGAGAAGACATTAACTGCAGATTGTAAATTGATAAAACTATAATTTTTAAATGATTTCTTTACCATGACAAGTTGTTTTGATCATAAATTAAAATACTAAATTGTTCTTTTGTCATTTTGTGTCTCATTTTTGTAATATTTTGTCTTGATATTGGGGTTTTTTGTCTTTTTTTGTCTTTCGTCTCATGTTTTTGTCGTTTTGTGTTTCCTTTTGTTTCATTTTGTCGTTTGTTCATTTCTTTGTAACTTTTTTGTCGAATTTTTTGTCTCTTTGTTTTGTTTCATGTTGTTTGTCAAATTTTTGTTATTTTGTGTCTCATTTTTGTAATATTTTGTCTTGTTTTTGTTTTTGTCTGACTTTTGTCGTTCGTTTCATCTTGTTGTCATTTTGGGTTTCCTTTTTGTCTCGCTTGTGTTTTTGTCTTATTTTTGTCACTTTGTGTTTTGCTTTATTCATTGTTTTGCATGCAGTTTTGTGCTTTTACCTCATTTTTGTTGTTTATCCATTGTTTTGTTGCATTGTACCTCTTTTTTTGTTATATTTCGTGTCATTTGTCTCATTTCTTTTGATGTTTTGTGTATCATTTTCGCAATATTTTGTCTTGTTTTTGTTGGGTTTTTTTGTCCTTTTTTGTCTGACTTTTGTCGTTTTGACCAGATAGTAAAAACTGGTCCGGCCCACTTGAGATCAAACTGTTTGAAAAATGTTGAAAATGTGGGGGAAAAAAAATATTTTCACAGTGAAAACTTCCACATTTTCAACATTTTTGGGAAATGTTTGAACATTTTTGGTGGAAAAAAAGAAATGTTAAAAATGTTTCTGAATAACATTCACAAAAAAAAATCAACCAAAATTTCGCTGGATTTTGGTCTATTTTTATGTGAATGTTCTTGAAGAAAATATTAGAAGTTTTATTCATATATATATGTAATCACTTTAGATATTTTTGGGATTTTTTTGGAAGATTTTTACTCATTTTTTGAAAATATTTACAAGATTTTTCTTGCCAAATTTGGGGGATTTTTTTAAAATAAAACTTTTACGGGAAACTTTTAAGGAATTATTGGAATTTTCCTCATGAAGGTTTTGCAAATTTTCAGAAATTTGGGGAATTTTTTTGCTGAATATTTGGATTTTTTTTCAGACAAGGAAACTATATTTTTGATGCCCGTAAATGAGGACAACAGGAAGGTTAAAGAAACAGGTTTTTTTTAGCATTTCTTTTTTTTTGCACCAAAAAATGTTCAAAAATTTCCCGAAAATGTGGAAGTTTTCACTGTGAAAATATTTTTTTTGTGAAAATGTGTTTTTTTTTCCACATTTTCAAACTTTAAAACGGGTTAATTTTGACCCACAGGACGACATGAGGGTTAAGAACATTCGGAACTAAAATGAGTTTGACACCCCTGCCCTAAGCCAATTAGAAAAGCGAATCTGTGCATCCAGCATCAAACATCAGGATGTCTTTAACGTGCTCTTATGTGCTTACATGTGCTAAATTTGGATTACATGGTGAGCGGGGGAAGAGCGCAACGCCGAGATGTTTGAATAACCTCAAGAACCAGGTTGGTTCTGGAAGCAGCACAATCCCTTCCCATTGATCTGCGGGATCCAGTGCATCTAAGGACACAGATTCTGGACCGTTCCCTGAAACACAATCTCTCCACACTCTTCAACTCCTCATCTTAAACACACAATTGTCTTTTGAATGACCTTGTGGTCTGTTTTACTACACTCACCAATTTTACTACTTATTCTGCCGGTTGTTTTACAGAGAAAGCGGTGGTAAGGCCTCATCAGTCTTCAACCGTTCATTTCTTTTCCAATAGGACACACAGGAGTTCATTTCTGCTGGGTTTTGACTTTCTGCTCTTTGCTGTTGTCGGCTCAGCGTTTTGTTGTTGTCTCTAATCCCCAAGTATTCTCATATCCCGAGGCTGAGATCCAGCGTTGGAAAGTGATGAGTTGATCGTGACAAATTTACAAGTAGCCCCGTGTTAGATTTTATTGTCACCGTGAGCCAAGGCCAGATGTAAAACAGACACGAGGAGTCCAGCAAGTGCACTGTGCTACCACAAGAATATTAGCAGCTAGATTAAAGCGTGTGTAAAGAAAAGAGGGAAAAAAACGTGTCTAAACCGTTGAATCTGGAGATTCTCCCTCTTTCTCGATTTCAGTCGACAGTGGAAATTCACTGAGGCTTGATTATAGCAGGAGAGCGTGTTGGCTCAGCTGTGTGCTTTAAGAACCCATGATGTCAGAGCCTTATTTTCCTTGGAGAGACTCTCATCAGCTGCATTGTTCCAGGAAACCATGGTCTGTTCTCTAGGCCACAAAAAAATCCTGCCCCAAAATGCGATCCCCCCCGTTTGCGCCCGCACACTGGAAAAAATGCCCCTCTCAAAACAAGAAAAAAAAACTTATTTCAAAGAACTTTTACCTTGAAATAAGTGAAAAAATCTGCCAATAGAACAAGTGAAAAATGTCTTGGTAAGATTTCTAGAAATAAGATATGATATTTAGAATATTGAGATCTTAAAATTAGCTGGGAAAACTTATTCTAAACTATATTTTACCAGGATTGTCAAGCTTAGGTGTATCAACCCTCCTGTTGTCCTCATTTACGGCACCAAAAAATATTGTTTCCTTGTCTGAAAAATCTACCAAAATGCAGCGAAATTCACTGGATTTTGGATGATTTTTTTTTGGATGTTCTTAAAGAAACATTTTTTTAAACATTTAATTTTTTCCACCAAAAAATGTTCAAAAATTTCCCCCAAAATTTTGAAAATGTGGAAGTTTTCACTGTGAAAATATTTATTTTTTTTCCACATTTTTAAACTTTAAAACGAGTCAATTTTACCCGCAGGACGACACGAGGGTTAAAACAAGATAATTTTACAGTGCATCTCTGCTGAATGCAGCACGCCGGCCTCTGGCACAGCTCAACACACACACACACACACACACACACACACACACACACACACACACACACACACACACACACACACACACACACACACACACACACACACACACACACAGGCGTGAAGCATCCTGCACGGAGCATCACATTTCCTTGGAACCGAAGCTTCCCCTCCGCTGCGACAGTGTTTGTCTTTTTCTTTCTCTTTGTTTTTCATTAGAAGATGAGTGTCAGCGATGAAAGGCAGCGTGTTAATACAGGACGAGGAAATAACGTGTCGGACCCCGGAGGGTTTTGAACAATGCTGCTACTGATGTCATAGAGCCCAGACTTCGGAGGTCTCTTTACGCACCAAAGCTGTAGGCGGTGTGATTGAAATACAGCACCGGCAACTGACAGGTGATGCAAGCAGCTGACAGAGCTGATGAAAAAAACACTCGGCAGCTTCACCCGGTTCAAAATTTAAATCTGGATGCAATTAGGACTGCTTACAACACTGCAAAAACTCCAAATCTTACCAAGTCTATTTGTCTAATTTTCAGTCAAAATGTCTCATCCCATTTGATTTAAGATAAATTCTCTTAACGAGAGACATTTCAGCAGATGGAGGGACTTGTTTTAAGACAATGCATCTGAAATATCTTGTTAAGTCAAACAATCTTGAAATTATCTTGTTTTGAGTTGAATTTTACAAGAAAACTCAAAATAAGTTTAACCCTTGTGTCGCCCTGCGGGTCAAAATTAACCCGTTTTAAAGTTTGAAAATGTGGGGGAAAAAAACACATTTTCACAGTGAAAATTTCCACATTTTCAACATTTTTGGGAAATGTTTGAACATTTTTGGTGGAAAAAAAGACATGTTAAAAATGTTTCTTAAGAACATTCACAAAAAAATCCACCAAAATTTCACTGGATTTTGGTTGATTTTTATGTGAATGTTCTTAAAGAAAATATTAGAAATTTTACTGATATATATGTAATCACTTTAGATATTTTTGGAATTTTCTTGGAAGATTTTTCCTCATTTTTTGAAAATATTTACAAGAATTTTCTTGCCAAATTTGGGGGATTTTTTTCCAATAACACTTTTAAGGGAAACTTTTAAGAAATTATTGGAATTTTCTTCCTGAAGGTTTTGCAAATTTTCAGAAATTTGGGGAAATTTTTTGCTGATTTCTTGAATTTTTTTCAGACAAGGAAACAATATTTTTGATGCCAGTAAATGAGGACAACAGGAGGATTAATACATCTCAAATTAGGAGGTTACATGAAAGCAAAAATCTATTTTCGAGTGAAAAACTACAAATTTTTGTTCCATATCTGGCTTATTTTAAAACACCTAAGCTTGACAATCCTGGTAAAATAGAGCTCAAAACAGCTAAAGATCTCAATATTCTAAATATCATATCTTACTTCAAGAAATCTTACCAAGCCATTTTCCACTTGTTCTATTGGCAGATTTTCTCACTTATTAAGTTTTTTATTTGTCTTGTTTTGAGAGGAGCATTTTTTCCAGTGTAGTTGAATAAACTTGTGCTGTGGAAGCATCAGTATTTAGTAAATAATGTTCATGGATAGCCAACGAATCACATCTGGTCTTCATAAGATTATTTGACTTTTGGCTTCTTTGTTACAGAATTATGGAAATGATTTCTTAGAAATTCAGATCAGGGAAAAAAAATCACCAGATTACAACTTTCCCCACAACTCGGAGTTGGTTGAATCCTCCAGGCAAGTGCCAGGAGGGCCGGTGAATCAGGTGGTCTGATGTGAGGTTCATCCAGTGTCCGTATCAGTTCATAAATGCAGCCTCTATCAGGAGAAGTCTGGGAAAAGGGAGGGAGACATTATCAGAGAGAGAGAAAGAGCCAGAAAGGTTACAATAACAGAGCATGAAGCTCACAAGTTCAGTTGTGCTTCTGCTGGAACGGCCATGCCCCTGTGGACAAGTTCCTTCAGTAGAAGTCCTCGCCCTCCAACAATAATACTTACAAAATAAAGGCTGACCGCTCCAAGTAAAATCACTTGAGCTGAATAGCTATTATTCATGTCCTAGTTCTCCATCCCCTGTGCTACGGCTCCTGTGATGTTAATAAGGAAAGCCTTTTGAGCTGAGAAGAAGCCCACGAGGAGCTATGTCAACATTTTTGCTTGCTTTCGACTTTTATCATCAGCTGATGGTCGGCACTGTGGTGTGGGTGCTTGTCGATCAAACAGTCTGAAGGCTTGATCGCAGAGCTGTGGCATATCAAATTCTCCTCTAAACGAAGACTTTGACGTTTTGCTTATTTGCGTTCTTGCTGAGAGTGTAGATGAGAAGATCAATACCACTCTCTGATTAGTGTGGTGAATGCGAAGCTCCTGCCAGCCGCTGGTTAGCTTAGCTTAGCACAAAGAGTGGAAACAGCTAACCTGGCTGCTTTCAATGGTAGCACAGCCTCCTTCCAGCATCGACAACTACCCGAGCAGCTCTGTCAGGCTGTACTTCGGCATAGTGGTTGGTAACTGATGGTTATCACCAAAATGAACAGGATGTGTGTACAAAAAAGATTCTTAACAACATACAATTTTGGCGCAAAAAAAACAAATGCCTTGCTATAGTATGTTGAAAAAAAAAATGTGATTTTTCAAACATGTTGTAAAAACGTGCCATATGATGAAATAATGTAAAGGAGGGTGTGAAAAACACTCCAGAAAGGTTTTCTTTGAAAAAAAAATCATCCTGAATTTTGGCGCCAAAAAAACGCCTTACTATACTATGTCGAAAAAAAATGCCATTTTTCAAACATGTTGTAAAAACGTGCCATATGATGAAATAATGTAAAGGAGGGCATGAAAAACACTCCAGACAGGTTTTCTTTGAAAAAAAAATCATGAATTTTGGCGCAAAAAAACGCCTTACTATACTATGTCGAAAAAAAATGCGATTTTTCAAACATGTTGGAAAAACGTGCCATATGATGAAATAATGTAAAGGAGGGCATGAACAACACTCCAGACAGGTTTTCTTTGAAAAAAAAATCATCCTGCATTTTGGCGCAAAAAAAATGCCTTACTATACTATGTCGAAAAAAAATGCGACTTTTCAAACATGTTGTAAAAACGTGCCATATGATGAAATAACATAAAGGAGGGTGTGAAAAACACTCTAGAAAGGTTTTCTTTGAAAAAAAAACCATCACGAATTTTGGCGCAAAAAAAACGCCTTACTATACTATGTCGAAAAAAAATGTCATTTTTCAAACATGTTGTAAAAATGTGCCATATGATGAAATAATGTAAAGGAGGGCATGAAAAACACTCCAGAAAGGTTTTCTTTTAAAAAAAAAAATCATCATGAATTTTGGCGCAAAAAAACGCCTTACTATACTATGTCGAAAAAAAATGCGGTTTTTCAAACATGTTGTAAAAACGTGCCATATGATGAAATCATGTAAAGGAGGGCGTGAAAAACACTCCAGACGGGTTTTCTTTGGAAAAAAAAAAATCATCCTGAATTTTGGCACAAAAAAAACGCCTTACTATACTATGTCGAAAAAAAGTGCGGTTTTTGAAACATGTTGGAAAAACGTGCCATATGATGAAATAATGTAAAGGAGGGTGTGATAAACACTCCAGAAAGGTTTTCTTTGAAAAAAACACCATCATGAATTTTGGCGCAAAAAAAACAGATGCCTTACTATACTATGTCGAACAAAATTCCGATTTTTCAAACATGTTGTAAAAATGTGCCATATGATGAAATAATGTAAAGGAGGGCATGAAAAACACTCCAGAAAGGTTTTCTTTGAAAAAAAAACCATCATGAATTTTGGCGCAAAAAAAAATGCCTTACTATACTATGTCGAAAAAAAGTGCGGTTTTTCAAACATGTTGTAAAAAATTGCCATATGATGAAATAATGTAAAGGAGGGTGTGATAAACACTCCAGAAAGGTTTTCTTTGAAAAAAAAACCATCATGAATTTTGACACAAAAAAAAAATGCCTTACTATACTATGTCGAAAAAAAATGTGATTTTTCAAACATGTTGTAAAAACTTGCCATATGATGAAATAATGTAAAGGAGGCTGTGAAAAACACTCCAGAAAGGTTTTCTTTGAAAAAAAAACCATCCCGAATTTTGGCGCAAAAAAAACGCCTTACTATACTATGTCGAAAAAAAATGAAATTTTTCAAACATGTTGTAGAAACGTGCCATATAATGAAATAATGTAAAGGAGGGCATGAAAAACACTCCAGAAAGGTTTTCTTTGAAAAAAAAACCATCCTGAATTTTGGTGCAAAAAAAACGCCTTACTATACTATGTCGAAAAAAAATGCCATTTTTCAAACATGTTGTAAAAACGTGCCATATAATGAAATAATGTAAAGGAGGGCATGAAAAACACTCCAGAAAGGTTTTCTTTGAAAAAAAAACCATCATGAATTTTGGCGCAAAAAAAACGCCTTACTATACTATGTCGAAACAAAATGCGATTTTTCAAACATGTTGTAAAAACGTGCCATATAATGAAATAATGTAAAGGAGGGTGTGAAAAACACTCCAGACAGGTTTTCTTTGAAAAAAAACATCATCCTGAATTTTGGCGCAAAAAAAAGAAACGCCTTGCTATAGTATGTCGAAAAACATTCCGATTTTTCAAACATGTTGTAACAATGTGCCATATGATGAAATGATGTAAAGGAGGGCATGAAAAACACTTCAGAAAGGTTTTCTTTGAAAAAAAAATCATCCTGAATTTTGGCGCAAAAAAAATGCCTTACTATACTATGTCGAAAAAAAATGCGATTTTTCAAACATGTTGTAAAAACATGCCGTATGATGAAATAATATAAAGGAGGGCGTGAAAAACACTCCAGACAGGTTTTCTTTGAAAAAAAAATCATCCTGAATTTTGGCGCAAAAAAAACGCCTTACTATACTATGTCGAAAAAAAGTGCGGTTTTTGAAACATGTTGTAAAAACGTGCCATATGATGAAATAATGTAAAGGAGGGTGTGATAAACACTCCAGAAAGGTTTTCTTTGAAAAAAAAACCATCATGAATTTTGGCGCAAAAAAAACGCCTTACTATACTATGTCGAAAAAAAGTGCGACTTTTCAAACATGTTGTAAAAACGTGCCATATGATGAAATAACATAAAGGAGGGTGTGAAAAACACTCTAGAAAGGTTTTCTTTGAAAAAAAAACCATCACGAATTTTGGCGCAAAAAAAACGCCATACTATACTATGTCGAAAAAAAATGTCATTTTTCAAACATGTTGTAAAAACGTGCCATATGATGAAATAATGTAAAGGAGGCTGTGAAAAACACTCCAGAAAGGTTTTCTTTGAAAAAAAAACCATCATGAATTTTGGCGCAAAAAAAACGCCTTACTATACTATGTCGAAAAAAAATGCCATTTTTCAAACATGTTGTAAAAACGTGCCATATAATGAAATAATGTAAAGGAGGGCATGAAAAACACTCCAGAAAGGTTTTCTTTGAAAAAAAAACCATCATGAATTTTGGCGCAAAAAAACGCCTTACTATACTATGTCGAAAAAAAATGCCATTTTTCAAACATGTTGTAAAAACGTGCCATATAATGAAATAATGTAAAGGAGGGCATGAAAAACACTCCAGAAAGGTTTTCTTTGAAAAAAAAACCATCATGAATTTTGGCGCAAAAAAACGCCTTACTATACTATGTCGAAAAAAAATGTGATTTTTCAAACATGTTGTAAAAATGTGCCATATGATGAAATAATGTAAAGGAGGGCATGAAAAACACTCCAGAAAGGTTTTCTTTGAAAAAAAAACCATCATGAATTTTGGCGCAAAAAAACGCCTTACTATACTATGTCGAAAAAAAGTGCGGTTTTTGAAACATGTTGTAAAAACGTGCCATATGATGAAATAATGTAAAGGAGGGTGTGATAAACACTCCAGAAAGGTTTTCTTTGAAAAAAACACCATTATGAATTTTGGCGCAAAAAAAAAGATGCCTTACTATACTATGTCGAACAAAATTCCGATTTTTCAAACATGTTGTAAAAATGTGCCATATGATGAAATAATGTAAAGGAGGGAGTGAAAAACACTCCAGAAAGGTTTTCTTTGAAAAAAAAACCATCATGAATTTTGGCGCAAAAAGAAATGCCTTACTATACTATGTCGAAAAAAAGTGCGGTTTTTCAAACATGTTGTAAAAAATTGCCATATGATGAAATAATGTAAAGGAGGGTGTGATAAACACTCCAGAAAGGTTTTCTTTGAAAAAAAAACCATCATGAATTTTGGCACAAAAAAAAAATGCCTTACTATACTATGTCGAAAAAAAATGTGATTTTTCAAACATGTTGTAAAAACTTGCCATATGATGAAATAATGTAAAGGAGGCTGTGAAAAACACTCCAGAAAGGTTTTCTTTGAAAAAAAAACCATCCTGAATTTTGGCGCAAAAAAAACGCCTTACTATACTATGTCGAAAAAAAATGAAATTTTTCAAACATGTTGTAGAAACGTGCCATATAATGAAATAATGTAAAGGAGGGCATGAAAAACACTCCAGAAAGGTTTTCTTTGAAAAAAAAACCATCCTGAATTTTGGCGCAAAAAAAACGCCTTACTATACTATGTCGAAAAAAAATGCCATTTTTCAAACATGTTGTAAAAACGTGCCATATAATGAAATAATGTAAAGGAGGGCATGAAAAACACTCCAGAAAGGTTTTCTTTGAAAAAAAAACCATCATGAATTTTGGCGCAAAAAAAACGCCTTACTATACTATGTCGAAACAAAATGCGATTTTTCAAACATGTTGTAAAAACGTGCCATATAATGAAATAATGTAAAGGAGGGTGTGAAAAACACTCCAGACAGGTTTTCTTTGAAAAAAAACATCATCCTGAATTTTGGCGCAAAAAAAAGAAACGCCTTGCTATAGTATGTCGAAAAACATTCCGATTTTTCAAACATGTTGTAACAATGTGCCATATGATGAAATGATGTAAAGGAGGGCATGAAAAACACTTCAGAAAGGTTTTCTTTGAAAAAAAAATCATCCTGAATTTTGCGCAAAAAAAATGCCTTACTATACTGTCGAAAAAAAATGCGATTTTTCAAACATGCTGTAAAAACATGCCGTATGATGAAATAATATAAAGGAGGGCGTGAAAAACTCTCCAGACAGGTTTTCTTTGAAAAAAAAATCATCCTGAATTTTGGCGCAAAAAAAACGCCTTACTATACTATGTCGAAAAAAAGTGCGGTTTTTGAAACATGTTGTAAAAACGTGCCATATGATGAAATAATGTAAAGGAGGGTGTGATAAACACTCCAGAAAGGTTTTCTTTGAAAAAAAAACCATCATGAATTTTGGCGCAAAAAAAACGCCTTACTATACTATGTCGAAAAAAAGTGCGACTTTTCAAACATGTTGTAAAAACGTGCCATATGATGAAATAACATAAAGGAGGGTGTGAAAAACACTCTAGAAAGGTTTTCTTTGAAAAAAAAACCATCACGAATTTTGGCGCAAAAAAAACGCCATACTATACTATGTCGAAAAAAAATGTCATTTTTCAAACATGTTGTAAAAACGTGCCATATGATGAAATAATGTAAAGGAGGCTGTGAAAAACACTCCAGAAAGGTTTTCTTTGAAAAAAAAACCATCATGAATTTTGGCGCAAAAAAAACGCCTTACTATACTATGTCGAAAAAAAATGCCATTTTTCAAACATGTTGTAAAAACGTGCCATATAATGAAATAATGTAAAGGAGGGCATGAAAAACACTCCAGAAAGGTTTTCTTTGAAAAAAAAACCATCATGAATTTTGGCGCAAAAAAACGCCTTACTATACTATGTCGAAAAAAAATGCCATTTTTCAAACATGTTGTAAAAACGTGCCATATAATGAAATAATGTAAAGGAGGGCATGAAAAACACTCCAGAAAGGTTTTCTTTGAAAAAAAAACCATCATGAATTTTGGCGCAAAAAAACGCCTTACTATACTATGTCGAAAAAAAATGTGATTTTTCAAACATGTTGTAAAAATGTGCCATATGATGAAATAATGTAAAGGAGGGCATGAAAAACACTCCAGAAAGGTTTTCTTTGAAAAAAAAACCATCATGAATTTTGGCGCAAAAAAACGCCTTACTATACTATGTCGAAAAAAAATGCGATTTTTCAAACATGTTGTAAAAACGTGCCATATGATGAAATAATGTAAAGGAGGGCGTGAAAAACACTCCAGAAAGGTTTTCTTTGAAAAAAAAACCATCATGAATTTTGGCGCAAAAAAAAAAGCCTTACTATACTATGTCGAAAAAAATGCCGATTTTTCAAACATGTTGTAAAAACGTGCCATATGATGAAATAATGTAAAGGAGGGCGTGAAAAACACTCCAGAAAGGTTTTCTTTGAAAAAAAAACCATCATGAATTTTGGCGCAAAAAAAACGCCTTACTATACTATGTCGAAAAAAAATGCGATTTTTCAAACATGTTGTAAAAACGTGCCATATGATGAAATAATGTAAAGGAGGGCGTGAAAAACACTCCAGAAAGGTTTTCTTTGAAAAAAAAATCATCATGAATTTTGGCGCAAAAAAAACGCCTTACTATACTATGTCGAAAAAAAATGCGATTTTTCAAACATGTTGTAAAAACGTGCCATATGATGAAATAATGTAAAGGAGGCGTGAAAAACACTCCAGAAAGGTTTTCTTTGAAAAAAAAATCATCATGAATTTTGGCGCAAAAAAAACGCCTTACTATACTATGTCGAAAAAAAATGCATTTTTCAAACATGTTGTAAAAACGTGCCATATGATGAAATAATGTAAAGGAGGGCGTGAAAAACACTCCAGAAAGGTTTTCTTTGAAAAAAAAATCATCATGAATTTTGGCGCAAAAAAAACGCCTTACTATACTATGTCGAAAAAAAAATGCGATTTTTCAAACATGTTGTAAAAACGTGCCATATGATGAAATAATGTAAAGGAGGGCGTGAAAAACACTCCAGAAAGGTTTTCTTTGAAAAAAAAACCATCATGAATTTTGGCGCAAAAAAAACGCCTTACTATACTATGTCGAAAAAAAATGCCATTTTTCAAACATGTTGTAAAAACGTGCCATATGATGAAATAATGTAAAGGAGGGCGTGAAAAACACTCCAGAAAGGTTTTCTTTGAAAAAAAAACATCATGAATTTTGGCGCAAAAAAAACGCCTTACTATACTATGTCGAAAAAAAATGCCATTTTTCAAACATGTTGTAAAAACGTGCCATATGATGAAATAATGTAAAGGAGGGCGTGAAAAACACTCCAGAAAGGTTTTCTTTGAAAAAAAAATCATCATGAATTTTGGCGCAAAAAAAACGCCTTACTATACTATGTCGAAAAAAAATGCGATTTTTCAAACATGTTGTAAAAACGTGCCATATGATGAAATAATGTAAAGGAGGGCGTGAAAAACACTCCAGAAAGGTTTTCTTTGAAAAAAAAATCATCATGAATTTTGGCGCAAAAAAAACGCCTTACTATACTATGTCGAAAAAAAATGCCATTTTTCAAACATGTTGTAAAAACGTGCCATATGATGAAATAATGTAAAGGAGGGCGTGAAAAACACTCCAGAAAGGTTTTCTTTGAAAAAAAAATCATCATGAATTTTGGCGCAAAAAAAACGCCTTACTATACTATGTCGAAAAAAAATGCGATTTTTCAAACATGTTGTAAAAACGTGCCATATGATGAAATAATGTAAAGGAGGGCGTGAAAAACACTCCAGAAAGGTTTTCTTTGAAAAAAAAACATCATGAATTTTGGCGCAAAAAAAACGCCTTACTATACTATGTCGAAAAAAAATGCCATTTTTCAAACATGTTGTAAAAACGTGCCATATGATGAAATAATGTAAAGGAGGGCGTGAAAAACACTCCAGAAAGGTTTTCTTTGAAAAAAAAATCATCATGAATTTTGGCGCAAAAAAAACGCCTTACTATACTATGTCGAAAAAAAATGCGATTTTTCAAACATGTTGTAAAAACGTGCCATATGATGAAATAATGTAAAGGAGGGCGTGAAAAACACTCCAGAAAGGTTTTCTTTGAAAAAAAAATCATCATGAATTTTGGCGCAAAAAAAACGCCTTACTATACTATGTCGAAAAAAAATGCCATTTTTCAAACATGTTGTAAAAACGTGCCATATGATGAAATAATGTAAAGGAGGGCGTGAAAAACACTCCAGAAAGGTTTTCTTTGAAAAAAAAATCATCATGAATTTTGGCGCAAAAAAAACGCCTTACTATACTATGTCGAAAAAAAATGCGATTTTTCAAACATGTTGTAAAAACGTGCCATATGATGAAATAATGTAAAGGAGGGCGTGAAAAACACTCCAGAAAGGTTTTCTTTGAAAAAAAAATCATCATGAATTTTGGCGCAAAAAAAACGCCTTACTATACTATGTCGAAAAAAAATGCCATTTTTCAAACATGTTGTAAAAACGTGCCATATGATGAAATAATGTAAAGGAGGGCGTGAAAAACACTCCAGAAAGGTTTTCTTTGAAAAAAAAATCATCATGAATTTTGGCGCAAAAAAAACGCCTTACTATACTATGTCGAAAAAAAATGCGATTTTTCAAACATGTTGTAAAAACGTGCCATATGATGAAATAATGTAAAGGAGGGCGTGAAAAACACTCCAGAAAGGTTTTCTTTGAAAAAAAAATCATCATGAATTTTGGCGCAAAAAAAACGCCTTACTATACTATGTCGAAAAAAAATGCGATTTTTCAAACATGTTGTAAAAACGTGCCATATGATGAAATAATGTAAAGGAGGGCGTGAAAAACACTCCAGAAAGGTTTTCTTTGAAAAAAAAATCATCATGAATTTTGGCGCAAAAAAAACGCCTTACTATACTATGTCGAAAAAAAATGCCATTTTTCAAACATGTTGTAAAAACGTGCCATATGATGAAATAATGTAAAGGAGGGCGTGAAAAACACTCCAGAAAGGTTTTCTTTGAAAAAAAAATCATCATGAATTTTGGCGCAAAAAAAACGCCTTACTATACTATGTCGAAAAAAAATGCCATTTTTCAAACATGTTGTAAAAACGTGCCATATGATGAAATAATGTAAAGGAGGGCGTGAAAAACACTCCAGAAAGGTTTTCTTTGAAAAAAAAATCATCATGAATTTTGGCGCAAAAAAAACGCCTTACTATACTATGTCGAAAAAAAATGCGATTTTTCAAACATGTTGTAAAAACGTGCCATATGATGAAATAATGTAAAGGAGGGCGTGAAAAACACTCCAGAAAGGTTTTCTTTGAAAAAAAAATCATCATGAATTTTGGCGCAAAAAAAACGCCTTACTATACTATGTCGAAAAAAAATGCATTTTTCAAACATGTTGTAAAAACGTGCCATATGATGAAATAATGTAAAGGAGGGCGTGAAAAACACTCCAGAAAGGTTTTCTTTGAAAAAAAAATCATCATGAATTTTGGCGCAAAAAAAACGCCTTACTATACTATGTCGAAAAAAAATGCCATTTTTCAAACATGTTGTAAAAACGTGCCATATGATGAAATAATGTAAAGGAGGGCGTGAAAAACACTCCAGAAAGGTTTTCTTTGAAAAAAAAATCATCATGAATTTTGGCGCAAAAAAAACGCCTTACTATACTATGTCGAAAAAAAATGCGATTTTTCAAACATGTTGTAAAAACGTGCCATATGATGAAATAATGTAAAGGAGGGCGTGAAAAACACTCCAGAAAGGTTTTCTTTGAAAAAAAAATCATCATGAATTTTGGCGCAAAAAAAACGCCTTACTATACTATGTCGAAAAAAAATGCATTTTTCAAACATGTTGTAAAAACGTGCCATATGATGAAATAATGTAAAGGAGGGCGTGAAAAACACTCCAGAAAGGTTTTCTTTGAAAAAAAAATCATCATGAATTTTGGCGCAAAAAAAACGCCTTACTATACTATGTCGAAAAAAAATGCGATTTTTCAAACATGTTGTAAAAACGTGCCATATGATGAAATAATGTAAAGGAGGGCGTGAAAAACACTCCAGAAAGGTTTTCTTTGAAAAAAAAATCATCATGAATTTTGGCGCAAAAAAAACGCCTTACTATACTATGTCGAAAAAAAATGCGATTTTTCAAACATGTTGTAAAAACGTGCCATATGATGAAATAATGTAAAGGAGGGCGTGAAAAACACTCCAGAAAGGTTTTCTTTGAAAAAAAAATCATCATGAATTTTGGCGCAAAAAAAACGCCTTACTATACTATGTCGAAAAAAAATGCGATTTTTCAAACATGTTGTAAAAACGTGCCATATGATGAAATAATGTAAAGGAGGGCGTGAAAAACACTCCAGAAAGGTTTTCTTTGAAAAAAAAATCATCATGAATTTTGGCGCAAAAAAAACGCCTTACTATACTATGTCGAAAAAAAATGCGATTTTTCAAACATGTTGTAAAAACGTGCCATATGATGAAATAATGTAAAGGAGGGCGTGAAAAACACTCCAGAAAGGTTTTCTTTGAAAAAAAAATCATCATGAATTTTGGCGCAAAAAAAACGCCTTACTATACTATGTCGAAAAAAAATGCCATTTTTCAAACATGTTGTAAAAACGTGCCATATGATGAAATAATGTAAAGGAGGGCGTGAAAAACACTCCAGAAAGGTTTTCTTTGAAAAAAAAATCATCATGAATTTTGGCGCAAAAAAAACGCCTTACTATACTATGTCGAAAAAAAATGCCATTTTTCAAACATGTTGTAAAAACGTGCCATATGATGAAATAATGTAAAGGAGGGCGTGAAAAACACTCCAGAAAGGTTTTCTTTGAAAAAAAAATCATCATGAATTTTGGCGCAAAAAAAACGCCTTACTATACTATGTCGAAAAAAAATGCATTTTTCAAACATGTTGTAAAAACGTGCCATATGATGAAATAATGTAAAGGAGGGCGTGAAAAACACTCCAGAAAGGTTTTCTTTGAAAAAAAAATCATCATGAATTTTGGCGCAAAAAAAACGCCTTACTATACTATGTCGAAAAAAAATGCCATTTTTCAAACATGTTGTAAAAACGTGCCATATGATGAAATAATGTAAAGGAGGGCGTGAAAAACACTCCAGAAAGGTTTTCTTTGAAAAAAAAATCATCATGAATTTTGGCGCAAAAAAAACGCCTTACTATACTATGTCGAAAAAAAATGCGATTTTTCAAACATGTTGTAAAAACGTGCCATATGATGAAATAATGTAAAGGAGGGCGTGAAAAACACTCCAGAAAGGTTTTCTTTGAAAAAAAAATCATCATGAATTTTGGCGCAAAAAAAACGCCTTACTATACTATGTCGAAAAAAAATGCATTTTTCAAACATGTTGTAAAAACGTGCCATATGATGAAATAATGTAAAGGAGGGCGTGAAAAACACTCCAGAAAGGTTTTCTTTGAAAAAAAAATCATCATGAATTTTGGCGCAAAAAAAACGCCTTACTATACTATGTCGAAAAAAAATGCCATTTTTCAAACATGTTGTAAAAACGTGCCATATGATGAAATAATGTAAAGGAGGGCGTGAAAAACACTCCAGAAAGGTTTTCTTTGAAAAAAAAATCATCATGAATTTTGGCGCAAAAAAAACGCCTTACTATACTATGTCGAAAAAAAATGCGATTTTTCAAACATGTTGTAAAAACGTGCCATATGATGAAATAATGTAAAGGAGGGCGTGAAAAACACTCCAGAAAGGTTTTCTTTGAAAAAAAAATCATCATGAATTTTGGCGCAAAAAAAACGCCTTACTATACTATGTCGAAAAAAAATGCGATTTTTCAAACATGTTGTAAAAACGTGCCATATGATGAAATAATGTAAAGGAGGGCGTGAAAAACACTCCAGAAAGGTTTTCTTTGAAAAAAAAATCATCATGAATTTTGGCGCAAAAAAAAACGCCTTACTATACTATGTCGAAAAAAAATGCGATTTTTCAAACATGTTGTAAAAACGTGCCATATGATGAAATAATGTAAAGGAGGGCGTGAAAAACACTCCAGAAAGGTTTTCTTTGAAAAAAAAATCATCATGAATTTTGGCGCAAAAAAAACGCCTTACTATACTATGTCGAAAAAAAATGCGATTTTTCAAACATGTTGTAAAAACGTGCCATATGATGAAATAATGTAAAGGAGGGCGTGAAAAACACTCCAGAAAGGTTTTCTTTGAAAAAAAAATCATCATGAATTTTGGCGCAAAAAAAACGCCTTACTATACTATGTCGAAAAAAAATGCGATTTTTCAAACATGTTGTAAAAACGTGCCATATGATGAAATAATGTAAAGGAGGGCGTGAAAAACACTCCAGAAAGGTTTTCTTTGAAAAAAAAATCATCATGAATTTTGGCGCAAAAAAAACGCCTTACTATACTATGTCGAAAAAAAATGCGATTTTTCAAACATGTTGTAAAAACGTGCCATATGATGAAATAATGTAAAGGAGGGCGTGAAAAACACTCCAGAAAGGTTTTCTTTGAAAAAAAAATCATCATGAATTTTGGCGCAAAAAAAACGCCTTACTATACTATGTCGAAAAAAAATGCGATTTTTCAAACATGTTGTAAAAACGTGCCATATGATGAAATAATGTAAAGGAGGGCGTGAAAAACACTCCAGAAAGGTTTTCTTTGAAAAAAAAATCATCATGAATTTTGGCGCAAAAAAAACGCCTTACTATACTATGTCGAAAAAAAATGCGATTTTTCAAACATGTTGTAAAAACGTGCCATATGATGAAATAATGTAAAGGAGGGCGTGAAAAACACTCCAGAAAGGTTTTCTTTGAAAAAAAAATCATCATGAATTTTGGCGCAAAAAAAACGCCTTACTATACTATGTCGAAAAAAAATGCCATTTTTCAAACATGTTGTAAAAACGTGCCATATGATGAAATAATGTAAAGGAGGGCGTGAAAAACACTCCAGAAAGGTTTTCTTTGAAAAAAAAATCATCATGAATTTTGGCGCAAAAAAAACGCCTTACTATACTATGTCGAAAAAAAATGCGATTTTTCAAACATGTTGTAAAAACGTGCCATATGATGAAATAATGTAAAGGAGGGCGTGAAAAACACTCCAGAAAGGTTTTCTTTGAAAAAAAAATCATCATGAATTTTGGCGCAAAAAAAACGCCTTACTATACTATGTCGAAAAAAAATGCGATTTTTCAAACATGTTGTAAAAACGTGCCATATGATGAAATAATGTAAAGGAGGGCGTGAAAAACACTCCAGAAAGGTTTTCTTTGAAAAAAAAATCATCATGAATTTTGGCGCAAAAAAAACGCCTTACTATACTATGTCGAAAAAAAATGCGATTTTTCAAACATGTTGTAAAAACGTGCCATATGATGAAATAATGTAAAGGAGGGCGTGAAAAACACTCCAGAAAGGTTTTCTTTGAAAAAAAAATCATCATGAATTTTGGCGCAAAAAAAACGCCTTACTATACTATGTCGAAAAAAAATGCCATTTTTCAAACATGTTGTAAAAACGTGCCATATGATGAAATAATGTAAAGGAGGGCGTGAAAAACACTCCAGAAAGGTTTTCTTTGAAAAAAAAATCATCATGAATTTTGGCGCAAAAAAAACGCCTTACTATACTATGTCGAAAAAAAATGCGATTTTTCAAACATGTTGTAAAAACGTGCCATATGATGAAATAATGTAAAGGAGGGCGTGAAAAACACTCCAGAAAGGTTTTCTTTGAAAAAAAAATCATCATGAATTTTGGCGCAAAAAAAACGCCTTACTATACTATGTCGAAAAAAAATGCCATTTTTCAAACATGTTGTAAAAACGTGCCATATGATGAAATAATGTAAAGGAGGGCGTGAAAAACACTCCAGAAAGGTTTTCTTTGAAAAAAAAATCATCATGAATTTTGGCGCAAAAAAAACGCCTTACTATACTATGTCGAAAAAAAATGCGATTTTTCAAACATGTTGTAAAAACGTGCCATATGATGAAATAATGTAAAGGAGGGCGTGAAAAACACTCCAGAAAGGTTTTCTTTGAAAAAAAAATCATCATGAATTTTGGCGCAAAAAAAAACGCCTTACTATACTATGTCGAAAAAAAATGCGATTTTTCAAACATGTTGTAAAAACGTGCCATATGATGAAATAATGTAAAGGAGGGCGTGAAAAACACTCCAGAAAGGTTTTCTTTGAAAAAAAAATCATCATGAATTTTGGCGCAAAAAAAACGCCTTACTATACTATGTCGAAAAAAAATGCGATTTTTCAAACATGTTGTAAAAACGTGCCATATGATGAAATAATGTAAAGGAGGGCGTGAAAAACACTCCAGAAAGGTTTTCTTTGAAAAAAAAATCATCATGAATTTTGGCGCAAAAAAAACGCCTTACTATACTATGTCGAAAAAAAATGCGATTTTTCAAACATGTTGTAAAAACGTGCCATATGATGAAATAATGTAAAGGAGGGCGTGAAAAACACTCCAGAAAGGTTTTCTTTGAAAAAAAAATCATCATGAATTTTGGCGCAAAAAAAACGCCTTACTATACTATGTCGAAAAAAAATGCGATTTTTCAAACATGTTGTAAAAACGTGCCATATGATGAAATAATGTAAAGGAGGGCGTGAAAAACACTCCAGAAAGGTTTTCTTTGAAAAAAAAATCATCATGAATTTTGGCGCAAAAAAAACGCCTTACTATACTATGTCGAAAAAAAATGCGATTTTTCAAACATGTTGTAAAAACGTGCCATATGATGAAATAATGTAAAGGAGGGTGTGAAAAACACTCCAGAAAGGTTTTCTTTGAAAAAAAAATCATCATGAATTTTGGCGCAAAAAAAACGCCTTACTATACTATGTCGAAAAAAAATGCCATTTTTCAAACATGTTGTAAAAACGTGCCATATGATGAAATAATGTAAAGGAGGGCGTGAAAAACACTCCAGAAAGGTTTTCTTTGAAAAAAAAATCATCATGAATTTTGGCGCAAAAAAAACGCCTTACTATACTATGTCGAAAAAAAATGCGATTTTTCAAACATGTTGTAAAAACGTGCCATATGATGAAATAATGTAAAGGAGGGCGTGAAAAACACTCCAGAAAGGTTTTCTTTGAAAAAAAATCATCATGAATTTTGGCGCAAAAAAAACGCCTTACTATACTATGTCGAAAAAAAATGCCGATTTTTCAAACATGTTGTAAAAACGTGCCATATGATGAAATAATGTAAAGGAGGGCGTGAAAAACACTCCAGAAAGGTTTTCTTTGAAAAAAAAATCATCATGAATTTTGGCGCAAAAAAAACGCCTTACTATACTATGTCGAAAAAAAATGCGATTTTTCAAACATGTTGTAAAAACGTGCCATATGATGAAATAATGTAAAGGAGGGCGTGAAAAACACTCCAGAAAGGTTTTCTTTGAAAAAAAATCATCATGAATTTTGGCGCAAAAAAAACGCCTTACTATACTATGTCGAAAAAAAATGCCATTTTTCAAACATGTTGTAAAAACGTGCCATATGATGAAATAATGTAAAGGAGGGCGTGAAAAACACTCCAGAAAGGTTTTCTTTGAAAAAAAAATCATCATGAATTTTGGCGCAAAAAAAAACGCCTTACTATACTATGTCGAAAAAAAATGCGATTTTTCAAACATGTTGTAAAAACGTGCCATATGATGAAATAATGTAAAGGAGGGCGTGAAAAACACTCCAGAAAGGTTTTCTTTGAAAAAAAAATCATCATGAATTTTGGCGCAAAAAAAAACGCCTTACTATACTATGTCGAAAAAAAATGCGATTTTTCAAACATGTTGTAAAAACGTGCCATATGATGAAATAATGTAAAGGAGGGCGTGAAAAACACTCCAGAAAGGTTTTCTTTGAAAAAAAAATCATCATGAATTTTGGCGCAAAAAAAACGCCTTACTATACTATGTCGAAAAAAAATGCGATTTTTCAAACATGTTGTAAAAACGTGCCATATGATGAAATAATGTAAAGGAGGGCGTGAAAAACACTCCAGAAAGGTTTTCTTTGAAAAAAAAATCATCATGAATTTTGGCGCAAAAAAAACGCCTTACTATACTATGTCGAAAAAAAATGCGATTTTTCAAACATGTTGTAAAAACGTGCCATATGATGAAATAATGTAAAGGAGGGCGTGAAAAACACTCCAGAAAGGTTTTCTTTGAAAAAAAAATCATCATGAATTTTGGCGCAAAAAAAACGCCTTACTATACTATGTCGAAAAAAAATGCGATTTTTCAAACATGTTGTAAAAACGTGCCATATGATGAAATAATGTAAAGGAGGGCGTGAAAAACACTCCAGAAAGGTTTTCTTTGAAAAAAAAATCATCATGAATTTTGGCGCAAAAAAAACGCCTTACTATACTATGTCGAAAAAAAATGCGATTTTTCAAACATGTTGTAAAAACGTGCCATATGATGAAATAATGTAAAGGAGGGCGTGAAAAACACTCCAGAAAGGTTTTCTTTGAAAAAAAAATCATCATGAATTTTGGCGCAAAAAAAAACGCCTTACTATACTATGTCGAAAAAAAATGCGATTTTTCAAACATGTTGTAAAAACGTGCCATATGATGAAATAATGTAAAGGAGGGCGTGAAAAACACTCCAGAAAGGTTTTCTTTGAAAAAAAAATCATCATGAATTTTGGCGCAAAAAAAACGCCTTACTATACTATGTCGAAAAAAAATGCGATTTTTCAAACATGTTGTAAAAACGTGCCATATGATGAAATAATGTAAAGGAGGGCGTGAAAAACACTCCAGAAAGGTTTTCTTTGAAAAAAAATCATCATGAATTTTGGCGCAAAAAAAACGCCTTACTATACTATGTCGAAAAAAAATGCGATTTTTCAAACATGTTGTAAAAACGTGCCATATGATGAAATAATGTAAAGGAGGGTGTGAAAAACACTCCAGAAAGGTTTTCTTTGAAAAAAAACCATCATGAATTTTGGCGCAAAAAAACGCCTTACTATACTATGTCGAAAAAAAATGCGATTTTTCAAACATGTTGTAAAAACGTGCCATATGATGAAATAATGTAAAGGAGGGCGTGAAAAACACTCCAGAAAGGTTTTCTTTGAAAAAAAAATCATCATGAATTTTGGCGCAAAAAAAACGCCTTACTATACTATGTCGAAAAAAAATGCGATTTTTCAAACATGTTGTAAAAACGTGCCATATGATGAAATAATGTAAAGGAGGGTGTGAAAAACACTCCAGAAAGGTTTTCTTTGAAAAAAAAACCATCATGAATTTTGGCGCAAAAAAAACGCCTTACTATACTATGTCGAAAAAAAATGCGATTTTTCAAACATGTTGTAAAAACGTGCCATATGATGAAATAATGTAAAGGAGGGCGTGAAAAACACTCCAGAAAGGTTTTCTTTGAAAAAAAAATCATCATGAATTTTGGCGCAAAAAAAAACGCCTTACTATACTATGTCGAAAAAAATGCGATTTTTCAAACATGTTGTAAAAACGTGCCATATGATGAAATAATGTAAAGGAGGCCGTGAAAAACACTCCAGAAAGGTTTTCTTTGAAAAAAAAATCATCATGAATTTTGGCGCAAAAAAAACGCCTTACTATACTATGTCGAAAAAAAATGCGATTTTTCAAACATGTTGTAAAAACGTGCCATATGATGAAATAATGTAAAGGAGGGGTGAAAAACACTCCAGAAAGGTTTTCTTTGAAAAAAAAATCATCATGAATTTTGGCGCAAAAAAAACGCCTTACTATACTATGTCGAAAAAAAATGCGATTTTTCAAACATGTTGTAAAAACGTGCCATATGATGAAATAATGTAAAGGAGGGTGTGAAAAACACTCCAGAAAGGTTTTCTTTGAAAAAAAAATCATCATGAATTTTGGCGCAAAAAAAACGCCTTACTATACTATGTCGAAAAAAAATGCGATTTTTCAAACATGTTGTAAAAACGTGCCATATGATGAAATAATGTAAAGGAGGGCGTGAAAAACACTCCAGAAAGGTTTTCTTTGAAAAAAAAATCATCATGAATTTTGGCGCAAAAAAAACGCCTTACTATACTATGTCGAAAAAAAATGCGATTTTTCAAACATGTTGTAAAAACGTGCCATATGATGAAATAATGTAAAGGAGGGTGTGAAAAACACTCCAGAAAGGTTTTCTTTGAAAAAAAAATCATCATGAATTTTGGCGCAAAAAAAACGCCTTACTATACTATGTCGAAAAAAAATGCCATTTTTCAAACATGTTGTAAAAACGTGCCATATGATGAAATAATGTAAAGGAGGGCGTGAAAAACACTCCAGACAGGTTTTCTTTGAAAAAAAAAATCATCATGAATTTTGGCGCAAAAAAAACGCCTTACTATACTATGTCGAAAAAAATGCCGATTTTTCAAACATGTTGTAAAAACGTGCCATATGATGAAATAATGTAAAGGAGGGCGTGAAAAACACTCCAGAAAGGTTTTCTTTGAAAAAAAAATCATCATGAATTTTGGCGCAAAAAAAACGCCTTACTATACTATGTCGAAAAAAAATGCGATTTTTCAAACATGTTGTAAAAACGTGCCATATGATGAAATAATGTAAAGGAGGGTGTGAAAAACACTCCAGAAAGGTTTTCTTTGAAAAAAAAATCATCATGAATTTTGGCGCAAAAAAAACGCCTTACTATACTATGTCGAAAAAAAATGCGATTTTTCAAACATGTTGTAAAAACGTGCCATATGATGAAATAATGTAAAGGAGGGCGTGAAAAACACTCCAGAAAGGTTTTCTTTGAAAAAAAAATCATCATGAATTTTGGCGCAAAAAAAACGCCTTACTATACTATGTCGAAAAAAATGCGATTTTTCAAACATGTTGTAAAAACGTGCCATATGATGAAATAATGTAAAGGAGGGCGTGAAAAACACTCCAGAAAGGTTTTCTTTGAAAAAAAAATCATCATGAATTTTGGCGCAAAAAAAACGCCTTACTATACTATGTCGAAAAAAAATGCGATTTTTCAAACATGTTGTAAAAACGTGCCATATGATGAAATAATGTAAAGGAGGGCGTGAAAAACACTCCAGAAAGGTTTTCTTTGAAAAAAAAAATCATCATGAATTTTGGCGCAAAAAAAATGCCTTACTATACTATGTCGAAAAAAAATGCGATTTTTCAAACATGTTGTAAAAACGTGCCATATGATGAAATAATGTAAAGGAGGGCGTGAAAAACACTCCAGAAAGGTTTTCTTTGAAAAAAAAAATCATCATGAATTTTGGCGCAAAAAAAACGCCTTACTATACTATGTCGAAAAAAAATGCGGTTTTTGAAACATGTTGTAAAAACGTGCCATATGATGAAATAATGTAAAGGAGGGTGTGAAAAACACTCCAGAAAGGTTTTCTTTGAAAAAAAAAACATCCTGAATTTTGGCGCAAAAAAAAATGCCTTACTATACTATGTCGAAAAAAAATGCGATTTTTCAAACATGTTGTAAAAACGTGCCATATGATGAAATGATGTAAAGGAGGGCGTGAAAAACACTCCAGAAAGGTTTTCTTTGAAAAAAAAATCATCATGGACAGTATTTATCCACTCCGCTCGCCAACTAATTCCTCTGAACCAGTTCCGACATGATGACGAAACGCCGTAAGTCAAGGGCGTCTTAAACCGAGGACGTCATAAACTGAGGACCTCTTGTACAAGGCAGTAATTACATTGGCTTATTAATTCTCGTCTTCATGTGTTGTTGTTTCACATGCCATCAATTCCTGGTAATAGGGTGTCATCACTGGCACCTTCAGCATGAGTTCTGGGGTTTTCATACATGTTACTGATGTTTGTCAGAGGATTTTGTTGATCCATTGATGCCACTCAGAGAGAATGACTCCTTATGACCACTCAGTGGGAGACTGTCTCGGCTGTAGTCCGTCTCCGTCCTGTCACCTGCTGGGTTCATTTCAGAAAGTGGATTTTGAAAGAAGACATTCACAATCACTTCTTGCCTTCTAACCTCCTATGAGCCTTCCTGACCCCACTCGGTGATGTGGTTGAAATGACAGCCCACCATGTTTCCCCCATGTAATTGTTTGAGTTCATCTCATCTCCAAACAGACTACATAAAGCTGTTCACCTTTTTCCTTATTATTAATAGAATTAAAGCCCATTTACTGTGACCTTTGACCTTGAGGATAGAAGCATCCCTGCTGGAGACACGATGATTTTTTACATTCAACTATTCTAAGTTGGAAACAAAAGTCCCTCTGCCTCAGGATATAAAGCAGCTGTGAGACTCGTCATAGCAGCCATTTGGTGAGGCGAGATCAGTAGAAGTCTTAAGATCTAAATTCTGCAGATACCATGATTTCTGTCCACTCTGTCCTGTTAACTCTGCTGCTGTTCTCCGAACTGAGCGGCAACATGGTCACTGTCGCCACGCCTGCAGCTAAACTAGAAGTTGGTGAGACAGAACAGGAAGGCCTGGATTCGATCTGGGGTGACGAGCCCATGGTTGAGCCTGCTGTGGTTCCTCCAGTGTACCGAAGGAGCTTCTTGCTGGACAGTACCATCAGGGATGAAGACGGGAGCCCTAAAGTCCTCATCATCTCGGTAAGTGTTGCAACATTCAAGACCCTTGAACTTTATCGGCCATTATGAAGGGTTTCTTAGCTGTAACTGATCGCTTCATTTATTGGAAAGTGCCTTATTCCGAGCAACAACCATCAAATATAGGAGCAACTAGAAAAATACCGCTTGTTGTGCTGTACTGTTAGCATTGTTCAAGTTCCCCTGAAATGTCCAAGTATGAATAGTTAGTTCTGCACATAAAACTGCATTATCAGAAATATTTGATCCTTGACAAACAAAACCACGGCTAAATATTCAGGTGAACCAATCTTTAGGCACTGTTGATTGAAAGAAAATATGACTAAATCCAAATTTACCATCCATTTTGATCATTTCAGTTAACTTTCAGCAATTCTGTTTGCTGTCATTCAGCTTAATACTGTTCTGTCAGTGACAGTCATGCATCATAACTATTCATTGTATGAGATTTCTTTCTATAAACAACCTCCACTAGCCATAGTTCAACAACAAAGAGCACATTATCTCCATCCTGTGACTGAACACTTGACCTCTTTCAATTGGCCACCGTCCTCGCATCTACTGTTAAGTCAATATTTCATACACTTCTATAAAAAAAGTTTTACAACAGCATTGGAAAACCGGGAAATACTATTAGCTGAAAAGGTCAAATGATCACAAGCCTATAAAGATTTATTGGAATCACAGTGGGAAGAATGATGTATCAGAGTTCCCTCTAACGTTTGGCCGCGATATGTAAAGAGTTTATCTGGCGACCGAGTCTCCTGTGTATCGTGAACATGGTGGTTATCTCTGCGGTAATGGGGAACAGGCGGCTGTAATGAAGGCAACAAAGACATCTGGGTGAACCGGAGCTGTGGAGGAAAACAAGCCACTGTGATATAGTAAAAAATGAGCGAACACATTTCTTCCATTTGGGGTTCCTGTGGCTTGGATCAGCTGGTAAAGGCAGATCCAACACCTGCGCTACAAGAGAATAGATAACCTTTAAGAGCTGTTGCTGCAACTCGACCATCCAGAGTTCACATCCTGCATAGTGGGAGCGTGTGTGGGCTTAAGGTGTCACATGTAATCACTGATCAATACAATGTTCCAGGACAAGAGGCTGAAAGGGCACAGAGTTCGTGGGCTGAACCCGGCCTTCACCCGGAGCTCGATCCACTCTCCTGCCGAGTACAGTTTGAAAATAGATCGCAGGGACACCGACCTTGACGGTAAGAATCAGGAAGCATTTGTAAGATCATATTTAACCATTTCTTAATATTCACATAACCCAATGCTCTCTATTGTGTCCTTCCTGTTTTTCAGTGCTGCGATGTATGATAGGAAGAGTGTACCGACCCTGCTGGGAAGCATAAGTGTTTCTCTAATCCATGAACGTGATGTAAAAAAAATTCTTCCTAGTGCATTGCGCTAAAATGCATTTCCTTGTAGAACATGTGTGCAGACAAATATATAAGACAAAATAAAAGTTTACTAAAAATGAACAGTTGCATCACATTTACAGAGCTTACTTCAACACAAGTGAAATAAAAGTTCAACATTTACAACCAGCGAATAAATACATTTCAGCATCTACACGGGGTTCAGTGATCACTTGTCTTGAAGATGAATAGTGATAAAGTGCAATTACAAAACACAGACTTCCAGTTGATGCATTCAGTTTGCAGCCACATTTTCCACACTGCTAAAGGTCTAGGAATCAATTATCACTCAAGATTTTGTGCTTTTCATTGTCTACATTTTGACATTTTAATTAAATGAATAATTTGCCATTTTGGGATACTGATTTACTGTCTAGTTTGAGAGTTAAATAATAAAATTGATGCTATCTGTGTACACTGCTGTATACATGAATCCACAAAAAGATTAGCTTACCGCTACACAAGGAAAAAAAGAAGAAAGAAACAGCAGCTTGGCTCTTACCAAATTTCTGAAACTCACTAGTAAACATATTGGTTGTATAATTTGTTTAAAAATCAACTGGGGGGAAATGAGCTGAACAACCTGCGGCTGCTTTTCCTGAACTACATTTGATAGAATGCCCATATTGTGTGATTAATTAGTGGATATAATGATTAGACTCTGAAGAAGCTGGTTAGCTTTCCCTGTCCAGCTATTAGCTTCTTCTTACTTGGGGCCTTGCAGACGTTTTTGCCAGGCATTTTAACCGACGCACGGCTCGGCTGTTTCTTCTGTGGAGGCTCGTTCTCTGATCCGCCACGTTGGTCAGCTTCCAGCTGCTTCCTCTTCTTCCCCTTGCTCTGCATCTGAATGCCAGTTTTCTTTCTATTACCAGGGCCCGCACCTCTGTTTTGGGCATTTCCGCTTGTTTGCTGGAGAGCAGCCCCCAGCTGTGCCTCACTCGGACACTCAGAGGCAGGCCTGGCTGCAAAGACTGAAACAAAGCAAAAGCAAGGGTGACAAGTCAGTAGGAAAAAAAGGGAAAATGTTGTGACGAAATTGCTGACGTCAGCTGCTAGTCGAAGCAGGCTTTATGTTTATTGTATGAAGCTGCAATTCAACATTTGTCATGTAAACTTGATGGAACTGAGCCTGAAAACCCACGGAACAAAACACAGAAGGGGAAATGGGCAGAAGGTCTGTGTGAGTGTGTGTGCTTTTTGGTTTTTACTACAGATGTGGGGCCGAGCAGGTTTTATAGAATGGGGATTCATTTAATGGCTGATGGTAAGTACCAGTCCCAGGGCTGGGACCGGGAAGGGCTCAAGGCCGGAGCTGAGAAGGTGTGCCTGGGCCTCGGTCCAGCTGTGTGGCATCAGAGGAAACAGAAATCTGCTCCAGCAGAAAGAACGCAGCACGGTTCATGTTGACATTTGGAGCTTTGCTCTGCGTGCAGTAGAATACAAAAAGCACCTGTACACTGCAAAAACTCTACATCCTACCAAGTCTATTTGTCTTATTTTTAGTCAGAATGTCTCATCCCACTTGATTTAAGGTAAATTCACTTAACGAGAGACATTTCAGCAGATGGAGGGACTTGTTAAGTCAATGCATCTTAAATATCTTGTTGAGTTAAACAATCTTGAAATTATCTTGTTTTAACACTCCTGTCGTCCTGCAGGACAAATTGACCCGTTTTAAAGTTTAAAAATGTGGAAAAAAAACCCATTTTTTTCACAGTGAAAACTTCCACATTTTCAAAATATTTTGGGAAGTTTTTGAACATTTTTTTGATGGAAAAAAAGAAACGTTAAAAAAAATAGCTTCTATCAAAATCCAGCGAAATTTGCTGGATTTTTGTTGATTTTTTTCCTGAATGTTCTTAAAGAAAATATTAGAACTTTTACTGATATATATGGAATCACTTAAGATATTTTTAGGATTTTTTTTTGGAAGATTTTTATAAATTTTTTTAAAACAATTTTTTATGTTTTAAAAAAAAATAAAAATAAAAAAATAAATAAATAAATAAATTTATTTTTATTTCTTGCCAAATTTGGAGATTTTAAAAAGACTTTTAAGGGAAACTTTTAAGGAATTTTCTTCCTGAAGATTTTGCAATTTTTTATAAATTTGGAGAATTTTTTGCTGAATTGAACAATATTTTTTGGTGCCAGTAAATGAGGACAACAGGAGGGCTCAGACACCTAAGTTTGACAATCCTGGTAAAATATAGTTTAAAATAAGTTTTACCAGCTAATTTTAAGATCACAATATTCTAAATATCACATCTTATTTCTAGAAATCTGACCAAGCCATTTTTCACTTGTTCTAATGGCACATTTTTTCACTGATTTCAAGGTAAAAGTTCCTTGAAATAAGTGTTTTTTTCTTGTTTTGAGAGGAGCATTTTTTCCAGTGTAGTATTTGCAGAAATGGGAGGTTGAATCCGTACCTGTGGTTGTGTCGTCCCCATCAGAGCTGGACTCACCGGCAGCTGTGGTGGTTGTGGCTTTGGGTGCTGGGTGCACACAGGTAGGAAGCTGGCTGGAGCTGGGGAAGTCCAGCACACGGTTGAGGGGCAGTTCTTCATCCTTGTAGGTGCACGCAAACTGGGATCTGATGACTCTGTCCCTGGCCTGGAATAAACAGAAGACAATCTTCAGCCCAGCTGATACGGTGACATAGTTGGTGATCAGTATCAGTGACTCGGGGCAGGTGACCTCGGTCGCCTGGATTTGAAATCGCACTCTCTGGCTCTCAGTTAGGTGTTTTGAAACAAAAACCCTCACACTAAAAACTCAAGTGCTTTTCCACTCCTGCTCAAGAGCAACAAATCTCTGCAGCTCCGTGAGGCAGTATTTAAGGTCGCTACTAAAAACTATTGTTCAATTAATTAATATGCATGAATTATTTTCTAAATTAGTTTATTCATCTAAGCAGTTAAACAACCATTTAATTCAAACTGCATCACTTTCAACTAAGATATCCATTACAAAAATACCTCTCAAGGAAGTGTGTTAATTCCAAATCACATGACCTGCTCCACATGATGTCACTTCCTCCTGAAGAAAAGACTGGCAAGATTTAATTAGCTAAACAGTAATAAATAATAATAAATGTCAACTTCTTTGTCATTTTGTGTATCAGCATTGTCGTTTCCTGTCTCAGTTCTGTCGTTTCGTGTCTCATTTTTGTCATTTTGTGTCTCGTTGTTGTCGTTTTGTGTCTGAGAAATCACTTTCAACTGAGCTACCCGTTACAAACACACCTCTCAAGAAAGTGTGTTAATTCCAGATCACATGACCTGCTGCACGATGTCACTTCCTCCTGAAGAAAAGACTGACAAGACCTAATTGGCTAAACAATAATAAAGAATAATAATTGTCAACTTCTTTGTCATGTTGTGTATCAGTATTGTCGTTTCGCGTCTCGTTTTTGTCATTTTGTGTCTCAATTACAGAACACCTGATGGGGGCCTTAATGACATTAATATAGGTCAGCAAATCATATATTAGCTCAATTGTATGCCACTTTAAACAGGAGAAACTATTCTTCAGTCTTATCACAGTTAAATATCCCAGACAGTAGCGCGGCACCTCATTAAAAAGCCCTTCGAACAGTCAAGTTAGTTCTAACAAAGCCAACGATATTGAGGAGTGCAATCCCGGCCCTGGGGCACGCAGATCCACAGCTTTTCATCCACTGTTTGATCTACGCCTGCTTGGGATTAACACAATCCAAGGATTTCACCCTTCAGGCCAGCGGGCCACAGTAGGGAGGAGAAATCTGAGGGAGAAAAAAAAAAAAATACAGCGAGGAAAGCTGGGTGGGTCCGTGAAGCACAAAGGGATCAAAGCCTTTGTGCTTTTCAAAAGAACTTCTTAAAAGAGCACCTAAAACAGCAGCAAACCCCAAGACCGGGGCACACTTCACTTCAACAATGGAGCTAAAAATGCACGGCTGCCCTGGTTGCATGCTAATAAAACATATCTGAAACAATGGGAGGCAGATGGAAGAGTGAACACGGCCAAACTATGACTGACGGAGAACATCTAATCCAATTACAACAGGTGGGAGCCCAACATGGCACCATGTGGTCGGACGGCTGTCCTGAAATAACCTCCGCACACCGCCTGACCCCATGCCGGACACCTGACCAAGACGTTCCTCATGGTACTTCCAAAAGCAGGTGCAAGCCATTTCTGCTGCTTTGTGCTCTTCACATGAGCTCATGCAGGTAATAGAAGTGAGAACAGGTGCACCGTTACGACTATCACTCTGAAATCAAACGTACATACAGCACCATGCTTCGAAAACATCGTCATTCATGTCCAAAGGAGCAACAGCAGAGTTCCACTGAGGTTTTTTTTTGGCTCATCTGTGGCACTGAGAAAAAGATTTGGAAACGTCCCAAAAGCAGAAACTAAATCTGTCCATCTCCGTGTGCGCCGGTTGACGTCAGCGCATGATGAAACCGCTGGAGAAGCCTGGGATCAAGTCATTTAGCAGACAACAGGAAACAATAACCTTTCAAGTTCCCCTCGCTAGTCGAGTTACGCGACTGATATGGCATCTTCAAAGTGAAATTGATGCAGAAAGCTTCCGCTCGCCGAGTTCAGGAAGCGGTGAGCTGCCCAGGGACCATTACGGCGCACTCAAACAGGAAGGCAGCCAGATTGTGGGGAGCTAAGATGACATCTGCTAGCGCAATCAAATAAAGGAGCCATTTCACCAAATGTGTTTCGCATACATGTTCAAGAGGGGGTTCACACAGCTGATGAGCCTCATGCTGAAAGATCAGGCTTAGTTTAAAATATAAAGCCACTCTTGTGTTTTTGGGGTGACTCAGCTGTTGTGCAGCAAAAATACACTGTTAAAAAATACTGTTGCATTCAAAACTTCACTTGGTAAAATAACTGAAGGGCCAATATATAATTGTGGGACTTTCTGTATCATAGTTGACATTTTTGCTGTTTTCAGGCCTAAAATCAACATGGCCGCCTATAACCAAACACCAAATGGCATTTTTACAGAAAGATTCTTCTAAATATTATAGATACAATTGAGTAAAACTGAAAGTTATTCCTAAAGATATTGTAGTAAACCTGTTGACTACTTTATATTAAATAACTCAGAAAGCCTTGGAGTCTGGCCAGTCTTTTCTTCAGGAGGAAGTGACATCATGTGGAGCAGGTCATGTGATCTGGAATTAACACACTTCCTTGTGTTTTCATAATGGGGAACTTAGCTGAAAGTGATACAATTTGTTAATTTCCATATAAAATTTGATATATTGCCAAAAAAGAAACATCTGTCATGATTATCTCAACTTAAATAAAATAAAACAATCAAAACTATTTCTGAATAAGCCCATTTTATTGTTTAGCTAATTAGAATGTGGTTGGTTGTTGCGAGGGTCTAAGTGGACGTTTAGGTGTAGCCCAAAATTTGTGACAATGTTGAACCTGCAAGAACGTCTATTTGCACAAACAAATGGTGCTCACAACAAAAGCTTGTCACAAAGAAAGACTGTAGACACAATCCAAACATTTTTTGAATAAACTCATTTTATTATTCTTTAGTTAATTAGAAGGTGGTTGTTATTAAATTCAGATGGTTATTTAGTTGAGATTTTAGTGATATCCAGTAATTTTTTTTATTAATAAATGATTGTTTCCATAATAAATAATTATGGAATTTGTAAAGACTTGATCATCAAGAGCATAAAAAACATTTGTTTTTCAACTTTTCATAAAAATGTATGCAAGATATATCCCATGGACTTCAAAGGTCCCTAAATTATATATTGACCCTTAAGTATTGCTATAAATTCTATAATTTGATGATAATAATTGATGATTTAACACCTAGGTAGCATAGCATTATGCTATATGGAATACTGCATGTTTGAGGCCAGTATTGAAATACAGGAAAACTGATCATCTATGTTAGATTTTCCTTTTTTATTCCGTGCAGTCTCCTCCTTCGTCAAAACCCACAATTGCAACTCGACCCCTGACAGCTAGGTCAGAGAATCCAGCGCGTTATGCTCGTAGCGGCTGATGTGTTCTCGAGCAGGGATGAGGAGAAGCCACAGAGGTCTGCAAAGATCGCATCTTTCTTCGTTCATTTTCAAAACTTATTGTTGAAGGACGTTTATAAGATTTCACACAGCTCTCTCTGGAGCCACAAAAAGGCTTTATGCACGTTTTCCACATATGCAGCCACAATCCCCAGCACATGTCACCAGACTTTCATGTGTAAAACTGGTGCAGTTCCTCTTTAAAATGAACGTGATGATGAGTGGAACATTTTATGACTGAAAAGTCTTGTCATTGCTCACTGTGATGTAATGGTGACGCTGTTTCTAAAATTAGTCTGCAACTGTTTTGATAGTGGATAAATTATTAAGTCATTTTCAGTGACAAATGCAAAAATGATTAGGGGTTGTTGTTTGGACAAAACAAGATACATGGAGACATCATCTTGTGCTCTAAACTATTGCGCTGAGTATTTCTCACTTGTTGGATTTTCATTGAATGGTCTAGCAAACTTTGAGCCAACAAATAATGGTTGTTTCAATTGACTGTTTTTGAACAAACAAAACTAGCCTGTGCCATGTCGTCACAAGGTGGCGCTGTAGTTGACATCACATATGGCTGAAATACATTGAGTAGAGGAAGCTGGAAATGAAACCAGTTGGTTGCCAGACACTAAATAAAAAACACTCAAACAAGAAACAAACAAAACAGAACGAGGTATTTCGAAAATGCTTTCAATCAAGGAATTTGCAGTTATTCTTTTACATTAGCTGGTACTAGCCATATTCCATGCTGCCAAGACAAGGAGACAGAAACAGCAAATCATTTGAGTTAAATGTTTCTCCAACAGAATTAATTACTCCACCAAGGAATGCGGCGCAGTTATGTGACAATTGGTGTCTGTCTGTCCGTCCGTTCGTTCATGAAGCGTTTGTAGTGTAATACTTTAAAGTGTGTCAAAAAAAGGGTGGCTGGGTAGTGACCCATAAACCGGGGCTATAGTCCCCATGCAGTGGTCATGGGTTCGAATCCCACCCATGGCCCTTTGCTGCAGGTCATTCCCCCATTCTTCTCCCCACTTTCCTGCCTTCCTCTCACTATGACTGTCAAATAAAGCTGCAAAAAAAATGTTTAAAATGTGCCAAAAAATGCTCTGTGGAAACACAGCTGCTGTCGTCTCGTGTTTTGCAGACTACAAGATACAAAAAAAAAAGTTAAACGATAGATTTTAAAACATAACTAGGCCAAAATTCTTCTTCAAAAAAATATTGTTTGTCTATTTAAAAATATATGTACAATTGGCCAACTATGGGATTTATTTTTTACCTCAAAATATGTATATTGGCCTCAAAAATCCAAAATCAGTTAGACTATATAGTGCGATAGATAGATGGATGGATGGATGGATGGATGGATGGATGATGGATGCATGGATGCATGGATGGATATTTTAATAATCCTGAGGGCACTTCAAGAGCCATAGATGGAACACAACCATAATGTAGCAATAAATGGAAATACTCAAGTACCAGTTTCATGTATTCAGTTACTCTCCCCTGCTGAGTGTCGGCTGTGAGAACCGCTTTGATCAACAAAACTACACAAACACTAAAGTCTGCACGCTCAAAATTAACAGGCAACAACAAAAAAAGATCCTGTCAGATGTTTTAAACTGACCTCTGAAAACATCCCAGTGAAACCAGAGAGCAGCTAAGCTTGCAGCCAGGAAGGAAGGAAGGAAGGCAGAGATATTGATATCAAATATAAAGTATGCTACAGTGTGCACTGTAAGCAAATAGGCCCTGACAATAGGATAACTTATCATCAGGATTGGTTAATGGTTTGAATCCCCCACAAATAATTCATTTTATGCCACTGACTTAAACAGCACACTCAAACCAACACTAAGAGCTAAAACACAGCTGTGCAAACGGGAACGGTGGAAGTCCGTTAAGATGTGAGCTTCAGCTAAGCAAATAAATAATATAATACCAGGGAGAAATTACAGGATGTAAAGACATTATTTTCAATGTTTGCACATCTGATTCAATTTGAAGTAACTGATGGTTTGGATTTGGGGCTCTTGGACGAAGGGGCCCGCGTTACCTTGGGTTTGAGAAGGTCTAGTCGGCTCTGGACTCGGTTCCTTAGGGGTTCTGGAGAACATCCAGTAGACACTTCGGGGGATCTGGGGAGAGCGCCGCAATGGGATGCGAGCACAAGAGGTTTATAAATTAGAAAAGCCAGAAGGTTACACTAACCAAGACAGCGCTGCTCTCTCTTTATTGTAGCTTTAACAGTCAAGTTTCCAGCATGTAAAAGATGTTTTCACTAGCATCTTCCACTTCCAACACGGTGTAGCCACCCCCCCACCTCCGAAACACGGCCAGTGGCTATTATTTTTTAATATTTTTATTTCAGATGTTTGACCAGAGAAATTGTTCCAGTGCAGTGTGGGAGGATTTTCCTCCATATGGTTTCAGTGGAGAGTTGCAGAGTCCTGCGTTGGTCTAATTGCTGCTTCAGGGGTTTTCCCACTCTGACTGAACTCTGCGGTTGTGAGAAGGGTCTAATCTAATTCAGTCTCTATGTGATGACTTCTTCATAGCTCAATGCAACGGTTTTTTTGCTCTTTTGCCACAAAGATTTTGGCTTAAGCCCCATCAGACATGCCTGTTGTGATCAACTGCACACAGTGCAAGAAGAAAAAAATGCTTTTTGCTCATTGTGACCAGAAATGGTAAAAACACTTTCAACCCTTGTGTTGTCCTGTCGGTCAAAATTGACCCGTTTTAAAGTTTGAAAATGTGGGGGGAAAAAATTTTCACAGTGAAACTTCTGATGTCCACATTTTCAACATTTTTGGGAAATCTTTGAACATTTTTTGGTGGGAAAAAAGAACAGTTAAAAATGTTTCTTTAAGAACATTCACATTGATTTTTTAAAAATTTGTTTTGTCAGCGGTAACCAACCTGAACATCATGAGGAAGCAGGTTCCATCGGCTCCACTGAGGACAGGCTGGTCCTCGGACAGCAGATCTGCCTTGTTGGGACACGGAGGGGTCACGGCTTCTTCGTCCAGCAGTGCCATCAGCACCTTGACGGTGTCCCGACCTCCGTACGCGGTGGCGTGATTGACGGCATGAGCTTTTGGCTGCAGATAAACATCAACACGACTGGATCAGAGCGGATATTGAAACAAGATGAAGTGGTTTTTGTAGCCAACTGGCTGGAGAGCAGAGGCTAGTGGTGTGCACAGATAGACACCAGGTGGCGCTAGAGCACCTGCCCCTTGCCCTCAGTATCAAGCAGGTGCCCTCCGCGTCTCAACTTATTACGGACAGGTAAACCCGGGACTTAAAGGCAGCTTTGACATCTACTACGTGGCGAAAAGTTTCTTCATGGAGAAAAATTTACCATTAGAAAAGCTTGTTTCAGTGACAAAAGACGTGACTCCCTCCATGACGGGTCGCCATGCAGGCTTCATTGTATGATGCAGAGGTGATCCAGACTTCCCAACATCCCTACATTACCACTGCAGCATTCACCAGCAGGACATATGTGTGTACAAAAGTGACCGGATTTGAGCATGTGATGACTCGTGTCGTGAAGATCATAAATGTCTCCAAAGCCAAACAACCAGGACATTGAAGGTGCTGCTGGAGGAGCTGTCAGCTGAACATGGTGACCTGTTACTACACACAGAAACCCCATGGATCAGCAGGGGAACAGTTTGAAGCGTTTTTTGTCACTGTTGGCTGAAATCAAAGAGTTGATGCAATCCAAAGCGGAAGACACCTTGCTGCTTGAGGACACTGAGTGGATTCTTTCCTTGCATTTTTAACGGACATCACTGGGAACCTGAACCATCTGAACTGTGAGCTGCAAGGTAAAGGTAAGACATGATAAGCTCTGCAATGCCAGGCTTCCCACTAACACACATTTACAGACAGAGAAAGAGGTAACATATGTTGTCATTCAAAACACTGATTATGATGGGATACCTCTGACTTTTAAATATTGGAACAGATTTCCATATACGTGTGTGTTTCCTACCGTCATTGTTGTGGAAATCGTTAATAATTATGGTAAGGAATAATTAACATAAATGTGATCAGACAGTCTTTTTACATATTATTTTCATTATTGTTATTATTGTTTAAAGATGATGGCGCAAGTTTGCTATTGAGGGAGTTTGTATCAAACAAGGTGCCCTTCGTACGACTCAGTACCCTTGAAGTTGCTCTCAGGTTCTAATAGGTTGGTGACCCCTGATCTAGAGAGACAAAGAATGGGATCTACAGCAGGGAAGCAGCTCTCTGCTCTCCTGGATTAAAAAAAAACATCTAAGGAGGATGAGGAGACAGATCATGATCATGAAGAACAAAGGTCAGAGTCAACATCAGAGTCATGTTCACTGTTTAGGGCCTTTTACTCTAATTTTATTGAGATATCTTAAAAGCTGTTCCTGATTTATTTTGTCAACACAAAGCGATTTGATGGAATTAAATCAGGCAATAGGCTGTATTAGCAAAATATATTATTTTGTACTAACCATGAGTTACTTCTACGTTACAACACTTGCAATAATTTTGTATTTACATTGATAGGCTAATATTAAAACTCTGACAATGATAACTTAAATACCCTATTAAAATGTATCTTCAGAACTACACGGCACACAAGGTGCCCTTCTTTTTCCACTGAGCACCTGCTCCCCAAAATATCTGTCCACGCCACTGGCAGAGGCTGTACATTACCCTGGCAGGACTTATCCCGGTCCCACTTCCATGTGCATTCTGTGTCTGTATCTGGTGGAGCTGGTGAATCCTTTCCTTCAGCTCCTTTGTGGTCTCTTCAGCTGCGAGGTACGCCGCCTCTCCGCTGCTGCGTCCCTTCAGCAGCGCCGCCCTGATGGCTGCCACCAGCCTGGCTCCACATGCACTGAGGAGTAAACACAGCGACAGTCAGCCTGTCGCGCCGTAGATGCAGAAAAAGGCTGCATTTGTTCTGGAAAGGAGTCGACTAGGAGCAGGTTTTCATCTGGATGGAATTAGTAGCGTTCAAGAGTTCAGCCAATATTTGCCAACAGGAATAACTCTCCCCTAAAGCTGAAAACCCAGAAAAGCCGGGGCCTTAGTCTGAACGTCTTCAAAAGATATACTGCAGCTTCACTTTCAATTAATTGGACACTGACTTTAAGGGCTCAGAGTAATTGTTGCTGAGCTAATATCCAGTCCAGCTTTATTTCACTGTAACTAAGCTTTGCCAATGCTAACAGTTATGAAGCAGGAAATGTGTTCCAAATCCCAGTTAAAGTCACCCTGGGCACCGTCGCTGCGCTCACCATGGACCGTCAGCCGAGAAACTCCAGGATTTTCATCCATGTTTGTCTCCTCCACGAGTCCAAAAATCATGTTTTTTGTTGTTTTTAGTCTTTTTTTTGTCTGACTTTTATAATTTGCGTCACGTTTTTGTCGTTTTGTGTTTCCTTTTTGTCTTGCTTGTGTTTTTCATCTTATTTTTGTCATTTTGTGTTTTGCTTTATTCAATTTTGTCATTTTGTGTAATTTTTTCTCGTTTGTCATTTTGTGTAATTTTTTGATTCTTTGTAACTTTTTTGTCTAATATTGTTTCTTTTTTGTTTTGTGCCATTTTTTTTTGTCATTTTGTGTGTCATTTTTGTAATATTTTGTCTTATTTTTGTGTCATTTTTGTAATATTTTGTCTTGTTTTTGTTGAGCTTTAATTGACTGTAACTAAGCTTTGCCAATGCTAACAGTTATGAAGCAGGAAATGTGTTCCAAATCCCAGTTAAAGTCACCCTGGGCACCGTCACTGCGCTCACCATGGACCATCACCTGAGAAACTCCAGGATTTTCATCCATGTTTGTCTCCGCCGTGAGTCCAAAAATCATAGCAACACATCACTTCTGGAGGTTTCTAGGAGTCAAGTGCACTAAAGCGTGTTAGAATAAGATGGCGGTAAGGTGGAGAGGCGGCGGTCTGAACCCTGACCCGGCTCTGATGTGAGCGAGTAACAGAATCATTTGGGAAAACAGATGTTCGCCGAACAAAGAGCCCTGAACTCGCCACAGAAGGCGTTTGTGTGAGGAAATACAGTCCTCCGCTGAGAGCGTAAAGGCACTGCCTGTTGAAAGACATGCTGACCCAGTTCCTGAGCGTCTCATCACACGGGAGCTCTCTCATTGCACGAAGCGACAACCCTCAGAAGAGCAAATGCTAACATGCTAGCATGTTAAACTGCAACGGTCATTTTATTTATTTATTTATTTTGTCATTTTGTGTCTCGGTTTTACCGTTTTCAGTCTTATTTTTGTCGTATCCTGTCTCGTTTTTGTCGTTTCCTGTCTCTTTGTCGTTTCCTGTCTCGTTTTTGTCATTTCATGTCTCGTTTTTGTCATTTCGTGTCTCGTTTTTGTCATTTTGTGTCTTGGTGTTTCCATTTCCTGTGCTGTTTTTGTCATTTTCTGTCTCGTTTTTGTCGTTTCCTGTCTCGTTTTTGTCGTTTCCTGTCTTGTTTTTGTCGTTTCCTGTCTTGTTTTTGTCGTTTCCGGTCTCATTTTTGTCATTTTGCGTCCCGTTTTTTTAACAAAAAAATGACTGGATATCACTAAAATGTCAACTAAATAACCGTATGAATTTAATAACAACCACCTTATAATTAGCTAAACAATAATAAAATTAGCTTTTTCAGAAAGAGTTGAACGCACTACCGCACAAACATCACAATGTGTTGTTACGGCTTGGCTGAGAAGCTAACGTCGCTACTAGGACCGCTACAAAGGGCGCCTTCAGCAGCATCGCCCTCAAAAGCTCCCATGATTGAACGGCTAAATCATTTCTGATAACCACTTCTGTTGTGTTGCCAAATGCGCTGACGTCCAAAATAACCTGTAATGGTACGGAGAGTGATCTGATGATAGTTCAAAGCCAGCGACTTGTTGCTTTGATGTGGCGAAGATGAACATGCTTTAGCAATCCCAGTGTTATCATAAAGAGCTTAGATGGGAGTCATTACGGGGATTTGGAGGAAATAATAACAAGATGCAGCAGGACAGGTGGATTTTATGACCACAGGTGTCCGTCAGGCTGTAGACCAGGAGTGTCCAACATGCGGTCCGTGGGCCAAAAGCGGCCCTCCAGAAGGTCCAATCCGGCCCTCAAAGTGTAAAAATTACAGAGAAGACATTAACTGCAGATTGTAAATTAGTAAAACTATAAATTGAAAATAATTTCTAGACTATGACACGTTGTTTTGATCATAAAGTAAAATACTAGATTGTTCTTTTTTCATTTTGTATCTCATTTTTGTAGTATTTTCCCTTGTTTTTGTTGTTTTGTGGTCATTTTTTGTCTGTCTTTTGTCATTTTGTGTCTTTTTTTGGTCTCGCTTGTGCCATTTGTCCATTTTTTTGTTGCTTTGCATCTCGTTTTTTTTAATATTTTGTTTTTGTTGGTTTTTTTGTCTGATTTTTGTTGTTTGTCTCGCGTTTTTGTAGGTTTGTTTCTCACTTTTGTCGTGTTTCCTTTTTGTCTCGTTTGTGTTCTTTTGCCTTATTTTTGTCATTTTGTGCTTAGCTTTATTCATTTTTGTTATTTTGTGTAATTTTTTGTCCCGCTTTTTTCGTTTTGTAAATTTTTTGTCTAATATTTTGTCTCTTTTGTTTTGTTTCGTGTCATTTATCTCATTTTTTGGTCATCTTGTGTCTCATTTTTGAAATAAGTTGTCTTGTTTTTTTGTTTTTTTGGTTTGACTTTTGTCGTTTTGACCATAAAGTGAAATACTACATCATTCAGTTCCAGATAGCTTTGACTAAATGTTGTGTTCCTTTGTCGACACTCTGTGATCTGGAAGTTGTATTGTGTAAATGATAAACTGAGGCTAAATGCTGTTGAAATTTCACTTATTTTTCTAAAGAAATTTCAGGTTGTTCATAATGTTTAATAAAAAAGATAATTCATTAAATGGGAATATTTTCAGAACGTACTTTTTTGCACCAAAACAAAGTTTTCATTCTTTGTAGGTTATTATGCTGTGATTTTACTGGTCACTGGAGATCAGACTGGGCTGAATGTGGAACCTGAACTAAGATGAGTTTGACTCCCCTGCTGTAAATTTTCCCACCAACCCAACACAGGGGTGCTCGGTTTCGCTTCCAGAATTGAACCGAATTCACGAGAAGTGAATTGGAAAACACTGGAAAGGAAGCAGAATTTAACCTGAACTGGGATTGCAGGAAGAAGTGAAGCGATTCAAAGAAAATTCCACTCGATCGTAAATCACCAGTTTCACTGTATTCGCCTTCGGCCGCTGCCAGATGCTCAGCCTTTCTTGGAATCTCCGTATTTCTCCTCATCAGCTCAGGAGGATTCCTCTTAAAACACAGATCCTCTATGTAAGACAACAAAACCAAGAGGAATTAAAGCAACACTTTGTAATGATGCATCACTGGAAATGGAAAATGTCAGCAAATTGTTTGTAGCCGGTAAGATTATCCGCTATGTGTATGTGATTAAACGTAGCAAATGGAAAAGAGCTGCTGTGACCACAAAGACTCATTTCCTAATTAAGAAAGCCTTGAGGATACAGTTAAAGGTTAAGGTGGTGTTTTTATGTCAATATAAAATATTGGCTGGCTTGTCAAAGTGTGATTCATCTTATTCCTCTGTGTCAAAGTCTATTAAAAACACATCTGTCAGCCTCGGCGATGGGCCAGTACTCCCAGTTGGTGTTACGTTAATGGATTCTTAGAAAGCGTGGGCACAAATAACTGACAAAGAATATAAAAACCTGCAAACAAGAACACTTTAAGTCTACAGCAGGGGTGTCCAACATGCGGCCCGCGGGCCAAAAGCGGTCCTCCAGAGGGTCCAATCCGGCCCTCAAAGTGTAAAAATTACAGAGAAGACATTACCTGCAGATTGTAAATTAGTAAAACTATAAATTTAAAATCATTTCTAGACCATGACATTTTTTTTAATCATAAAGTAAAATACTAGATTGTTCTTTTGCCATTTTGTGTCTCATTTTGTCCTGTTTTTGTTGTTTTGTTGTCTTTTTTGTCTGACTTTTATCATTTATCTCATGATTTTGTCAGTTTGTTTCTCGCTTTTGTCATTTTTTGTCTTGTTTGTCCATTTTTTTGTTGCTTTGTAAGTTTTTGTCACTATTTTTGCTTTGTTTTGTGTCATTTGTCTCATTTTTTGTCGTTTTGTTTCTTGCTTTTGTCGTTTTGTTTCTTGCTTTTGTCATTTTGTGTCTTATTTTTGTAATATTTTGTCTTGTTCTTGTTGTTTTTTGTGGGGTTTTTTTGTCCGACTTTTGTTGTTTTAATCATAAAGTAAAATACTAGATTGTTCTTTTATCATTTTGTGTCTCATTTTGACAATATTTTGTCTTGTGTTTGTTGTCTTTTCTTGTCTGACTTTTATCGTTTATCTCATGTTTTTGTCGTTTGGTTTCTCGCTTTTGTCCTGTTGTGTTTCCTTCTAGTCTCGCTTGTGTTTGTCTCATTTTTGTCATTTTGTTTCATGCTTTTGTCATTTTTGGCTTGTTTGCCCATTTTTTGTCGCTTTGTAACTTTTTTGTCTAATTTTCTGTCACTTCTTTTGTCTCGTTTCGGTCGTTTATCTCTTTTTTTCATTTTGTTTCTCACTTTTGTGTGTCATTTTTGTAATATTTTGTCTTGTATTTGTTAATTTTTGTCTTTTTTTTTGTTGTTTTGGTCAGTTTAGTCTTGCTATTAAAATGTGAATTGTGACTATTACATGCTTACTGATCTGACCCATTGGCTGCTCATTTTATCCGGTTTTATCCTCCCCTTCTGCTATCTATGTGTTACCAGTTTTAAGATGAACAGCGGTTGCCTTCATGTGCAAAATGTGGCTCCAGAACAATTCTTCTGCCACTATTCTGAGTGAACGCCGGTGGTGCTCCCTGTTCTGGGGCCTGCCCAAGATGATTATGATTGGTTTAAAGAAATACAAACAAGCCAGAGCTTTTTCCCTCAGCAGAATGATAAGGAGGTGCAGTCAGACCATTCTACACGTCACTCTGTGAGCGCTAAAGAATGGTCTTCTGGTTACACACGACTATATTCCTACATCTTCTATTAACCCTCATTAACAGGCACCAAAAGATATTGTTTCTTTGTCTGAAAAAAATTCAGCAAAAATATTCCCCAAATTTCTGAAAATTTGCAAAGCCTTCAGGAAGAAAATTGCACTAATTCCTTCAAAGTTTCCCTTAAAAGTTTTATTTAAAATAAATAAATAAATGAATAAAAAAAAATCCCCCAAATTTGGCAAGAAAATTCTTGTGAATATTTTCAAAAAATGAGTAAAAATCTTCAAAAAAAATCCTAAAAATATCTAAAGTGATTACATATATATCAGTAAAACTTCTAATATTTTCTTTAAGAACATTCAGAAAAAAAAAAATCAACCAAAATCCAGTGAATTTCACTGGATTTTGGTTGATTTTTTGTTGATTTTTCTCCACATTTCCAAACTTTAATATGGGTCAATTTTGACCCGCAGGACAACATGAAGGTTAAACTTTTACGTCAAGAATTTACCACTCAGATCTAAATGGGGTATATCTTATCCTCCCTACATCAAACCTTAATTCTGTCACAGGAAAAAGCATCACGTTAGACCTCAGAGTAAGACGGGGAGCACGTTAAGACTGGATTAAGCCGCAGTGTGTACCTTGGGTCAGGAATCTCCCCGAGTATTTCCTCCAGGTTGTCTAGAAACTGGACAAAGTCCGACAAGCCTTTGACATGTTTCCTCAGTGGGTCAGACTCGGATGGAGCGTAGCCTTTCCCTCCGAGCTGGATGGTCCTAACGAAAGATGTCACAGCCTGAAAAAAAAATTTAAAAACCACTAGAGAGGATTAGTCTATTGTTTTAAGTCGTAGTTTTGGCTGTGTGGGGTCAGCGCTGAGCACGTGATTAGTGTGAATGTTTCTCACCAAGAAGAGAGAGGTGTTGCTGTCGTGAGCAGCGTGCTTGATGTCGGTAAACGCCTGTCGGCCCAGACAGCGACTGGGGACGTCCAGGGTTAATGCCAGGGCCATGTCGTTCTTGGAGTTCACAAGCAAACTCAGATAGGAGCAGAAAACCCTTCTCACTGTCAGTTTTACCTATTTATAACAAGCACAAAGCACATTATGATCACACACTATTGTCATTTTGGTTTAGAACACTTGGTTACACTGGTTCAGAAAAACATTTTTGGCTGGCTACTACCAGCACTTCTAAAGCTCACAAACAAACATCACATATAGTCATGGAAAAAATGATTAGACCACCCTTGTTTTCTTCAATTTCTTGTTCATTTCAATCCCTAGTACAACTGAAGGTATATTACCTGAAGAATACAATGAACACAACAAAAAATGCAGCTGATTCCATAATACTTTATGTCCTGTTTGACATCTTTAAGCTTCATTGTATTCCCAGAATATATAAGAGGACATTTCATGTCATCAGCAGCACTGCACATGCAAATTTGAAGCAAACAATTGAAGAAAACAAGAGTGGTCTAATCATTTATTCCATGACTGTATATTGTCTGTACAAGAAAAACTACACTTATTGAAGATTATATGCAAAAAATCTTATATTTTTGATGTATTTTTGAAGTATTTATTTACCTCTGGATTCATGCTAAGTTAAGGTAACCCTATTTAAAGCACAGACTTGAGTGTGGTTTTGATTCCCTCACTTAACAATCCACCTAAATGTCAAATATTAGCATTTCTGTCTGAGTAAAAACCATGAAAATCAGCAGCTAGCAGCCTCTATTAGACCCCACTAAAAATGACCACACCATAACTGGTAATGCAGCAGCAAGGCCACACTAAAAACCTCGTAAATTTGCAAATGACAGAAGAGACAAGGAAAGAGACTTTGTTATGGAAGCACTCGTCCAGCCCCACGTAGTGTCGTGTTTTAAACATCTGCTTGGTAATTGAATTCACATTGCCCTCTTAAATCTGAGTGATATGATATAGAGTTCCTGTCAATAAGAGCAGGATGGATTCCAGACAGAAATTAAGTACGGTGAAGACTGGGAAAGTAAAAGCACGGATTATTGCCTGCAGGAGAAAAGCATTTCGTATTACTAAAACAACTTTATATGAGGGCAGAGGGCAAAGTGGAAATAGCGGGTTTCATATGGGAGTTTATGATATAAGTTGCACCTTTTATTAACCCTCGTGTCGTCCTGCGGGTCAAAATTGACCCGTTTTAAAGTTTGAAAATGTAGAAAAAATATGTATTTTCACAGTGAAACTTGATGTCCACATTTTCAACATTTTTGGGAAATCTTTGAGTATTTTTTGGGTGGAAAAAAAGAAATGTTAAAAATGTTTCTTAAGAACATTCACATAAAAACAAAAATCCAGCGAATTTCGCTGGATTTTGGTTGATTTTTTTTGTGAATGTTCTTCAAGAAAATATTAGAAAATGTACTGATATATATGTAATCACTTTAGATATTTTTAGGATTTTTTTGGAAGATTTTCACTCATTTTTTGAAAATGTTTACAAGAATTTTCTTGCCAAATTTGGGGGATTTTTTAAAGGTAAAACTTTTCAGGAATTATTGGAATTTTCTTCCTGAAGGTTTTGCAAATTTTCAGAAATTTGGGGAATTTTTTTTGCTGAACTTTTGGATTTTTTTCAGACAAGGAAACAATATTCTTTGGTGCCTGTAAATGAGGACAGCAGGAGGGTTAATGTGGAATAGCAACACTGGGCCTACCTGGGAGCTGCAGGGATCGACTCTACTGGACGGCGTTGACGGCACTGAGGGCAGCTCTGGGATCTCCATATTGCCTGATAGGAACTCAAACAGCTGGGTCTTGGCAGAAGAATAGAAAAAATATTAGAGAGATAAATCGATCGGCTTTATCTCGGACTCTGCAGCCAATCTGATTTCAACCAGCTCCTGCTCACCGGGCTCACAGGCTCCTTGGGCTCCAGTCCCAGTTGTTTGTACATGGAGAAGATATCAACCAGGTCCACGGTGTTGGAGCGTTTCAGGAAGGACTCGTAAGCCTCCAGGATGAGATCATAGTTCTCCGAGCGTGCAGAGCCGGGGGGCGGCAGGTGAAGTTTGTCTAACAATAAGTGCTTCCAGGCCATCAGGACGTCGCTCAGAGACACTTTGAACTCTCCGCCGCGCTGCTGTCACAGGAAGAGAGAAAACAGCGAAAGCAGTGGCCGTAATTACCATCGGCCTGGAACCAATCAGTTCAAAAGCAGAAAAGACCTTCTGCCGCCGTCCAAAAATAAGCCATGAGCGGTCTCAGCTGGAAACCTGCGGTAATGTCATCCGTTATAGATGTGATGACAGTCGGCCTGATGGTTCAATTGAACTGCGCCGTGACGATGATGTGAACTGGGCTCAGGCAGGCTCACTTTTAGGCCTTCGTATCACTCAGAGTGAGAATGTGTTCAGTGTTTCTGTCCTCTATAGCAGGGGTGTCCAACATGCGGCCCGTGGGCCAAAACCGGCCCTCCAGAGGGTTCAATCCGGCCCTCAAAGTGTAAAAATTCCAGAGAAGACATTAACTGCAAATTGTAAATTAGTAAAACTATAAATTTAAAATAATTTCTAGACCATGACTCGTTTTTATCATAAAGTAAAATACTCGTAAAAGTCGTCCTGCGGGCCAAATTGGACCCTCTGGGGCATCAGTTTTGGCCCACGGGCCGCATGTTTGACACCCCTGTGTTACATTGACATAAATGTGCTCTTAAGCAGTTTTTATTCATGTGAAACCTTTAACCCTCCTGTCGTCCTGCGGGTCAATACTGACCCGTTTTAAAGTTTGAAAATGTGGAAAAAAAAATACATTTTCACAGTGAAACTTCTGATGTCCACATTTTCAACATTTTTTGAGAAATTTTTGAAAATTTTTTTGGTGGAAAAAAGAAATGTTAAAAATGTTTCTTAAGAACATTCACAAAAAAAATCAACCAAAATCCAGTGAATTTCACTGGATTTTGGTTGATTTTTATGTGAATGTTCTTAAAGAAAATATTAGAAATTTTACTGATAAATATGTAATCACTTTAGATATTTTTAGAATTTTTTGTTAGATATTTACTCATTTTTTGAAAATATTTACAATTTTTTTGCCAAATTTTTCTTTTTTTTTTAAATAAATAAAATAAAAAAATAAATAAAATTTTTAAGGGAAATTTTTAAGGAATTATTGGAATTTTCTTCCTGAAGGTTTTGCAAATTTCCATAAATTTGGGGAATTTTTTTGCTGAATTTTTGGATTTTTTTCAGACAAGGAAACAATATTTTTGGTGCTCGTAAATGAAGACAAAAGGAGGGTTAAGTATTTTGAAGGGAACTCGAATAGAGACCGCTACTAAAACTAAAAGGGGGCATAAAATACATGTAGTTGGATATCTTTTTGATCAACTATAGAGGCTGTATCTTGCAAATCTCACAACACAAACATGTTTTTAGAAAAGCTTGCTAGTCATAGATAGACAGATGTGCTTTGGTTGCATTGATTTACCTTTTTATTCACTTCTGCCATGGCGAGCTGCAGCACCATCAGCATGCTGTCAGCTCCAAGGATGGTGGTTCTCTCCGACTGTAAAACCCTGTGGCATTCCCTCCTGAAGGTCTTTACCATCAGTTTGAGACGGTCTCCTAAGGCCTCCATTATTCCCTGAAACAGAAGCAACACTTGAAGCCTCTTTAAAACTTGGCTACTCGGCTTAACGTGAATCTGATTTAAAACAAATATATATATTAAAAAAAAAAAAAACCCACATGTAAAATTAATTTGGAAACTCAACAAGAGCATGTTTCTACTTGCAAATAGGTTTCCAACTATAACCATAAAGACTTCAAAAGAGCCAAATGAAGTTTAATGAGAAGAAAACCATCAGGATTGTAGGCCACAGTGGCAAACATCTACTGAAATAAGTACATTTTTCTTCACATTTATCGACACAAATAGTACACTAATGCGCCTTTTTATCAGCTCCCACTGCATGCATACAGATAACTGGATGTATGTGATTAAATTGTGCTAACCTTTAGTTTTGTTCCAGTCTCCTGAGCACACGTCCTCCACAACAAACAGCTGCCGTTTCAAATTTTTAAATTGCCGGTGACGTCGCTGCCGCCTGGCCAATCAGCTTGCAGCAGACGGCGGGTGCAACTATCCGACAGTCATATTTTTTTCGCTACATAATTTTAAAAGTGTCATAGCAGAATAACAGAGTGGGTTGTTAAAGCTATTTGAATTGATTTATTTCAATTATGTGTGCGTATATAGCGAAATATTTTTTTCATTTACGTTGGTCGAACCCCGCCGCCCCCCCGACTAGTCCACTTTGTGGTGCATTCCGTGTCGTACCCGGAAAAAGATTATAAACATCTCCAAGGCGCGCAGCATTTGATTCAGCTGAAAATAAAGCGGTAAAAAACATCAATTACTACAATATTCTGAATCGGAGTAGACTCTCGGCAGAAAGAGATGGATGATACGGTGTCACAAGGAGCGTTAAATGGTGAAAAAAGGGCGAGCCAAACCCCCGAGCCAAACGTTTTTCTCTGGCTAATCGCTAGCTAGCAGGACTCTCATATGCACGTTTTAGCTGGTTGCCAGGTGACATGTTACCGTTATGTGTAGTTTTTATGAATAATTTAGCTGTAAACCGACCGGTAGCTCATTTAAGATATTGCACTTAGTGCAGCTAGCTCATTTTGTACCGAAGTAACCTGGTTACATGAGAGATTCTCATGTAATTCGTGAGAAAACCCACCACAGAATCGTATGGTAAATTCAGCATTTGTGTTTTGCTGGACTGTCATAATCCCTTTTATTTTGGTCAGTATCTAAATTTGCCTCTTTAGTTCTTTGTGTATGTACTAGCCGAATCAAAGGGTGATCAATATAGTGTGGTAAGAAAACCCCTCACTGTGCCTCACTCACTGTGCATACATTTGTGCCCACGATATATGTAAAACAAGCAGATATTTGAATGAAGTTTGGTTTTAGGGTTCGACAGTGTTGTGCATGCTTTGCTTCAGAGTCTGATTTTAGTGTCTGTTGTCTAATGGTGCTCGTTTGACGTCAAGGAATCATTTAATTTATTACAGATGGTAATTGTTTTTAAACATATGAATAGGTTTAATTCAGCTGCATATCGTTTATCTTACTTTGTGATTGCAGGGTGAAATCATCATCATCATAACTTCCTAAATTTTTATTTCTGTACAAAATATTTGAGGTCCTGCTCAGGCTATAAGAGAAGGACCATATTCTCCTGAGAACCGAGGGGAAAAAGCATCTTTCTTTATTAAAAAAAAAAAAAAAGATTTTACAGCTTGTCCACTGTAGTAGGCAATGGAACGATTTTACCATTAAAAAATACCAGCAACACTTCAAAATCAAAATAGGCTGAGAAGTAAACATGCTGATCCCTTCTGTAATGAAACTTTAAGAAACTAAATTAAGTAAAAATAGTGTAAGAGTGTAAGTGTTAAGAGACTGAATGAAACGTGGTTATAAACAACTATTTATTTATTACCTGGATTACGTTACATAGAAAATATATGAAATTGTTCTCATGTCCATTACAGCTTACATTCACAAAGGGGTTATTATTTTTCCTGACCAAAAGTTTAATAGAACTCTGACCCTAATTTTTAATTCCTGACATGTTCAGAAACATGAAAATATATGATTATCATAAGTAAAACAATGATATCTTAACAATTGTTGATTTAACTTTTCACTTTTCGTGGCAGGCGAGTTTTGCTGCTTCTCCAAAGTTCCAATTTTCCCACTAAGTCACTTGAGATATCATTGGAAATGCCATAATGTCCTCTGTTGAACACGTCAGGATTTAGTGGGATAGCTCAAATGAGTCAAGAGATATAGAACAAAACAAATGTCCAGTGCAGAGGACATTAATGAATGGGCCGGGTCTCAGGAGGACGTGCATTTTTTTATGATATTGATCAACTGCAACCTAAATTACAGGCACTGTTTATGAGTAAAATAACCACACATAAATGGTTGTTTAGGCAAATCTAGCTAAATAATGAGCTAAATGAAATGGCAAAGTATCATCTTACCTTATATATGTATATTTATTAGCTGATGTTCCTTTTTAAACGTTCTGAGCAGCACTCCAAACATTTGATTTTAACCCTCCTGTTGTCCTGTGGGTCAAGTTGACCCATTTTAAAGTTTGAAAATGTGGAGAAAAAAATCTGTTTTCCCAGTGAAATTTTTGATGTCCACATTTTCAACTTTTTTGGGAAATTTTTGAACATTCTTTGGTAGAAAAAAAGACATGTTAAAAAAGAATGTTGTTTTTGTCTGACTTCTAATTTTCTTCATGTTTTTGTCATTTTTTTCCTCGTTTTTGTCTCGCTTGTGTCGTTTGTCTATTTTTTTGTCGCTTTGTTTCTTTTTTATAAATTTTTGTTTCGTTTGTGTCATTTGTGTATTTTCTTGTCTAATTAATACAATAAAACAATATTTTTTGGTGTCCAGTAAATGAGGACAACAGGAGGGTTAATACTGCCTGTTCTTTATTATTGTGATGTATTACAGTGGACGGCCTGAACTGAAGCCAGCTTAACCACAACACACAACATGCAGGAAGACTCCAGCCGCAGTCCCAGCTACACGGTGGCATGTGAGGACTATGTTCACGTGGTGGAGTTCAGCCCTTTTACCTCTGGTACCCCAGCTTCTCTCCTGGCCTATGGTGGAAACCAGTATGTGGTCGTGGGCACCTGCCTCTTCCAGGTTAGAGATGCAGCATCACACAGTCCAGCTCATTGACAGCACAGTGTGTTTATTATTGTCTGAACATGAACTTGCTCCCGCAGGAGGAGGATGTGGAGATCGAGGGAGTTGAGTTCAACGTTCTTCGAGCTTTCCATCATGAATTGCGTGTCGATGCTCTCGCCTGGAGCCCTGAGTCTCGGCTGGACAGGATACCCACGATCAGGTACTGTTGCTCTTTTGCCATCATTACAGTATATATCAGGGGTGTCAAACTCATTTTAGTTCAGGGGCCACTTTCAGCCCAATTTGATCTCCAGTGGTCCCCACCAGTAAAATCACAGCATAATCTATAAATAACCACAACTCCAAATGTTTCCTTTGTTTTAGTGCAAAAAACTAAATCTGAAAATGTTCAAATTTAAGGAATAATCTGTTTATAAAACATTATGAACATTCTGAAATTTCTTAAGAAAAATAAGTTCAATTTCAACAATATTATGCCTCAGTTTATCGTTTCCACATTACAACTTCCAGATCACAGTTTATCTACAAAGGAACAAAACATTTAGTCACACATATCTGGAACTGAATGATATCACATTTTAGTTCTTGATCAAAATGACAACAGTCAGACAAAAACAAGAAGACAAAAAACAAAAAAACAAGACAAAATATTACAAAAGTGAGATGCAAAAGTGAGCAACAAAATGACAAAAAAAACTAGATAAACAAGACAAAACAAAACAAAGAAGGGACAAAAAATTTGACAAAAAAATACAAAGTGAACGAAAAAATGGACAAACGATACAAACAAGACAAAACGTCCTAAAATGACAAAAGCAAGAAACAAAACGACAAAAAAATAGACAAAAAAAACAAACGAGGCAAAAGGAAACACAAAGCGACAAAAATGAGTTGAGTAGGGTCAAGTGGAAAAGCGCCTTTTGTTGAGCCGTCTTCACTAGGTGAGCTGTGTTCAGGGACCAGGTCAGGTCAGATGGAATGTGGACGTCCAGGAACTTGATGTTGTCGACATGCTCCACTGCTTCCCCTTGAATGAGGAGAGGATCGTTGTCTGTCCTCCTGGACCTCTTGTACTCCACGATGACCTCCTTGGTCTTGCTGGTGTTTCGAACAAGGTTGTAGTGTGAGCACCACTGAATAATGTTCTGGATCTGCTCTCTGTAGTGGGTCTCATCATTGTCTGATTTATATTGTGCTTTATATTTATTTTATACATGGGGTCCTCGGTTTACGTTGTCGTCGACCTACAGCGTTTCATCGGTACGTCAGAACTGGTTACGTGGAACTAGTTGACAGCTTTGTTTACATTCTGCGGTTGTATGCCACCTTGAATTGTGCTACATTTGCTAAATTTTTGCCCCTCAATATGGCTCTCAAGTATAAGGCAGACTCTTCTGATGGCAGTGCTTCGAATAAAAGGAAAGCCGTCTCTATGTGTGCTGTCTTCACTGCAGCGTAAAAGCTGCAAAATGAATCATGAGTCGTAGTAAACCTGACTTCTTTACTGTGGCTCTTGATACATATTACAAACAGAGTGAAAACTGCAGCAAAAACAGAATAAAACAACATAAATACATGTAAATATATACCATATGGTGTACTTAGAGGCGGAAAATAAAAGCTGTTCAGATATGAAGACATTAAAAAGACATATTCTGGAGACATGCGATTAAAAATGAAAAACTGTACAGTGTGCGACCTTGAATAATAATTCTTATAGTTATGAACGTTTTTGTTAGGACTGTAAAAATGGCTGTAATTCCAGCTAATACAGTTAAATCCAATATTACAAGCTAAAAGTCTTCACTTCTGTCACATCTTGATTACTTAGTTTCAAATCCGAAATGATGAAAACTGTGTCACTGGACTGACTCTGCTGGCATGTTTATGAAATTCATTAATCGGCTTAGGGAATGACCTCACAAAACTGGCTATTTTTAATAAGAGATGGTGTTTACGGTGGAACATCTGCAGTTCAAGTGCCTCTTGTTATGTAAAAGGTCATCCAGACTACAGGATTAGAAGGTATCAAGCCACGCTTCACTACCGCATCAGAAACCTGCTATCTGTGTCTTTTATTCAGTCCAGTCCGGAACGAGATGCAGTTTTAGTGAAAGCCCAACAGTGAAAGTAGGCATCATCGCTTCTCACTGTCACACTGCAGCTGCCCGAGTGTGAGCCAAGTTGTTTCAGGTGGCTTTGGACAGGAGGGAAGTAGCTCAACTGTAGATTGTTAGAAAGCAAGAGTTTCCGCCTAATTGGAGCGGGAATGCTCTGCGGTCCCCCTGGAGGTGTTTAGGCTTTCTGTAATTGAAAAGGAAAGGCAGCGATAATTCCTGGCCTTCTGTGGTTTACTCCACAGGACCCTCGAGCCAGCCCTGTGACGTGCGCACATGTTATTGCGCTGATGACTACCCACTCAGGTTCCATCCCTCCCTTCGGTCTGCACGTAGCTGCGCCTTCCAGGAAAAGTACAGCGTTCTCACGGGCTCGCTTCAAACGGGGGCCCAGAGGAGGCTGGAGCGGCACCGCTGCCACCACAGCAGCTTATAATAACCTGGAGACTATTGAAACCACAGACCTCCACCGAGCACACATTTCTCAGCCCCGGCTGTCACGTAGTAAAGACGGCAGACGACACGCTGAGAGTTTACAATAAAGAGAGGACAGGAAATGAGGGGAGAGAGAGACGGGGATGACATGAAACAAAAGCTGTCAGCCAGACTCAAACCAGGGATGCTGCAGTTCATGGTCGGGGCATTTTACCCGAGTATGCCCCCAGACGTGATCGCAGCCTGCAGCAAAACAATCAGCATCCGTTAGTAATGTTAGTCTTCTTTTAAATCATCGGAACACTTTGTCTTTTGATATCACTGTAATTTGTTGTGTTTTTACGTCAGATGTGGTTGGTATAGATGATGCTTTGAAGGTGTTTGTATTCAGATTTTGAACTTCATAGAGAGCCAGGCTTGCAGTTTCCTCCTGTTTCCAGTCTTGATGCTAAGTAAGCTAACTGCCTGCTGTAAATCCAGACATTCAACTCTCTTTTAAACATTGCAGTTTGTGAGGCAGAAAACTAAAATATTCTACAAATCAGCAAGCTTACAGCTAATGGATCTGGCAATGGGAGATTTTTTGGGGGGAGTAAAAGATAATCTGCCAGGTTTCAGAGTTCAAATGTTCAAGCAAGTAAATAAGTTCCACGCTTAAAGATGTTTCCTCCTTCAAGAAACTTCTGCTTAGCTCAAGGTTTGTAATAACTCTGTTTGTGCAGTTGAAGTGATGGTGTGAGAAAGGATGAGTTCAAAAAAAAGAGTGCCTTAAAACAACAAAACAAAAATGTGCAGGTGCTGAAGTAAAGCGGAGTTTCCCTTTTTATATTGGAAATTGGTTTGACATTAAACAAAAAAGGAGCCAGGACCTGTTCCATGCTTTACAACAAACATTAATTCACAGGGTTAGAGGGCCTATCCTAATAATATCTAATCTACTGTAGCAGTAAAACCCTGAAGCACGTTAAGGGTGTTTGTAGTGACATCATGCCAAATCCATCTGTGCCTGCGACTGAAAATGTGTGAACCGCTGTCTGTTTATTCTGGTGATATGTGTGTGTTTTTCTTGTCATAAGTGAGTTAGTGTAATTGTGTGAATAATTGCAGGCGCTGGTATATACTGGGACTGATTAGAGGGAAAGTCCTCTGCCTGGCTCCGCACAGGTTTTTGAACAGAGACATGCATAAATGGCGTGAGGAATCTTGTTTTTCTCCGTGTTTATCTTAGCTTGCAATTAGAATCTCCCTGGCAGCGTTTCCACTGATCGCTGTCCAAGTTTCTACCACACACACCGACGCTCCCATCCAGAGGTGTCAGTCGAGGCGTTCGCAGGCGCGTATGTAGAAAGAGATGTCGTCTGTCATTGGGTGCATACGCTCCCGCTCTGTTTTGATGTTCTCTCTTTGTTTGTTTTCATATCCCCTCTTTCTTTTCCTCTTCCTCTCTCCCTGCAGATTGTGCACCGCTGCAGCCGACAGAAAGCTACGCCTGCTGACTTCTGATCTGCAGGATAGGCATGAAGTCAAGGTAGTGCAACATCTGGAGCACATTGGCCAGAACTGCGCTTGTCATTTGGAATCAGACTTTCTCTACTTAGCGCTGACATTTGGTACTTAGCGATACAGGAAATGTAGCCGCACACACACACACACACACACACACACACACACACACACACACACACACACACACACACACACACACACACACACACACACACACACACACACACACACACACACACACACACACACACACACACACACACACACTAAAGCAGGGCTGCAGCCTGTATAGCGAAGTCTGCTAGAAAACATTCATTTACAGTTGATCGATGGCGTGTTTTCTGTTTGTGTTTACGTGTTGTTTTTCCATGCTGTTGCCTAGGTGATGGAGGGCCACACCAGCTACATTAACCATTTGGTGTTCGAGCCCACGGAGGGGAAACAAATTGCTTCCGTCAGTGATGACCACACTTGCAGGTCCAAACCGTTTTATTTCCATGTGTGTGTGTGTGTGTGTGTGTGTGTTCCCGGCTTCTGATTTTCGGTTCTGTTCTCTGTTAATGGTGCAGAAAGTCCTGACAGTGTTTCCACAGTGAAACATGATGCTAAGCACAACATGCTCCAGTGTGGCCGTGCGTAAGCACAGAGCCGCTTCGTAGCTTTTCTAGCTAATTGGTTAAATATGGAAATCCAATTAGCTGCAGAAAGATTTTCCTCTCCAAGGGGGACCTGTAACAAGGTCCCCAAATTTTCCTTTTCAATTAAGGCCAGAGGGGGGAAATAGTGTGTCAGTAGCCAGGGTCAGAGCAGGGACAGAACCTGTACAACATGAGGATTTGTTGCTTTTCAGCTGTTGAGACAAATACTTTTTGCTTCTTTACTTAAGCCAGGGGTGTCAAACTTGAGGCCCGTGGGCCAAAACCGGCCCTCCAGAGGGTCCAATCTGGCCTGCGGGACAACTTTACAAAGTGTAAAAATTCCAGAGAAGACATTAACTGCAGATTGTAAATTAGTAAAACTATAAATTGAAAATAATTTCCAGACCATGACAAGTTGTTTTGATTGTTGGTGAAATTGAACTGATTTTTCTTAACAAATTTCAGGTTGTTCATAATGTTTTGTAAAAAGATAATTCCTTAAATGTGAACACTTTCAGAATGGACTTTTTTGCACGAAAATAATGGAAACATTAGGAGTTGTGGTTATTTACAGGTTATCATGCTGAGATTTTACTGGTCACTGGAGATCAAATTGGGCTGAATGTGGAACCTGAACTAAGATGAATTTGACACCTCTGACTTAAACCATTTATTCATTACTTTTTGTTTAGAATTGCAACCATTAACCCTTCATTTGTTTCTCAATCCATTATTTATTACCTTTAACATATGTGTGTTGCAGTATTTAATCCCCTTTATTCTACAATACATGTAATGTGCAGTAGTTATACGGTCTTTAAAATAATTTTGATATTTCTTTATTTAAACAAAAACTTGCAGGCAGGTGAAGATCAGGACTGCAACCAACTGCTGCTATTTTTTGTGATCGATTTATCTGCCTGATAGCCAATGATTTAATTGTTAGTAGAGAAAAATATGAGATAGAAAATAGCTTTTAAAGTTGAAGAATTTAAATGGCTTTGTCTGTTCAACCAACAATCCAAAGAGATTTATTTACAATGATATAAAAACCAAAAACAGCTGACATTTTGCATACTCTGAAACCAGCAGGTGGATAAAAGTTTTGCTTAAACAAAATCTCTAAAATCTTTATCCGAATAGTGGGCATTTCATTTTTCTGATTCAGAATCATTGATCAATGAATTTTTGCAGATCCAGTTAAGATGTTTCCCTAAAGCAGAGGTGTCAAACTCGTTTCAATTCAGGGGCCACATTCAGCCCAATTTGATCTCAGGTGGGCTGCACCAGTAAAATCGTAACATAATAACCTATAAATAACAACAACTCCAAATTTTTCCTTTGTTTTAGTGCAAAAAAGTCTAGAGGATGCCTAATTTTGTTTCTTCTTATGTTCTAAATCAGCTTCAAAAAATCAAATTACATCTCTTTGGCCTAACTTTGCCCATGTGGAATATAATCATAAACAACAGTAGCATTCACAGCCATGGAGCCGTGTTAAACATCAGATTCATCTTAGGGCTGACAACTGGTTAATTTGTCATTAGAAAACCCCTTTGACAGCCACCAGCATGATGATTGTCCGAGTAGAACAAGTCTCCTTCGCTCCCATCCACTCTCCTCCTCCCCTCCCTCCGCTGACCAGCCAGAGAAAACAGGAGTGCGCTCCATCTGCTGAAAGATTTAAATTCTGTCATGTTGAGAAAATATGGGACGCGGGAGGAAGACAGAGGCGGAACAAGGGATAGATCAAGTTAACAGGAGAGGACCTTCCAGTCAGCCCACACAAGAGAGGAGGGAAGTGGTCCTGCAGAAAAAGGGAGGGAGGTTCATGTCTGCATGTATGGGCTCATGACCTCTCCGTCACTCTGTTAGCTTTGGCAGCGGCGCCTCTACTATAAGTTTGCTTAGTTTTGTCATCACTGTCCCCCGCAGCTCTGGGATCTCTGCTGTTGCCAGTATGCAACCTGACGCTTCAGTATCTAGGTGGGGAACCGGACTCCACTCGCTCGGGGGAGTTCGCTTCATGCAGTCTAAACAGCTCACGGTGTCGGCGTAGATGGAGCAGGGTGGAGTTTGTAGGGAAATGTGCCATCTAGAGATCATAAGGGCACACTGCAGCGTCTTCAGAGGATTTGGGGTTGACTGAGTTCGCCGCTGAACTCGGGACAATGCACACCTGCTGCTGCATTTATATATATATATATATATATATATATATATATACATATATGGTTTAAAGCAGTTTCAAAGCCTGTTCTCAGTGTTAATCCCTTTGTTTTTCTCAGTCGCTTATGTTGGGTAAGGGAAACAAATCTCATCCATGCTGTCTTCATCAGAGTGGTTCCTGGCGTTCTTGGTCTCATGTACCCCTACAGCCCTGTCAGATTAGTTCAAATACTCTCTGTAAATTCTAACCATCATGTTCTGAATGTGTTCTCACGAATGGATTATCAACCAAACCTTATTTGACACTGTTAGTTATGTAAAGCAGGATTATTTTTTCGTACTGTTGAATTTGTGCATGTTCAGGTTGGCTTGGTTCAGGCTGGCGTTTCTTCTGCCATTTACTGATACGGAGGAAACATGTTTCCACCACTTACCCTCAATGTAAAACAGTTATTGATTGCTTTTAGCCATTTCTAGTGTAGATGAGAAGAATATTTCCAGGATTTATCCATTTGAGCTATCTATTGCTACTATTTCAACCACTTGTCCATAACTTTAAGCTGCTTCATCTCACTTTCAGCTAAATTGTAGCTTTAAGCTTATTTTGATCATTTATCCGTTATATTTAGTCGGCTATTTTGGCTATTTATACATACACTGATTAGCCACAACACCAAAACGCCATACTTCATATTGTGTCGGTATAGGTCCACCAAAATAACGCTGAACGGTCGAGGCCTGGTCTCCACAGACCTCTGAAGGTGTCCTTTGATATCAGACAACAATTATTAGCAGTAGGTCCTTTAACTCCTGGAGTTTTTGAGGTGGGGTCTCCATGGATCAGACTTGTTTTTTCACCTCATCTCACAGATGCTTCATCAGCTTGAGCAGCGACTCTACTCTGAGCTCCCTCTGGATGTCTGAGCTCCTCACCCTATCTCTAAGGCTGAGCCCAGCCACCCTACGGAGGAAGCTCATTTCAGCCGCTTGTATCCGCGGTCTTGTTCTATTGGTCACTACCCAGACCTCATGACCATAGGTGAGGGTTGGAACGTAGATGGATGGTAAATTGAGAGCTTCCGTCTTTACCACGATGGTTCGATACAACGCCTACATTACTGCTGCCGCCGCACCAATCCTCCTGTCCATCTCACGCTCCATTTTCCCATCACTCATGAACAAGATCCCAAGATACTTGAACTCCTTCGCTTGCTTTGCTTAGCTTACAGTTATTCAAACCATTCCTGAACAATATTGTGGCAGGGAGAATTATTCTGCTGAAAGAGGCCACCAGGGAATACTGCTGCCATGAAGGGGTGTACTTGGTCAGTAACAGTATTTAGGGACTAGGTATTAGGTATTTCTTCCCATAGTTCATCCAGCTTCTATCCTTTCCCCTGGTAAATGATGCACCCCACTATGTAAGTGCTGGAAAAGACAACACGATCCATCATACCAGCTTTGTTCTCCCATTGCTACACAGTCCAGTTCTGATGCTCTAGTACCCACTCTAAGTGCTCTCAGTGGTGGACATCTAGGGAACCACTGCGTACCAGGAACTCCCCACAACACATCTGTTTTGAAGATGTTTGTGCTCTTGCCAAACTCTCTGAGATCTTCATTTGTTTTTTTCCAGTTTCCAACACATCAACTTCAAGAACTCACTGTTCACTTCCTGTCTTGTATATAACCACTTTACAGATGAAACTGTAACAGGATAGTCAATGTTATCGGCTTTACCTGGTAGTAGTTTTCATTTTGTGGAGGCACATTGTATTTTTAGCCATATCACTTGATTTAGGCGATCTTGTTTTTGCTGTTGATTTTTAAATTTTAGATATTTCAAGCATTTATCTGCTACTTTAAGGTCTTCATTTTAGGCATTTATCCCTTATTATTACCTAGCTGTTTCATACCATGCATCCATTAGTTTTAGCTTAAGGTTTCAGCTTCACAGAATTTGGTGATGATGTTATTTCTGTGTAGATTCTTAGTAATCAGGTCATTATAATCCTAAGCACTTTAGTAGAAGGCAACTGGACTTCTCATTTTGGTTCTTGAAGACATCTCACCTCTCATCCGAAAGGAACTGAAGAAGCCTCTTCAGTTTGACGACTTCTGTTGCTCCGAGGTCAAACAATATCATTAACTCCCAACAGTAAAAGAGCAGTGTGTGATCTTTTTTAAAGATAATGGCAATATTCTAAATCTAAGGTCAGTCCTGAACTGTTGGAATAGATGCTGATGCAGACTTTGTGTACCTCGACCAGGATGACCCTGAGAGGCGCTGGGATGGGATTATATTGTTCGACTCTTCCAGTTCTCTCTCTCCCTCCCTCACCTTCGATTATTTACTCTGCTCTCTACAATAAATCAGATCACACAGCGCTGACGGCATTTCCCGTTTCCTCCACTTATGGGAAACACTGACAAACCGTAACACTCTGGCCTCGCTGTTTTCTCACTTAGATAACACAATACAGGACTTCAGATGTCCTTTTCAACCCTGTTGTACATGGAAGCAGAGTGTTATTGCTTGATGTAGTGTTATGCAATTACACAGTGTTTTATCCGAGGCGGTCACGCGTGTTTTCGTGTGTCATGTCTTTCACCTCATTCGGCAAAGGTTATGTTTTCTTGGGGAGCCGGTGCTCTCCATTTGAAGGGCAGAGTGGTTGACCACAGTTTGGCCGTTGGTGGTGTAGCGTGCAATTGAGCTCTGCTTGGCTAGTGGTCTGAAAGAATAGGGTTTAGTCGTTGTTTTCCTGATGTGGTCTGGGGTTTTTTCTTTTTTTAATTTTTCCTTCTCAGCCTCACTCATGCTCCACGACGGAGGCTCTGGCTGAGTCTGCACATGGGCAAAGGAAAGAAGCCCAGAGTTTTGACAGGACTCTATCCTGCTGCAGGGGAGACGAGGCAGGAAAAGTTGAGTGTTTTCTGAGGTCTTCATCTGAGACGGGGCATATCCTCCCCTACACCGCACCGCTGAGGACATCAATCTCTCCAACAACACGCTTGACATTTAGATGGTCTTTGGAGGTACTTTTTGGGCTTTATTACATGATGTCTTCTGCATGACCTCATCAGTCAGCGCCTTCCCATGCTTCACAAGCATTTGTTTAATATTCCCAGAAACACTTGCAAGCCTCCCTTATGCCCCGATCCCCACCTTTTCTTCTAGTTCAGGGATCGTTCAGATGTGGTTAACCATAGATCCAGGTCTCAAGAACCGCAGCCCTCTCCATCCAAGTGATTCATTACATCCGTGGTGTTTCTCAGCTGCTTTTGCAATCATACGTCTTATTTAGCTGCTGGAGCTACCGTTAACTTTAATCAACGCTGGTCGTAATCCTCGCATGAGCTTTGATTCTCGCTCGGTTTCAACAACCCTCTGTTTCATTTGCATAGAGCAGTTCAGCTTCTCTCCGGCTTCTTTCTGTACTCCACAGAAAGTGAATGGCAGCGGGCCGCCCACAGCGAAACATTTGCTGTAATGCGAGTGGAGCGTAACGCCGACTCAGGCGAGGCTGCTGCCCCCCCCTCTGCCCTCTGCCGGTGCTATCATAGCTCAATGTAATGTGACGCTGGCGTTTTCCCTGTAAGTAGAATTCAGCATAAGTCTGTCTGTCTTCGCAGCTGAAGGCCCGGATCTGAGAAAAGAACCTCTTTTCCCTGGAAAAGCAGGAAGAGGCTGCACATCGCTTGCGCACAAATAGCAGGAGTTGGATGCAGTACTTGAATGAAAACACGTCATCTTTCCCTCTTGCACTGAGATACAGAATTAGTATCCAGAGAAACAACTAAGTCCCTTTTTGAAGAATATTTTTGCGTATGTGAGTGATGAACCTTCTTGCATTTTATCTGTTGGGGTCGAGGTTTTATGTGTCATTGTGTGTTTGCGACTGAAAAAGGAAACCATTGTGAGGTGAATTCTGTCAGATGTTATCTAAGAATTGAAGGGTGACTCAGAATCCGATGTTATTTTTAGCAGTTTGTTCTAAAGCCCCCATCTTTGTTGTTAATTAAGAGGTTGTGGATTTAGTTTTTGGAGCGGTTCACACATCAAGCTGAATCATTCTGTAAAATGACTAATTCAAATTGATGAGAAGTCCAGTTCTGCTATTAATGCTCACGTTGCTTAAAATACAAATGCAATGTTGGGTCCAATACACCGAAACAAAGTAGATCAAACACGGTTCTGTTGCTCCGTTTCATTGTTCATGTCAATCCTCATCGTTTTTCTTAATTCATGTCTGCAGAGTTTGGGACCTGGATGGAAATGAAAGCACTGTTCTCAGACTTCGCTCGCCTGGCATGAGTGTGTGCTGGCATCCAGAGGAAGTGTTCAAGGTAGGAGGGGGTTGTTTTAGATACGTGCTCTTCTGAGGTCAAACTCCTGAGTTATATATAGCCACTGTACCTGTACCAAGGCATTCCAGTCACATAATCAGGTGTGAAGTTCGGTGAAATGTGAAATCTAAATTTGCCATAGCTGCCAAAGGTCATTGTGGAGCCATGCCACCTTCTTTGTTGTGGGAAGGATGTCGTCCTGATTGTCGTCAGACATATTTGATATTCCTGTGGGAGGTCAAATGAGCCAAATAAAGATTCTGTCCAGCATTCAAAGTTTACTGTGACATATCTTTGTGCAACGTCCAGGCACGTCTGAAGTGATCAATGTTTATAGCTGTTCCAGAAAGCCTGCTGATACACCCATCGATCATCTTGTTAAAAAGCAATGTTCTGCTGGGAAGCCTGATGTTCATGTGGATGTTTGACACGTACCACCCACCTAAACACTGCAGGTCAAGACAACACTTCATGAGCGATGCTAATGCCAACACTAATACCAATGCCAGGTTAGCGGACCTGCCAAAGTAAGACTAGTTTTGTCAACAAAACACCAAGACATCAGTAATTGCATGACTTTAATCCTCTGAACCTTAAAACATACCAGCAGGTTTGAAAGGTATGTTGTCTTTAAAAGAAAAAAAATGAAGAAAATCACCAAAATTACATTCTTTATCTCTGAAGAAATAAAAAATAAAAAAACAGGAAAAATTGAGAATTTTCAACTTTATCACAGTCTGTTAAATAGCAATCTGTGATGAATAATTTTACTGGAAAAAAATATCAAAATCTAAGCTTAAAATCGTGATATTCTATTAAAATCACTTTATATGAAAAATAACTGAGCAGCCATAGTGCACATTAAAATATCTGCCAACTGGTTGAAAAAAAAAATTGTCGAAAAACGCTAAAATGATACAATTTATGAGCTGGAAACTGGAATAAAGAAAGATCTGCACAGTCTAAAAGAAGCAACATTAGAGTTAGATCTGCCATTTTAAGGCAGGAAAGGATTATTTTCATGGAAAAATTACCAAATATGTAACTTTGATATACAGAGATGAGTTTTTAGTTGTGTAATCAACAACTAAAGAGGAACTTTGAAATAACTGCTGCAAAACAACATGCTTAGTTATGCTCAGAATGTTACCTTATGACAGACTAAGTAGTTGTAACATCAACCAGCACTTGGCTGACTTAAAAAGCCCTCACTACGATAGCCTAAATAAGCTAGAATTAGCATGTATAAATGATTTAGCATTACTACGACACAAGTAGCTGTCACAGTTCAGGAACAGAAACAGTGAGGATTTGAACACTGTGATGACATGTTGTTAATATACAGGAACAACTATCAGCTTGAATTCTTTGTACAGATCTGAGCGTCTGTCTCTGAGCTGCTTCGATCAGTTTCAGGCGTTTTCCCTTTTTGCTCCAAATGTGACTTATTTATTCTCACTGATTAGTGGTTTTCTGAAAGCTACACAGTTGTTTAGTCCCAATCCTTTGAGTTCCCTTTGCATTGTGTGTGGAAATGCTCTTACTTTAACTGTTAAACATAGCTGTTAGTTCTACTGTTGATTTCCTACGGTCATCTAAGAGTTTGTTCCTCTCAGATGATGGTTCTTCTCCATCCTTCAGGTTTTAATAATGTGTTGGACGGTTCTTAACCTGATTTTAGTAGTTTCATCTCCTTAGTTGTTTTCTTTGCTTGATGCAGACCAATAATTTGACCCTTCTGAGACAGATTAATGTCCTTTCTACAACCACAGAATATGTCTTCCAACATGGTTGTTTAAGAAACTGCATCAGCTAGAGTTAAATAAGTTGTTGCAATGTATTCATCACTGCAGTAATCATCCAATGGAAGGCTCTGACCTATTTGCTTAGTTAAATCCAGGTGGTGACTTTTTTTTGGGGTCAGGCAGTGTATGTCCACAACTCACTCATGACCCATCGCTTTACTTGACATCAACGTTGCACGGGTTGTTATTAGCATTTTTCCACATTGGTACCATACTGTCATGTATTCACAGTCCAGCCTCGTCAGTCCTAGTACATGTTTGCATTAAGTGACCCGTCTGTCCTCTCCAGTTAATGGTGGCAGAGAAAAAGGGGACGATTCGCTTCTACGACCTGGTCACCCAGCAGGCCATCCTGTCGCTGGACTGTGGAACGCTCATCTCGGCCGACTGGTGTCTCACCAACACCATCAAAGTGGGCGCAGTGGCGGGTAATGACTGGCTCATCTGGGACATAACACGCTCCAGGTGAGGGAATGCATGACACTGATGCTACCTGACGTACTGACTTGGAACATGTCTAATCATGTCTTCATTGTTTGCAGTTACCCACAAGAAAAAAGGCCGGCGCACATAGATAAAGCTCGGCTGTTCAAGTAAGGAAATTCTGTTGTACACTTAATCGTTTTGGGTTGTTACCAACATTCACAGAGAAATAAAAATATTTCATAATAGAAGCAGGTTCTTATCAGCTGATTTCACACATATTTTCAACTACCTGAAACCTCTGCAAAGGCAAAAGATAGGAGTTTTTGTCACATTCAGAATAGACACTAGTAAGGGTAAATATCAAAATAGCGGACAGGAAGTGACAACTGTGAACAACTTCAAAGTAAAGCCTTTTTTGAAATAAAAGTACATCGATAATTCTGTCTTTAGGGCAACATGCCATGGAAGTGAAATTAGATTTAATTAAACGCTCAGAACGGCGAAACACCGACGAACATCAGCATTATTAGATCAAGTTGTAAAAACAGTGGAACATATTCTGTTATGTTCTTGTAAAATGACTCATATGCATGAAAGCCGTTGGTATTCATGACTTTTATGAAGAACTGATCAATATCTTGATGCATGTAACAACTTTGTTTACATTTTCTCCGGAGTTCTGACTTACGGCGGATATCAACTTACACCAATATGTAGGAACGGAACTCCGACCTGAATCGAGGACGCCCTGTATTTCTACTCTGAGTTTTGTCACATGACGACACTCAGGGATGCTCTTCCTCTCCTCAGATGGTCTCGAGCCAATGAAAACCTCTTCGCCACCACCGGATGTCCAGGAAAGATCAGCAGTCAGCTGTTCATCCACCATCTTGGCCATCCACAGGTCAGTCTGTGCTTTTTACAGTCCAGTTAATTGTGTCTCTTTAATAACCTTTGCCACTCTGGCCTCATGTCACGTACGTCTCATGTCATTACAGCCGGTGATGATCGGATCTGCCCCCGTCGGATCGGGCCTCAGCTGGCACCGGACGCTGCCCCTCTGTGCTGTTGGAGGTGACAGGAAACTTTGCTTTTGGATGACTGAAATGTAGACTTCTGTGCAGCACTTTCCCCAGTGGATAACTTCGTCCTTTGTTTCTATCCTAGTAGATGTTCAATAAAATATTTTTCTTAGTATTGGCCAGGTTTGTGTAGAGTTTCATGGAAATGCTCTGCGTGCTTGAGCTTTGCTGCTCTCATGTCCGACCAGCCCTTCAGGTCAGATGAAAAGCGGGCAGATCTGGTCTCTACGAAGAGCTTGTTTTTTCCTCTTAAGAGTAAGTTACATCAGTTGTCTCTCATGTCCTGCCAAGAGAGCTTAGGTGCAAGTGGTGCTGGAGCAGCTGCATAGAACACGGAGACGAGAATGTTAGAGCAGGAGGCTGCCATTTTCATCTGAACGCTTTCCAAAGAGTCATATGCCCGCTAAGTTCAAAGGAATGCATCTAGGCATCGGTGCCAACTCCGTCCTCCACCACTCAGCGTGATCATCACATCCATACAGGTGTTTTCTCTCTCTCTCTCTCTGGTCCTCAATTTTCTTAATATCCATGACAGATCCTGAGTCATATCAAGAGAATATCTTTTTATGTACTGTTCCATCCGCTGTGGTGCGCAAAAAATCCACAGGATTAGGAAAAGCTTTGGGAAACATGGAAGTCTTAGGCCATTTCAGGTCATCTCCAGCTTTGTGGCAAACCAAAGCTGTCAGTGTTGGATGCAGGAAGAGGAAGAGATGCTCCTCACCTTAAATCTGAATAATTATAAATGCACCACAGACCAAACAGAGAAAGTCGAGGGATCATCTGGCAGAAACTTGCGCTGCCCTCCAGTAAAACAAGGCCTCATTGTATTGTCACAGGAATGCTTTGTGTGAGAAACCGCCCTCTCGATTTTCAAAGCAGTCACATGTCCGCTAAGCTGTGGAGGGTACCCGTTTAATTAACTTGATCATGAATCATTCGAGGTGACAGCTGATCACTTGTTTCCACAGATGTACTTAATCTTCAAGGGCGCAGCGTTGGATCAATGCGTGATCGCACCCGTGCGTCTAACAGAGCCGTTTATTGTACTTTATGAATGTATATGTCAGCTGGAACACTAGGTTGTATTGTATGGCGATGGTTCCACACGACAGAATGGAGTGAGCGGAGGCCGTGGAGAGCGCCACTCTTTCAAACCGGTTCATCAGCCTTGTATGTTTCTTGGACGGGACGCGTTAACCGCTGTCCACAAACCATAACATGCTACCGCTCTCCTGGTCCACTCTTTTGTTTGAAAAAGTCCAATGTGGTCTGCACTCTCTAACGTTCGCCTTGCTTTAGGTGCAAGTGCGTTCGACACAGAGACGTCAATGTCAGAGCGAGAGGCTGCCATTTTCAGCTGAATGTTTTCCAAAGAGCAGGAAAAGAAGCCCCTGGAATTGCTAACTGAGCCACTTTTCCTCTGAAACATGAGTCATGAATCTCAGCTGCTTCACAAATCCAGCGACTCGAGGACACCATCTCATGGGCGACAAGCGGAACAGCATCCATTCCACCTCGTCTGCTTTCTGCTACATGTGATCCATCTTGGAGTATCGTACAATCTCACCTCCTTTCCTGGAAGCACGTCCTCAGATGTCACGGCCTCCACACTGCCTTTGATGTAACCTGAATGAAGCGATTGTGCCTCACAAACAGCCCCATCTCTTGTGGCGGAGTGTGGACTAATAACAAACTGTGAAATGGATGAAAGCGAGATCAGGCCGCCTGTAAAATCCTCACCAACTTTCTCCTAATCTCCCCCTCTCGGATAATTCGTCTGCGGCCCTGCCAACTTTAAGCCCGGGCTCAACAAAAGGGGAGCAAATAAAAATAATGAGGAGCATGATATGAGGGGAAACAAAGAAAGAGATTAGAGCTCTTTGAGGTCGGTGTTTGATTTAATCTCGCTGCCGGTTTGTTTGCGATGCTTTCCCAGAATGAAGCGATTATGTTGATCTTGATGAGGAGGAAGGAGCCGGACAGAAAGTGCCCCATCACTGCCGTTGGGTGGAGTTCGTTGATCCGTCAGGGGCAGTAGTGGTTCAAGTCAAGGGTCGAGGGTTCAAGCTCCAGCCCGATCAAACTGGCTCTGTTGGGCCCCTGAATAAGACTCCAACTCTATCTGCTCTCTGCTTTCAAGAGAAACAATTTACTATTTCTTTATGGACAAGTTGTAAACCAGAAGCAATCCGTTTGTCTTTCTGCCATCCTGTCGACATTTAGCTCCTGTAAAATTGCTGTACTTCATCTTATTCATGGCAGCTGCAGATCTTTGGAACATATGTTGGCAGCGCAGCACCTGTCCATTTAGAACTGAATTTATTTCGAAACCAGTAAGGATTTATTAACCAATCCTTCCATTGTACGAGGCTCCCCGATCAACTAGAGATGAAACCTGCCTTGATAGAGGGGAAATAAACAGCAGTTGAAGGGATTTTTCTCAACTTTGCGCACATTTTTTGGGGAATCCACTGAAATGAGAGGACTGATATCAATCTTTCTAACTTTTGTATCTGCAAAACCACAACGCAAGGCATAAATGTTTCACAACCGAAGGAATAGTTGATTATTTTGGGAAGATAAAGTGACTTTTTATGAAGTGTGAAGATGAAGTCAAGATGTATTTAATGTAACTTGCTGTAAACAGTGCAGCAGGAGAAATGGTTTCCCCGTCTTTGCAACATTCCAGGAGTTCTACTGACGTAAGGCCACACTGAGCTCCTCAGATAAGATCGTCTTGGCTACGTTGCCGGTCTCAGCTCTGCGCCAGGTCATCGTGCTCCTCTAGGTTTTCTCTTGGCTTCAGAAGTCTGTCTCAGCACAATTTACGAGCTTTGATGAATGTTGTTTCAGCGCTGACGCTCTTGTTCTTGGTACTTCTCTGTAAATCTAGTGCTGTGAAAATGCCCCATCGCCCTTTGAGGCATCATTTGTAAAGTGACTCATCTTTGTTATTTTAATATTCTTGGGTCATGCTTATGGGTTTATTTCACAATAGCAGTGGGGGAAGAGAGGAAATATGGGGAAACACAGCAGGGGAATCGAAACAGGCACTTTCTCCCAACAGCCTCACAACGTCATGCTTCATCTCGCCTTCAGAACAGTTCAAGATGGACGCACTTGATATAGATGGACCTTTGTTGTTTGTCTGTACTGCTTGGACTCACAGATGTTTCAGATACATTGAGGGCTTTAAAGCTGCGGTAGGTAAAATTCGGGAACAGAAAAACACGAAGAACTGCTTGAACAGCTCTTTTCGTGATGAATTGTAAAGGTGTGGATGGACAAGAATCTCCTTGTACAGTCTTTCTTTGTGACAAGCTTTTGTTGTGAGCACCATTTGTTTGTGCAAATAGACGTTCTTGCAGGTTCAACATTGTCACAAATTTTGGGCTACACCTAAACGTCCACTTAGACCCTCGCAACAACCAACCACATTCTAATTAGCTAAACAATAAAATGAGCTTATTCAGAAATAGTTTTGATTGTGTTATTTTTATTAAGTTGAGATACTCATGACAGATATTTCTTTTTTTCTGGCAATATATCAAATTTTATATGGAAATTAACAAATTGTATCACTTTCAGCTACATTACCCATTACAAAAACATCTCATGGAAGTGTGCTAATTCCAGATCACATGACCTGCTCCACATGATGTCATTTCCTCCTGAAGAAAAGACTGGCCAGACTCCAAGGCTTTCTGAGTTATTTAATATAAAGTACTGTGTGAGTCAAGTGTGGATTTATGGCATGTCAACAGGTTTACGACAATATCTTTATAAATAACTTTCAATTTCAGTTTTACTCAATTGTATATATAATATTTAGAAGAATCTTTCTGTAAAAATGCCATGTGGTGTTTGGTTGTTGATTTTAGACCTGAAAACAGAAAAAATGTCAACTATGATACAAAAAGTCCCACAATTATATATTGACTCAACTAGCCTTAAAGGTCAACATTGATTGTGACTTCCCACAGGGTTTGGATCCCAGCTTCCAAGTCCTCCGCTCGATCTAAAGTTCCAAGACTTTGTTGAAAGCTGAGCCAGGAGGAGGTGCAGAAGAAGTCTAGTTACCCCTCAGACCACCGCCATTACAATGTGCTGAGAGGTTAGTGTGGAGTTTTTACCCAAAGATGCCAAAGAATTCCTGCCTACTCCAGCTTTATCCAGTCTGGTTTGGCAGTCGTTTCGTCAAGAATTTGTTTCAACACCTATCTAAAACCACAAATTGTCAAATTCTCTTTCTCTGACTTGAACAAAAGAGCTATAATTAATCAGCTTGGGAGATGTTGGCAGGCTGTTTATTTAACTTTGGACACTGCCAGGCTCGCTGTTTCTTCTCCTGACTTCAGCTGGACAGACGTGAGATTGGCATGACTCCTCTTGTCTGTCTCCCAAAATCCTGAACTGTTCCTTTAGCGGCCTGTATAAAGCCCTGGTAAATGATTAGTCAGGTATTAGGAGAGCTGAATCTTCAGACTCACTCACACCTCTCAGAGTATCTTTCTCAGGCCCGAGGACAGAGTGAACCTCCTGACCCTGTTTTCCAGCGAAGGAGGCCGGATGGTCCCCACATCAATAAAGGAAACACTTATGGTTGGAGTCAGGATGATACAGCGTTTGGGATTTGCGGCGAGTAAGCGAGGCGCAAGAATCTAGCTGGATCCCTTTGCCGGTCGCCCCGTTGCTGCGGCAACCTGCTTTTGTTTAGCGCTCAGCAGATTCGGATCCTGGCGGCGGTTTTTTGTGGGGATTTGTGGATTTGAGAGCGCTGGATGTGGAGCGAGATACTAGAAATTATAAAGTGTGAGACTTTTGGTTGGAGAGCGTTTGTGTGTGTGTGTGTGTGTGTGTGTGTGTGTGTGTGTGTGTGTGTGTGTGTGTGTGTGTGTGTGTGTGTGTGTGTGTGTGTGTGTCTCTCGCTGCACACTTGTCAAGCCATAGATCACTCTTTCCCTCCACTTGCTTTATCCCTCTCTCTCTCGCTCTCTCTCTTAGCACACAATTTTTTCTCCTCTGCAAACACAGGCTTTCCCAGGGAGGCTGGAGCGAGGCTTGATTTACTGTACAGTGGAATTATGGGAAGGGGAAAGCTTCCTGAGCACAAGGTGGCCGAGGGAGGCTTTGCCACACTGGAAAAAATACCCCTCTCAAAACAAAGAAAAAAAACTTTTTTCACGGAACTTTTACCTTGAAATAAGTGAAAAAATCTGCCAATAGAACAAGTGAAAAATGTCTTGGTAAGATTTCTTGAAATAAAATGTGATATTTGGAATATTGAGATCTTAAAATTAGCTGGGAAAACTTATTTTAAGCTCTATTTTACCAGGATTGTCAAGCTTAGGTGTCTTAAAATAAGCCAGACATGCTGAAAAAAAAATAGCAGTTTTTCCCTCAAAAATAGATTTTTGCTTTCATGTAACCTCCTAATTTGAGATGCATTAACCCTCCTGTTGTCTTCATTTATGGGCACCAAAAAATATTGTTTCCTTGTCTGAAAAAAATCCAAAAAATCAGCATTTCTTGATGCTGCTGCTGCTGGTTTATGAATCCTGCAGATGGGGATGATTTGTCTCCTCCAGGGGGAAAGCTTTTGACTGACACGCATTGTCGCCCATGTGGAGATCAAAACGCTGGATGGGTGTCAAACACCCGGCGAAGGCCAAACGCTGCGGTGGCGTGCAGAAAGAGAAATAAAGAGAGAAGAGCGTCTGTCAGCAGTGCGGATCCACGGACCGTGCTGTGGTCGGCTGTGAGGTCCCGGTGACCTGGTCCTGCTGGAGAGCTGGGCCTCAATGCTGGCTCTGGCCTTGACCAGCAGAGGAGAACATGATACTTAAATCATTTATAATTAGCTCCTTCCTTCTGCTTAACAACACATGAAGATAAATGGCTTCCAAGAATTTTTCCAAATGGAAATAGTTGGTTTGGAATTAGAAGCTAGAACATGGTCTACAAGCCCCGTATTGTAGTGGTTCGCTCTCTCTCTCGCTGACACAACTTTTCCCTCTTCTTCTTTAACCCTCGTGTCGTCCTGTGGGTCAAAATTGACCCGTTTTAAAGTATGAAATTGTGGAGGAAAAAAATATTTTCACAGTGAAACTTCTGATGTCCACATTTTCAACATTTCTGGGAAATCTTTGAACATTTTTTGGTGGAAAAAAATGTTAAAAATGTTTCTTAAGAACATTCACAAAAAAATCAACCAAAATCCAGTGAAATTCGCTGGATTTTGGTTGATTTTTTTGTGAATGCTCTTAAAGAAAATATTTAAAAGTTTTACTGAAATATATATATAATCATTTTAGATATTTTTAGGATTTTTTTGGGAAGATTTTTACTCATTTTTTGAGTCATTTTCTTGCCAAATTTGGGGGATTTTTTAAAATAAAACTTTTATGGGAAACTTTTAAGAAATTATTGGAGTTTTCTTCCTGAAAGTTTTGCAAATTTTCAGAAATTTGGGGAATTTTTTTTTGCTGAATTTTTGGATTTTTTTCAGACAAGGAAACAATATTTTTGGTGCCCGTAAATGAGGACAACAGGAGGGTTAAGATCTTTACCGTCTCTGGAATGTAAAACGCAGAGGCGCCCTCATGAAAATAAATGTTTATTTCTTTACATAATACATTATACACACCAGTAAATGTCCGAGTTGACGCTCACTAGCCCAACTACATGGTGATTTTCTGTGTTGATCTCATGTACAGAGTTTACTATACACAGGTCAAATGTCCGGTCACGTCTCTGCATGTACAATGGTGGAAAAAAAGTTGTTGGGACACCCCATGCATTTGTGAAATATTGCAAAAAGAATCACTCTTAGGTCTTAAAGTGCAATCTCTATTAGTACAATCACAGCCAAAATACTAAACAAATCCTACAAAAGGCATTAAAAACTTTTGAATATTGGGTCATTTTGGTACCAGTAATCCACTAATGAAGGTCGTACTTTTTAATAAAAGACACAATTTTTGTTGCCGTGCTTCGTGTCTACATAAAACCAGCACATTTGAAAGTTCTTCAGAGACAAAAATGGATAAAACAAAGAACCTAATGCAAGAAACATGCCTGAAGATACAGATTCTCAGCCAGGAAGTGCAGATGCAGTCCTTCAGCAGTTGGATCTGATCGTCCAAGGGTTTCTTCAACAAGAAATGATGATATCATGATCCATATGTGCAGGACAACCGTCAAATGGCATCACAGGAGCTTCAACAGCAGTAGTCAAACCAAACTGGTGTCCGGTGTTCCACCCGCACTTTTAGATCATGGCTTAAGGTCCTACAAGGCTGTCAAGAAGCCCCTGATGAAAGAGATACAGAGGTTAGCCCGGAGTTGTTGGGCCCAAGAACACAAGAACTGGACAGCCAGGAACTGGAAGAAGATTCTGTGGTCAGATGAGTCCAGTTTCCAGCTTTATCTTCCTCCTGCTAATGTCAGGGTAAGCAGAAGGCCAGACGAAGCATTATCTCCAGCATGTACAGTACCTACTGCCAAGCATGGTGGAGGCAGTATCATGGTTTAGAGATGCATGAGTGCTGCAGGTGTTGGTCATCTCACTGTCTGTGATGGCACATCGAACTCTGTCAAGTATTGTTCCATTCTCCAAACCCACATGCTCCCTTCTGTACGTGCTCTGTTCCACTGAGGTCAAAACTGGATGTCTATACCAGATGATGCTCCTTGAACACATCCAGGACCAGTAGAACTTGCAGGAGCACAGTATCCAGGTCTGAGTGGCCAGCTCAATCCCCAGACATGAGCCCCACTGAAAATCTGTTGTGGATTATCAAAAGGTCTGCTTCAAAGCTTAAACCAAAGAATATAGAAGAAGTAAAAGCAGTAATTCAAGAAGAATGGGACAAGATTAGCCCTCAACAGTGTGAAAGGCTTGTGGAGAACATGCCAGTCAGGATTAGAGCTCTACTGCTGCTAATGGCAAGACTACTAAATATTAATTTGATGATGTGATGGTTTATTCATTTTTTGTTCACTTTTGAACACATTCTCTGTTATTTGCTGACTTTGAAAACTGAAACTGAAACTGTCAAGAATACAGTTATTCTTGTAAACAATAAACCAAAAAATATATAATTTGTATTTGTTTGTGTCTGTCTAATGCAGGCACACCTTTCGAAACCCCAAAAAAGATTTTTCCACAAATATTTCATACTAATATTTGAGGTTGTGTCAAATTTTAAGAGTGTCCGAAAGCTTTTTTTCCACCACTGTATGACTTTCTTGTCTCTGTTCCTGGTTTTAAGATGAGCTGAGCTTCTCCAAGGCACTGTGGAGAGTCTTCAGATCTTCTCTCATCTGGCTCAGGGCGTTTTGGATCTTCCTGGGCTGATCCAGAACCTCCACACTGCAGGTAAAGGGGTCGTAGCGGACTGTAAAGGGCCGCTTGATGTTGGCAGAGTATTTCCTACGGAAACAGATGAAGGCATAGTTTTGAAAAGGTGCTCAGGGGAAAACAACATTAAGTGACCAGAACTGCCTCAGTGCTTGTGTTAAATAACTCAGAAAGCCTTGGAGTCTGGCCAGTCTTTTCTTCAGGAGGAAATGACATCATGTGGAGCAGGTCATGTGATCTGGAATTAACACACTTCCTTGAGAGGTGTTTTTGTAATGCGTAACTTAGTTGAAAGTGATACAATTTGTTATTTTCAATAAAAAATTTAATATAATGCCAAAAAATATAAATATCTGTCATGATTATCTCAACTAAATAAAAAGAACACAAGACTGTTCCTGAATAAGCTCATTTTATTATTGTTTAGCTAATTAGAAGGTGGTTGTTATTAAATTCGGACGGTTATTTAGTTGATATTTTAGTGATATCCAGTCATTTTTTTATTAAAAACCGAGACACAAAATGAGAAAATCGAGACACAAAAGGACAAAAACGAGACAGAAAACGACAAAACTGAGACACAAAATGACAAAAACGAGACAAATATCCCAGTTTTAACCTTGGATCTGGTTGTCTTTTCCAATTGAGCGGCATGTCACAGATAATCGGATCAACCAACACTTTTTACGAAAGTAATTTTACAGTTAAACGTTTGTTGACCCTCAAAGTTTTATTGAGTAAAACTGAATGCAAATTAGTTCTAAAAACTCCACTCAGGAGCTTTAGTTCCCATTTTACCCAGAATGTGTATTTCAAATGGGTACTTCAGTAATTCAGATGGGATTATAGCAGTTATAATACAGAAAATGCAATTAAGAAAGAGAAAAACTGCATTTTTTTTCAACAACTAGGTGTGTTTCTTTTAAATATTTCATTTTGTAAATGTAAATTCTACAAACCAAATGACTGTAAATGTTAGAAACTGTCTTCACTCTTCATTTTGAAGTTTTGATGCAACAATAATCATCACTGAGTAATACCTCAGCTTGATCTTTGCGTCCTCGAAGCTCTCGGACACGAAGTAAACGGGCTGGTAGGTCTGGTCCTGGTAGGGCTGCACCGCCGTCTCCTCGGGGTTGAAGGGTTTGTACTCCGGTTCGTTTGACAGAGCATACTGGGAAGACACATCGAAGGATGTTAGAGAAAACTCAGGAAAACCACTGTGCATGTGTGAAAGTAGAGAACACACTCACCACCAGCTCTCCGTAAGAGGAGAGGAGTCCAGCGCCGTAAGCCTTCACCGCTCCATTCTGCTTACAGAGGCCGAACTCCACAGTAAACCAGTACAGCTACAGAGAGGTCAACAAGAACAGGCTGATTCAGAGGTTTTAAATCATCTGGAGCGTCAACATCAGCTGCAGTTGTTTACTTTAGCCACTAGATGGCGCTGTAGGACTGCATGACTGTCAAAATAACAACTCTAGGTCTTTGTTGAAGCTTCAAATCTTCTATAAATCCTACCGTTGACAGTTTCTCAATGTCCTCATCTGAAGCTCCAAGTGAGGCAAGTCCAATCTCCTGAAAACATTCAAAATAACAACAATTAAAAAAAAAAAACATGCATGCACAGGAAGAACATGCAAACTCCATGCAGAAAGACGTCATTTTGTGTCTCGGTTTTGTCGTTTCGTGTCTCTTTTTTGTAATTTTGTGTCTCGGCTTTGTCGTTTCATGTCTGGTTTATGTCTCGGTTTTGTCATTTTGTGTATCGGCCATGTTGATTTTAGGCCTGAAAACGGCAAAAAATGTCAACTATGATACAAAAAGTCCTGCAATTATACATTGACCCCCCAGGTCCAGGCAGGGACGCAAACCAGGGATCTTCTAGCTGCAAGGCGACAGTGCTAACCACTGAGCTACTGTGCAGCCCACATGGAATATGCCAAATCAATCAATCAAAATAAAGTGCATAATTACCTGGGAAAACTGGGCAAATTCTTTATCTGCCAGCATGGGAATATGGCCGAGTAGTTCATGACAACAGTCCCTGTCGGAGCAGATCGAACCAAATGAGTAAAACAAAAAGCAGCTAAGTGCATAAATGAATGAGTTTGCATCCAGAGAATATAGACTCACGGTTCAGGGGAGTGCATGGGTGCAGAGGAGTGTCGGATGTACTGAGTGCACTGAAACACCCTGAAGGCCAAACTGGCGAGGAAATCTCTGGCTGACAGCAGGCCGGCGACTGGACGCAGCTGGAAACCAGTTTTCTCTAAAGGAGGACAGACAGGTCCTATTTAGTGTAGTCCTGTAGTTAAATGAGGCAGGTTTATTATTAATTAAAGAACAGGGAAATACAAAGAGTTTCACATATGGAAATATCAACTCAAATTTAATTAAGCATACTGAAGTAACATAAGTTGCTCCATATTATCTAAAGTTGCTCCATATTAGCTAAAGTTGCTCTATATTCATTAAAGTTGCTCTATATTAGTTAAAGTTGCTGTATATTAGCTTATTTTGATATTATTGGTTAAAGTTCCTCTATATTAAAGTTGCCCTAAAGGAGTTAAAGTTGCTCTATGTTATGTTATATATTATGCTTGTATTCATCATATATGATAGTAAAATGAGCATCTTTAGGTTTTGGAATGTTGGGACATAATTCTAATGGGTATACAGTATTTTTCAATTTTTATGGCCTCTCTTTGTTGTCGACAGAAGTCTTTCTTGATTTTCTGTCTGATTTAAGAGAAACATTTCATGATTTTGCCTTTCAACTGTTGGATTTTAAACACCAGAGCCTCACATTTCTTCATTTTCTATCTCCTTTAGAGTGTAAATAACAGCAGACACTTTTCTACCAGCTGAAATCTCTCCTGATTCTGTTCTTTCTCACCTTTCAGGAAGGCAGAGATCTCTCGGAGCTGAGGGATTTGTTCGTCCCCGTAGCCGCACTCCTTCTCCAGCTGCTGCAGGCCGTCCAGGAACTGTCTGCAGGCCAGACTGGGGTAAATACTGCGCAGCTGCTGGTAAACCTGCCGCCTTTAAACACAGCCACACCGTAGTATCAGTGCACTGAAATCATCTTCCCACAATGCATCAGCATCAATAAAGCTGCTCTCACCATGTTGAGATTTCCTCTGCTGTGTACTCCACGGTGGGCAGCGGCTCTCCTCTGCAGCAGAAAACACTCATTTAGACACATTTATGTAGAATATTTCACTGATACTCAGAGTTCATATATACAGTCATGAAAAAAATGATCAGACCACCCTTGTTTTCTTCAACTTCTTGTTCATTTTAATGCCTGGTACCATTAAAGGTACATTACCTGAAGAATACAATGAACACAACAAAAACTGCAGCTGATTCCATAATACTGTATGTCCTATCTGACATGCTTCAGCTTCATTGCATTCCCAGGGTATATAAGAGGACATTTCATGTCATAAGCAGCACATTCAAAGGCCTAGAGTGGTTTCCTGCTGACATTCAAGCTGTAGCACAACTCAGAAGTTGTCAGCTCTCTCATAATGCCTAAAACTAAAGAATTATGTGAAGCCACAAAGGCAGCCATCTTGGCACTGGTGGAAATTGGCACGAGTGAGAGACAGGTAGCGAAAAAACTAAAGATCTCCAAGAAAAAACAAGCCCAACATGGTTCTACCAAACTGATAGCTGGTCACGGCAGGAAACATCTTTCTACCCACCAGATGATCGTCACTCATCCATTCCTGTCAGGAATCGTCCTCAGACCTCCAGGGACCTTAAAAATGAGTGGACACTGTGGAGAAATGTCACTTGGACAAGGACAGTTGGAAACTGACTTGTTGAAGCTGGTCTGAAGTCCCACAGGACAGGAAGAAGCCCTTCATCAATGAAAGGCAGAGGAAAGCTGGTTACTCTTTGCTGGGATCACAAGGATTGGACTGTTGATGATTGGACTAAGGTTCTCTTCAGGGATGAATCCAGTTTTCAGTTGATGTCCACTCCAGCTAACTTACTGGTTAGGAGGAAGCCTGGAGAAGCTACAAACCAGACTGCCTGCCCCTACAGTAAAACATGGGGGTGGATCAGTGACCATCTGGGGTAGTTTCAGTCTGGGTGGAACAGGACAAATGAACCAGGTCATGTACAGGACTACTCTAGAAAACAGTCTTCTTCCATCAGCTGGAAAACTCTTTCCTGCCTCCAATGACTGGATTTTCCAACAAGACAAGGTCAGTTAAATCCTGGATGGAGAACCAGAACATTGGAACCATGCCTTGTCCTGCTCAATCACCAGATCTAAATCCAACTGAAAACCTGTGGAAAATCATCAAACACAAAAAAGAGAACCACAAACCCAAAAACAAAGCAAATTAGTTAGAATTTATACAGCAGGAATGGGCTGCTGTGACAGCAGAACAATGTCAGAAGCTGGTGGAGAGCAGCCAAGATGCATGGATGCAGTCATCAGAAACAATGGTTATGAATCAGTACTAACTCCTGTGTGGATCATGGAACTAAAACAGACAGAAAAGAAAACATGGAATCCTAAAAGCTGTTTTTGACATAACAATGCCATAGATATTGATGGAAGAACTGAAGAGATTTTGGTTATTATCAAGAAAAACATGGAAAATATCTGCTATCGGCTCTGAAATTAAACTCTTATGACCTATTTTTGTTGTTAGCATCATATTTGTCCAAACAAATGTACCTTTAGTTGTACCAGGCATTAAAATCAACAGGAAATTGAAGAAAACAAGGGTGGTCTAATCATTTTTTTCCATGACTGTATATATCAGAGTTTATTTTTGAGTTGTGACTCACTGTTTGTATCTGAAGGCCAGCTCAGAGATGGCAGCCCGTCTTTTTCTGTACTCCGAATCATTGTATCCCTGCAAAAAAAAAAAAACGTTAAATGATGGTAAATGGGTTTTATTTATCCTTAAGTATAACGTTGCAGGAGATTTCTAAACACTCACCGGATGGTCCTGGTCCATGTCCGGATCAAATTTGGTTATTAGCATGTTGCATCTGTCGAGGTCTTTTATCTGTCGGGGAAACCAGGGAACTGTGAAGAGAAAGAAGATTAATTAGGCTGCATGTTATTACCAGAACTAAAAGGATCATTCAGCGGCTAAATGAGGCCCGAGACAATATGAAATGTTAATAACGGAGACAATAAAATCAGGTGCTTGCCCTTTTCCTCCGGTATGGAGCGGACATCGTCAGCTACTCTCTTCAGAGAGTTGATGAACACGTCCAGGTCGGAGCTGTGAACTTCACACTTCATGAAGAACTCCAGGTCAGTCGTGCTGTTCTTCGACTTCCTGCCTGGTCGACTCTCGATGTGGAGGAGTTTGGCTTCAAACGTCTTAAAGGGTTCAAAGACGAGACGTCAAAGAGGACAAAATCAACACCTGCTGCTCTTTTCTTCATGTTTCTCCTCTTTCTTTTCACTGCTTTGATGCTGAAGTCAAGCTTTCGCCTCAAAGAATGATCTTGTAGTTCAGTTTTTGTCGTTATTCTGAAGAAATATTAATTTCTAAATGTCTACATGGCATGTCCATCATTTAAAAAGAGTTTTATCCTGTTATTTTCTCTCATCCGATGCACATTTATTGTGACGCTTACAGAGACTGTTTTAACAATCAATTGATAAACAGATCTTTTAATACAGGGACTACAAAGCTAAAAATCAGGTGACGAATTCAGGGACATTTTCCTCAAGAATTAAATTCCCAAATACCAAAAACAGGATTGGAGACTCAGAGTGAAGAAAAAAAAAAAGGGATTTCTGCCCTGGTTCCCAAGTGCTGTTAGAAATAAATGTAGAAAATACACTATAAGGTTCTCATCTACTGATATTTAAGGAAATATATCACTAATTATATAAGTGAAGATGAGAAATCCCACTTCCATGTCATTAATTTATCCACGTGTAAATAACGGGTCTTCATGTTTAAAATCTGACTCTCTCGGGTCTTGAAATGTGGAGTAAATTAACTGAATTCATATTTTCTGGTGCTGTTGAAGCGTTCAGTAATTTCTGACCTATAGCTTTAATTTGAAATGCACTAAATTTAAAAATGAAATCTACTCAGAACATCCCAAATATATAATATTTCACTATGTTAAAATATTTAGATTTTTATTAGGTATTTTTCTGAACCCTGTAAGACCCAAATATAGAAAAAAATGTAGCAAAACAATTAGTAAAAAAGGAAGAAAATGAGCAAAAATAATAATAATAATAATAATAATAATAATAATAATAATAATAATAAAACTGATGTATTTCTGCAACAGTGGGTTTTACAGGGTTAATGTAGCCTTTTCAGTGTGTAATTGTTCTGTCTGCAGTATTTTCACTGAAGCGTTTTTGAAGTTTACATCATCAAAATGATGCAAATATGTTAATGAGTTGAAAGCAGCTTCGCTTCACTCCTCAAATGAACAACTTGCCTGCAAAACCTGTGATTATATTAAAAAAAAATCACTGATAATTAATTTAAATTGTCTCTAAAACACGACCGTATAAATAGTGACATAAATATATGATAACTAAACACACGGGGCATTTTTTCTGCAGTCCTGGAACACTTCCTACTCATTCTGACTTTCCCTGGACTATTTTTCCAGTGCGCTTTTTAGAGGCTTACCTCAAATATTTTGCCCGTTTTGAAGAACCCTGCGTTCTTGCCCCCGCTGAGGGCGAACAGGACGTTCACGGTGACCCTGCCCTGCTTCTCCTCGAACACGAAGCCGTCTCCGTACCGGGAGGGCCCCGGGGAGCCCGACGAGCCGCTGCGCTCCCGCCGAGCATCCTCGATCAGACTCTGCTTCCTGCCGCCGAACGTCTGCGTCCCTCCGTCCGTCTTCATGTGCTTGGAGAGCGGTCAGAGGCTGGAGGACGGAGAGGGACCAGGATGGAGGATGGAGGTTGTGTGTCTCCATCCCACCGGGCATCCTTTAAATAGGCCAATCACAGGCTGCTTGGAGAGGAGTTGCGCAAGTGCGACATGTGCGTCTGGCTTTTTTGGGGAGCAGTTTTGCGTCATGATAGTTTTTCTATTAATGGGGCAAAAATAGCCCACTTTGACCTGAAGCACAGAGGAGCATTCAAGCAAAAACCCCGCTGTACATTACATAAAGGTTATATATTCCTCATTCTAAAATGTTTATTAAAACACTGAGCTGCCTTTTTATTAGATTAGCACGAATAAATCAACAATCCTGCAATGAATCCTCCCGTTATGAATAACAAGCACTGCAACAAAAACGAGAAAATTAATCAAAAGAACGTTTCCTATTTTTTATTTTAATTTTTGTCATTTTAAAGTTACTTTAAAGATTTTCCATACTTGTTAAATTACAGATAATTAAGTAAACTCACAGTAAAATCCACATAAAAAATGTGATTCTTTCATTCTTTTGCATAGCCTACTTTGACAATTTTATTTTTATTTATTTATATATATATATATATATATATATATATATATATATATATATATATATATATATATATATATATATATATATATATATATATATATATATATAATATAATAAATAAATAAATAAATAAAGTAAAACCATCCACTAGTGACAAAATCATCCACTAGTGACAGAAAATCGTCCACTAATGATATGAAATCATGCAAAAAATTCATCAGTGACTAATTTGTCCAAGTAGACTTACCGTCGCGCATGCGCAAATGGGCAGTTGATCCGGTCGTGGCAAGAACAAAGTGACTCAACATGGAGGACGGTAACTGGTCGGACGGGCTGATTTATAGGCGATTACAGCCCTTTTCAAAATAGTCATCATCGGCCGGAGTTTTGCCGGTAAAACGTCGATATATTCTTTATTTGTGTTAAAACAGTAAATGCTGTTAAGTGTCCGAGTCACGCAGAATGATGTCGTTGCGCCGTTTGCCGATTACATGGAGCTGTGACTCCATTTCGTCTTCACCGCCGTCTTCTCAGTAACGTAGAGGAGTAAACTACAGCCAGGAAACATTACAGGAGTGGGCTGAGGCGACAGGTAAGTTTAAAACCACGTTGTGAAATTAATAATGACTCAACATGTCTCCCGTTTCAGTTAAGAGAAAGTTAAAATGATGAACATTACTGTCTGTCTTCAGCAGCCGCCATGATGTCACTCCTAGTTTCACAGAAAATTCTAGAACGTGACCCAGGCCGTAACGGCAACTCACTGTGTTGTTATGGAGGAGGAAAAGTCTGGAGAGGAAACATGGAAATATTCATGTGAAAGTGACTCAAAATTTGTCCAAAACAAAATAAACTTGTCTAAAATTATTGAAAAAAAGTGTCCAAAATGATTTAATTTTCCAGAAATGACAGAAATGTGCCCAAAAGTTATTGGAAAATTACCCCAAATGAACTGAAAATGTAAATGTCCATGACTGAATGACTCAAATATTGTCTAAAATGACAAACACATGTCCAAAACAATCGAAAATGTATCCAAAATGGCTCTATTTATGCAAAATGACATTTACTTGCACGAATTTATTGGAAATTAGTCAAAAAATGACCAAAAACTGGTCAAAAATGAAAACATCCATCTTCAAAATGATTCAGTGATTCATTTGTTTCCATATGACATAAAGTTGTCCAAAAATATTTTAAAAATGCCGTCTTCAAATGCATTTTGATAATTTTTACAATAAATTTCCTCTGAAATCATTATTGCTCTACTATATTGACCAATTTTTAGATTTCAAAAAGACTAGAGGAAGAAAAGAAAAAAGAAAGCACATTGAAAATATCATCAATGAGATACTGGATGGCAACACAAGTTAGCAGAAGATGAGGAGGAGATAGAGCTTTTTTAGTGGAATTAGTACAGATGTTCAGTGTGAGAACCTGTTGTGAGATGGAGACAACGCTCCCTGCAGTTTGTTGTTTTGTTCTTCCTTTTGATTTTATTTGTTATTATATTATTTTTTTTTATGAAGTGTGTCAGCTCACTCAATGCTAATTAGTAGACTGGAGTAAATGGAGTTTAGCTTTAGATTGTTGCCAAAACCGCCCAATGAATCAAATTTGACACAAAAAATACATCATGAACAAAACGATAAGGCAAAATTTTTCTTTTGGATTTTGTTAAAAGGGGTAAGAAACATCTCAGTTCCAAAAAATTACAGTTTTCTGGCTATTTTTTTGATGACAGGCTTTACAGGGCTAACCAGACAAAATTAAAACCATATAAATGAAAATATAGAAAGATTAACAACAGATATCAATCATTTTTATTGGAGGAGCAACATTTAAACTGCCGAGTTCAACTAATTTTAAATAGTTTGAGTTATAACAATTAAACACACGGGTGAAGAAGTGGGCAAAAGCAGAAAAGAAAGTCAAAGAGGAGACATATTTATTTGTTTCATGCATATACAAAATATTCCATTTATCTGAGTGAAACGAAAGCTAACGACAGGAGTTATCTCTCATTTCGAAATGCATAGAAAAAAATCTGCAGTCATGAAGCAAAATCAGATGTTCACATTAGATTTGAAATTCATTAGAAGTCTTTCAGAGATCGACAGAAGCTCTTATTTTGAAAAAAAAACATTCTTTCAGTCACAGTTATGCGGTTAAAATATCGACAGTAACATCCTCAGCTTTTACAGAAACATTTCCTATCATCATCCGTAAGTAACAGGCTACACTTCATTCACTGAACTACAATACACAGAACATTTCCTACTAGCTGGATTACAGTAATATGGTCTTTATTTGACTTTCATATTGGTTTTTATTACCAAGGAAGCTAATTTGCAAGCACGCTAAGCAGAACTGCAAAAGGCTGGCAGCCCGATACACCAACAGCCATTTTAGTGAAGGAAAGAAGAGGCTCTCTGGGTGAATCCGCTTACATGTGCAGTTACTCCAGTTTCCGCATGGCTTCGCACAGTTTGCCCAGTTCACCTGAAACGAACAAAACGGCCAAGTCAACAAAACAAAGACAACATAACCGAAAATACGTCGATAAACTTTCATAAGCAGGCGGTGAGACAGAAATAATCCTGTTATGGTTGGGTCGCTCGTAGCCCGCTGTGCTCATAAACCCGAACCGTCAGAGTTAATTTAGGTCATTAGAGCATTTTTTATTTGTTTTGAAGTGATGCTTTAAATTCCAACAATTCAGTGAGTCGCAACACAAACCAGAGGAGCTGCTAACGATCGCAAGGACAACAAAACCCAAGTAAAACTCGACTGCACAAAATTGGACATATTTTTCTTGACATTTTTACAACCCGCGTACGTTTTATTTCTTGGAATTATTAGAAAAGTATCTCAAAATGACAGCAATAGATCAAGCCTGACTGATTCTGGAGTTTGGGGCCGATACCAAATTTAAGGAGTAAGAATTTCTGTTAAAGTTGCTCTAAAGGAGTTAAAGTTGCTGTATAATAGCTAAAATTGGTGTATAATAGTTAAATTTGATATTATTAGTTAAAGTTACTCTATATTAAAGTTACTCTATATGAGTGAAAGTTGCTCTAAAGGAATTAAAGTTGCTCTATATTAATTAAAGTTGTTCTACATTAAAGTTGCTCCACATAAGTTGAACTTGCTCTAAATGAGTTACAGTTGCTCTAAAGGAGTCAAAGTTGCTCTAAAATGAGTTAAAGTTGCTCAATATTAGTTAAAGTTGTTATTATTAGTTACAGTTTCTCTATATTAAAGTTGCTCCATATAAGTTAAAGTTGCTCTTTGTGAGTTAAAGTTGCTCTATATTAGTTACGGTTGTTCCATATTTGTTAAAGTTGCTCTGTATTAGTTAAAGTTGCTCTATATTCGTTAAAGTTGACAGTATTAGTTAAAGTTGCTCTATATTAAAGTTGCTTATAATCATTAAAGTTGCTCTACATGAGTCAAGTTACTCTATATTAAATAAAGTTGCACTAAAGGAGTTAAAGTTGCTCTATATTACTTAAAATTGCTCTGTATTAAAGTTGCTCTACTTTAGTTAAAGTTGCTCTATATTTAAGTTGCTCTATGTAAGGCAAAGTTGGGGTTAAATTTTTTAAAGTTGTTTGAAAGGAGTTCAAGTCGCTCTATATTAATAAAAGTTGCAGTAAAGGAGTTACAGTTGCTCTGAAATGAGTTAAAGTTGCTCTCTATTAGTTAAAGTTGCTCTCTATTAATTAAAATTGCTCTATATTTAAGTTGCTCTCTATTAGTTAAAGTTGCTCCATATTAGTGAGAGTTGCTCTAAAGGAGTGAAAATTGCTCTACACTCGATAGTTTCTCTACATTACAAATATAACTTTAAAAAGTGCAACTTGTCGTATCATGCTTCCAGTTTCTTGTAGAAGATTAAATCTGTTCATACAAGTGAACACGTTTAACATGATGATTGAAAACCTCAACACCTTCACCTCTTCTCATAATTACAACATCTGGAATAAGAATATAATTACAGTGTTTTTCTATGAGATGTGTCAGTGAAAATGTCTCCAAATGCTCCTTCTGTTGCTTTATCCTATTGTGAAAACTCATAGAACCAGTGACGATGGGGTCCTACACTGAATCAAACAAACTCAACTAAAGGAGAGGAGATGGTTTTGTGCTTACTGTTGATGCTGTCTGCCAGGTTCCTGAGCTGCTGGGTGTTGTCCAGCACTTCGATGCTCTGGGTGTAGGGGTTATAGCGCACGGAGAAAGGCCTGGGGATGGTGGCTGCAAACCTCCTGTAGACGGACACACAGGCAGTAATGTTGAACCTGAGGTGACTGAACGCTATTTAAATTTTTTTCACCCTTGTGTTGTCCTGCAAGTCAAAATTGACCCAGTTTAAAGTTTGAAAATGTGGAAAAAGTTTATATTTTCACAGTGAAACTTCTGGTGTCCACATTTGCAACATTTTTGGGAAATCTTTGAACATTTTTTGGTGGAAAAAAAGAAATTTTAAAAATGTTTCTTCTGAACATTCACAAAAAAATCAACCAAAATCCTGGGAATTTCACTGGATTTTGGTTGATTTTATGTAAATGTTCTTAAGAGAATATTAGAAGTTTTACTGATATATATGTAATTACTTTAGATATTTTTAGGATTTTTTTGGAAGATTTTTCTCATTTTTTGAAAATATTTGCAAGACTTTTCTTACCAAATGTGGGGGATTTTTGTTAAAAATAAAACTTTTAAGGAATTATTGGAATTTTCTTCCTGAAGGTTTTGCAAGTTTTCAGAAATTTGGGGATTTATTTTTATTTTTTTGCTGTGTTTTTGGATTTTTATCAGACAAGAAAACAATATTTTTTTGGTGCTGTAAATGAGGACAACAGGAGGGTTAAAAAGATATCCCGTCTTACCTCACTTTGTCCTTGGCATCCTCAAAGCTCTCAGCTACGAAGTAAACAGGCTGGTACTCTGTGATGGGGTATTTCTGGAGGCTGGTCTTGTCGGGGTCGAAGGGCAGGACTTTGGGCTTATCTGTTAAACAGTACTGTACGAAAGAAGTGTAAAAAAAATGTAGTTTTTTCATCCGAGTGGATTAAAATTTCTCAATGAGCGAACTCTATTCCCGTCAGTAAGCAGGAAGTGCAGCATGATTCAGAGTGGACATCCTCTGACAGCAGCTGATGTAACCGGTGACCTTGATGGATTTTCATCCTCTCTGCCCCCACTTACCCACTGAACCACTTTACTGCCCCCCTGCAGGGCAGTAAGGCCGACTCCCCCAGTGACACATTAAACCTGAGTCTGAGTGGACCACTAACCCACTGCCTCAGCAACAAACCCAATGTGTTTTTATAGGAAATACACATAGAGAATACAGTTTGTGTCTTGATTTTGTCAGTTTGTGTCTCAGAAATCACTTTCAACTAAGTTACCCATTACAAAAAAAACACCTCTCAAGGAAGTGTGTTAATTCCAGATCACATGACCTGCTCCACATGATGTCATTTCCTCCTGAAGAAAAGACTGGCCAGACTCCAAGGCTTTCTGAGTTATTTAATATAAAGTAGTCAACAGGTTTACTACAATATCTTTAGAAATAACTTTCAATTTCAATTTTAATCAATTGTATATATAATATTTAGAAGAATTTTTCTGTAAAAATGCTATGTGGTGTTTGGTTATAGGCGGCCATGTTGATTTTAGGCCTGAAAACAGCAAAAATGTCAACTATGATACAAAAAGTCACGCAATTATATTTTGACCCTCAGGTTGTTTTCTTGGAGCTTCCTCTTACCTGCAGCTCTCCAAACGATGAAAGCAAGCCGGCTCCATAGGCTTTGATCTCAGATCCCTGCTTACACAGGCCGAACTCCACGGTGAACCAGTACAACTGCAGACACAGGTTCATAAAATGTGATTTATACGACAAAACCAGGGTGGAATTCACACAAACAAAACACAGGCAAGGTTGATGTATGTTGTGTAAACCCACAGTCTTGAGATTTAAAAGGTCCGTTCACCTAAATCCCAAAAAACAGCAACATCTTGTACTGCCACCTATCCATTTGTATCATTTCTGATGTATGTGGACAGCTTTTGAGATGCAAAAGAAAGCTTATAGCTTGTTTCTCTTGGACTTTGTACTCACAGTAGCCAGTTTCTCAATGTACTCATCAGGGGCTCCAAGAGATGCAAGACCAATCTCCTGTTCAGAGTAGAATGAAAGCATGTAGTTTAGAAAATGCCTTTTAAATTAATTCTCTCTGCATCTTCGCTGAATGTAACACATGCATGTTACCTGTGAGAACTGAGCGAAACTGGGATCGGCAAACAGAGGAACGTGTCCCAAGAGCTCGTGGCAGATATCCCTGTATGAGAAACACAAATGGCTGATTAACATGAGGCGTTCTGCTTTTTCTTTCTGTCACGTATTGACGCTAGACTCTCAGCACTCACGGCTCCGGTGTGTACGTAGGCTTGGAGCTGTGACGGATGTACTGCGTGGAATGGAAGACACGGAAGGCGAGTCCAGCCAGGAAGTCCCGGGACGAGAGCAGGCCGGCGACTGGGCGAAGCCGGAAACCTGTGCATGCTGCAGGAGATGAAAGAGAGCAGAGGGGTGAGTGTTTG